>JAOXNO010000070.1:18445128-18465050 GCA_028565335.1 Limnodromus scolopaceus | reverse complement strand
AGCAGGCCATGTCCCTCCGCAGCCTTGTCCCTGGCCCTGCCTGCGCCCTGCCCCTCTGCCTGCATCCTGCCTGCGCCCTGCCCCTCTGCCTGCATCCTGCCTGCGCCCTGCCTGCACCCTGCCCCTCTGCCTGCACCCTGCCTGCTGCCTGTGCCCTGCCCCTCTGCCTGCGCCCTGCCCCTCTGCCTGCGCTCTGCCTGCACCCCACTCCCCTGGGAGCCTCCGGGCTCTTCCACAAGCAGAACGCACGCCAAGGGGGCTCTCAGCCCCCCTGGGCCCCATGGTCTTCCCACCCCAGGCAGCCTCCGAGCCTCTTCTCCCCTCATTTCCTCACCTCCCTCCCTGCCTCTGGCAGCAGGTGCTGGGCTGCAGGAACAGGGGGACATTGTTTGGGGCCGCTGTGCTCAGGTGCTGGGCTTCCCCCGTCTCCCCATCCTCCTCCCTGCTGGCGTCCTGTCCCCGGCTGCGTCCGGCCTTTTCGCTGATGTTGCCATCCTCTGCATCGCTCTTCCCAGCTTTCTTCTGCCTTTCTGACCCTCCCGAGCCTTTGAGGTCCGGCTTTGATCTCTCTGCCCAAGCAGCCAACTGGCTCAGCAGAGAAACGTCCTGGGTCCACTTCTCGTAATTTTTATTATTATTATTTTAAAATATTTTCCACTTAGTGGGGAAAAAAAAAAATCCTTGTTCCCCGTTAGCAGAATTAACAAAACTTGTGGAGTGCAAAACAGGGCTTTAAAGGAATTCAAAGTCAGCAGTAAAAGATTTGCAGCCATAACACCTAATTAAGTTACATCTCTCTTAAAACAAAATATTCCTTCTTTTTTCAAGTTCAAGAGAAGTAAACCAGATGTGCAAACTTGCCGTCTCTCACACATGCTCTCCCCATGGAGACGGGAGACGCCCGTGGTGGGCTCGCCGGGTACCATCTGCTTCCTCCCGCCTCCAGCGGTGGGGGCACTGCAAACCCATACGGGTCCTGCATCTTCACCCAAGGCTTGCACAGGGCCAGGACCCAGGCTGGACCCTGAAGCAGGCACCCCTGCATCCAGTCCCAAAAAGTGCCTGGTAGTCCCCCTCTCCATGCCAGGGCAGTTGCTTGGGCACACAGACAGGCTCCTCTGCTCTACTTGGGGAGGAAGATGGCACCTGTCCTTCTGGGCACTTCCCAAAATTAGGGGGGAGCTCACTTTTGAAGTCCCCTTAAGGTAGTAAGAAAAGATGGAGCATTGTGTCAGGGCTGGGGCTGTAGCACATCCCAGGGGATGTAGTGGATGGGGGCATCTTCAGTGCTGCAGCCAAACACGTCAGTGCACTTGGCAGCCAACCCCCACTGAGGGACCCTGCGTCCCCTCCACCTCCACCCTGCTGTCCCAGGGGATGCAGCGGGGCCGGGGCAGCACTGCCAGCCCAGGCGGAGGGGCAGCGTGCCGGCACAGGGGGGTGCTGAGCTGAGAATCAGGGCTCACGCTTCTCTGCCAAGAATTAGCTTTGTGCTGCGCCGCTTCTATCGGTGACAAATTTGGAACAGGCGGCACAAAGTTCCCAATAAAAAGGAGCTGGGCAGAAAGGAGAGCAGCAGAGCCCAGGGCAAGTTCGTGCTCCTGGGCTTCTCTCTTTCCTCTTTTTTCCTCCTCCCCTTGGCGCAGGGCACTGTTATTCCCCATCTTCCCCAACCCTCCACTCCATCCCCAGTGATCGCTGTGGCAACGCGCAAACAAAGACAACTTCAGGGACCGCTGGCTCTGTCCTGGGACACAGGGCCAAGCTGGAGAGAGAACCTTCGAGAGGGAGAGAAAAGAAGAAAGATGGGCTTAGAAAAAACATGCCATTTGGAAAGAGACAGATTGAGATGTTCAAAGGAAGATGGCAGGGGGAAAGAAAGGAGGAGAACCAGGCTGCTTCAGGCAATTGTTGGGATCAAAGCCTTTGAGGAGAAGGAAAGAGGCACTCCCTGCCCTCCCTCTGCTTGAGATGCAAATCTGGGGTCTTTAGAAATGCGAAGAAAAAAGCCTCCTTGAGGACATGATTTTCTCCGGAGATCTGGGGGACAGCAGGGAGGGATGCTGCATGGGGTGGAGGACAGGTTGGTGGCCTACCCAGCCATGCTGGAGCAGCCTGAGCAGGGGATGCTCAGGGCATAGAAGCGACTCAACAGAGCAGACCTGCTTCCCTTACACCCCTGCTTCTCCTGACCTGAGTCCCCTACTTTTAGGACACCATCGAGGCACAGGTCTCTGGAGTGGCTGCCCCATGAGGGTGCTTCCCACCACCCCTAAGGATCACGACCTCCTTGGCCTGGGGTTGGACCTTCCTTTGGGTCCCCTCCCTGTGGGGCCAGTGGTGGAGTTGGTGCTGAGTCCTCTCTTCCCCACGTTGCCCAGGTTTGCAGAGCCACAGTTGTCCTGATTGACTGTCTTTGGCCATGGTCTGTGCCTGGTCTCTATGGTGGCCACCATCACCTCACCTGCATTTCTCCCATCCATTTGCTTCTGAGTCCTGGAGGAGAGTCCCCAGACTCCCTCCACTGCCCCTGTGCTGATCTATCCCACTGGACACCATCACCATCCGCACAGGAGGTGACCCAGTTTGCTCTGTGGGTGCAAAGCCACTTGATTTGTCTTCCCAGCTGATGTGGTGTCAGTGTTCGTGTTGGGATTTAAAGGCCCAGCCCCTGTGAGCTGCAGGGGGGCAGCTGGACTTGCCAGACCCCCACCCCCAGCAGCAGCCCAGCCCCTGGCTTGGGAGCCTTCTGGAGAGTGCTGGGATGTGAAGCACCCCCCAGCCTCTGCCAGGCTGGGTCTTGCTGCCGTCGCCTCCACCCTGTTCCCTCTTCCCTTGCGGTGGGACGGGACCTCACATGCTTCAAGCCCTTCAGTGCTCAACTCTCTTTTCTTCTTCCACAGACTGTGACTCCTACTGCAAGCCAGCCAAGGGCAACTACAAGATTAACATGAAAAAGTACTGCAAGAAGGACTATGGTAAGGACCTCCTCCTTCCCTGGACCACACTGGGCTTTGCCACAGAGCCAACCAAGGGCCAGCCACAGGATGTCCATGGGTGGGGGAGATGCAGACATCCCAGGGGATGGGGAGCACCCAGCATGGAGAGGGGTTCCCAAATCAACCCTCTCAAAGGTGCGATGGGTAGGGCTGCTGGGGATGAGCGGTTCCCATTGTCAGGCTTCCTTTGGGGACAAAAGCAAAGCATCCTCTCGTCACCTTACCTCCCCCTCTTTTCCCAGTGGTCCAGGTGAACATCCTGGAAATGGAGACAGTGGCCAACTGGGCCAAGTTCACCATCAACATCCTCTCTGTCTACAAGTGCCGCGACGAGCGGGTTAAGCGCGGTGACAACTTCTTGTGGATCCACCTGAAAGACCTGTCCTGCAAGTGCCCCAAGATCCAGATCAGCAAGAAGTACTTGGTCATGGGGATCAGCGAAAACTCCACTGACCGGCCAGGACTGATGGCCGACAAGAACAGCCTGGTCATTCAGTGGCGGGATGCCTGGACACGCCGCCTTCGGAAACTGCAGCGGCGGGAGAAGAAGGGGAAGTGCGTGAAGCCCTGAGGAGTTTCCATCCACCCCATCCCACCTCGTGCTCAGCCCCAGCCTGGCTGTCCGCTGCCAGACTGCGCCCAGAAACTCTGTACATATATATAGTGTGAACGGACTCTTCTGTCTATAGTGTATATTTTGGCAATGGTTTCCCTTTGTGTGTGCACGCACGGATGTGCGTGTGGGTCTTTTTCTCTAAGTGTGTATTAAAAATAACACAGTAATGACAAACCTTTCATGAGGAGCAAAGCTGAGGGAGATCCTGTGGGTGCCTGAAGGAGCTTGAAGGGGATTGGTGTCCTGCTCCGGGCATGCTGTTCCTAGGACTTGTTTTCTAGGCTTTTCTTTTCCTTTTAACAAAGTCTTCTGCCCGGTGTTGACATCTGAGTTGACAGCTTTCCCTTCTCCAGTGTCCAGGGCCTCCCACTTCCTTGCTCTCTGAGAACGTGCTGCTGTCAAACCTCTCTCTGCCCTTTTTCTTGCCCAGTAGGAACAGGAGGTCAGAGACTTCTGTCCCTCATCCCAATGTGCATACGGGCAGACTGAGTGGAAACCATTCAATGCTACAGAGGGACCAACCCCAGGACGTCCACCAGGAAGAACAAATTAACTTTTGCAAGGCCTCATTCTCTGGTGACCTCAGGTTTACACAGACCAGCACTGCCACCTGGGGCAGGACCCATGGGATGCTGCAGTGCCATGGGGAGGAATCAGGCCCTGGAAGTGGGTTGGTGTCCACTGGGGAGAAAGGGATACACTGTGCAACCCCCTGGCCATTACCTGTCCTGGTGCATGGTTCAGGTGACCTATTTTCCCCTCCCATGTCCATCAAGGCCTGCCCTGCCAGCAGGACCTGGAGTGGAGTTGACAGGCTGATCAGAGCCACCGTATATCATCATCCATCCTAACAAATTCTAGATCCCTATATTCTCAGCTGGTACCAACTGACATAATTCCACCTATTTCTATTGAGTGGACACCAAGTGACCATCTGCCTTGGTGTGTATCCTTCAGCATTGGCCTGACTGCATGTTCTCCTGGGAAGCATTGCTGTGGCCAAGGTTGTCCAAGGAGATGCACAAAGCAGAGGTGTCAAGAAGAGAGAAGAGCTTTCATTGATCCACCTCTAGTCTTTTATATCTTCTTCACCATGTATTAGTCTCCAGTTCAAACAGACATCAGTATCTTCCCATGTTGAGATTGTAGCGGTCTTGGCATAATAAATATGAGTAGAAACAATAGGTGCTCTGACAATAGATATTCCTTTCCCTGCAAACCTTGCCTTGCTTATTGAATGGCTCAGCGAGGTATTGTAGCCTACAGCGCAGTCTTCCAGTGCCTTAGGATGATGCTTTGCCCTCTTGAGCTCAAGGCAGCTTCCCTATCCCATGGGTGACCCAGTGCTTCTGGGCTCCAACATCCCAGCATGGTGCTGGAGCTTGGAGCTGAAGAGACTGGTGGAGCACTGTCAGGGTGCAGGACAAGGGAGTTTGGGGAGTGAAGATGTAGGCACTGAGGGATGTCTGTGTGGACATGCAAGTGCCATAGTTGGGGAGTTCCGTGCATTGGTGAAGCTGCTGAAGATACTGGAATTGGCTTTTCAGTGACGTGGAGGGCGTGCAGTGCCATCTTTCAGGTCCCACAGATGCTGCGGTGCCTACACAGGTTATGGGCAGAGCTGGGGGGAGGCCAGAAGCTGAGGGGCAAAGGGTATGTGGGACCATCTGGGCTTGGATGAGCTGGTCCTATGCCACACTCCTGACATGGACCTCCCCTTCCCTCCTCCAGCTGAGCTGAGGGGATGCCCCTATGCCTGGTTCCTCTTGTTCTGGTTGTCACAGGCTGTTAGCCTCTGCAATGAGATGGCCCTTGAAGTTAGTGGGCCACCCAAGCCTCCTCTTCCTCCCAGGGCTGCTTGCACCCAGGAGCCCAAGAAGCAGAGCTGCTCCAGGTTCCCTCTGACACCACGCACCCAACAGTCCTCACACAAGAGTCAGTGGTGGAACATCCTTTGGTTGTGCATCGCCAGAACTCCCCACAGCCCAAGGGGCTGCTTGGCATCACCTCACAGGGTGTGGAGCCTCGCTGGCCCCTCTTCTCAGCAGCTGCAGCCCACGGAACAGCAGGGGGACAGCACTGCTCCATAGGCATGGATGCTCATTAGGGCAGGGCTACAGTAGGCACGTGCTTTCTCCAAGCAAGTACGGCCTTCAGGCGAGGCATGATGTATCTGTGCTCCCCAAAAAAGCGTTCTGCACAGCCTGCTGGGGCAGGAGGCTCCAGGGTTTCCTTTGGCACCTGATTTCTCTTCCCTGGAAGCAGGGCATCTAAAACTCTTTGAGGACTTTGGTGTTGGTGGTTGAAGTTCTTGATTTATCCTCCAAGTTGGCTCTTCCCTCTTGTTTCAGCTCTGCCATCCAAGACTGCTGACGAGGAGGGATGACTCCCAGCTGAAGTCCCAGTGCATATGGGTGTCCTGCTGGGGCAGATCAGATCCACCACATAGCCCATGGGCTACTGCTGAGAAGAGGAGCTCTCCCACTTTGGCTGGGGGATGTCCTAAAATCCTGGTTGAAGGGCTGGAGCAGGCTACTCTGCACCTTCACTAAGGCTGCTGCCTGGAAGACATTTTCCTGATTTCCCCTGCTTGTGTCCCCCCAAAGTCCAAAGCAAGAATTCATCTTTCCTCTTCCTCTGCCTCTACCTGGTATGGCTGGCTGGAAACCCCTGCATGCTGGTTCGGCTGTCCCTGGGACACCGGGGCTGGGTCACCTGGAGCTGGTGCCGGGGTGCCGACCACAGTGGTGGAGGCACCACGGGGTCGCATGGAGCTGCTGCTTGTCCTGCCCCACAGCTGGGGGCAGGTCTTGGTGCGGACACCATCGCAGGCACCATTGGAGGGAGGGTCTGCAAAACCAACCGAGCTGCTGTGCCATCCTCAGAGGGGTGCTGCTGAGTGGGCTCTGCTGGCTGTTCCTTTCCATGCCCCGCTGGCCACACGGGCAGGTCGCTGGGAAAAGGGGCCCTTTGCAGAGAGGGCTGGTGATACCGTGTCCAGCCTGGGCGCCAGCCTTGCACAGACACTGTGCTGCACAACCCTGCACCACTGGAGCTCTTCTGGCCGCTTTTCATCAAAGCTGGCTACTAAATGCAGCTGGGGGCATCCCTGGGTGTAAGGGGGACCCCTCAGGATGGGGAACCCAGCCTGCCGAGCCATGCCCGATGCTGCAGCAGGTTTTTGGGAGAAGTGATGCTGCCCAGGGGATTTAGACACGGAGCTGCTCCCAGCTGCCTATTTAAATCCCCACACATACCCACGTGCCTTTTCATCTTCTTTTTCTGTTTGCTTTATAGTTTAAATGTTTGACTGCACAGGGCAGATCCAGTATGCTGGTGGGATCCTCTGCAAGTCACCCCGTGCAGATTTGGGGGTGTACTCTGCTGTGCTTCTTGGGGTGCCCTGGGCCTGGCTGCTGGGCTATGTGTCATGTAAATACCATCTCCAGGGTGCCTGTGCAGGGGGACCCTGGCCTGGCAACATGGTGGCACCTGTGAAATATGAAATATGAAAAGCCAGCAAACATTATGAACCATAGTGTAGCATATATGAGATATGTGCATTTGTGGAGTTTATTGTTATTTTATTATTATTATTTTTAATAACACAAGTCTAATAAGTACTGACCACCTGATCCTGGGTCTTCTTTGCGTGTGCAGGCAGTTTGCCTGTGGGCTGAGAAGCCGGAGGGACTTTGCCAAGGGGTTTTTCTCTCCTATCACCCCCAGCTCTGCAGGTCGAGGACGTGCTGACTCACAGGGTTTCATGAGCACTGCAGGAACTTCCTCACAGCTTTGTATCTGGACATGTGTGGGCTCAGGGCATGCCATGGGGCTGGCTCCAACCATCCCCAGGTGCACCAGGGACCGATGGTTAATGACCCATCGTGGCCCCCAGGCTTGGCTCTGCGGTCGTCTACCCAACAGTAGAACAGGGACAGCAGACCCCAGAGAGCTCTTCCACCTCACCAAAACCAGGTTGCCAGCCTCCAGCCGGCTTCTTTGTACTCATTGGACCCATCAGGCAAGTGGGGGGCTCTCCCCAAGCCCCCACCCACCTCTGCTTCTCTGGCAGCTCAAGCATCTGGAGTTACCCAAACCTGGAGGGCTTCACAGCCACGGGGGTTAAATAGCTGGAAAAACTCTTCCACCTTCCCATCACCACTTTCCAGGAGCAGTAACTCAAAAAAACAGGAGCATTAATGATATTACTTGCTGTTTATTTGATTTAGATATTGTTTTTATATACTCATTAATGGCTTATGTAATTATTTCATTGCTGTTCATAACACTAACATTTAAACAAAGCCACAGTTAAAAGAAAGAGCAATCAAGCCAAATTAGGCTTAACTGCTTTCAAAGCCAATTTAAGGGGGAAAAAAAGGGATAATTAGCAGTCAAGCAAGGAATTGCCTTCCCGCCCACGCTGATGCAATGGGAGGCTGGTTGGTGCGAGCTCTGTCAGGCTGAAGCTGGGCTGGGGCACCTCCAGGGCAGGACTGTGGGGTGCGGACTGAGACCACCCCCTTGGTGGTGGGGAGGGCTTGTCACCGCAGGGTGCTGCCAGAGCCCCCGGTTACACCAGGGTGGGGGGACTTGGGTGGCAACAGGAGATGCCGAGTGGTCCTGGTGGCCACAGCAAGCAGCCATGAGCTTTGCAAGGGCAAGAGATGCTGCGGAGCAAACCCACCTTGCCAGAACGAAGGCACACATTTTCCCAAACAGCTTTTCAAGGAAAAACATATTAATTCAGCAAACGGTCTGAAAAGACTTTGGCATGCTCCGGTGCACTCCCGTTTCCTAGAGCGCAGGTCTCACCCGCCCGCTGCAGCCGCTGAGCTCAGGCAGGTGCCAAGAGACGCCGTGCCCGGACTGGCTGCTCCCGGCGGTGGATGCCTCGTCCCCACATGGGAAGGACCAAAGCAACCACGCACATTTTGCATCAGTGGGTTTTTTTAACAGACCTTTTCCTGGTGTTCAGCTGGGGCAAAATGTTTGAGATTCAAAGGCAGCTGAAAGAGAGGCCAAGTTTGCAAGTTCCCCCCTGATTTGGGACTGAATTTTGCAGCTGGTTGAATTTTTTCTCATTTCAAAACGCTGAAGAACATTTTTCATGGAAACCCAGAATTTTTTCAAGGAAAGAAGCAAAATATGAGAATACTATGGAAAACTCGATGCTCTTTTTCTGGTTCATCCAGTCAGCTCCATTCACTAGATATCACAGGAGCTCGGACAGTGGAACCCCAACCTTAGAGGACAGACAGATGGATGCCTACACAGATTATTTCCCGTCATTGTGCTTTTGGTAACCATAAGTCCATATAAATAAAAGTGGACCTGAATCCCACAGGAAAACGCCTCCCTTAGGCGCAGGGGAGTCAAATGCTCTTTACGAGCATTTTGCTTGGCCAATGGGTCAATGGCTCCATGGTGAGCTCTGGGAACATGCTCCCTGGTGAGGAGCTGTGTATCTAAGTAGGGGCAAGACCTACTTGCTTGGTCCCTTGTCATGGCCTGATGTGGTCTCCTTGTTCTCATTGCTCCCTTGCTGCTCTCTGGTACTCAGAGCAACTTCATTCCGTGATGCAGACCTGCATGGGTCTTAGTAGTGGTTCCAGCTGTTGCAGAGCAGTGATGGGTGACCCCATCAGCCCGTTCTTTTCATGCTTCTGTGGTTAATAACAAAAAAAGTACTACTTTGTCTCCTGTGGACACGGTGTACTAGGGAATGGTGGCTTGCTACCATCCCTCAGGTGTCGTGACCTGTCCAACCACCCCACTCAGTGCCATGTCCTCCATCCTGGCTCTGCCATACCCTCCGTACTGCAGTATGCTGCTGTCACCCTGTATCCAAGCACAGTGTTTTACTCGCTGTTTCACAACCCTCACAAACCTCATTAACTTCCCAAATTTTGCTTCCTAAGCAAACCTCAGCCTCTACATTTTCCAGCCTTCCTCCCACCTTCCCAACCCAAACCAAGGCTCTTCCACCCACCCATACTCCTGCCAGAGGAGCTGTAAGACCAGGGTAGGATGGGCTTTTCCCACTCGTGACCATGTCAGCCACGTGTGTGGGGGTTTATCTGCTCCAGCCACTCTTGTCCTTGCAAACTGGTGCAAAAAGTGCTATTCTTCAAAATGCCAAGTGTATTATTAATGTGTATTAATAATGTATTAATGTACAAGCCTCAGGGGTATTTATTACATCAGAGTTAATCACCGCATCATTATTTTTTTGTTCATTTTTTCCTTCATCCAGTCTATCTATCTCCCCGTTTGTCTTCATTAGGGCTCAGTTCACTGGTCCCACATGCTCCCTGTGTGCGCAGGATACTCGTCCCCCATGTGGGGCATGGGGAGGCAGGGGCTCAGTTCAGCAGAGCCTGGGAAGTGGGGAGGCAGCTTCCCATGTCGGCCACGTGGGGGGAACATCAGGAAACCATTAATTGATGGGCTGGCCCGTGCCATGTTTTCCTAAGGAAGAGCTGAAGACGGGGAACAGCTGGGGTCAGCGGGGCACCATCTGGAGAAACCTGTTGACTCCCTCCTGACAGGGTTTTCCCACCTCAGCAGCAATGGAGAAGCAAAAAACAAGAGTAGTCCCCACCAGTGCCCTGGAGATGGGGGGACCCTGCTGCACCCCGTGACCTGCATCTGCGCTTGCGTTGGCCCTAAGGCTTCGCTGCAATGTTTCACCATGGTGTTTGCCAATGGCACAAAAAAACCCATCCCACCCAGGGATGCTGCTGCCCCAGCAGAGCCACGCTGGTCCCCCTGTGACTTGGGCTCAGCATCACTGCACCTCCTTCCAGGCTTTCATCGCTCAGTTGCCACCACAACCTCATCCCCCCCGTTTCATCCTCTGCCATCCGTGTCCCCAGCCCGCGAGGCATGGGACCTGGGTGGGATGGCTTGTTCAGGGGGATGCTACATCTCCATTGAGTCAATGACAGGCTGGGGGCCTCCGCACGGGGCAGGATCAGGCCCTCACTGCCAAGCTGCCAGCCGGCACCCATTGAAGCAAGTCCTCTATTTACACAGCCACTATGAGACTCAAATAAACCTCTGATGTTTTCATACTGGACAAGATGCACTACCCCGAGAGCTCAGAGAACAGGCCTCTCCGTCATCAAAATAAACACCACCCGCCACTTCCCCCTCAGCGCACCCACGCGATGGGAAATCATCAGCCTGCATTTGTTGGGAGGAACAGGGAGAGGTGGCACTTCCAGAAACGTCTGGTGCTGGGGGAGTTTGGAGGAGGGACTGCCTGTCAGAAAGCCAGCAGCAGCCACTCTGGGCGCAGGCAGCCACCAGCTGAACCCCGGGTTTGTCACAGCTTTGGGGACCCGAGGGACCACAGTCCTGCTCACAGCGCAGGGAGAGAGGGGATGGAGACAGGGCAGAGCGGACTCAGCTCAGCACGTCTAAGGGGTCTGGAGGCACCTGATTCTGGTCTCTCCCCAGCACCAGCATCCCCACAGGGACCTCTGAAGCAGGATTGTAAGGCTGGGTGCTGTGTCCTGCCTGCACCCTGCTGGACAGATGACATCGAGAGAAATGTTCTCCAGTGCTTGCAGCTCTGGGGCTGTGCGATGGGTCACTAACCTGACCTTGTGGCCCTTTGAGGCTTTTGGTATGTGATGACTCCTAAGTGTCCCTTCCCAGTGCTGCTGGCTGCCCACGCTGTGATCCCTGTGGCCCCGGAGCCCAGCCAGGATGGGGTCCATGCTGCTCGGGTCGGTGCCCTGGGAGTCCTTGGTGCTCCCCACGGTGTGACAGTGTGGGTTTGCTGGTCTATCAGGAAGCCCGGCAGGCTCTGGCTCATGCTTTGAGCCAGAAATCAAGGTGTCTTTGGTCTGCACATCTATACGGAACTTCACACTGTCAGTTTGCCAGCAAAGCCGGACAATACCTGGAGGTGGGAGCCAGCAGGGTGGCAGAAGGGGGCTGGTGGGGTGGCATGCAGTGCTGTCCCCATCACTTGCAAAGCTCCTGCCCTGCCTGCGTCTGAGCTGCGCAGCAGCAGCCCCATGGGTGCTGGTCCCCACCTCCATCCCCATCCCTCACTCCAGCACTCAGCTCCTCACCTTCAAGAGTGACCCCTTTCCAGCAACCAGCCAGCTCTCCTGGGGAAATTCCCGATCTGGTTCATCACGCAAGATTAGCTCTCAGGGAGCGCCTGGTGAAATCGCAGAGCATTCGTCTGCTCTGGGCGCTTTCAGACTTTCCCCTGGCATCCAGCGGGACGGCCATAAATCTCCGCTACTGCCTCCGAGTCGAACATTTCCTCCGAGCCCCATTATTAATTTTCTGAAAGATCCCATAAACCCCCAGATGGAAAAATACGGAGATATTTGCACATGTGCCGTAAAACACATTGCCCATCTATTTCAGATGGATGTGGCAATATATAAAACATACTTAAGGCATGAGCCAGGTTTCACGGTATTTAAACAAGGCGGCATGATGTAATTGGAATTTACAGTGTAGGAGCAGATTGAAGCTGGGACTTGGTTGCGTACCATATATCTTCAATCTCCTGAAGATTTGGCCTGCTTTATAATGCCAAATGCCTTTTGTACTTGTCACCTATATTTTAAGTGGATGAACAGCTCCTTTCGTGAAATAGAACGGTTGGAAAATATATATTTTTTCCATCTGAATTTTGCAGCCTCTCTGGAGAGAAGTCTACTCTGTCCCCCTTGCAAACAGCGCATAGTCCCAGGGATGCAGGTGTCTCAGAGCTTCGCTTCCCTCATCCTCCTGCCCAGATGGGTCCTGTGCCTGGGCAGCAAGATATGTCACCATCTCTCCTCTGCCATGGCCCTGTGCCATGGATGCTCTGTGGGGTGGACGTGAGGACCTGCTGCACACAGCCACTCTTCCCTGGGGCAGGAGAGGGTGGTGAGCCCCTGGTGCTGGTCCCTGGTGCTGGGAGGCACAGCCAATGCTCCAGGCACTGCTCACAGGAGGTGCTCCAGGCAGAGAGCAGCCCCTGGAAGAGGTGTCACCACCAGGTCCCCAAAAAAGATGCACTGGCAAAGGCTGCCAGATGTGCCCCCACCTCCCTGCAGCCCCTTCAATCCAGCACTGGGGGGAGTAGGGGATGATGGGAGGGTGATAGGAGAGACACGGATGCTCAGAGGCCACCAACAACAGAGCTGTCCCCATCACCAGTGCAAGCACCTCTTTGCCATCCCTTCCCAGGAGAGGGCAGGCAGACGGGTGCAGCAAAGCCGGGGATTTTTTGACTCTGGCAGCCCAGTTCCTCCCAGCAAGGTCCTGATTTCTCATGTCCTCCCCATGCTGCTCCCCGTTCTGCTCGCCAATTTAGGGGATCTCCAGGGAGGTGGGTGATCCAGAGGGGTCTGTGGCCAAGACAGTCCCTGCCTGCTGCACTCTCACCCTTCCCACGGCACCTGCCCAGCCCGGGGGGACCTGCCATCACAGATTGGGGTCTGCATCTCAGCGTGGGAAGACAGTGCGGCCCCGTGGTTGGGACAGGGAGATGGTTATGTGTCCTGTCTGAGGCCTAGAAACCTTTCGCCCAGCTGAAGGGAAAGGCAAAAGATATGAAAGCGTAAAAATTGAAATTTTTCTCATAGATAAGCTGGTGGCTCCATCCCAGCCAGGCCATGTATGCCAGGATGCTGGGGGGGTTCTGGGTGTCTCGGGGTACTCGGAGTGGGGCTACAGAGCCCACCTGCAAGCCCCGGGGTGGAGAGGAGGTGCGAGGGGCCAGAGGCCCCCATGCCTGCCAGCCTTAGCAGGGCTGCTGGACCTCATCTGGCCAAACTCACTAGTCCTCTCTCCATGCTCCTCTGAGCATCCAGGGGGTTCGGATAAGGAATTTTTTAAAAATGAATAAATCAAATCGTTCCCTTTCAGCAGAAGGAAAAGCCCTCCAAAAATGTCAGTTAGAAAAAATCCAAGTGATTTGTTTGGAAAATTTTGAAGCGCAGGTCCTCTTGAGAGCCAGGATGGCCTCTCGGCCTTGCTCTCTAGAGCCAGGAACCAAGAGCCAAGACCCCAGCTCCAGGGCAGGAAGCCTAGAAACTCTCATAGCCACAGCTCGAGCTAGAGCCCAACAGAGCTGCAGGCCACCTGCAGCTGAGCCAGGACCAGCACCCCATGAGCCCACCTGGAGCCAGGGCTGAGCCTCCCCAGCGCTCTCCGGACACGGGGGTCCAGCCCCCTGGGGGCTGGGCTGGATGCTGAGGAGGGGGCCAGTCAGCTGGCTCAGTTCGGACAAACTGCTTTTTCACAGGGTAAAATCAGTTTGATTGGGAGTTTTCTAACTAGCCCAGGCTTTTGACCATCAAGCATGGTGCTGGCCACAGCTGGATGAGACACGGGGGCTGGTGGATGCTACCTGCTGGTGCAGAAACCAGGTTATTTCCCCTCGGCAGCCCCTGCACATGCCATGCCAGTAGCAGACCCCGAGGTGCCATCCTGCAGGACGTTTTCCTGCTCCACAACTTCAGACTTAATTCCTGCTCATGAATGAACTGAACTGCTCTGCAGAATTGTGTTAGCAACCATCTGTTAGCTGGACAGTACTTGTGGTGTCTCTAGACCTCAAGAGACCTCTATCATTTTCTGAAGGGCTCTTACTGCCAGACAGAAGGTCTCTGAGGGTTTCTCGTGAGGTCCAAGTGCCTACAGCACAGTGAAAACTCCTCAACAAGGTGTTGTGTGTGTGCACTTCCAGCCCCCGTACCTCTTGGAGACCCGGCTATCAGATGATGTTGAGCATCAGCTCTTTGAAAGCCAGGAACCTCTCCATCATTGCCACAAGGGAGGCTAAATAGGCAGGCATCTGGAATCACTTCCCATGCTTGAGAGTTTGGCCTTCACCAGGCCAAAGGATCAGCCTCACCTAATGCTGAATTTCTGGCATTCAGCTAACTCTCATGGGATGTGTCCTGCAGAGGTGTTGGCGTGATCAGGTTGGCACAACACATTGAGCACCACGTTAGAAGTGCTGGTGGAGGTGCTTGGCTCCTCGGTTGATCTGGGGCCAGTGACAGGTATCTGATGTGGGTTAAATGATGTAGAGCTGCATTCTGTCATCCTCGCTGCCCCTTAATGGCATGTTTCTCTGAGACGAGCTCTCCCAGGCTTGCTGGTAGTCATCCACAGGATGTCATCAGGTTGCTTCTCTAGGCCGACTGCAGTGGTCATCCAATATTTTAGCTCATTAATTCTAAGGGGAAGGGAAAGGCAGCAAAATGAGCTTTTCTTGCACTTCCCCCATGGCACTGCTTATCAGAGTACCTTTACAGATGTAAGAAGAGAATAAAGCAGATGGTTCAAGCCCCGTGGCTTTATCTAAGGAGTCTACCAAACCCCACAGGGAAGAGGTGAGATTGCCAGAGGCTGGGAGCATTCAAACCCAGGCAAAGCAGCTCTAACAAATGGATGGAGCTGGAGGTGATGCCTCAGGAGGGGATAGTGTAGATAATGGGAGACAGGCACCGAGCTAGTGATTCTCTGCCTGAAGAGATTGCAGATGGAGCAGCTCTAGGACATCAGAGACACGCAAGGCCTTTGTCTACATGGCACACAGCAGGCACCGACACTGCAGGGCTGACCGGCACAAAACAGATCTTCAGCAGGAGTCAAGAAACATGACCAAGAAACCACATTTCTGTATCTCTTGTTCTTCCTTTCACTTTCTCACCACCCTCTTCCATCTTTCTCTTATTCACCTCTCTCACCTTTGACCTCTCCCCTCCTTCTGCCAAACTTTCTCTTTTCCCAAGTTTCTTGCTGTTTGGCTGCTCATTTTCCCTTTCCCATCAGGGATGATAAATCACCTCTTCGGATGAGCGTCATCAACATACCAGACTCATCCTTCTTTTGACCTCCTCGGCTCTGAGCCACTTCCAGGAGGTAAGAACTGGACCCAATTACACTAGAGAGGAGATCACCAGTTGACCCGGGCAAACAGGAACTAGTCCGTTCCCCCTTTTAAATCCAGTCACAAGTCCTGTGCTCACCAGTCCTGCATGTTCACTGGAGACCGCACATCCCTCCCGCCATCCTGCTGTGCATCCAGCTGGGGCACCTCATGCTAAAGAGATGGCCATGTACACGTGCTCCTCTCTTTCTCTTGATCTTCCATACCTTGCCCCCCCTTTTCCTCCCCCAACACACATCTGCTCACACAGTTCCAGAGAATTCGTTTCATCTTGCCATTGAGCCGTTTATTTCTTTCCAGAGAGTTAAAAGCCTGTCTCCCTTGATTTAGTGAGTCAAGAGTGGCTGGGAGGGAGGGGAGAGAAGAAAAGAATGAAAGAAAGAAAGAAAATAATGAAAAAAAGGTCTTGGGAACATCTGGAGTTGCTCTTAAGCAAGACGCAATATTCTCAGCCAGATGTTGAGTGACTGGCTTCTACTTGGGAAATATCAATGTGTCAGATGTCGAAATCCCACCCAACACCACCTTGCTTTCCCTTCTTTGCTGCCTCCTTGCCCCGCTTTGGTTGTGCTGCCCACAGTATCTCCCTCGGGTGGCACCAAGAGGAAGGGACAGTTTGTCTGGGACCTTGCTGGATGTCATCGGGAAGCATCAACGGGCTGAGCTTGTCACTTGGAAACAGCTGGTTCACCAAGCAGAGGGATATGGAGAGGCTGGCTCATGGCAGTCCTGCCTGTGAGGGATGAGGCAAAGCCAGGCAACTGAGGAGGCATCTGCAAGTGGTTTCAAAGAGCCGGGAATAGGGCTGCAGCAGGACAATCTGAGTGGTGAAGATATCTGAGATCTCTGGCAGCAACACTTTCCCAGCAAGGCAAAGCAAAGACCTTTCTCAATCCCTGGGTGAACTCATCTGAGCAACCAGCTGCCAGCAAGGCAGGAAGGGCACAGGGACACTGGTGGGCCTAGGGCCACTTGCCCAAAGAAAGGAGCTCTTGGACAGACCACTCATACTGAATCATCGTTGTCAGTGCAAATGGACTATGAGGATTTATACCAGCTCCAGAGCGTGTCCAGGTGAGCAGGGAAAGCACGTCAGTGAAAGCCGGCGTAGCTGAGGGGGTGACAGCCATCCTGAGCTGGACACGCTCCACGTACCGCGACCCCCTGCTGCTGCAGCAGCCAGAGGCAGCCGCTGGAGGTGTCATCCCTCATGGGCTTGACGTGGCACATCAGTCAGCTGCCCAGGACGGCACCGCCGAGCCCTCTGCTCTTGGGGGGTGCCCCTCTGCAGTGCCCTGGATGCAGTCCATCACCCCCTGCCCCATAGTGCCCGTCCATCATTGAACCAGCACATCCAGCAGAGCCACACAGGGTTGCTCAGGAGTGAAACATTCCTTCTTCCCACCGTAGTTTGTAAATTATGAGCCATAACATGAAAAAGCAGAATTGGGAGTTAATCAGAGGAAAATTCCAACAGGCTGCTCGGGAGGAGGACTGGCACCACTGCCAGGTGGCACCTGCCCCAGCGGGCCAACTCCTTCCCATGCTGGATGCCCTGCAGAGGCTGAGGTCCATCCATTTGAGCCTGACCACCTCTTCTACACATCTGGCCTCAGCTCCCAGTGTGGTTACTCCAGGGCAAAGACATGGCTTCCTCTAACCTGCTGCTCTTCAGCTTCCTACAACCAAAGGTGTGTATTTGGCTGGTCCAGGGGAGAGACCATGGCCAGGACCATCCACCTGTCTTCATTCACACCATCCTGAGGATCAATAAGGAAAAGGACCAGTACTGCTGCCAGTCAAATCCAAGCACTGTCTAGGGCCTTGTAGGTGGCTTTCATCTCCCACATCTCATTATGGTGGGTGCCAGAAACCCAGGGTTTATGGCCAACCATATGGTTTTTTTGGGATTTGGAATCTGTCCTCATGCCTCAGCAGTGTCCAAGTATCAGGACAAGCTCCTCGAGGCTCACCCAGGGCCTCCCACCCTCTGGGCACACAAAGTACCACTAATGTCTTTCCATGGCACTGAGCTGGCCCAGGTTAAGCAGAGACCTCCCTCCCCAGCAATGGTGGGAAATGAAGGGTGGAGAAGTAAAGGACAGCTGAGGCACGCCTTTCACCACCAAACCTGTATGCATGTGGTTACCTCAGCAGGCATTGTGTGGTATCACAGGGCTGCGATGACCCACAAGAGGCTCCAAGTCAAACCAGCAGTGCCCGTGCTTAGGCCAACCCTCCTGCTCAGAGAGGGGTTGCTTTGGGCGCTGCTCTCCCTCCTCTCTGCTAGCTGAAGGGTCCCAAAGCCCACACACCCTTCGGTTTTCGCCTGAAGAAGCTGAGGAACAACAGCCAGAAAGAGCATCTTCTGCCTCTTCCGAGCAGGGACAGAGATCATCTTAGCCAGCACATGGAGGAAAGACACAGGACCAAGGCATGTGTCTGGGGCTGCCTGCAGCCTTCCCTCCACTTCTTTCCCTTTCCTGGACCAAAAAAATAATATCTGAAAGGCACCTGCCAAGAGCACAAGAGCAACCCAACCTTTCCATCTCCCCATGGTCCAATAGCCTCCTCTACCCCGGCGCAGGCAGTGCTGCAGAAGGACCACAGGGTCCTCCCATCTCTGCCGATCCCAGCCCTGCATGTCCCAGGACATGAGGACATGAAGAGGTGTCAGCTGTGCCTGTGGCTCAGCAGCTGTCTGCAGCAGGAGGGCTTGGTCGCTACCGTGACCTGGGGCACTGGCAGGGAAAGTCTGGGGTACAAGGGACTACCACTGCTCGGGGCATGACCTTCTCTGGCTGCCCAGAGCCTTCATCCCCATGTGGCATCAAAGCTCTGTGCTCCCTCCTGCTATGAGGGGGGACTTCTACAGTGCCTAATCCAGGAGAGGGTTACCAGGATACAGTCCCTACAGAGACAGAAGCATCTCTGAGCAGTGAATCAAGCTCTGGTCCCCTTTCCCGAGGAGCATCCTTCCCCACACTGCCTGGGGAAGCCTTCACAGAGGTGGGATTAGCAGGGCCCAATCCCACATTGTGTGGGGTCCCTCTCCCTCAGAGCAAGCTGCTCTCCAGAGATGGATGTGGGGTGGAGCAAGATGAAAGTGCCAAGTGTGGGCACTGGACTAGCTGGATGCTCCATGAGACCCCCATGGGGCGTCCCCCCTCGTGCGCCCCCACCCCGAGGCAGTGGGGCAGGGTACCCAGTGGGAGTGGGGGGCCAGAGCACGGGCAGGGGTGGTGAGGCTCAGGTGGCCACGGCGGGGGCGTGGGGCCAGGGGCGTCTGCAGTAATGACAACCAGGTGAGCGGGCGGCGATAAGCCCCCAGGAATGCGGCAGCGGCAGCTGCGGGCCCGCAGCTTGCTCAGACCTTGGATGGGCCAATTAAGTAAATAGAAAATTTGGAGCACGGGATCAAAGCCGGAGCGCGCGGGCTTTATTTATTTGGGAAAGGTCAGATTATATTGGCAGATGTGTTAAAGGAGAGAGAAGAAAAAAACCTTTCAAAAACATTGGCCTTGATTTGAGGTTTCCTGACGGGCGGGCCGGGGTTTTTTTCTTTCTTTTCAGACCACGGGTGGGTAGGAGTGCTGGCAGCGTTGGGGGGCGGCAGGGAAGGGCATGTCCGGCAGCCTTGCCCATGCCGGGCTCGCCGCCCCTGCCCACCCGCCTCCAGGCCCCCTCTGCCAAAAGCACCAGCCCCAGAAACGGGGGTCCCTCTGGCTCAGAGCCCATGCCCCATCACATCACTCTGGCCGTAGTTGTCTGCAGCTGGTCCTGCGCTGTGGTCCCCAGCCGGCCGGGGAGGTGGTCTCCAAGGTGGACCCGATGGACTCTCCCCACCACTTCCCTTCCTGCCTCCTCCCCATCAGTGCTGGGCTCAGCATCGCCGTTCCCCAAGTGCCACCCTGGCTGTCCACAGCCATCCTGGGTCACCATCCCACCACTGCTCTGCTGCCCTTTTGGTTTTCCGAGCTTGTAGAGAGGGAAAGCCCACCTGAGCGGTGCCCCCCGAGCAGGGGCAGGAGAGTGCTCAGCATCGTCCCGCTCTGCCCATCCTGCTCGCAGGCTCATTCTTCTGGGTGGCAGGGGAACCCCAGGATTGGCTCTCATCAATGAGCCAGGGGACATCCCCAGTGCCATCTGCACTGCCAGCAGTGTTGCCAAGCTGATGCCTGCCCTGGAGCTGGACAGATCCCCCAACTCCCACTCCAGATCAATCACCATCTCCCCACGGGTCCTCAGCCAGCCCCCCAACACTCAAAGGGGGACAAACATCACCTTATTTAGCACCCCAAAACCATGGGAGGGTCACTCAACGTCCCACATCCCCAGGCTTTGCTATATTTCCCAGCTGGGGAAAGTGATGGCGGGGGGT
>JAOXNO010000070.1:18417290-18434845 GCA_028565335.1 Limnodromus scolopaceus | reverse complement strand
ATCTCTGGCCCTGTCTTGCTCAGCCTCCTGGCCTGGCCCCAGAAATAACTGGGTGCCCTGGTTTCCCCCCATGGGGCTGCAACCTCTGCTGAAACCCAGAGGCTGCTGGGGCTGCAAGACGCTCACTTAGTTGCCCAAGCAGGTGTTTTTCTTCCCAAAGTTTGTCCTGTGCTTGTAGCAGCAGGGATGGAGGGGTCCGGGCACGGCTGCAGGCAGCGGGTCAGGACGGGGGGGGTCCCAGCAGAGCTCTGCTCCCGGTGCCCCCAGAGCAAGGACCTTGCTCTGTGGAAGTAAAGTGGAAGAGCAAACCTCTGGGCCCCATTCAAATCAAGCACCTTCTGGCCAGACATCAGGCCAGAGGGACAGCCATGGGCCCCGGGGGAGATGTCGCAGGAGGGAGTTCCATAGAGAGGAGGTGAGGGGAAGGGACGTGGCATGCTAAGAGTTAAAGGTGTCCTTCCCACCCAGCAAACGCCGTGTGCCAATCCTCCCAGCCATGTGTTTGAAATCCTTTCTGCTATCTCCTGAAAATATTTACAGTACACGCAGATAAATTAGCTGTAGCGCTTATTACGTCTCCCTGGAAATATATACAGCAGTTAAAGATGTTTAAAAAAAATAGCCGAAAGCCGTCTCTTTACTATATCTGGAAGATATTTCAGTGCGGGGAATTTACAGGGCTGGGTGGCAGGGAAATCGCATTTATTTTCACTCAAGTAGAGAAAGTTAAAGGACCCTTCACTTGAGTTTATTTTCATCTCTACTTGTGAGACAAGGAGCCAAGGTTGGCTTGGAGCGAGGCGGTGTGCTGGGGCGGGGGCACAGGGCAGGTTGGGGTAGAGGGGGATGGAGACCAGGAGCTTGGTGGCACCATGAGCTCCCGGACACACATGGGCAAGGGCCAGCAGTGTGGATGCGGGCTCCTCACACCGCTGCTGCAGGGCATGCTGCCTGGTGGACCTCTGGCTATGCCTCCAGGAAAAAGTGATGATGTGGAGGTTGGGGACACCACCGACAGGTATCCGTGGAGGTTCAGAGGATGGTACACCTTTGGTTGTCTGGGCTGCCTGGTCCAGGGTGGAGAGAGTGCTGTCCTACAAGGGGGCTCTCAGTTGATTCCACTCCTCACAGATGTTCTCTAACAAAAGATGTGACCGGTCCTTCTATCGCACCAAGCACAGATTTCTGAGGGCACCAAAAGAGTCCAAAGCCCATGTGGTGGCATGCAATGTCCTCCACGCAGCATCTCCTCAGCCAAAGCATGTTGCTCCCATTCCCAGTGCTGGCCCAAGTCAAGAAGTTCTGCCAGGACAAGGTGAAAGGACAGCGTCACACCTGACGGCTGCTTTGTCGGTTCTTGTCCACCAAAGTACAGCAAAAGCTGTTCTCCATGTACAACTTTCTTAATAGCTTCCAGGTGAAAATCAAGATGACATTTAAACCCACTGCAGAGGCACCAGCTGTCACAGACTCTTCCCATTTCCAGACTTCAAGGCTGACCCTCCTCAAATGTCCTTTCCAAAAGTCCCCAGATCGTGATGCTGGGGCCCGTGAAAGGGCCGTGGTGGAACCTCTGCTTCTCAGCTCCTGCAGCTGATGTCGTGGTGTCCAGTGAAAGCTCATTGATTGAATCGTTCTCTTCCCGTCTTTTCTGGCTTCTCTCTCGCCTGAGGTTTCTTATGGTGAAGGCACCTGCCAGCTTGAAGTCAAAGATGAAGATCCTCAAATGCACTCATCAACTCATGGTCACTGACCCAACATTAGATGACAAAGTCTTCTAGGCCACTGGCATCAAGATCTGGAATTGAGCTGCTGGCCTTGACGTAAAAGGCTTTGGGAAGCCATTTGCTAATTCCCCTGAGTCACCCGCTCCCTCTGGCTGTTTTGAAATTCATATCTAATGAGTGGTTTGGGTGAAGGAATTCTGCAAAGATGCAAACAATTCCTTTGCCAAAATAAATGGAGCCAGAGCTGGGCTTATAAACATATAAATCATTTCTAGTTTTTAGCTTGCAAACAAGATACTTGCTTCTTCATACGGATTTGGGGGAGAGCAGGAGGCAGGAGGAGGAATGGGGGGAACCAACTGAAGCTCCCCTCCAAAAACAGCCCATGCCTTCCTTGGAGCAGAGTATGGGAGATGAGCCACTCTCCAGAAAGCCTACAGGAGGAACTAGCTCCAAAAAGGCTCCAGGAACCTCCAGGAGGGAGAAAAGTTGGGCTCTCCACCAGTTTTTTTGGTTATTGGCTCCTCAAATCATAATCTGCAGCAAATTAACTCAACGAATTCTTAATTTTCTCTCCAAGTGAGGGATGCCATGTCCTGGGCCAGGCAGGGAGGAGAAATATCCTTGGGGTTGAAGGACATTGCATAGAGCACAACATAACCATGCTGCCAAGGGCTTGCTAAGCGTGCGTGCTTTGTTATTCATGTGCTTCACACAGGATTGCTATGGGGCAGGAGAAAAACAGTGCAAATCACCCAAAATAAAGCAAAGCCCTGGCAGGGCTAGCAGAGGATGGAGCTCACCTGGCTGCAGGTTCCCTTGTCTCATTCCTCTGACCCCCCAGTGGGTTCGGTACCCCTGGGACATGGGTGGCCCTTTGCTTCAGCGGGCACTGGGGCAGGAGCTGGGATGTGGTGAACCTGTGCCCTGGGACGGGAGCTGCTCCCATGGAAGAGGTTTGCACCGAGCTTGTGCTAACCACATTTTTTTCCAAATAAAGTGTTCTAGCTTGGTCAAATTTGAGCATATTCCAGGGACAGAAGACAAATCTCAGCCTCTCTTCTTTCCCTACTTGCCAAATTGCTTCAAAGGCAGAATTTTAAAACAAAATAAGGACAAATGCTTTATTTTCCCTTATCCCCATTCCTGGCAAGAACCATGCTTTCTAGCTGGAATTTTCCCCCAAAAAATTTAACTGGAGGCTGCAGCCCACCCTGCAAAAAATTGCCACCAAGCCTGGGATGGTTTGGCAAAGCTGGCAGCAACCGCAGGCAGGATTTCAGAGGGGAGCATCCTTAAAAGTAGGGGGTACCTCTGGCTCCCCACCCTGAGCACATGGAGTCCGTCTGCGGCACGCTCGGAGCGCAGTCACTTTATTTATAGGATGCCGAGGATGTTACTCGGTCTTCCAGGAGCTCTTTCCCCCTTTTTTTTTTTTTTTCCCAAGCCTGTGGAAGCCAGCCAGATAACCAAAGCCGTTCCTCACTTTCACAGCAGATAAGCTAATTGTCGGATGTGCCCTTTGAGATAAGCAGAGCCTGGGTTTACGAGGGAACATGTGTTCTTGGGAAACGCCGTCACCCAGCCGCGATGCGTGTGATAGCCCAAGGACGGTGCAGGCTCCCTCCCTGAGGAACTGGGGTGTCCCTCGGCCTCAGGGGGAGCTATCTTAGGCCGCAGTAGCATGGGTTTTTTTTGGGAGGGTGTTCCCCTACTTCTCTGCTCCGTTGCTGCTGAGCAAGGAAATGTGGTGCAGAGCACCAGCGGGTCCTCCCGGAGAGAGACTCAGCTCTTCAGATGCTTTGCAATTCAGCAAAAACTTTAATGCTTATTGAAACTCACAAAACAAATTGCAGTGAGTTTAGGATGGGTCGGGCCAGGCTGGTGGTGATGAGGAGGATTCCCCAGCAGCACTGGAAGGTGCTGAGTCCCTGCCCAAAGCATGAATACAGGCAGGATGGTACTTCCCTCCAGTCCCTGCAGACGTATAGGTCTCCACCACTGGTGTGGCAACAGCTGAGCACTGGTCTGTGCTGGGGGAAGCCAAGGTACTGGGGGCTGAGGCTCAGTCCAGACAGAGCCACACAGGGGAAAGCCGTGGGTGACCCTGCAGAGGGGTCACTGATGGGTTCCTCTCCTCCAGCCAAAAGTTTCCGGAGAGGGCCCATCGCCCACACATAGCCTCCAGACCACAGCTGGGGCCAGGTTTCCCAAATTTCACAGAAATGTGAAAGCCCCCCAGAGCCATTTCACCTGCTGCAGCCTGCCCTGGCTGCAACCAGCCTGTCTGGGAGCAGTCGGGTCCTCGATTCTCAGCTGATGGGGCTGCCGCAGCACGGTAAGGCTCACCCCCGACACGCAAGCCACGCTGTGCTGGCAGGAGTGTGCGCTGCCCGAGGGGTTTGCACCAAAAACCCTCCCATGCAGTGTCCCCACTCTTCCCTGGCACGGGGTGAGAGCAGCCGTGCCCCTCCACAGCCACGCTGGCATGGCGGGAGTAATAGGCAGGCAGAGCTGGGACATCAGAGTGGTGTGAGCCAGTGTGTCCCCAGCCCCGGTGAGGAAGCTCAGAGGATGGGCAGGAGAGGGCTGAAGGAGGAGATCTGCTTCTCTGCCCTGCAGGGAAACCACCTTTGGTGTGACCTTGCCCTCCTGCCTGTTCCCTGCTCAGACACCAGCCCTGCTTTCCCACCAGGACCTCCCAGCCTAACCGTGAGGAAGCCACCCGGGGGTTGCTCTGTCCCGCCGGGCTCCTAGCACTAGAGATGCTCCATCCAGTCCATCTCACAGTGCCACCACCCACCGCCACACCTGCAGGAGCTGCACAGGCAAAGGCACCCACACCCTGTGATCCCACCATCCCCATCTGAGCAGCTCTCCAGGGCCGTGCTCCCTCGCCCCCCCAGCAGGCGAGCCACCCTTGCTCGGCTATCCCTTCCCTCTCCCCCCCCAATCAGCCATCACTCACCAGGCTTTGATTACAGCCACAAAGGAGCCTTGGAGGAACCACGGGGAAGCTGGAGGGAGGCAGGCAGATGATGAAAGAGCTGTCAAATGGGATTAAACAGTAAGCATCTCCCCTACTGCTGGGCAGCGGGAAGGGGGACAGATTGTACTGGATTGTAATGCGGGAGCCCTCCCGCTGCTGGAGCCTGCCAGGCCCCTTCTCCCGCAGGCTGCCGGCCGGCCGTGCCCCGCCAGCGGGCAGTGGGACAGCCGGGCAGCGGCCCCTGGCCGGGAAGTGGCGGTGGGCGATGCACGGCAGCTCTTCACATGAGCACCCACATCCCACAGCATCAGCCTCAAGCCCTGGGTGAGACCCCTCCATCCTCTTGTGGGCTGAGGAAGCCATCCCCCGAGTTCCCAGGCGCTGAGAGCCCCCAGGGGTTTGAGCGGAGTCCCTGTCCATCCCCAGCCTGCAGCTGGTGGTGTCCCCTTGTCCCCATCAGCACCTGCTGCTGCCAGCATGGCCCTCGCTTCCCCTGCCAGCTGGTCCCCAAGGGAAGATGGTCTGGCAAGGAACGCCTCACTCGCAGCATCCTTCTTGCCAGCCCTTGGGTATAAACTTCCTCTTTCCTTGTGTGTCCTCTAGGCAGAGGATCACAGAGGTGGGGAAGGGGTAGACATGCTTTCTCATAGCACAGTGCCAAAGCTGCCCGGGGACTTTCTGCTGCTCCCCAGGGACGTGGGTGCTGCTTGTCCCACCAGGCAGAGCCCTGAGGGCAGGATGAGCATCGGAGGCTCTGCCTCTCCATGAACCCTCCTGCTGACCCCCCGAGCAGCACGGCGAGTGGGACAAGGGGTGCACAACCTGTGGAGCCATCCCATGCATGGCATGGTTGTGTGCGGGCATCAGTATCTCAGACCGTAGCTGATTAAACGCCTGGGTGCTGACGTGTCCTCCGGGATGCTGAGCCACACCGCCACCGGTGCCCAGGGGCTCCCTCCCCTCCCTACTGCTGCTCTGCCTTTGCCTTCACCCTTCAGCCACTCCTGGGGATGAAGTGGCGTGTGTGGGTGTGGGGGCCTTGGGAGCCCCTTGGGGATGCTGTGGTCCGAGATCCCAACAAGCCACTCAAACAGGACATAAAGACCAGCACTACTGGGGCCATCCTGGGGAGAGAGCAGGTCAGGGATCCAGCAAACCACCGCCAAGGGACCCTCCACCAAAACAGGGGCTGCCTTGGCATGGTCGGGCATCTCCTTATTCCTACAGCATCTCCCAGTTTTCAGGTGCTCTGACATCCCCACCCAGGGCTGCATTTCACCACAGTGAGTCATACGGTGGGGTAGGCCCTTCCCCAGATGGAGGAGCGCTGGGATGGGTACCGGCAGGGCTGGCTCCCTGCAGACAGGGGGACAGGCAGGGGGCCCCCATCCATGGCTTCCCAAGCACCCGGGCAGTGAGGCCCTTGGGGACCTCATACTAGCCCACCGCCTCCCCGTCCCAGCACCACACAGGAGTCCCCCAGCTGGGCACTCACAGGCAGAACCCCCCGACCCCCCCCGAGCGCCAAGTCCTCACCACCCACTCCGCCAGCAGCAGCTCCAATTTCTCACAGCACCCTCTTTTCTGAGCCATTCGTCACGGCCCCCAGCACAAAAGCCAGGGAGAGAAAGAAACAAGGAGTAGGAAAAGGAAGGAAGATAAAAAAAAAAATAGAGAAAGGGAGCAAGGAGGAAAGAAAGAGGGAGGACAAGGCGTGAAAAGAGCCAGGTCTGTCGCCGAGAGGGGAGGAGGGGAAATTATGAAATAAATGAAGCACCTCAGCAGTTCGGGGGGCACTGGAAGACAGCCCGACCACGGCTGAATTTTAAACGCCTGCCACACAATCGGTCCCATTTTGCGAAGAGAGGAAGCTGTGTCCAAAGACCCTCATGTTTATTCATAAGGAGCCTTGCTGGCCCCTCCCACCCTATTGTCTGGGGGTATTTATTTGGGGGCATCTGTCTGGCCCGATGAATGGCGGAGGGGTAATAAATGGGATGGTGGGGCCAGGGAGGGGAGACGGCGCAGTCGAGCTGGGTAATGGGCTTCCCTGTCTCCCGACCCCCTTCCCATTCCTCCTCTCCGCCCCATCCCGCCTGGGGGGTGTTTCTGCCCACTGGGCTGCCCCCAGCCCCAAGGGACCGCAGGCAGGGCTCCCCGCAGGCCCATGGCGGCCCAGGGATGGCAGGGCGAGGGGAGCGGGGACAGGCCTGAAGGGGCAAAGCCGGGTAGTGCGGGGGCTGTGGGCTGCTGGAGGGCAGGAGAGCGAAGGGTGGGTGTCCCCAGGGTGCCAGCAGCAGCAAAGCCAGGAGAAGGTGCAGAGCACGGCGAGCCACCAAGAGCGGTGGCATGGGACGGGGCTTGCCTTCCCTGTCCAGGAGCAGCAACCAGCCCCTCCATGGGCAGCAAGGAAGGGCAGGCAGCCCCCACGGCACAAGAAGGGCTGCTTCAGGAGAATGAGCACCCAATTCATCCACACAGAAGGGCAGGAGGCTCATCAGAAACAGGCTGTGCAGCCTGCAGTGGGGAGAGCTATATCCCATGACTGCTGGGCCAAGCCACCGCTCTCCTGCCTCTCCTGCTGGAGAGGAGCAGCTTCCTCCAGTGGAAACTCCTCCTCATCCTCCTTGGTGGGACATGGCCCTCATGAGGCTCGCATCAAAGCTTGGTCATGTGAAGGGACTCAGGCTCTTCACAGCCCAGAAGCAGGACACTGAGGGGACGTGGGGACCCATGGGGCACAGCAAACGCTGGCCAACCTGGCTCTGTGGGAAGCACATTGCACCAGAGAAACCCAGCAGCTCTCCTGCCAGTGGGGCCGCTGGAGGTGTGGGGAAGGAGTGGCTCAGCTGGCGCAGGCAGCTCGGCTTTCTCCATCCCAGCCTTTCCTTCAACTTGTGCTCAAGACAGCTGGTGTCCAGCCCAACCCTTGCCCAGGGAACACCTGCAGGACGCAGGAGCGATGCTCGTTTGCAGACAAAGTCATTACAAGATCACCCAGCTGGAAGCTGGAACTCAACAGATTCAACCTTGAAACAGAAGCTACAGCCTTGCAGCTGCCAAGAAGAAGAGCAAAGAAAGGAGGTGGCTCTCAATGGCACAGCCACAAGAGCCACTTCCCCAAGTGCACGCTGTCACCTGGCAGAGGCGGCACGATGCAGGTAGGGGACCAGGGCTGCCTAGTGGCCACCACCACCATGGCCGCTGAACCCAGACGGATGGTCCTGCCCAAGCACTGGGTGTTTGAGGAAGGTTTGGAGGTGCTGGACGGGGGAGCAGCTGGGAAGAGCCATCCTGGCCAGCAGCTCGGGGAGCAGATGGTGCAGGTGGCAGGGGAGCGCAGACACCTCCCCACATGGGCCAGGAGCCAGGGCGATGGCACGGCTTCCCGCCGGCACCCACGGGCTCTGCCGTGCCGGGGAGCAGCCAGGCGAGCAGGCTCCCCCCACCCCATCTCCCCCCTTCAAAACATGGAGTCCTTGCTCCAGCGTGGGAGCAAGTGTCGCATCGGGCAGTGTCTCTACCCGGAGTGCAGCGGCCGGTAGGAAGATGTCGGAGCCACGTCTCCGCCTCAGTCGCTGGCAGAAGCTGGCTCAGCAGTTTGCTTGCGAGCTCTATACAGGAAAGTATTTTTGGAAGGGCATTAGGTTATTGGCATAAAAGTCACCTCGTAGCCATGTAAGCCCAAACACAGCTGCCAGCTGCACTTCCCTGACCTCTGCTATTCCAAAACCTCAGCAGAAAACCCCTCTGCAGTCACAGCTGGTGGTCCCCAGGTCTCTTCTCCCTCTGCCCCTGCATTGGACGGCTCCTGCCTCGCCCCCTCCCACATCCTGGCCCCTGTGCCAGTTTGTATCCCACCCGAGACAACGTCTCCAGCACGTTTTGGGCCCATGGGGGCTCCACACAGGTCCCTCTGGGATGAGTCCCTCTGGGAGAGCCACGTCTCCAGGAGATGATCTCCAGGAGGGCAAGTGAGGGATGTCCCCTGGCCATCAGCCTCTTGGGACAACAGAGTTGAGATGGACCAGCCCAGCAGCATTGCTGAGGATCCTGCTTTCAGCAAAGTTATTAAACACTTGTAACCGCTGCCCTTAGGACCCTGCCACTAGACCTTCACCTTCTCCTGGTCTGGGTGACACCACACACCCTGGGAGGAAGGGCAGGAGGAGGTGGTGGGGAAGGAAATTGGTGAGAAAACCAGTCTACATTTCGGCCAAACAAAATCAAATACCTCCTGAGCCAAAGAGGGAATGGGGAAGTGATGTGAGGAGCTAGCAGCCTCCAAAATCCTATCTCCTCTCTGCTCAGGTGCCATGGGAGAGGGCGTGCACGGGGAAGATTACCATGGGCAAGAGACGTTGGTGACCAGATAAGTTCCTCACCCTCTTGCACGCTGGCCAGCCCGCAGCCCTACGCCACTGGCAGAATGCTTTCCGTGCCCTCTGTGTTTTGGAGACCTCATTTCCCACTAATGAGATGCTTCCTAGGTTGTAATTCGGACAAGTTGGCTTTGGTTGAGAGAAAACCAGAAGGAAAATCCTCCCAGTCCTTCCGGCTTCTGTAATTGAATGCAAATTGCTCGGTAAATATCTGGAGCCAAACACCCCTGCGGCCACAGCGCGGAGGAGGGAGTGCCGTGCTCCAGCGGGGTTGGTTTCTACCATGGGGTGATTTTTCCGGCATGCACGCTTGGCTCTTCATGACAAAGGGAGAGAGCTGGGGGGCACATCCCCAGCCAGCATCAGCTTTGCTTCACGGAGGTGACGACAGGGTGGACAGCACATGTGCGGGAGGCTGTGATCCTCCCGCTGCCTGTTGTTGCCGGCCCTCCCTGCCTGCCGGCCCATGCCCCGTGAGGTCTAGGGGGAGGATGGCGTGGTGAGGAAGGGCAATGCCCCAGCCAGGAGGTATGCTCCTCAGGATGGGAAACGAGCCGGGTGGATGCAGGGAGGGCAGGAGGGAAGAGATGTGGGAACAGAGACTGCCACACGGGTGCTGGCTTGTCTGTGATGGGCTGTTTGGGCAAGGAGGGGGCCTATTTAACCCCAGATCCACTGGGGGTCAAGGAGTTTAGAGCACTGCTTGCCCAGGGCCACAGCAGCTCCTACCTGCTCCTCGCAGGGGCACCTCACTGCAACTGGGGGGTCATCTCGGATACTGCATCCAAGCCTCAGGGATGCCCTGTACCCCCATCCGTGGCCACGGGTTGCAGGACAGTACGCAGGCTGGGCTCCGCCTGCCCTCAGGAACAGGGACCGGCCCCAGAGCAGTGCCAGTCCTCACTCTCACCCACCACCCGTGAGTAAACCCACCCCGACCTGCAGTTTCACCCAGCCCTTGGCCTCGGGCCGGCCACCCACCTGTCCTCCATCACTCAGCACGTCCTGACAATGGAAGAAGCATCTTCAACAGCCCGGAGTGACCCCCTGGCACTGTGCAAATACCGTACGCACGCAAAGCTGTGAACACCTCTGTGCGCAGACACAGACACGTGCGATAAGATCCACAGCTACACAAACACGCTCCCGGGGAGATATTAAACCAGGCAAGGGGAATGGCCCCAGATGCCCAAACTCGCCAACAGACAGATGCAAACATTGAGCAAGACACCCGGAGCCCGCGACATGTGCATACACACAGTCAGACACATCCGTACACAATACCTCATTAAACATGGGCAGTGTACGGTCCCAGATTAGGTCTGGCTGGGCTGTGGGCACCCGGCCAGGCTGGGATCAGGGTTCAACTTCAGCTTTGACAAGTCCTGAAGTCTCATGAGCTGTTCTCGTGGGATTCCCGTCACACTGGACTGTCAAGCGGGCACAGAGGGGCAGGGGACAAAAATGCTAAAGCTCATCCAGTCCTCAAAGCAGGTTTAAACCCCCTGAACCCTTTGTGGTTGTCCCTGTGGGTGCCCCGTCACTGGAAGTGTTCAAGGTCAGGTTGGACAGGGCTTTGAGCAACCTCATCTAGTGAAGGGTCCAGGGAGGATGGGCTAGATGATCTTGAGAGGGCTCTTCCGACCCAAACCATTCTCTGATTTTATGATTTCGGGATGGATTTGGCTTCAGCCCTAGGGTTCCGCTCACGGGACCCCCGCGGGACCGGGAGCCGGGGTGGGGGACGCGCATCCCCTCCCGGGCCGGGACCCAGCACCTCCCGGCTGCCACCGGCCGGTCCGTCCCAGGGCCTTTGCTGCCACCTCTCCGCGCCGCGGGGAAGCACAGCCCGGCCCCGGCCCCGGCCCCAGCCCCGGGGGCCAGCGGCCCCGGCTCCTGCAGCCCCGCGGGGGTGTCCCGGGGCCGGGGAGGGCGGCCGCAGGGCAGCCGGTGCTCTCTCCCCCTGCGGGAGCCGGGTACCGGGAGGGTGCAGCCTCTGCTGCCGGCTCGAGGTATTTTGCCATTTGTTATAAACGCATCGTGTCAAGAAACAACAAACATTCTATGTTGTCGTTGCTCCGAGGCGATGCCGGGGATGGAGCAGCGATCAGGGCTCTTGGCTTCTCCCACCCCAGGCTTGCTGCTTGGGTGGCAAGTTGCCCATCAGTAACTAAAATGCTTTCCAAATCCTCCTGCTTTCAAAGGTCTCTCCTCTCCCTCACCTCCAGACTGCTCCGTATCAGTGACAGAGCCTTGTGGGCTCCAGCTTGGTGCCACCTGCAGCCCTGCTTGTCCCTCTCCTGCTCCCACTCCCTGCGTGTCCCTCTTGCCCCATGCCAGCAGCACTCCTTGTCCCACTCCAAGCCCTGCTCCGGCAATATGCCCAAGACCCCTGTGCTTGGCTCTCTTCTTCCCAGCGCGATGTAGTGTCCCACCTCCAACTGGGAAAACTTCTGCACCACCTGAAGCCCAGCACCTCGGGGCGGATGCACTCACTGTGCCACGCTTCCACCGCCAAGCGCTGAGGGGTCCTGCAGTGAGTGGCAGGTCCCCACGGAGGACAGGGCAGGGAAGGTCAGGTGCGGGCAATGCACCAAAGCCTCTGCCCACCAGGCAGCTCTCCGCGCTCCAGCGTGGGCCACCATGACTGTCTGAGAGCAGCCTAGTCAGCAGCCAGATTTGGGACGGGGCATGAAGTGGTTGGTTGGGGTCTGGAGGCCAGCAGGCCCAGTAGGACATTCAAGCATAAGCGAACATGGACAGAGGCAGGTCATCCTTCGTGTACATGGGTAACTGTCCCCCCTTTCCTGTTGGGACAGGCAATGGACTTGAGCGAGCGATCCTCAGATGTATTGCGGGCACAAAGCAGTGGTTTCTTCTCCACATCACTTCTGAGCGTGACCATCAGTTCTAAGCAATGTTTCTCCCTTCAAATGCCAGATGGACTTCAAACCCTGTATGGGCATCCTGGAGAGAGGGGAGGCCACAATGTCCCCCTAAACCAAACCTCCAGAGCCAGGCCTGGGAAAGAGGAACGCTTCACATCTTCATTGTGTCACCAAGTCCTCAGTGGTACATAGCAACAGGGAAACACAATTATTGAGACAAATGCAGCTGCCTCCCACATGAAGGAAACAGAACTGGTCAAAGCCGGGAAGCTCAGGAGGGGGGAAGGAGAAAATTTTCATAAAATACTCTTTTTTAATGACAACGGGGCTAAATGCGCATTGCACACACGCACACACACACACACAAAACAAACAAACAAAAGCCCTAACACACACTGAGGTCCTCCAGCGATGCCTTGAACTGGTTTGTGGGAGACCCTCCCTACAATGCCACCATCTCAATGGCCACCCCTCTCCTGCGTTGACAAAAGGCAGCGTCACACATGCCTGAAGAAGCCAGTCCCAGAGCCCGTCTGCTGTTCTTTCCATTGTTTCACTTTAATGAGTTGCTAGCGAGGGATGACCTTTTCCTCTCCCTCCTCAACAAAGAAATGAATACATTTCTCAAAATCACGGGGGAAAAGAAAACATGTCAGAAAGCACGATGGCCACAGAGCTACCGAACATGCCATTGACAAAGACCAAGAGAACTGCAGCCAGCCAGCACAGCCGCAGAGCCATGGTGACCAGGGGGGCATCAGGGGGGCTTTGGATGGAGGGGATGCTCCTGAGAACCCAGGGCTGCAGGTGCAAAGAGCTCTAGGGGCTCAGGCTTTCACCAAGACCTGCACAAAGCAGGTCCTGAAGATCTCCTCTGAGGTGGGACTCCATCTGCCAGCCAGCAAGGAGACTCATGCCTACCCTGAAGAGCTAGCGCCCCAGGAAGGAGCAAGACCCGCCCATACTCATACACCAGAGCTGAAGCTGATGGGCTCCAAATTCACAGAGACCTCACAGCTCCCATGTCCCCACCAGCGCAACACCTCCCTTAGGCACAGCAACAAAGGGCTTGGACCTCACTGCCCCCAGCACTGGGAAGCTCCAGCAGCACGGTCAGGTCCATGCTCATCCCCGTGCCAGGGATAAGGCAAAATCATTAAATGGTGAGGTCACCGCAGGCCCAAATGTGCACTTCAGCCTGGATTTATCCTGCCTACCTTTAATTCCTCCACAGTTAATGGAGGAAAGCAGGTGACTCCTGGGGAGTGCCCAGACCTGAGGCTGACAACATGGCACTCTGAAGATGCCTTCTTCACTACACAGGAGATGCTGCTCCTCATTTTGTCACAGCATGCACTGCTACTTCAGCTCTGAGACAGCTGAACCAGCTGTTCTGCTGACCAGTGAGACCAAAACATGCCTGTGACCCCTCCTGGCATCAACTAGCCAGGCCATCACTTCACCAAGCAGTTATCTCCATGGCTCAGTTGTCCTAGACCTGCCCAGATGGCTGCTTCTGGGGCTCCAACAGAGGGCCACAGCGGCAGTCAGACCCAGCAGAGGTTGATCGATTTTGAAGGGCCCCGCTATCCCTTTTCCATGGCATCTCTGAGCTTCAGGAGGAGATGCTCCCAGCCAAGCACACATCCGAGACACCTGCGCTGGGGAGGTCTCCCTCCACCACCCAGTACCGATGGGTGTTACAGAAGGGGCAGGTTTTCCCCAGCACTTCCCACCCTTCAGCCTGTTGTAAATCATGCTGTCTATCAGGAGCTCCACTCAAATCCCTGACAACCTCCAAACATCTGCAACTCCTTAGTATGCAGCATTCCCTTTCTTTATTTCATCGGTGTCGCTGGAGTTAACCTTCCTGCTCCCCGGCTACGGCCTCGCATCCACCACCCAGCATCTCGAATGTTTAAGCTGCTGCTGCTCAGAAGCACAACCTCCTTCAAAAACTGGTGGAAGGAGTCAGAGGACCTTCTCCCTGTCTTCTGTGCTCCTGATGGCAGCAGTCAGCTCCTTCTCCCCATCTTCTGTGCTCCCGGTGGCAGCAGCCAGCTCTTCCTCTCCCTCCCATCTTGCTGAGGCCCACCCATCCCATGGAGGCTGGACATCCCTCTGCAGACATACAGCTGCTGACCCTGCCGTACCTGCACGAAAGCACCTTTCCTTGGCCCCACACATCATGCCATGCCATGCCATGTCCATAGCTAACCCCCCACTCTCTCCTCTCTCACCACTTTTCCTCCACTAGGCAAGTTCTCCTTAAAAACACCTTTGGCCCTCCTGACACCTGTGCTGGCTGAGGGAATGTGCCACCGCAGGTCACCCAGGCTGCCCCAGCTGGAGCATGGCCAAGGACAGGGACCAGCGCCTGCCCTCCCCGGCCGCACAGCAAGAGCACGGAGTTGGAAAAAATGACGTGGGAGGTCTTCCGTTGGAGGACACTCCTTCCCTGCTCAGTGTTTGGGGCTGGATAGCTCTCGGAAAGTGAAAGGGCTTGACACTTTTGCTGGCAGCAGAGTTCAGCAGGGGTCAGGGCTAATCCAAGCAGAGCCGACGGGAGGGGAGGGAGGTGGCGGGGGGAGTCAAGCGTTGACGCGCTGAGAGGTAAAAGCTGTGTCAGACACTCCCAGGAGGGAGGAAACAAATGTATAATCAAAACAAAACCAGCTGGGGCTTGCGTGGTTGATGGTGGGTCTCCAGGGGGCTCGAATTTTATGTTCAGCTGCCACAAAGGGCATGGGGAGAGAGCAGGGCTTGGGGTGTTGCTGTTTGGGCCGTGGTTGGTTGACTCTCCCACCTTGCAGGCAGCCAGGTATCTACCTGGCCTCAAACACGTCAGGACGCCCAATAGTCCCCATGAGCCTGCGGACGCTCAAGGTTTGTCTTAGGTCCCATCTCCAAGGGATGGTTGGGCGGGAGCTCAGCCTGACAGATACCCTGGGAATCGGGTTAGGACTGCTGGGACACCCCAGAAACACTCCTGTTCCCCCACCCCATGTGTGCACAAACCTCCAGGCCCTGGAAACGCAGCCACCAAGCACAGCTCACCATCCCAGCAGGAGCAGAGAACAGGAGCAACTCAACAAAACCCAAGCTATCCCTCTCTGGGGAGCTCTCACCCTGCCAGCCACACTACGCTGCTCTCATCCTGGCTGGGGATGGCTTTGGAGCAGTCCTGCTGGGGTCCTGGAGGTCCCAGGGGAACCACACTGCTCCATGCTCGGGTCAACACAGGGTCCAGGGCACCACACGTGTGTGGAGCACCAGTTCACAGCCAGAGCAAAGGGCAGCTCTTTGCCTGCCAGTACAGGATTGACTCGACACTGGGTCTTAGGCACAGCTCCAAGCCATGTGATGATACTAAGCAGTGTCTGATAATAAAATCAGCACCAGACAGCAGAGCCCATTTGTTTCAGATCAAGGGGATTACCAAGATTTTTACAGGTTTGCTAACAAACAGTGGGGTATTTGTGCGGAGTTGTCTGGGCCAAATCCATCTTTCATCCAGAAGTTTCCCCACAGCTCTGACGCAGGGAGCTGGGGGAGCTGAGCATCTCCTTTTTCCAGGCATGCCTTTTGTTCATCTAAGCAGGATGCAGGACTGAAAAACACATCAAAATCCCTCATCAAAAGCTAGCCAAAATGTATGTTCTTTCTAGTGCTTTTGAACAAGATTGGTTTGGTGGGTTTTTTAAGTCAGGGGATCAAAATTACTCTTTTTCAAAAAAAATCCCAAGAATTGCATAGGCAACATGATGTTAGGGGCATGCAGGTGCAGAAGGACATGTGCGTGTCCTGTTCCTCCAGCCAGGCAGGTGACAGCCCTGGACAGTCCCCTGGGATGGGGTCTGCATCTGCGTTGTTGGAATTGATGTTCCTCACTGAGTTCCAAGCCCTGACCCATCCATTACGCTGGTCCCCGGCCTTTCTTTTAATTTATCTTAAAGTTTCTGAGTCTTCAGGCCATGCTAGTACCATGTTTTCTCCATGGTGGTGGCAGCCCAAGCCTTGCTTTTCCTTGCCAACCCCCCTCCCCAACCAAGCAAAGTGGAAGTCCCCCAAGCACTGTGACTCAAAGAGTTTGGCCCTTAGGAGAAACGTCCCATCGCACACAACTCGGGGAAGACAATTTGGCAGGGCTGCAGTACAAAGTCATGGCATCCAGCTCTCTGATGGATCCGTTGGTGGAGACATGGGATGCACCAAGGGCTATCTGAGTCACGTCACCATCCTTTAAACTACTCCCTCCCCCCGTATCCTCAGAATCATTGATAAATCCAGGAGGAGATGTGCTGTTGGTGGGACTGAGCCTGGAAGGGACCTTTGCCTGCTCGACAGCAGGACGTGGTGGGACAGTGTGGTGGGACTGCAGGTGCCTCAGTGGAGTGGGGTCTGGCTGAGGACCAAATGCAGGAGCAGCCACCCCCAGGAGGGCTCCAAGATGGAGGTGGAGGGGTCTGAAGCAGAGGGGGATGCCACAAGGGAGCTGTTTGTGCGCCGACCTGCTGACAAGTTGCCTCACCAGGGCTCGACACCCCTCCAGGGACTCTTCCCGTGGGGAGCAGTGCGGCCTCTCCCACTTGCCCCATAGATTTCTCGCATGGGATGCGTGGTGTCCCTGACTCCCCATGCCCAAACTGGCAGAGGCCCCTCCCAGCAGAGCCCTTGGGGAGCCCCCCCAGCCAGCACAAGCATGTTCTCCCCCAAGAGCATGGCAGAGCCAAGGCTACCAAACTGCACGGCATCTGAGGGGTTAAGAAAACCGGACCTGCCACCAGAGATTTGAGCAGAAACTCCACTAGAGACCTTGAAATCCTGTTAATTGATGCCACACATGTGCTGCATTTAACCTCTGCCCTTTGCTGTAATAGTTTACACAAGTGGCACGAAGGCCGATGTCTCCTGATGCACAGGGGCGGTCTGCGCAAGCCCGAACCCACTGTGATCGTGCCGGGCATCCTCAGAGAGAGGGTCCCCTCCTCGGTGCCAACCTCTTCCATCCCAAAGGTGCTCGCGAGCTCTCTGACGGGCGTTTCATCTCACAAGCCCTTGCACAGGAATCTTTATGGGCAAGTCCCCAGCAAAGGAAGAGTTCATATGTAATTACTGGGTTATTTGCAATAAAACCCTTGCCACGGTCTCCAGGGTGAGCGCCGTCCTTCCAGCTGGTGCCCGGGCAGATGCATCCCCATCCTGCTGGGTCTCACCCAGGGTAGGAGAGAGGAGCTACTGCTGCTTGTGGTGAACACCAAGAGTGTGGGACCAGTGTCTTCCCAGTTGTGTCGATGTGAGGCTTGTTCTTTATCGCTCAGGAAAGAAACTGTGGAGTCAAGATTGAAAAAAAATAGAAAAGATGAGAAGAGTTACGGCCATGTTAACCCATACTATTGCCAGGCAAAAGACAGAGTAAACGAGTCTTCCCAGGTTTATCCATCATAAAAACACCCGAGTAGGTGAAAAATTAAAAAAGAAGTACTTTCTAACTCCTACTCAATATGGGTCATGCTTCAAATCAGCTTGTTTCCTGCTTGCTTCCTGTGGTACCCAAGCTCTGGGGTTG
>JAOXNO010000070.1:18371946-18410433 GCA_028565335.1 Limnodromus scolopaceus | reverse complement strand
CCTAGAGGTGTTAGTGGTTTTCATGTGTACCTTACAAAAAAAAAAAAAAAAAAAAACACACCAAAAATCCCAAAAACGTGCTTTGGGCAAACTGAAGCATTTTTGCTGCACTTCCAACTTTCCTTGATTTTGACTCTTCCATTGTGCCTTAGACAACATGATGTAACAGCAAATTAAAATGAAGCATCATTTTTTCCCGAACCTGCGCTGGGAATGGCCTGTCCTGAATCCGCTGAACGGAGGTGTGCTGCCAGTGCTAGGGAGGAAAAAAAAAAAAAAAAAGGAAAATAGGTCCCAAACCAAAATCCATGCAGCTTCCCGGAGCTCAGCCCCACCACCCTGCTCAACACCGCATCCTCCCATCAACACTCTGCTGACTGGCTCTGCTTGCGGCACTTCTTTTCTACTGAACCACCACATCACCATGCCCTCTTCTGCCGTTCAGGCAGAGGCCATCCTCTGACCTCCTCCACGTCCCCATGTTATTATACTGGGTGTCCTCACTTTGTGCTCACAAGGCTTTAAGAAAGAGCCTTGGATACGCGTAAGAGATGCTTGACAGAGCTCGGAGCCTCTGCAAAGGCAGACCTGGCGTCCCTGTTTCGCAGACAACCAGCCAAGCCAAGGGTGGTTGGTGTGGCTGCCCCAGCACCATCATCACACCTCGCTGGAAATAGCTCGAAACAAGACTGGAGGGTTTCTCAAGTCCCCAGTGGAAACTGCAGCTCAGCCTGGTAAAGGACTTGCCCCCACGCCTCAATGTGGCCCCAGAACCTCCAGGATGGTTCCAGCCTGAGGCCCAGCCTGAAGCCATGGCTTCCACCAGCGCCGAGATGCCGCAGCTGGAGCCTGATACAAACAGGTGATGCAGGAGCATCCCTAAAAAGACCTGTAGACCAGGAAGAGCCTCTCCCAGCCTGCTCTGCCCGGCAAACCCAGTGCCAGTCCCTCCCTGTACAGTAGCACCCAGTTCTTCAGAAGACTTTGAATAGGGAAGAAAACAACTTATGAGATCCAAATTAGAAAAACAAAGCCCAAACAAAGGCCATAAAATCTAATAATTAACAGAGCAAATAAGCTGAACGCCCATTAGGTCGCACATATTAGGTAATGACAAGTAGTTCACAATAACCACTTCTGAATGGACTTCACCCAATATGCATTTAATTAGGGTTTAATAAAGCAACAGCATGTTCTTAAAGGCCAATTAGAAACATATTCACTGAGGTTTAGAAGCTATGTAATAGATGCCTGTAGGAACCAGATACGTGCTGATTACATAGCTATTAATCCTCAATAAAGGGTCTAATAATCATCTTGTGCTTCAGGAGTAGGCAGCTGCTTTATTAAATCTTAATGAAACGCATATTTGGAAGCTTTCCTTCAAAGCCAGCCCGCGCTAGGAAGATGGGCTTAGAAGTGGCAGTCTGCTGAGAGAAAAGACCCCCTCCTTGTCACCACCTCTGCCACCGCTGCGGCGGGTTTGAGGCCAACTCCGTCCCCGGTGCAGCTGGGATGGCGGTGGTTGATTCCGGCTCTGATGGGAGCGAGAGATCTCTGGGTGCGGGAGTACCCCAAGACATTTCACCCCGCGCTGACCATCTGCTCACGCAGGGAAACGTCTCCATGAATCATAGCATCCACCCGATTCACGGCTCTGCGTCCAGAGCATCCCTGCACAGCTCACACTAGCGCTCCGGGCAGGAGAGGAGTAAAGCCCTGGGCTCACCAAGGTGCTGCCACATGCCATGAGGAGCAGCTCAGCCACTTCTCCAGGAATTTACCTCCTGCCTGGATTCACAGCTGCCCGAAAAGGAGTCAGACTGAAGCAAGCGAGCTTCTACCATCACCCAAAGAGGACCTGTTCTGATCCAGAGTCTGGGACAGCCAGGTGGTGGCTTCTTGCCATGTAACCTGTAGGACTGAAGGTTGGTCTAAAACCTGCCAAGCCATTCCCAAGTCCCCATGGACACACCCGGACAAGCCGTGCCCACGCCTTTCCACCGCAACTCTGTCAGAAAGCCAGCAGAATGGCGTGGCAGGCTTCAAAACTGTCAGATTGCAAAAACTTTTAATAAACGCCCATCTGTTTCTTCACCTTCTGGTTTCCCAGCCCTCTGACTCAGGGGGTTGGGTTTTTCACAGTGGCTGGAAACTTCAGCAACTGCAGTTGCAACGCAGCCATACTTCATCCCGCCACTGCCCCGAGATGAAGAAGGGCCTGCTCCTCACCCCAAAGCAGTCAGGAGCAGAGACCACTCCAACACAGCAGCTGGTTGTCAGCTAAGAGTTGCCAGCCCATCCTCCTCCTCTGCCCAGGAGGATGAAATAGGCTGCCCAGGGAGGTGGTCAAACACATCCCTGAATATGTTTAACTGTCATTTAGATGTGGGGTTGGGGGTACGGTGTAGGGGAGAACTTTGTAGAGTGGAGTTGATGGTTGGACTCGATGATCCCAAGGGTCTTTTCCAACCTGAATGATTCTATGATTCTATGAAGGCACAGCAAGCCAGAGGTGGTGTGATGGGGCCAGAGCCAGCAGGCAGCACCCAGGGACAGGTCCAAGCCCCATGGCCATAAGTGGCACCGTCCGTCAGCACGAGGCTCTTGCACAGCACTGCCCACCAGCCCAGACTGGAGCTGGAAGGTGCAGGTCACAGCGGGGTCCTGGCTCAGGCCCAGTCTGGCTCCTAATTAGCAGCCCTTGTTAACCCTTCAGGATTTCAGCAGTGCTAGGGCCAGCAGCCCATCACCATGCCCCGGGTATGCCCTGAAACAGGGCACTGTGGGGGCCCATCTGCTCCCCCCTGCTGCACCACGCCGAGTGAGGGTCCAAGCCCAGGCAGCGGGTGCCCAGTGCTGAATTTCTCAGGAGAGCATCCAAAAACCAGGACAAGCCATGGGAAGACCAGCAGGAGCCACGGGCACAAGCAGCCCAGGGGCTGAGGCGATGGAGACCAGCGAGGGCGGGCCTTGGGGTGGCCCCTTTGGCACCGAGCTTCAGCACTCTCCTGGGCTCCACTGGCAGCAGGGATGAGTAAAGCAGGGAAAACACCCAGGATACTCCCATGACATTCCAAAGATGCTGCCCTTTGAAAGCTCTCTGTGGTGTTACACTCTAGTCCAATTAAGCAAGCTCTGCCCCACAGGCCTGGCTGCTCGCTGGCTCCCGTGCTGGGCAGGGGATCTGGCTCGCCTGGGCAGGGCCTCCAAGCTCTCCTCCTGGCCAGGGGGCAACCTAGGGAGCAGTGGCCCACCTGCCCATGGCTGTGGGGCTGAGGAGGGCATCCTCGGGCCCCAGTTCGGTGACGGGGCTACCTCCATCTGCCTCTCCTGCCCTTGAGCATCACTCCTTCCCCCATGCCGGTTTGTGCACAGCACCCACCACTCCAGGGCACCAGTGTCCCCGCTTCACTTGGACCACATCCCACCATCCCAGCCCCATGCAGGCATCACTTGTGCTGCCCACATGCAACCAGAGCAGGCATCCCATGAGGACCAACACCCAAGCATCCTTCATCTTATCCCCATGCACACCCTCATGGGTGCCTGAACCCCCAGGATCCACGTTCCCCAAAACGTTGAGATCATCCCCTCCCACACCAACAGCTTCACTGGCCAAAATTCCCCAAAAAAGGGAGTGACAATGGGCCATAAGCAGGGTTGCAGGGGGTTGCCCGTGGGCAGCTCCAAGCCAGGGAGCAGCTGGTTTGCGTTAGGTGGTGTTGGGTCTCGCCTCGCCACAGATGGAGAAAATCATAACATCTCCTGTGTTATTAATTAATGTGCTTTCACAGAAAATGGAAACTTTTTCCAACCTTGTGGAGGAGTGAATCCACTCCACAAACTGGCCCTATCAACAGCCCAAGCAGGGGCAGCAGCCCGCAGGGACAGCAGGTCCTGGGGGAATAAAGGAACAAGGCGTTCTGTTGCTAGTGTTTCTCCCAGTGAAGAAAAGCTGGACCTGGCTGGGGTGCAGATCACTCCCACCGCCCCGTCTGCGCCTCTGCGGGCCCTCCCGGCTCAGCATCCCACCGCCTCCTGGGGGTGGAAGGCCTCAGCAGTGATCCCTGGTGAGACCCCACTCATGAGATGAAAAGCTGGGAGCTCCCCTCTTCTCACCAATAAAATACCAACTTAACCACAGACACCCACTTTTAAGCATCTTCTCTGCATTGGGGAACTGGGCTGGAGAAAGATACTCCATGTGATCATCACGGACTCTGGTTACCTCCATTAGCAGTCTTCGGGTGGTCCTTCCCATCCTACTCCAATTCCAAGCTGCTCTGCTGATGAGCAGAGGTGCCGATGGCTGGCACCGCCTCTCCCCATTTTCAGGACATCACACTCTTGTCATTCAGCCAAGCCTGGTTTGCCCACTGCGTTGCTGGTCAGCAGTTTTCTAGTGGAAAACACAGCTTCTGCAAAAGTAATGTTTTCCCTGCAAGAAAGTTCTGGTTTTCTCCCAAAGACCAAGCCTCACGCTCATTTAGCTGAACTGGAATGGTTTGAGGTCAGCTTGCCATGAAACCTCCCGTGACATATCACAGTTTGCTGTCGTGCACCCTGAGTCCCACCACGAGAGCTCAGGCCACCGTGAAGCTCGGTCCAGGGAGAAGAGCAGGGACTGGCAACGCTCTGCCAGCTTGGGAGGACATGGGCAGGCATGCGGGAGCTGAAAATGAAGTTTGCTGAATTGAGCGGTTTTGCCCTCATTTGTTTTTTTTCTTTTTGGAACTTTCCATCCCACAGAAGATTTTAACTAGTTGATTTTTCCACCCTCTTGAGGACAAAAACAAATTCTGAAATATCACGATTTCCACAAGGGCAAAACTCCTGATTTTCAGCCACTTTCTCCTAAGACCTTACCCCAGCAGCACTGCCAGGAGGCCCCAGCCACCCACACAGAAGATACCAACAGATAGATGTATGTCAGATTTGCAGCCACTTCCCCAAGAGGGGCTCTTAGGTGTTTGATAAAGTATGAGCCCACAGCAGGGCCATCACATGGTCCCCTCTCCCAGCCTGGCCACAGCATTGGAGCCAAACACTGGTGCCATCCCCACCAGCTTTTGCTGAGCCACGGAGGAGGGAGACCCATGGGAAACACCAAAAGGCCCATCTGCCTGGGGTTGCGTGTCCAGCACTGGTTGATAGTGGATGTTTAGAAGAACTCAAGAGAGACCTTCCCAGGAGCTACTTTGGGACATTCAAATCACTCCAACAGCCACCAACACACCAAAATTTCTCTGACCCCTTTCTGAATCAAACACAGTCAGCTGGTGGTGTAAAACAAGCCTGTGTGTTGGCTGGCTCTGCACAAAAACTGCAGCTGAGGAACTGTCACAAGCTGGTCCCTGTCCCGTGGGGTCTGCTTGCAAAGACGAGTTTGTCATATGGCAATTAGTTGCAAGGAATCCCCCAAAGCCTCCAAAGCTGCTGCTCACTGCCTCTGGCCCTTGCAATAAACTTACTGCCGCTCTCCCATTTCAGATGGCCAGCTGTTCCTTATTTCTAGACCTGTTTCCTTTCTACTAATTAATCAGCTCCAAATGTCTCTTCACGTGGTCTGCCTGAACATGAGGCCAGAAACACGATGTCAGGACACGCTTGCCCAGACCCCCTCTTGCCGCAGGTGAGATGCCGGGAGTGCCAGCAGCAGGGCTGGGATGATCCTGCGTGGCCACCCCTGTGGCCACCGTGCTGCTCCACATAGCCAGACCCTGCATTGCTGTGGGTCCAGGGCGCAGGCAGTGCTGCCTTTTTGGCAGGGGATGGTGGATGGAGAACATTGATGCTGCTCAGCTCATTGTATTGACTCCCACTGAAGGAGCCAAGCATCGGCCCCATCGTCATGTATGACTGCAACTCACCTCCAGCAGAGCTGGGGTTGAAGTCTCGGGGTAAAAAAAAAGGGTTCACGAGATAAAAGAAAAGCAAAGGGTGGATGAAGCACTCTGCAGAGCAGGCCACAGCAAGGTCAGCCGGACTTAACCACAGCTGACATATCCTTGGCAGAGCTGCCTGCGCATGGAGCCAGCAGTGGGGAAACACACACAGGGACTCGTGTCCAGGGGAGCCAGAGGCTGCCCCAGCCCCAAGCGGAGGAGCTGGGACTGGAGTCGCCGCCAGCATGGCCAGGCTCTGCTGCTTCAGCTCCTGGTCAGACACCCTTCCCCTTGGAAAAGTTGGAAGGAACCAAATTTTTCTTTTATTATCTTGGATCTGACTCACACAGAGAAGGTGCTCCAAGGCCGCCTGTGCCAGGACATTCACAAAGTTTCCCAGCAGAAGAATGAAGCAAAACAAGGGGAAGCTCTTTGATCTTTATGGGCCTGACGCTTTGAGCCAACATAGTGGCGAGCATGAAGCTGTGCTTCCCGTCCAGGTTTGCGATCGTTCCTCCAGGCCATGGCCTCAGACGGCAGCACTGAAGCATCTTCCCTCCCTCAGAGAGGTCCCGTTGCAGCAGGACTAACCACAGAGGGGTGCTGGGAACCAGAGCTCTGACCTCAACTCTGCTGCTCACCTAGGGTAAGGAAACGTGTCTCGGTGCTTTGTTTTCATGAGACAGAAAGGAGATCTCTTGGTAAGCCCCTTCCAGGTCTCAGGGTGGAAGCATATTTGAGTGTGCAGTTCCCCCACGTGTACAGTACATCTGTTACAGACAGCACAGGCTGCTCCACCACCATAAAGCTCAGCAGATGGAGGATGATGACTGAACAACAGGCTTGTTTGCCATTTAGTGCCTTCTGAACCAGAAGGGTCACTTGAGAAATTCAAATTGAAATCTGCATTTTGAAGAGTCCATAGTACCAAGGAGGATTTTGGTGCTGCATTCATCCAACTCTCCTTCAAAACCTCATCTCCCCCAGCCATCAGTAGTGGCCAACCTCCAGAAAGGAAAAGGCTGCAATATCCAGCCTGATGGCCTGTTCCAGAGGTGGTGAGTCTCCTCAGTACAAGGCTGTAAAATGTACCATCCGTTGGGTTTCTGCAAGTGAAAGGACAGTGCGGAAGCAGGACGGTCACCATGGTAGGAATTCAGGTCCTTCTTTAGGGTCTCAGATCTCCTGTTGCAGCTGTCTCAAGCCTGCAGTGCTGCCACGCAAATGGAGGGGTAAGTAGACTTGAGTGGGACTCACGGTGCCCCTGCCCCAGGCATGCTGGGGACACGGGGGTCTTCCTGGATGAGCAGAGGCAGCGACAAGCCAGGGCCGAAATAACATCCAGAGCAACACAGGCAGGCCTGAGCTGGCTGGGTTGGCCAACTCCTGAGAGCCTGGATATGGTTTTGTTAGGACAGTGGTGATTCCCACCCCACCTTATGACTGAAGTCACAGGGCTGTAATCCCCTGAGCAAAATGTACCTTCTTATTCAACTCCCAGAGGTCACGTTAGACCACCCAAAGTAAGCAAGGGCTCCAGTCCAGCCAGCCAGGTCTTCATGCAGCAGACATGGCCAAAGAGCCTGAACCTTGGAAAATCATATGACACAGGGGCTGAAAGCCCCAGAGCCTCTCTAGAAACCATCCCACGTGGAGAGGGGGGCTCTGCCAAATGGAGAGGACTCAGCAGCTGCAGCACCAGGGCTCGCTGGAGCCATCGAACGCAGCCTCTGGCTTCTCCTCTTGCCCATGGCATAGCCCTGCTGAGACCCACTTCACCAGCAGTGGGCTGCACCCACCAGCATCAGCCCCTCCAGGCTGGAGCGTTACCTGGTCATGTGCCCCGTGCCACCCTGCACCATGGCCCCGCTGCCAGCTTCGCTCCAGCTCTGGCTGCATGTAGGGTTTCAGGACCTCCTCCCACAGATGGATTTGTTTGTGCCAGCTGAATTGCTCAACAGGATATTAGCTGCCCAGCACACAAACCTCCACGGAAGGACTGACGCCCTGCAGGCATGGGGCTGGCAGCATGCAGCTGCCAGTCCCACTCCCCTGGGGCTCTGCAAACCCTCCACCAGCCCTCCAAGCCTTCTTGGTGCATGAAGAGCCCTCATCTTCCCCAGGATGTGAAAGGACCGATTCAAAGTTGTACCGAACATGTTCCCACGTTGCTGCCCAAGGAGCCGGTGCAGCTGAGACCCCCTGGACTCATTGCAGCAGTGGCAGCTGCAGAGCAGCCTGTAAGGTGGATGCAGGGGCCAAACAGAGTGTGGCCAGCAGCAGAGCTCCGAAATCCCAGCTCTTCCCAGTCCTTCCCAGCATATTGGAGGGAATGTGGGAGCCCCAGCCGGAGGTGAGGGGCAGCTGATGAATGAGGTGATAACACCTCAGCAGATGGCTCCAAAGGCTGAGCCGCGCTTGGGGGGCTTAGACAAAACACAGAGGTGAAGCCCAGATGTTTAACTTCAGCATCTGGATGTGATTCCTAAACAGAGACGCTCACTTCTGACCATTCTGCCTGGAAATAAATGGTTTGTTTGACCTTCTCCATAGCCCACCCCAATATTTTCTGGGTCTCTCCTAAACACACAGCAGCTGCTCCCCCCTTGCCCGAACTGGCCACATGTCAGGAGAGCACCACGGGCATCGCTGCGGGCACCACAGCAGCTGTGGGTGCCTAGGACATGGCATCAAGGGACACAGGGCAGGGCACAGCTCGGGGCAGTGCCACAAGCTCAGAGGAAAGTCCAGTGGGGTGGGAAACATCCTGCAATGCACCCACGCTGCTTTGAGCACCTACTCAGCATGTTCCTGAGCAGGACACCAACCCTGGGCACCCACCCTGCCCAAGACCCCGGCTCACGGCCTCCAACTGCCAGGTGTCTGCTCCTGCCCTGAAGTCCTCTGGTACTGGGGGGTGACGGGACTATGAAGAGGGACTGCTCCGCAGCCGTGTCCTACCTTCAGCCCACACAATCTCCTCTTGAGACCCACGGGAGCAGCCCAGGTGCCCGAGCAGCCCCTCGGCTCAGCCAGGCGCCCTGGGACCCAGCACAACCTCAATCCCCACAGCAGTGTCACATCACCAGCAGCAGTGACCAGCAGCACATGGCTTCTAAGCCAAGAAGGGACAAACCTGCTCGGCACCTTGGGAGCGCTGGAAGAGCCTGCTCATGGAGATGGGTCCCCAGGCCATGTTGGAGGCAGGCAGCCCCTTTCAGAGAAGATATCTGATCTTGGATCCAAGACACCACCACAGGAGAATCCACCACGCTCCTAATAAGTGGAAATTGTAGGCGTTGGGTGGTGTTGAAGCTGACAATGAAGATAGTGATTAGTGATGACGGGCAGCACCAATTAAGGCTAATCTGCCTAATGGCCAAGTCTGAGGGTAGTGCGTGTGACTGATGGTGACAAGTGATGGCAGCTGGAGGAGGCCACAGTGACCACAGCGATGTAAGACAATTCTGGATGGCAGACAGAGCAAACAAGTGGTGACACAGTAATCTGTTACTCGGTTTATTTGTAATCCTGCAGACACATCTGGCTCCGAGCGTGCCACGGTCCTGTGCTTCTCTGGACGGACTACGCAGGCAGCACTGGAGGCAAAACCTCTCTCCACAGCCTCCTGCGGGCAGAGCAGGATGCAAGGGAGCGGTGGCACCGTCTGGTGTGGCACACCAACAGCGGTATTGAACAGATGGGTAGACATAGTGCTTAGACACATGGTTTAGTGATGGTTTTTGTCGGCGCTAGGTTGACAGTTGGACTAGATGATCTGAAAGGTCCCTTCCAACCCAGGCGATTCTATGATTCTATGATTCTGTAATATCTCGGTCTGCTCCAGTCTGGCTCCACCAGCGCCCTCCCAACTCAGCAAGAGGAGGGCAGAGCTCGCAGGGCTGGGCAGGAGGTGTCAGAGCCCCCTGTCACAGCAGGACAAGGAGACCAAGGTCCCCCTGAGGCCCGGCAACTGGCTGCCCACGACTGGCACCTGCCCTGGCACAGCCCCTGTGTCGGCCACAGCTCCAGGCCAGCAGTACTCAGCTCTACAAGCCACAGGCTGGCGCAGCCGGCCAAGAGTAATGATACAGTGCAGCCAGGGTGCCAGGGTGGCCAGCCCACAGGGCAATGGGTGCAGTGGGTGCTCCATGGCCACTCGTAGCCTAGCCCAGCCCCGGGCACAATGATGGCATCTGTGTCCCCTTCCATGCTGCCTTTACGTGTCAGGCATCGGCAGGGAGGAGGGACAAAGATGCCCCAGGCAGCAGAAGCATCCCCAGAGCCGGGGCAGAAAGCACATGAAAGCCAGGCTGGTCCTCGGGGACCAGGACAATACTTCACATGGGTGAAAAGGGCAAAACACGTCAGCTTGCCGCAATAAGAGCAGTCACACAAAGCAGGCGCCGTTCACAGAGCAATACGATAACTGTCATCGAGCCTGGCAGCGTGACAAGGGCCAGCACCTCATGCCCATCAGATTTATTCTCTGCCTGAGGTTAAAGCAGGGCTCTGGTCCAAACGAAGCTGGTGCACATCAGCGAAAAGCCACCCAAGTAAGACCACAGAGTTACAAGCGCTGGTAGGGTGCAAGCAAGCTCCAGGACTGCTGCTCAAGGCTAAAGCTCTCAACCCAAGAACTGCTCACTGAGCCTGCCAGTTTGGGGTTAGAAAGGCTGGTTTTGTGGCATCTCCCCAGGATGGGCTCTCCTGCCCATCGGGAGCAGGATGGGAGCTCTGTTCACACCACGCCATGCCTTCCAGCACCCAGCACCTTTACTTGGGGTCCATCCGACATACAGTGGTGAACCAGCTCTACCCAAACTCCTCCTGCCCACGCTGCAGCAGACCACAATGAGGCTGCATCCACCAGACACTGTCCACGGCACTTGCTTCTCCAAGATGATCCGGGGAACACAGCTAACAGAGCTGGGAGTCTCTGGTGCCCCCACAAGGAGGTGTCTCCAGCCCAGGTGGTAAGAGCTCACAGGAGAACGCGGGCAGCGAGGGACTCGGAAAGGAGGCCAACAGCGGTGGTACGAGCCCAGGGCTGACTTGGCAGCCCACACCACAGACCTGGCAGGAAGCACCATTGAAGGACACAGGCACTAGTGGCATCTGCAGCGCCCATAGCACCCTGTCCAGAGGAGGAGCCCCAGGTCCCCTAGTCCCACATCCCCACAGGTTCAGGATGCTCTGCACTGGCAATGCTGGGGATGGGCGGTGCAGCACAGCGGCACAGCGCTGCTCCCAACCGGAGCAGCCGTTTTCGGAGGGAGGGATGTGCCCCGGCAGGAGGGCACAGAGGGGCACTCCCTGCTCTCAACCCACACACACTGATCTTATCACCAGCCTTGAGACTTGGACGCATTTTTGTCTCGATTTTGAATTTGCTCTGGTTTTAATTTGGGGGGATGATGTCGTATCTAGCGCCGCAGCCCCCGATTAGCACGTGCACCGGCACACACGCACACACAACATTGCCAGACTCAATCACACATGTTTGCTCACGACCTCTCAGAAATCTTTGGATTCAGACCAACTTTTCTTTTCTTACATGCGTTTGTTGTAGTCTGATATTTATAGTTTACTTAAAATAAATGGCTCCTTATGTTTCCCGCTTCCTGCTCCTGAGGGGAGGGTCTCACGGGGTTGCTGTCTGTCTTATTCTCTCTTTCCTCAACCTTTTGCTATTTTTTCCCTCTTCCATAAACATTTTTCAAGCAGATCCTACATTTGCCAGACACTGCTGAGCTTCGTCCCAAGTTCTTTCAGTGGTTCTGGTAAGCGAGACACTGGTTCAGGTTGAAGCAGACAACACAGTGCACCAGTGGACCAGCTGTGAGACAGGGCCTTCACTGAGCAAAACGCTGGAGGAAGAGGGGGATGAAGATGATGATGAGGAGGCAGGGTGGTCTCCAGGGCATGGGAGCCAAGCACAGATCCAGTCCATGATGCAGACTCGCTTGCAGCAGCAGGACACAAGGATGCGGCACCCAGACCGCAGCACCCTCCTGCAGTAGGGGAGGGAAGGGGTGGCAAGAGTCACTGTACCCAGTATCTCACTTGTCCCGCCTGGGTTGTGAGCATGGGGTTCCCCCCTGCAACCCTCCACTCCCCAGACCAGGGTGCAAGTGCCAGGTGGTGGAACCTCATGAAGGTCTCTGCTCCCACCCAGGCCAGCTCCGACCAGGCTGCTCCCAGGCCTCTCCAGTCAAGGTCTGAGTATTTCCAAGGACAGAGATTACCATCCCTCTCCAGGCCCCTATTCCAGTATTTGAGGACCCTCATGGTGGCCTCATGATTTGCATTTGCATTTACAGGGAATTTCCCTCGTTCCAGCTCCTGCTGCTGCCTCTCGCCATCTCTCTGCGCACCATCGAGAACCCCCAGCTCCTTTTTTCCTGCACCCTCCCATTTGGTCTTGGATGACCAAATGATGATCAAATGCCCCATGCCCTACAGCAAAGGGAGCACGAGTCCTCGATGGAGGATGCAAACCTTGCAGGGACCTCAGCTGCTCGGCACGGCAGGCTCCATGTTGCCTTGCAGCACCTCAAGGTTCAAGAGGCAGGGATGCTGTTAGAGCATCCCTGCGGGTGGTGAGAGGACAGAGGGATTAAGCCAATGTTTGTGTGGCCTTTCCCACTCAGCAGCCTCTTGGCAGCTCTCTCCATCGCTGGGGCTGACGAGCCCCATTTGTTTTGGAAGAGCTGTTTGGTTTCTAACCCTCTGCTGCGAAGGGAACATTTTCACTGTGAAAATTACCCTTCCTTCTTGTTTCAGGCCCTGGGGCTCCGTTTGGCCCTGTCTCCCCAGGGGTAGCCCACCTGTACACACACACGTGTGAGCTCACACCCAGCCCATTTGCGGTATGTGAGTAGGATCCCATACTCCCTGTTTACACACTGGCCCACACAGTGCATGTCCAGACATATGTGCGGGCTCAAACACTGCACCTTGCACACACCTGTGAAAGCCCACACACTGCCCTTCTGCATGAGCGTGCCAGTTCACACCCTGCCCTCCACACACACACATGCAAGCTCACCCCTGTCCCTTTGCACACACGTGTGCCAGCTCCCACACTGCAGTTTTGCAGGCAGGTACCATGGCCCTGGGACGGCAGCCTGGGAACCCTTCTCCCCTCCTCCAAAGCCCTGCCTTGATGCATGAAGGAGCCCAGGGGAGCTGGAGAAGAGCTGGCTGCACCCCAGTCCCCCTCTCAGCCTGACGGGGGGCCCGAGTGGGACGCCAGGCAGGACTGACTCTGCAGGGGCTTTATGGCAGAGTGGTGCCCAGCACTGCCCCAACCACAGGCAGTGGGGCTGAGCATCCCTGGGGAGATGCTGAAGCTTCTCTCCATCCCAGGCACAGAGAGGACAGCACCCACCACCCTCATCTGAGCAGCAGCACCCCACCACCTCCCCGAGAAACACCCCACGGGAGAAAGAGAATCATAGACTCATAGAATGGGTTGGGTTGGAAAGGCCCTTCAAAGGCCATCTTAGTCCAATCCCCCTGCCATGAGCAGGGACATCTTCCACTAGACCAGGTTGCTCAAAGCTCCATCCAGCCTGACCTGGAATGTTTCCAGGGATGGGGCATCCACCACCTCCCTGCTCAACCTGGGCCAGTGTCTCACCACCCACAGTGTAAACAATTTCTTCCTTCTATCTAGCCTGAATCTCCCCTCTTTTAGTTTAAAGCCATTACCCCTTGTCCTATCACAACAGGCCCTGCTAAAAAGTCTGACCCTGTCTTTCTTATAAGCGTCCTTTGAGTATAGAAAGGCCGCAATAACATCGCCCTGGAGCTTTCTCTTCTCCAGGCTGAGCAACCCAAAGCTCTCTCAGCCTGTCCTCATAGGACATCCCTCTGATCATTTTTGATGCCAAAGTCTTCATCCTGTAGGAAACCTGGATGTAACAGCAGGAGTAAAGCCTGGCTTTGTCCTCCAGACAGCCCTGCAGACATGCCATCCCATCAGGAAGCACGCCCAGTTGATGGTGCCACACACACCTGGGCTGTTTCCATACAATACTTTGACCTCAGTTCTTTTTCCCTTGCCTTTTGTCACTCTTTTCTCCCTTTCCCTTCCCTTCCCTTCCCTTCCCTTCCCTTTTCCTTTTCCCTTTTTTCTTTTCTTTATAAATCGTTATTATTTTTTTATTTTCCTTAACTTTTTCTTGCTTTTTTCTTTTTTGTTTTCTTTTTTTTAAACTTTTCCTTTCCTTTTTCTTTTCCTTTTGCTTTCTAATTTTCTTTTTCCTCCCTTTTTTCTTTCCTTTATAAATCGTTATTATTTTTTTATTTTCCTTAACTTTTTCTTGCTTTTTTCTTTTTTGTTTTCTTTTTTTTAAAAAACTTTTCCTTTCCTTTTTCTTTTCCTTTTGCTTTTTAATTTTCTTTTTCCTCCTTTTTTTCTTTCCATTCTTTCTCTCCTCTCTGCTCCAGCTGCATGCAATCCACGCAAAAGCATTTGACTTTCACACACCCGTTAATCATTTGCCAGCTTGGTTTGCGAGCAGGCCATGGCACATGAGCGCAGTAGCATCATAGGGTTTGGAGGGGGGGGACAACAGCCTGAGCCCACAGCGCCTCACAGCACTGGAGGCAGAGGGGTGGGGGGACCTGTGGCTGGGAAACGCTGGCGGATGCCCCTGCTGTAATGAGCAAAAACTCTCTGCAAAAATGTGCCCGCAGATAGCATTACAATGGGCTGAATTAAACCGCCTCCTCAAAACACTCTCTGCTGGGAGCAGGGCCACCAGCAGCCACCGCCTTGGCAGCGCTGCCTCCCAGCACCCAGCGGGCAGCCCTGCCCACCCTGCCTCTGCCCACGGCTGTTCCCCACCCCGGCATGGCCCCAGATCGCTGCTGGAAATCTTCAAACCTCTGTGGGTAAAACACCCTCAGAGAAAAACGGGATTAACCTGGGTGAGGGGTGGCCTCAGCTCCAGGCTGATAGGCTGGAAGATAAATTGGGCTCCTGGGTGCAGTGTGACATAAGGCAGAGGGTCCTCCCTGCCTCAGCTTACCCCAGAGCAGGTGGGAGGCCCCGGGGACGGACAGCCATTTGAGTGTGCCAGAGGAGCAATTTCTGACAGCAAATCCTGACCAAGAGATGAGCACAGCAAGGGTCAAGCAATATTTTCTAGAGTGTTTCTGGGCAGGGTTCCTGGGGTTCAGGATAGAGGAGGGCAGTGTGGCATCTGGATGGCTGCACAGAGTAAATCCCAAACCCTACGGCAAACTGGCTCCAGTGGCTGCAGGGTTTACCCCCAGGAGCTCAAACAAACATTCAGATGCCTGTCTCCTGGCCCCAACCCTGCCCCTCTTAGCACACCTCTCCTTAGCAGGGGGCCCTGGGGTGGGACAATGCCATCATCCTACAACCAGAAACAGGACTCAGTGGGCCAAAATGCCCTGAGCCCCCTGAGCTACTCACAGCAGGCTGACAACAGGCATGAGCATGAACTCCTTGGCTACCCTCCATGCCCCTGGAGGCTTTACAAGGCCTGGAGGCACCGAGAGGCTTTGCTTCTCCTGGGCAATCCAAGACCCAACATGGGACAGGACCCGGGAGTCCCATGGGAGTGGAGAGCAGGGTCGCAGGAGCCAGTTCACAAATTAACTTCTTGGACCCCCAAGCCACCGTACAGGGGGAGGGTCCCGTGGGAGCACCAGGGCTGGCCATGCTATCCTGTGGCACGCCGACAGCTCTCCAGCTGCCAGGAGAGGACTTGACATCACCTGGAACAAAGCAACACCCCATGGAGCTGTGGGGTCAATGAAACCTCCAGCTGTCCTGGGCAGCCTCATGGGGACAGCGCCGAGAGTAGCCACAGTCACCCTTACACCCTGGGAAATGTCCCCCTCGTGTGGACCACAGCATCCGTGGTGCAGCCCCAGGGATGGGCACAACACTGTCCACTCCCCTTGGACCCCCACCCTCCCCAACTTCGACAGCTCCCAGCTCTTTTTCTCCCAGCACAAGGACTCCTCAGAAAAGGTCCAGGGCATCCTCCCCATTTGGAGGGGAGCTACAGCCAAGCGCCTGGGGCAGGCCATGAGGACGCCGGAGCATTTCAGAGCGCGGGGGCAGGCCAGCGGGACCTGGCAGGCGATGAGACAGGAGGACAATACAACGGCCCATTTGTACTCCCAGCTCCCGGCCCCCCTGGCCCTGCCCCATGCCATAGTAAGGCTGGTATTCAGGAACTAATTGATGTAATTAAAGTGTGGCATGACTTTGCCATGGCCTCCGAAGGCAGTGGCGACGGGCCAGGGTCTGCGGGTGGAGGAGGAGCCCCTCGCGTGCTATTCTCCCTATAGAAAAAGGGCAGATCTTGGGCAGATCCAAGGCATGAAATTGGTATAAAGAGATTGTCAGGGAAGCGTAACGGTGCCGGCCTTGCCGCCATCAGCAGCTGTGGGGTGATAATTCATCCCAGCAAGCTGCTACATCCCACCCCACTGCAGCAGCACCTCTGGCAGGAGGTGCCATACCCAACACTGGGAGGTGTCCCAGGGTGTGCCAACCCAGCTGGGCTCTGTGGTTGCTCCACTCCAGTTCTGCAGTGTGGCTCACCAGCAAGGACAGGGCTTGGACATGGAGCTGGGGGCTGTGCTGGCAGGTCGGGGTCCCCTTATCTCACCCCACAGTGTGCGCTACAGGACAGGGATGTCTCCAGGCTTCCCCCTTCCCTGGCTCTCAAAGGCAGGGCGATTCAAGCAGTGACAGTAACAATATCCTGACATCAAGAGCACACAGGGCGAGCGAACAGAGCCTGGCCCTGATTTCTGACCACTTGCCCGGGTGGGAATAATTTTCCCGCTGGGGTTCCTGTGTCAGAGGGCTGCCGAGCCCGGGGCTAACCGCAGCACGCCAGCTGGAGCCCTCCCAGCTCACTGCCCGCCTGGCAAAGTTGTAAGCAAATCCCCTGGTGCTTTCAGCAGCCGGGGAGAATGAAGCGGTGCAGCCCAGGGGGAGCGGGATCCCACACGGGGCTCTGTGGCGAGCTGGTGACAGGGGACGCCTTGTTGTTAATGAGGTGCAGAAGAGGATGCAGACATCCGCCCCCTCGCCTCCCCAAGGGCGCTGGCTCCATAGCTGCCCTGGCAGCTTTCTCTGGGTATTGGAGCAGCAGGAGGCTGACCCCAGCGCTCCCCACATCTCCCCATCCGAGCGCTGAGCATGTCCGTGCCTGCCAGAGGGGACACAGGGCGCAGGTCGGGGTGCTGGGCCACAGGCAACAAGTCTGCCACTGCTAGCACTGGGGTCTGGTTGCTGCAGGATGGAGGAGTCCATCCCCACCCCTACAGCACAGTGACAGCATCAGACCCGATTCCTGTCCCCTGCCAGAAACCCCATGGCTCCTCTCACTGCTCTTCCACCTGCCCTCCTCGGCATGGTCCAGGCAACAGCCCAACCTCCTGGCCAGGAGGAAGGACAAACCAGGAAGCTGGGAGATGAATGGCTCTGGTGTAAGCATCTCCCCAGGGTCTCCATCCCAGCACTGCCACACCCTCTGCAGCCTCAGGCAATGGGCTGCCCTTTGGCTTCCCCTGGAAAAGGTAGAAACGAGCCATGTGCTGACTGTTTGCATATGGTCATAGGGGGGTGATGGTTGTCCCTGTGCCAGAGTGGCATCTCCAGCCAGCCATTCCATCCCACGTGGGCCCTGGGATGGCAGAGCAGGATCACAGAGCAGGCAGAGCATCCACACGGCTACAGCTGCTTGGGTCTACTGGGTTGGGAACAAGCCGGGAGGACAGTGCCTCTGGGGACCCTCCCAGTCCCTCCTCCAGAGCAGCAGGAGTCACTGGGTTCCCACCACTGCTCCACCAGCGTGGAGCAGGAGGGAGAGCAGACATGAGATCAACCTCAAGAGCAGCCGCTGGAAACCCAAACAGAGCAATCCAGCTGCACCACAGAGTGCTGGGGCTCTCCCCATCCCTCCTTTCCAAACCCAGGGGCCACTTCTGTGAGCCACCGCCAAAGCCCTGCACCAGCTCCTCTGCCTGCCGAAACCACAGCTCCCACGCCTTGCACGCTCCATCCTCTTGAGGTCGCTCGCCAAACACTGTGGCTTGGCCTGTGCCCCGTGGATTCGGCGTAAGCACGCCTGTGGCCCAGGGTAAACAAACAGCCTTTCCTCCGGGGCTGTTGCCTCTTGCCACCGCAGCCGCCTTCTGCTGGCCTGGCTGTGCCGGCAGTGCGGCGCAGAGGTTCAGCAAGGTCCAGCCCTGTGGTCGCTGCGGGCTGGGCTGCCGGCGCTGCCTGCCACCAGGGCTGGCGGAGAGCGGGACTGAAACAACAAACAAACAAGAAACATGCATGGCTTGGCCAGGCCTGCACATTGGAAACAGAGATAAGCTGCTCGGAAAGCCGAATCCCAGTAAGGCGGCGGAGCAGGAAGGAGGGGGCAGCGGAGCTGCCATGCACTGGCCGGGGAGCGGATGCCAGCTCCCACCTCTGGGTGCCAAGGAGGGGAAGCACCCCGAGGTGCGAGCAGGAGCTGCTGGCTCTGCCATACAGGGCCCAGCTCCGGCTGCGGGACAGAGGGAGGGGGGACTGGGCTGAAGAGCACAGTCCTGTCCCCTTGCACCACGGCCAGTCCTGCCAGGAGCCACATCACTGTGTGCACGTGGTGACAGTGGCGAAACGAAGGGCAGTAAATCATTAAGCTGCTGTGACCCCATGCTGGAAGCGCCCGGGCACCTCGACTTGCCCGTGGCCACACAAGGGCTGGAGTCAGAGTCCTCACTCCCGGCTCCCCACCCTCTCCGCTGTGCAAAGACCCTTGTGCTCTGCCCTGGCAGGAGCAGCTGCCTCGCTCCTCGGGCTCATTATATTTTTCTAAACAACCAATCTTGCAAGTGCAGTTTGGAGCACAGTGAACCTGGGACTGAGTTATTTCCGCAGCCCTGATTCTTTGGAAACTGCTGAAGCAGGCAAGAGAATAGTTCACGGTCCCCTCAAACGCACCCGACCTCCCCGGAGGAGCTGGCTGAGTTAGTGGTTTGAGCAGAAGACTTGTGCTTTATTCCCAGCTCTGCCACTGACTCACTGGGTGGCTTTGAGTGAATCACTTCCCTCCGTGTGTGTTTTCAGCTGGGAAGCGCCGGCTGGGGCAGCTGCTGCTCCCCAGGTGCCAGGCAGATGTACCTGGCCAGCTGCAGGATGGGCAGCAAGGGCACAACGTGGTGGAGAAGGGCAGCTCTTGGCCCCATCAGGAGCAGCCTCTGCCCTGAGGGCCATCTCAATCCCGTTACCAGGCAGAAGGTAAAGCAGGCTGACACCTCAAGCTGTACCCAGCCTGCTGCAGGCAGAGCAGAAACAACGCTGCCTCTGCCACCAAAGCGGTTTCCTTCCTCTCTCCCCCGTGCCATCCTGTGCCATCCTCTGCCATCCTGACATCCTCGGAGCCCACCTTTGCCTCGGAGAGCCTCACATTCTCCATCAGTCCAGGGCAGATGGGGCTCCTGCAGCCCTCCCCAGCGCCATGTGCCTGGTTGGAAAGATCCAAGTCAGACCCAGCAGTGGTAACCCCAGGATTTCGATGCTTTGGGAAAAAGAGACTTGTTGCTAGAAATAAAGCTTTAAATATTCTGGACCACCATGATGAGTCAGTGCTGTTAAAGCTGTGCAAGCTCTGCATCTTCTGGGCTTGAACTCGTACAGCTGCAAACACCAGTCAAGGGGCTGCACCCACAGGCCTGTGGGGTGTTGCTCCTGTGCCCGTTGTGGCACTGAGCTGGGCAATTGCAGCCATCAGGCATCTGTTGTAGGGATCACCAGATTCCTGGAAGAACTTCCAGAAGAGTGGCCTCTGAGCCATTACAAGGTGATGAAGTGAAGGTAAGAAGTGCAGAAAACGGTAGGCACTGTGGATGGGCTTCCCAGGCCAGATGTCGGGGGGAGGTCAGGAGGTGCAGTAGGCAGCGTTGTGATTGTTTGGAAGAGAACAAGGGTCAGTCCATGACCATGAACCCCCTGATGATACTGGCTCACAGTTTCCTTCCACATGGCATTACCCTGGGAGATGATGTTCTCTGCATTTTACTGAAGAGAAAATTGTGGGAGCGAGAAGCAAGTCAGCTACAGAGGTCAGCAATGGTGTGAACTGGGAGAGCAAGCTCGGAGCACCCTGCCCAGCACCTCCACCACCTATAGCCTTCCCATGAGATCACTGGTCCCCTCTGCAGAGCATATGGGAGACCCAGGCATGCAGTCAGGTGCCAGCCCCTCCACGGGACAGGATGAACAGCCACAGAGACAGAGAGCGGGAAAATACATGCATCGGAACATGGGTATCTTCCACAGAAAATGCAGCTACTGGGGTCACAGGAGAGAAACAGAGAGGACGGGGAGAGACCTGCCAAAGGGAACATGCAGCAGTTCTCACCAGGGAGAGATCAGCTCTCCTCTGCCACTGACCACGATGTGGCCCTGGGCACATCAGCCCCAGTCCCCACGAGGGCACTCCCCAAGGAGCCCCCAGGGATTCTCCCACAGTCCATGGCAGCTGAGCTCCCTGCTGTCTGCGGGCAGCTCCCAGCACGGCCGGGTCCCAGCAGAGCCAGGTGAAGGCACTCCCCGGGGCTTCAGGGGCCTCCCTCGCCACCTCCAGCAGATGAGCTCCTGAAGCCTGAACAGTTTGTTCCCCTCCACTTCCCAGCCAGCTCAGGCGAGGCAGGGGAAGGGGTTCTGCGTGTGTTCTGGGCAGGCAGTGCTGCCCGTCTGCCTGCAGCAGGCTCCGGGCAGGTGAAGAGCACCCTCTGCCGCTGCTCCAGCAGGCACTGCTGCAAAACCAGCGCCCGACTCCCAGCCTGGAAAATGAAAGAAACTCCAAGGCCCCGGATTGTCACCGGTCTAATAGGCACAGCAAAAAGAAGTTTATAAATCCGGTTCGCTTCTCTAAATGGATTTGCATTTGGCATCTCCTTCAGCAAGGGCAATGAAAACAGACTTTGATATCATATGCTATCAGTTTACTAATAAAAACAGACCACAGTTGCCAAACACATCTGAGCATCTTAAAAGTGCTCTTTGAATTAAAGAGACATTGCCAGATTTAAAGTGCATGTTCTTAGTTTAGAAACTAGACTGCATCAATTAGACACGAGTATACCAGCAGAGATGAAGGACGCAGACTGAGTACACCCCGTATGTTCCTACACACATCTATACGTGCACACAGCTGCTCGCATATATACATGTCTGGCCTCTGCTCTGCTTCTTCAGCAGTAGCATCCCTGGGCGCAGAGGGGATGTGCTGGGCCTGCTCCCTGGCGCACACCTGCCTGGGAGACCCGGGCTCCCACCAGAGCGGGGAAAACAGCGCCGCAGGAAGCCAGGGCAGCGTGGCGGGCTGCCGGCAGCCAGGACGGGCTGCAGCTGGCCCTGCGCAGAGCAGCCAGAGCCTCACCAGGAACCAGCGCCTCATCGCTGCTCTCTCACGGCCTTCCGGGCTGCTCCCACCCGCAGGAAAACCTGGCAGGTGAGATCACCTCAGGGATCAGCTGGCCACTGAGATGAGTTCACGGCACAGCACTGGGAGCTCCCAGGTCTGAATCTGAGGGGACCTGCACTGGAGGGGGAGCCAGCAGCTCTCCGGTGCTGTAGCATCTCTCCCAGCGTGGCTGCCTGCAGCAAGACACAAGAGAACGAGAGCGGACTCTGCCCTGCTCTGGCCTTCACCAGCCGCTTGGGCCAGGGTTCAGACTGCCCACAGGGTTGTTGGTCAGAGTATGGCAGCCCTGCTTTTGGGGGAGAATGGGAGACCAGCAGCTGGGACAGTTACAAAGCCTGTCCCTGCAGATTTCTGTCTCTGAGTCACTGGCTGATGCTGGCTAACAATACAGGGAGTTATCAAAAAAGCAGTTGTCAAAAGGGGTAAGTCTGATTGTTCTTGTCCCTGTCTGCCTAAACCTGTCTGCATACCTTCACGCCATGTTGACACAGTCCCCAAGGCCTGGAAAGGCTCTCACTTCCCAAAAGTCAGCAGTTCAGCGAGTTGCTTCAAGGAGTCCCAGCCTCCACTCAGCATGCAGGAGGATGCATGGGGACCAGCCGTCACTCTGGCTGGCCATGTCCCCTGGGAAGACAGGACCTCTGTGCCAGCTCCCCTCTGGAGATGCCCAACTCTCTCCATCCTATGGGTCCCAATCACAGCTCCTCACAAAGGGGCCTAAAATTAGGAGAGGTGCATCACCCCCTTCCTCGCCCCTAGGGCAAAGCTGGTCAGGAATTTTCTGTCGTTGTCATTTTCCTAAAGGAAAATCCACTTGTGCCCAGCCACGCTTCTCAGCTCTGTGACCTTTAAGACTGACTGTCTGCTGGGAAAGCAGGAAACAAACAGATTTGTTTGGTTCAGTTTGATCTGACTCGAAATATTTTTGGTTGTAGTCCTGATCCAAAGTGTTTCATCTCAGATCAGTTCCACATTAATCCGTAATTCCCTGGCAGGCTGCGCTGCCAGCAGCACTGTAGCTGGGATGCTGCTCCCTCCTGGGGCCCCGTTCCTACACCAGAGTGGATCTCTGTCAGAGCGGATCTCTGTGGCTGCTCTGACCAGCCCCGGCCAGGTGTGCTGAGGGGGTCGCACGCGGCTCGGCAGCAGCCTTTTTCAGAGGTCACAGATGCACACCGTGAGCACAGGTCTGTGCAGCCTCCCTCACCACTGTCCCCGAGCAGTTCGGTGACCATGTCTGTGCACTGGCTGAGAACTTGGCCTATAAAGCATCAGACAGGCCTTCGCTGCTCAGCAGGAAGCTCCTCTGAAGCAGCTCCTTGCTGTCTTCTCTGCAACTTGTATTCACTTCTCTCTGCTCTGGGACTTTCCAGCATTTGCCCCCCCCCAGCAATCCTTGTCTTCTTGACACTGTGCCCCTGCCCTGCTCATAATGCCATGCCGAGCCCTGCGTGAACGACAAAAAAACCTTTGATGACTCTCGCTGCCGAGCTGGTCTCATCGGTGTCAGTCAGTTAATGTTTCAGGACACAGAGACGTGGGGGTGGAGGCCAGTGCTGCCAGTAGCAAAGCGAGGGCACCGTGTCAGGGACGGCGGTGAACAGGGGCTGCAGACAACCAGTGGCTGTGTGTGCTTGTCCCATGGCATCTCCCCTGGGCAAGCCCGGCTCCAGGCAGACGCACTCCCCGTGCAGCAGGTGTTGATGGAGCTGCAGGCCTGTGTGTGGGCCTGCTCACAGGAGGCTGTGTCTGAGACAGAGCAGGGTCGCTGCGACCAGGGGAGCAGCCATATTCAGGCAGAGAGCTCAGCCAGGAGGGCAGGGTCAGGTCCTGATGTAGTATGAACTCAGGGTGCCACAGGGCAGAACTGTGCTGTCCCTCTCTTTCAGTCCCCGTTGTCCCAAGCAGAAAGGGTTTGCAGGGCAGAAGGATACCGCCCTTCCCTTCGGTAGCATGCCCCTGCAGGTGTGCACATGCAGAGAGGGTGTCTCTGTTGCCCTGGCATGCACCTCGCTGTGCTCTGCCCTGAAATCGCACAGGAGGCCTCAGGCATCACTCACCTCCCCTCACCACCCGCTGCAGAAGTTTGTGCAGACACCAAAACATCCCAACCAGCCTCAGTGGCTTTATCTGGAGGGTAGGAAGGAGCATCTCAGTGACCTTCAGTCCCATAAATTACAGTCTCCTTCCTCTACCTCTTACAGAACAATTGCAGGTGCTGTAGGAAGTCAGCTAGTGAATGCGATAGAATCATACCTGGGGTTGGAAGGGACCTTTAAAGGTCATCTGGTCCAAACCCCTGCAATGAGCAGGGAATGTCCTCAGACGGGAGGGAGCAAAAGGCATGCTAAGGCTGAGGACAAGTCAATATGATGGCCTTGGGTGGAGCCACTGAAAAGCAAGGATCCTGATGAGTACCGTGAACCTCTGTGGTCCAGCACAGCCTGCAGCCCACCGCCAGGGCAGTGCCTTCAGAGGGAGAACATGTTTCCTCCAGCAACACCTGTGAGTTTCCTCAGCATCTCTGTTTCCCACTGCCCTGCAAATTGGTTTTATAAACAGATAGTTCTCAGCTGCGGGAGGCTCATGTACACACAGCCTCCAAGCAAGATTTTCAGGTTGGTACTACAGAAAAATCTTAGTGTCTGGGTGTTTCAGCCTGCCCAGCTGAGATAACAGGCACAGACTATCTTCTCAAGCAGTCCAAGGCTCCCAAGAGCTGCATTACAAAGACAAACATTTGGATGCTTGAGATGATTGTGCTCCACGGCCCCTAGGCACATATTTGTTTGTTTCTGAAGCGCTCCTCATCTCCGAGCCAGCTCCTGCACAGGGGCACAAGACACACCACTACACAGGCAAAGAGTTTATCACTTGAGTACCCAGTTATCTGAGCTCAGCTCCTGGTGAAAGACTCGCTTCACTGCTTCTCTTTGACTCTCGAGACTGCCAGCCACACCGGGGGAACACCCCCTCACAGATACAGATCCCATGTGCCCCTGCAGAGGGGCAATTCTTACTTCACAGAATCACAGAATGGTTGAAGCTAGAAGGGACCTTTGGAGGTCACCTTGTCCAGCCCCCTCGGAGTGGGCACTTGGGAGGAGAGACACCCACACGGGAAAGCACGTGGATCTAGGGCTATTCTGACACGTCCACAAGCAACTACCTGAAGACTATGCTGGCACGCTCACAAGCAACTGCACTACTGCTGCTTAGCACATTACTGCCAGCTGCCAGCCGTGACCGTGTGGGTGCTGCAAGCAGTGGCAGCCGCATGGAGAGCTGTGGCCGTGAGTTGGCTCCAGAAACAGCCGCATGGAACTGCCGCACAAGGACTTGTACCAGGAACTGCACAAGGAACCAGCCGGCTCACAAAAAGCATCAGCGTAGCAGAAACCACCTCCATCCCTGGCAGCATATCTGCTCTCTTGGCATCACAGCACCAGCGAGGCTACAGGAGGGATATGAAGCATAGGACAGAAGGGCAATGGATGGGTACAGAGGGTGGGAGGGAACTGGGAAAGGCAGACAGGCAGTGTGACCAGCCACAACAGAAAACAAGGAGCCTGGAGGAGAATTCTAAAAATGCACATTCTAAAGAATAGACCTTATTTTTAAAAATCTAAAAATAAGGTCTTTCAGTTCTTCATCTTTGCCACCTCCAAGGGTTTCAGTGCTGAGGACTGAGAAGTATGAGATAGTCCAGAGAGACAGTAACTGTGCCTAAACCACAGGACCCGGGAACACCTTTCAGCACCACCGGGAATCGAGTCATATCACGGCTCAACAGCAGAAGGATAACACTTCCTCCCTCCCACTCTTGATGCCAAAGTATGTCAAGGCAGCAGGAGCTAAGCAGTCAGCATGCTGCCCTGGGCTTGCATACAGCCCTAAACAGCGATACACGCTGCCTTTAGCAAGACCTCAAGGTGCTGGGAAGACATTTGCAGAGCACCAGGAAGGTGGAGATGATGTGCTGGGGAGCAGTGCCAAGTCACCTCCTTCAGGCTCAGTGGGGGTCACAGCCTGCCCAGTTCCTCAAGGTTTCTTTATTCTGGCTCCCTTTTAAAATTTTTGCAGTTCTTTGTCTAGAAACACCTTTGCTGCTTTCAGCAGTTGTTCTTCCTGTAACTTGCTTTTTTTTGTTCTGTTTATCTTTCCAAGTACACTTTGCCTGGTTTTCCTTATCTCCTCTGTTCTTCTTAAAGAGCCTTGAATCACACCAGAGCAGCTACTCTGCTCAATGTTTTTTGTGGTTCATAATATATCGCTTGTGCCAACCATCACGCACACTGTTTGACCTGCCCTCTGCCTTGCTGAGTTTTGTGGGAAGGAAAGCTGTACACACAGCCTGGAAGGGAACTGTGACATGCTCTAATCCTGCAGTTTAGGCATAATGTATTAATATAGGGTGAGACCAAAATCTGCTTGGGTCACTTCTCCCAGCATCTTCATCCTGCTGGCTGAGTCCAGCGGGAAGGACCTGTCTCGATGAAGCCTCCAGCGGGAAGGACCTGTCTCGATGAAGCCCACCCCAGCAGGGCCAGCATACCTCAGGCTGCTCTGTTCTGCTGTGACTTGCTTTGAAAGACTCCAGCACCTGGGAAAACTCCAGCACTGGTCCCACTTCTGTGTCCCCGCTGTGTTCACTGGGGCTTGCTCTCTGTTGGCAGAAGCCCAAAACCAAAATCAAGCGGATTTTTAACCCAGTTTTCTCCCCAGGCTACCTGTGCATGCCTTAGAAAAGCTCCCTAAAACCCCAGCGCAGCAGGATCTGCAGTTTCAGGCCAGCTGCTGCAGATCAGCATCTGTCAGCTGGTTCCAATGGCACAGAACTAGTTTACACCAACAAGAGATCCTGTCCAGGAACTGGGAAGCATTGTTCTCATTACCTCCGCAATGCTTTTGGTCGCAAGCTATCCCAGAGGGAATGGTGGAGCTGGCTGTTCCAGCCTGGTTTCCAATAGAAACAAAACTTAAGCAATCACACTATTTGTGTTTGTTCATCCATCCCCAACAGCTCGGGAACCCATTGGCAAGTTTCACCCAAATCTGAGAGAGGAGTCAAGAAGCTAATGGTACAACTGGGTTTGTGACATGAGGTCCCTCTCTCCTACCAATTGCATGGCAGGAACCCACAAAGAAAGTTGCTTTGAGAGCTCAACTTCTACCAGACACCAGAAAACAGTACACAGGCTTCCTCAAATGCCCTCCTCATGCAGAAGCTTTAGGCGGGACTCACACTTTCCAGGCCACCAGAGATCTACCAGAGAAGACAGAGGAGAGGAGGTTTCCTCAAGCTGGCTGCTCAGACTTGCTGCTTCTGGTTTTGCACTGAGGCTGCCACCACCGTAAAACATAGAGGTTAACACTGAGAAACAGAATCACCAAGAACGCCAGTACCCGGTGGAAAAAAGCACCCAAAAAAGCCAGGCAGCATCAACCATGGTCAAGCCCCAGAAGGGGGCAGGAAAGGTCATGATTTTCTCACCCTTTCAGGCAGGTTTTAAAGATAAGGGTGTCTTTTCTCCAGGCTTCACTAAACACTCAGAACAAAATCCAGGGGAAACAATTGATGTCAGTGACTGATATGCCCACTACAGCGCTTGAGCTGTTCATAGGAAGAAGCACAAAAATAATACAAGTTCACTGTTTATCTAACACTGGTCAAAGGCAGAGTCAACAAACAGCCTTGGGATCTCTCAGGAGACACAAGGCTGACAGCCCCAGCCTGCCCTAAATGGACACGGGATGCATTGACTTTGGCAGCACTGACTGCTGCACGCTGTCATGTCAATAAACATCCCCATACAGATATCTGAAGGAGGTGAATGGTCGTGGGACGTGCAGAGGAACAGTGTTTGCTATAAAAAGACAAGGGAGAGAGAAAATCAGTCTTATAAATAATAACACTTCACTCTATGATATGGCCATGAAAAAGGAAAAACAGGAGCGCTGATGGGGGAGGGCTGTCACAGACACTGCTGAGAAGACATAGTATTGCTTACGCTGCTGTGCAGCTGAGGAGGTGGTGGTGCTGATGATGCACTCCCACCATCCTCGCTGCTGCTTTCCTGCGTGCTTCCATAAACACCTTCACCTCTCCACAGTGTGGGCTCCTCTGGCTACTCCTCTCCCAGAACATGGTCCCCGCGTGCCAGTTTGCATGGAGAGGGACACAGCTCTGTGTCTCAGACATTGGGCTGATACAGTAGCTTACACGTGGTTCCTGGCGATGCTGCTACTGCAGGAAACCCACAAGCACGAAACTATGGCTCACAGCGCAAATTTCATGCACTGAGATGTGACTAGTCTAGCACAACCCTTTCAGCTGCTTACTTTGAGGAAGGGAAGCTCATTTCCAACATCTTCAGATAAAGGGGGCTGCCTGAAATAGAACCAAGGAGCAAACGAGCAGCTCAGGCAGCAGAGAAAAGCCAGGCCATCAGCCCTGAAATGCACATCACAGCATAAAACAGTCAACAGCTTGTGAAGGTCCCTCGGAATAGCAGCTGTGCCCTCCAGTGTATCAACTGTTTGCCCCCAATCTGGCGTGATCCAAAAGCACACTGAGAGTGCACTCTAAGCCACTAATAAAGACAGTAAATATTATTGGTCCCCGTGTCAAAAAAGCATGGACTAACTCTGCCTTTTCCATGTCCTTTGTTTCTAGGTCCTCTGCCCCAGTAAGCAGTGAGCCTACACTCTCCTAAGCCTTCATTTCGCTGCTGGCATACTTGAAAGAGGCCCTTCCTGGTGTCTGTCACATCCACTGGCTCCAGCACTGCTGAGCTTTGGCTTTCCTCCCTCCACTCCTGAAAGCTGGGGAAGTGCCTTGACGTCCAGTCCAGGTAGCCCGTCCCTGCTTCTGCCGCCTGGTCAGGAGTTCCCTCTTGGGCTCGTCCCCAAAGCACTGTCCCTTGGTCCCTGTCCAAGAGGCTGCTATTTCAGTGGATCCAGGATGAAAAGGAAGGTGAAGTTGCAGCCCAGTCTATCCAGGGGGAATCAAGGGGGAAATTCCACCCTTCCCAAAACATCTAAGCTGCACATACAGTACAGAACCATTTTAAGAGCAACAATGCCCCCTGCCTGTCTCCATCCCAGCACTCTCTTCCCATGCCTTTGAATTTTCCTGCTACAAATCAGATGATTTAGATCTGTCCCCTCTCTCATACCACAGCTAGAACATGCAACTCCAGTTTTACAGGGGATGGGACTTTCAGGACTGGATTTTGCTTCAACATGGTGTAGAGTAAGGGTGGCTTCACTGAAGTCTCTGCTGTTCACCCTGAACCAGGGCTTGGTCATGGACAACTCAGGTCACTTGCAGAGGCCCACGTCCTCAGGAGCATCTTCTTGCTCTCTAAGAGTAGCACCTTATCCTGACTCACTTCTTTCTCCAAGTGGAGAGAACAAGCAAAGATGGAGGAAAGGCACGTCATGGTGCCAAAGGAGGCCTGTTGGGCTGGAAAGGGACAGGCATTTGTGGAGTGAGATGATACACTCCGAGCTATCACCTAGGTCCTCACGGATGCCAGAGTACCCTTGCCCGTAAAGAGGGCTAGAAGAGCCTGTCCCCAGAGATTGTTGTGACTCCACAGAGCAGGGCAGAAGAGCTGCCAAAACTACTCTCTGGAGAGACAAGGAACTGGGGTAGGATCACAGACATCCCTGGCACAGAGGAAACCGGGTATTGGGAACCTGGAACAAGGGACTGAGAAGCACAGCAAGGGAAGAGTTTGGGACGATGAGTCACAGACTGAGCGCAAACACAGGAACAGGCTATCACGCGGTAACCAGTTACTGCGTGTCAGCATTACAGTCCATGTGCATTTGCTTAGTCCGTGCAAATAAGGTCATTTCAGCCAGCTTAGTGCAATTCTGTCACGTTGGCTAACTCAAATTGACTTGCATGTGCCATGGATTAAGAGTTTGCGCACAGAAGCCCCCCACCGTTAGCTGATGTACAGCAGCATATTCCTCTGCGATAACTTGTCCAGTCTGTCTGCACCTCGAACTTCAAAAAAAGCTTCATCAGTGGGACAGGGAAGCCTCAAGAGAAAGCACCTGGGGTATGGTAAGGCAGCTCAGGAGGTCACACAAACCAGGTCGCCAGTGGGGTTATGTTCAAGCACAAAGAGGACCCATCCCATGCCATTCCCGCCTTCCATCTTGGGCGTGCCTTCTCCAGGACCCCAGCCTCCCATGTTCCTCTCCAAGGCTGGAGCCTACTGGGCTTGGAGATGGCTGCTTGACAGAACTGCCTCGTTAGGAGGTTTCGCAACAAGCTCCCTGTGACTGTATTAAGCAGCCTGCATCATCTGGTTTGACTTTGCTGGATTTGTCTGTGTTCAATATATTTCTCGCAAGGGTCCCAGTTCAGCCCTCATTGACGTCAATGGGAGTCAGTCCATTCCCTTCAGTGAGAGCAAGAGCTGTCCCTTGGTGCTTGTATCTCGGCTGTTTAATCTCGATGCCCAGCTCTGAACACCCTCCTACCTTTCCCATCCCTTCGACATGGCTGGTGGCTCGATCCCATCCCTTCTGGCTGACTAGCAGATCCCATCCAGAACTCACTCGTCATTCCCTCACACTGTACTGCTCTCATTCGCTGTTCACCACAAAGCTCGATTTCTGAGCACCTTCAGCATCCTATTTCCTCAGCTGGACCCTCAGCAACATTTCCATTTCTTAAACACAGATAAAGGAAGTTTTGTTGGTTGGCCTTTCCACCTGGGTGATACCCTCCTCCTACAGCAAAGTCATCCACCTTGAACTGTCAAGGAAGGCGTTCACTTCAGTTCGTTTTATTTCTGCATTAGCTCCTCAACAATCTGTTCCCATCCTAACTTAGATCTCTGTAGGGGTTATTATCAAAGAGGAAGGCTGGACAGTCACAGGAGTCTGAGAATCTGGTTTCAACACCACACTCTGTTAAGGATTCCCACTGAGATTTTGGATAAGCCCTTTAAATTCTTTGCTCCCTCCTGTAAAACCAGGAATTGTGCTCCTCTCTCTCCAGTGTTTTTTAATGGTGAGATGTCCTCATAGTACTTCTGAGACCACTACTAAATCTCATGCAGAGAGCTTTACATCCCCAAGCCCTTCTGAGTTAGCACCATCACTGCTTCTAAAACACTTCAAAAATGGACAAACAAAAATGCAAAATATTAGCTGATCAGCCATTAGATAAACCTTTCATCACATCCATGGGCTGCCAGAGGAGAGGCAGGACAACACACGCCATGGATGAATTGTTTTAAAGCCCTTTCCTAGAGCACTCACTCCAGTGACACTGGGGAGAGGATCCTACACTAGACAGCTCCATGGTGTGACCCAGTACAGCCTTGCACATTCCTCCTGGAGCCAATGTCTGTCTGATTTATGTTATCCTAAGGAAGATCTTGAGTTAATGGCACTAAAGTTCTTCAGGGAACACCCATCTCATGGAATAGGGAAAAAGACAAGGAAAGAGGGACCAACGGGAACCCTTCTCCTTCCACATCCCAGCTGGGCGTGGCTGGAACTGGCTCCAATTATGCTGGTGGAGCTCAGTAATGCGTGCATTTCTGAGGCTGCCACAATATCTCCCAGTGCCAGAGACGCACTCTCAGGCAAGGCAGGAAGCAGATGGGCTAAACACGGCATCCCCAACTCCTTGGGGCAGGCACAATTTGAGAGAAGGGTATCGTTTTTATCAATAACATATTCTGCTTGAAGGGGATAGGCTTCCTGTGAGCTTCAGCAGCAAGGAGGGAATGGCAAAGCACTCAAACAGCAGTCAGTCTCAGTTCCAGGGGAACGCTTTCAAGGTATGGTGTGTCCCACTGATACACAATCACAGAGAATTCAGCCTCAGGAGCAACCCTATATCCCACTGGATTTAGAAACGAGAAGGAGAAGAGACAATGTTTCAAAGTGGATGGTGTCCAGGGTTTCCCTGCACATCTCCCTGAAGATCTGCTGAGACCTGCTAACTCTGCCACAGGGCAAGACGCTCCGACTGAAGTGCTAGCACCCGGCTCCCATCTCACATGCAAATCATGGGGAATGAACTGCCAAAGCCAAGGCCAGCCAGCATCACACTCCCTCAGTGCTTCACCTGCACAGCACTGGTACCAGAGATGGGCCGAGGGTGGGGACATGCAGTGACACTACTGTCAGACTAAGGAGGAACCAGGGACATGAGGAAGAGGAAGGAGGAGGGATGGAAAAGGTGAATGTGGGCTGGCAGAGATTTGCTCAGGTGGGAGCTGGGCAGAAATGGCAGGGAATCCACTATTTACGAGGAGTAAAGTGCTACAGAGCACAGCTGGGTCTGGACTACCTTCACCGACACCACAGCCTGCCAAGCTTCTAATAAAACCCAACACAGGTTGACTTGGGTTCTCATGGTGCTCCAGAGCACCAGCTTCCCCCGCCCCACCTGGGGCCCAAATGCCCTGTGAAGCAAGCTCGTCCCCAGCATCTCACTGCATCCAGGGCCTCCAGGACTTCCCCACCCACCTCCACAGCCAGGCAGAGCAGTGCGGGAGTGGGTCCATGCCCTCACCACCTAACCTGCCCTCTGCAGCCCCACCTCACCACACATGCCTCCCCGCTCCAAGCAGGGATGGAGTACGCCCCACAGTCTGTTGTTGTTGGTTTTGGCTCAGCAGTAGCAGGCTGCTTCCAGCAAGAGTGGTATGAATAATTGCCCAATTAACTGGAGGAACTTCCAGATGTGTGTTTGCTTTCATACCCATCCAGCCCCCCTCAATCCCACGTGCCTAACGCCGTGGAGAGCGGTGGGGGTATGAGAGCCAAGGCTCTGCTAGCAGCACGGGCAGGGCTAGCCCACTGCCTGGCTCAGCTCCCCTTTCCATCCCCACCTCCCTCCCACTCTTTAAACGGGGAAATGGTCTTTTTTTAACGACCCCAGGGAGAAGGAAATTTGCCCTGCCTGCCAGAGTTTGGTTATGCATGCCAAAAGCCAAGCAAGCAGAGAAGAAAGCTGATCCCATGTTACGATTTTTATCAGGTGCACATACAGTGAACCCTCTTAAGACAGGTATTTTTTGCCATTCACCCCCCCCCCCTTTTCTCACTGAATAGTCTCACACTCAGCAGAGGTTTTATTATCAGCCAAACTGCTTTCACCCTGCGGGACACACATTTCAAAATTGTGGTTCTTCTCTGTTATCAGCAGGATCCAGCCCTAGCATTGCCACCCACCAGACACTTCACACTGTCTGAGAAAGGGGGGCTCTTTCTAGGATCTGGCTGGAGATTTGATCTGGGCACAGGCTATCTGGAACTTGATCAACAGAACAAGGCCAAAAGGTGGCTCAGATCCCACAGATAACGTGAGCATCCCACCGTCCCTCACTCACACAAAAAGTGCAAGGAGTGGCTTTCACCTCCTCGGATTTTAGCACCCAGTTTGGCACCTGAATATCTAAGCTCCAGTGAGAAGAAAGAGAAGCAGCTCCAGAGCGACCTGCTCCATCCAATAGTGCTTAAGACAAATGAGCTGATTCACTCATAGGAGGCTTCAGTCTCTCCCCACTGCACAGCACAGATGGAGCTTAAAGGACAAAATTACACCAGATGGCAAACTTCTAGACAGCTGCTGTTTGGGGAAATGAATGCCATCCAGAACATGTGCTCTGCCCAACCAGAGCATGAGTGAAGCAACTCCAGCTCGAGGCATTCTCCCAGATCAAAACTTCAGCCTTGGGACCCTTTGGACAGGATGTCCAGAAATAACAGCAGCTAGAGGTGATGACCCTGTAAGTGGCATTAGCTTGGTCCTGCGGGCATCACACAACTCCTCGTGTCATCCAACTCCCAAGGTTTTATCTTGAAAACCTTTACACAGCAACTAGCAGAGAGCACCTGGGACTTACGCACCAACGCAATCACAGCCAGAACATCTCCTTTAGCACCAGCACATGGATGCACAAACGGCACACTGAAACAGAAGGCTCTTAAGACCTGCTTTTCACTCAGCTGCTGGCAAAGACTGAACCCAAAGAAAGAGGACAAACTGCCATGTGATCCTTCCCTATGGTGTACAGAGAGCCTGGCTCACGACAGGCCAAGCAAACACTTTTTCTAAGCAAGCAGCTTCAGGGAAAGTGTGTGCTCCTGAAGCTGATGAAATGGTTTGGACAATGGGCTGCTCCTCCATCCTCTGAATCAGGACAACTGGACAGGGCAGTCAGCCAAACTCCAAATACCTTTAAAAGATGAATGACAATGTTTTCTTTTTTGAGAGAAGCTCAACAGCCCAAATTAACTTTACAGTAATTAGCAAACAGCCCAGTGTCAAAAACGCTTTTCCATGCTGAATCTCCATACCACACATCACAAGACTGGGGTATAAAGTCCCATTTCTCACAAACCTCTTTTCAATCACTGGAAAAGTCACTGCTTCTAGGAATGACTTTTCCTTGACCTCTAGATTGCTATTCAAATCCAGCCCACCTACAGCAATGATGATTCATTTGTCCCCTTCTCTCCACAGCATGTTTCCATAGAATCATAGAATCATTTCAGTTGGAAAAGACACTTGGGATCATCGAGTCCAACCATCTACCCTACTCTACAAAGTTCTCCCCTACACCATATCCCCCAACACCACATCTAAACAACTCTTAAACACGTCCAGGGATGGTGACTCAACCCCCTCCCTGGGCAGCCTATTCCAGTGCCCAACCGCTCTTTCTGTGAAAAATTCTTTCCCAATGTTCAGTCTAAACCTACCCTGTTGGAGCTTGAAGCCATTCCCTCTCGTTCTGTCACTAATTACCAGACACAAAGAGCTAAATAGTCAGGTTGTTTGCTTCAGACAGAGCATGAATCTGGTTGCTAGAGAGCAACTGACCTGCTGTAATGCCTTGCTTTAGGAGAAGTTATTCATGGCTCCTGAGCTTGATCTGCTGCACATGGGGCAGCCACAGCAGGCTGCCATTTGTTCTTCCGCAAAAGACCAGGACGTTGGAGCCTGGGGAGGGAGGAAGAGGTGCCACATGTATGAGGAAGATGAGGAAGGCAGGGTCTGAGGTCCTGGCCTGAGGGGTGAGACTGTACAGAACCAGAAGCAGTAAAGATGGGGAATTCAATAAATGCCCAAAGAAAGACAAAACTGGGTGCTTCCTAAGGACAGCAAGGCCTTACGTCTGTCCTGGACACTAGTGTCTTAACCAGGTCTGACATCCATAGGGTGCTGAGCCTGCCCGCCCACAGTGTTGCTGTCAGAAGGCAGAGGAAGCTTTCAGGCTGTGTAGTATTTTGCAAGGGTGGAACAACTGGCTTCCCCTCCACAGCCATCGCCCTCCCCACCACCCCACAGGACTCTAAGTGGGCCATAAATGTTTTCAGCATGGCACTTTACCAAGCATATGCCATAAATTACAGTCCCGTGCCGATAATAAGTCAGGTAATAGCGCCACTTTTTTATCCTGCCAACTGCACAAAAGGTGGCAGAGGGGAGGGAGGAAGGCGGGGGGAGACGCCTATTAGCACCAGGCTGGATTTTACACGCGATGGAAAGTGTTTGTTCAGCTGGAAGTGAGAAGGGTTCTTAACCCAAGAGCACGCACTAATGAAAACAGAGTGTGCAGAGGGGGTGAGGGGCACCGGCACAGAGTAGCAATTCACGCTCGGGCGCAGGTGCGAGGGCTGCGAGGACCAGGCCTAGGTCAGAGCACCCACCGAGCCTGCTTTTGCTCTGGCTCCATTTCACACCTTTTGGAAACACTAATTGCAGGTTCTGCTCTGCCCTAGGGGAGAACACAGACAGGTCTGAGAGCACCCAGTGCCATGGATTTTGGTGCAAAGCCCACTTGACAGGCTGAGCTATGGACCTGCCCTGGCCATTTGGCCGGGACAGAGAGGAATCCACTCCAGCCAGAGGCCCTCTGGTCACCACACTCTCTTCTCATTCTTCACCCAGGTGGGTTCAGCCTATTCTCAGGTCTCCAGAAAGCAAAGCCAGGGCATCGAAGCATGGTTTTGCACTAGCTTGTCCAGCCACCTCTGCCATGAACTTCACAGGCCCCTCACTGCTCCCACTCCATCACTCCATGTGGTAAACGCACCCAAGACCCGGGGCCAGCTGCTCAGGCAGAGACACAATGCTATGAGGGACATCAGTGCCTGAAAAAACAGATCCTGCTTTGTCTGGTGAAAGCCAGTAAGTTCCCTGAGAAGAAGCAGTGCTGCATTTCCACTGGTGCAGAGGAGTACAGAGGGAAAGAAGGGACCATGACAACATCAAAGACAGGGAAGGGAATCAAGCAACATTTAGTTATCCAGCCATGTCTGTAGCATCCTGGAGCTTATACAATACGACTGCACCAATAGGGAATAAACCAAATTCCTCCAAAATCACCCTCTCAGGAAAAGCCATGGGTAATAACCCATTCCCTAAGACCCTGCAGGTCATCAGGCAGGCACTCCACGGGTGGAGGCAAACTGCCACGTGCAAGATCCCTCTGCAATGAACTCTCTTCCTCCAGCCAGTCACAAGCTCACACGAGTGTCCCAAAGGTGCCCAACAGACAGAGGGACCTCTGTGGACCTGACCATCCCAGGTATCTAATGCAACAGCAGAAGTTGCAGCCAAAGCAAACCAGCAATCATCACACATTGGAATACTTAATGCAGCACGCTGAGAGCGTACTACATGTCACCACATGGCTACGTCCTGGTGCCCTCATGAAGGAGATGGATTAAAGTCATCCAGAAGGAAGACTGCTAATTCCCTCCTAACAAATTCCCTGTCCATGCCAAAAGGATCACCCAGTACCAAAAGCCAACCCTTCTTATGGCGTTCTTGGTACGACAAGATGACTGCCCACCCCTAGAAGGCAGGAGGTACCATAACTGGGGAGAGGGACGGGACAAAGAAACAGGAAAAGCTGGCTGCAACTCATCCAACCAAACAAAAAGTGTAGCATCTGCAGAGCACTTCTTGGAGTCCCAGAGAAATGTGCGCCTGCCTTCTCAAGTGTCCCTTAAAACATCCACCAGCACTCTCCCAGGTTTGGCACCTTTGGCTTTAGCTTCACACTTATTCCAGGAGGAACATCAGCAGCTCATCCAGAGGGGCAGAACTGGGTCTGGCTGCTGCAGGCAGAAGAGAAGGTGATCCACACCACTGGGCAGACCTCCCATTAAGATGCTGGCACGTCATATGAAAAGGATTTGCTTAATTATCTCATGGTAATTCCCAGTTTTACCCACAGGAGGTCACACTTTGCCAGGCTTATCCATTTTCCATGAAAGCAGCCCTGTGCAAATACTGCTGTGGGACCAGCAAAGCCACAGTTTTACTAGCCCACCTCAAGTTTCAGCCTAAGTCCCTCCTGTGCATCCTCGTATTCTCTGCTGATGCCCCAGCTGCTCTCCTGCCTGCCCTATGAGTGCCAGCCTCCTCTCCAGGGCTGTTGGACACCCATATGGACAGCCTTTCTGTGTGATGGCCCGTTCCACCCACTCAGCCATTCCTCACTTCCTTTCCTTTTCTTTTCTTGTTTTCACGTCCTCCCAGTCCCTCCATTGCCCCTGCCAAAAAGACTCCATTACATCCAGTGCCTAGGCCATAACCCTAGCCTGGTTTCATAAAAAAATGACAGATACACAACTCCATGCACTGAAGAAATTCCTATTCCAAAACAGTTCAGGAAAATGAATGCTCAGGTGGAATAGCATCACCACACAAAGAAATGGTTCAGTATGAGCTCACCTGTTATTAGTCTTCAGAGAATATAGAGAGAAACCACCTCAAGACACAAGCCCATAGGAAAACAGGCTTCACTGAACACTGCACTTGTGGAACTATTTATCTCATGCCACATGAAGGTTCTCCAAAACTCAGGGAAGTTGTTGATCGGCAGCCCTATAAACTAATATCCTTCATTTATCCCTAGAAAGCCCTTGCAGGCTCATTGCCCCCAGTGCTCAGGGGGTCACCGGGTCTTGCTCTTTATTTAAGCTGCCGCAGGGTTTAGCACTTAGAGCCTTTGCATTCCTTGGCTTCTGTAAAGCTGCCAGCAATGAACACCTTTCTCTGGGAAAAAAAAGTAGATGCATTCAAACATGTTTTCCATCAGCCATCAACCAGCTAGTCAAGCATGGCTTTCACTCTCACATAGTCACAGACAGTCTAACAGGCTGAGTACACCGTTAATGAGGGTTATTCATATGTCCATGCAGTCTCCAAAGTTATAAGACAGCACACAGCATCCACTCTGTCCACGTCATCTGACATTTTTTCAACCTTTACTAGTCCACAGGCTGCTGTCTCCTTTTATCCTGTCGTCACAGAGGCCCCACTTCTTAAAGACCTCCCTGCATTGATATTATCTCCGTGCGGGGCTCTGCCTCCTTGAACGCTATCCCCTATGGTACCTGGGTTACTGGAATGGTAAAACCATCAGGCAATGCAGAGACTTTGGTGATAAAAGTGTCACCATTATATTCCTAAAACATCTCTTGATATTGTACCTCTGAGCATCAGCACAGAATTTTGGAGAGAGCATTCCATTACTTCTACTTTCTGAACGCTGAGAAGAGCTCTTTGGCTAAAGGGTACGTGCAGTTCAAATCAGTTTGCATTTCAGCAGAGAAATTCCTGAAGTCCAATCCATCTCCTTGGACTAGATGATCTCTAGAGGTCCCTTCCAACTCTGACAATTCTGTCATTCCGTAATTCCCTGTGCCTGGTCTTGCTCTTCTGAAGCCTGTCAATCCCCAGCTTTGTTCACACCACGTGAACACCTCTCTGCTGCAGTTTGCCTGAAGAAATGCAGGAATACCAGTGTTGCTTTACCTCAGAGGGGCACCGTGAGCCCAAATATACAGACTACATAGGACCCATGTACTACATTGAAAGGGTGCTATAAATACTGAAGACAGATGGAAGCTTTTCATCCTCCTACAGAAGCTTATCAAATAGAATCACAGAATCATCATGGTTGGAAAGGACCTCTGAGATCATCGAGTCCAACCATACACACACAAAAAACCCTACAATCTCGGCCAGTAGAGCATCTACACGTTTCTTAAATCCCTCCAGGGATGGTGACTCCACCACCTCCCTGGGCAGGCTGTTCCAGTGCCTGACC
>JAOXNO010000070.1:18319830-18351993 GCA_028565335.1 Limnodromus scolopaceus | reverse complement strand
AAATTCAGTGAAATATATTCTTCAGCAATAGAATGAGTGCTTTAAATGAAAAATAATCTAAAAAAAAACCAAACAAACCCAAACAAACAAAAAAATACAAAAATCCCAGAAGCTCCTGCTGTGATAAATGCTGTTGAGGTATTATTGCTCCAAACAGCAGTGCTGCCTTCAAAGCAAAATACAGTAAACTTGTACCCCAGTAATGCCAGCTGTTGCTGCCTTACCAGGCAACTTTTATCCTCTCTCGGCTACTTTTGTAAACATGCTGAATCTTCTCAGTGTCCCCTGGCCCAGTGCTGCTGTGAACTGGGTTTGGTTTGGATCCCGGCATGGGCAGATGTGGGTGCTGGAGAAATGAGCTTTTCTCCAGTGCTCGATAGGATGTGAGTGAGTTCCCTTCTCCAGATGTGTTTGGCGTGTGCAAGGAGATGATGAACCATCCTTCCAATCAGGTAACTACAAGCAGGTAGCAAAAAAGGAAGAAAAATCGAAACAGGAAATATTTTAACCTCTGTGTTTGATTGTTTTTTCTCATGCTTGGTGATTTGAATCAAACCTTGCTTTGTTTCTCTCCAGGCTCCTTTCATTCACTTTGTCATGAATGTAGGAAATCACTGATCTTTTCTATCTTTTTTGTCTTTCTCCTTATACGTTCTCCTTCTGTCAATTCCATACCTACTGCACCCTCCTGTTTGCAGTGTTGCATCTCCCAAAAGGTAGGTTAAAACACTTGAATCTTTGTACTTTGCTCGTTTCTTCTGTCTTTGGCTGGTGATTTTTTCTGAGGCTGCTGTTATAGCTAATGCTGGGGCAGAAGCAGGACAGCGATTAGAGCATCCCCTCGCTGCATAACATCTCCTGACACTGTGTAACATCTCCTGAATATGGTCTCACAAAGTTAGTTCAAAGCACCTGCAAACTTGTAGGAGAAGGGAATGTGGGCCCACCTTGTCCACGTAGCACTTCCATACAGCCATACAAGCCTGTGATTTCCAGAATGGAAAAGCATAGTGTTAATGGTGGGACAGAAGTCCTTTCTACGTTGGAAGAAAGGTATTTTTGTGAGATATCATCCCACATCCTAACCTGGTGGATGCTGTTGCAATAGGTGTGAGACATACTCAACTCTTTTCTCTTCTTTGCAAGCTTTCCACAGTTAATTGGAAAAACGTTGGACTGAACCCCACTTGGCACACTCTTAAAAGTGACTTGTCTCTGTCCATACTAGATTATTTTTAAGCAGATAGGGTTTTTTTTTAGAGGCAAGAAGACAGACTGTTTTCCTATGTCAAGGAGGTCAGAGTTACTCAGCCATGTAGCATTAACAGTTAATGAAGTCATGCATCAAGTCTTGGCCTGGAAAGCAAATCTTAAAGAACAAAACACAGTGGATTGTGATACCTGATAAGCAGAGAACTTGGAAAGGAGAGAGACTGCCCTGTGAGTGTTAAGTACCACAAGAGTGTGGGTTTAAATTAATGCCTTTGAGAATCTTCTGGTCTTGTTGCAGGTGCCCTGAGTTAACTTGGGTGAGTTATGCTCACTAACATTGGTACTAATTTATAAAATCAAAATTGGAATCAATTTCCTCATGTTTTCATGTCTAAAAGAACACCTCAAGAGACTTACCAAAGCATGTTTCGTGTCATATCCTGTGTGTTGAGGATTTTACCTCCCATAGATCAGCAGGCTGTTCATTTGGCCAAGCAATCTTCAACGTCCATATACTATTTTACTGTAGTTACAATGCTCTGAAAGGAGCAGCAAGACTTGGTTTCTGCTGGGAAGCACAGAATTGGGAGGACTTGGGTAGATGCAGGGTGTCTGCTGACACTGATATCAACACAGGATTAGGTTTCAGGTTTATAGACCACTTCAGCTTATATTGCCATTTATGACTGAGAAACAACATATCACTTCTACCACACGTTTATGTCCTAACTGAAATTACAATGGATTTTAAAGATAATGCAGACCCTTATAACACTTGACTCAAAACAAAATAGAGCAGGAAGATGTAATTCAGTTAGTGGGTGGTATTTGAAGTGTGATATTTGTTGTCTCAGAATACATACAGGGCATATCCACTGTGACAGCTCTACTGCAGGTCATCAACGTTGGCTTTATCCTCAGGAATTCTGAGGTCTCTGGAGCACATTGTATTAATGATATAGCTGTAAAAACAACATTCCTGCAAAAATAGCAAATAAGCTTCTTTATTAAACGTTTAAATTGTGCTACTTCCCTAATTCTAATTTCCTTTGGCATAATAAAAATTGAACTTGTCTTTCCGACATCAGCAATCAATAGAAAGTTGTCCCACCGATCCCAATGAGCCAACATGAAGAATTGAGGAAAACAATAATACAGGGTAAAATCTTAATGAATTTGTTCAGTTCTAGTGGTACTTTAATGCAGTGCCAGTCCAAATTTAGTGTTCTCTCAAACTGCTACCAGATAACCCTGAAGGATCTCTGATGTGGTGAAGGCTAAACTTAATTTTCATCAACCAGTATAGACTGAAACATGTTTTTTTCTTAGCCAACTTGTGTGCTGTTCATTTTCACTCAGTTACTACTTTGAAAAGCAACTACCCAACTGAAGTAGGGGATTTTCAGCATCATTAGAGAAATACTGTGAAAAACGAGTGGATGAATACAGGTTAGTAACTTGTAACTCTAGTTGCGATTTTCTGAAACCCCTCTAAAAATCTTGTATTTTTGTTAAGCAGCACAGAGCTTGGTCTGAGGTTGGTGCAGGCTGTGTATTGCCACTGCTTTCAACACAGATCAGGTTTCCTTCTTAAGCACCTGCAGTTGTGATTTAAAACTGGGAAATAGCAGCTCATTTTATTTCAGATCCTTCAGTCAAGCTACAGTCTAGGTTTTACTAACTGAATGGAGACATTAAATAGGAAATGCTTCACCATAATATTCCAGGGGCAGGAGCGGCATGCCTGGAATAGTTTTAAATGACCAATACAATTGTAAATGCTTTCTAGTAAACCGAAAGATCTGTTTGTAAAGGTGATATCCTACCTGTGGAAAAGTCATAGGGAGACGCAGGGTACTGGAAGTGCTGCGTTACTGTGAATTCTACTGGAAACAGGCTTTGGGCAGGGTCTGGGTAGGAAAGTCCTTAAATCCTTAAAAAGTTCATAAGCACTAGGAAAAGGAACAGAGGCAAAAGAAAAGGTACCTGAAGGTTAGGAGCCTTTTAGGAACAAGTGTTTAACTATAGTTGCCGAAACAGATCACGTAAGTCTGAAAAATGTACAAACCAAGCACATCAATAATTAGAGACTTGCTTGTTTGAGGTTTATTAAGTCTAAAACTGTTTCAGTATTTGCTACTAACTTTTAGCTTATTTATCATCATTACTTTTCCCCCAGAAATTCACTGTAATAGACTAGTTGAGTGCCCTGACTTTTTAATTCCTTGAATGTGAGAACAATCTAGTTTCTGATGAACTGAAGCCAAGGTTTTGTTCCTGGGCTCAGGTCTGCAGCGTCAGCAGCCTTTAGCTGCAGCCCGGACAGGGCTGAGACCTAAAGATTCCTGAGATGTGGGTTCAAGTCTTGGCTCATCCTTGGCTTCAGTTGAGTTCTCTGTGTGTCAGCCTGCTGTGCTTAAAGGCACAAATAATGCCCTAGTCAGTGGCACTGTGAGTTTTAAAGCCCATTAGTAGTTGAAGCTTCCTTCAAGAGGTGTCCATACAAGTTCCTTCCTAATTAAATAATGCAGGGGAGCAATGCATGTAGTGATTTGGTTCATTTTGCTAGAGGAAGCAGTAAATTTTTTATTTATTTATTTTTTTAAAGTGTCCTAAGGAATTGCTTCATTAGAAATGCTGACACTAAGGCAGCTACAATAAATTTCAGGAAGCATTTCCCGGTGTCTCCAAGCAGGCACCGCTCTGGAGTGCAGTGCAAACGCTGCTAATTTCTTGGTACTACAAGCAAGAAAAATAATAAAAAATGGATAGTTTGGGTTTTTTCGGGAGTGAGCTAAGCTATTCAGATACATGCAGATATGCAATATTGAGATCCTCTTAATGTTCTGTGAAACTGAGAGGAAAGAAATAGGTATTTGTCAAAAATACCCAAAACATATACTTGCAGCTTAACCCCTGCATGCAGAGCAAACCACCTGAAGCTTCAATTAATTTATGGCTACCCAGTAATTTAGTATCTTGTGTAAGTTTGTATGTCACTTCCACCATGTACTTGGCTGTCACCTCTGCATTTTAAAAGTCTTTAACATTGGCCATGGATGTAATAACGCTTGTTTAATCCCCAGGCTCTGAGGCTGTGTGCTTACTTAATCTGAGAAATGGAGGCTGGTTAAGATGATGGTGATGGTTATTATTATTATTATTATTATTATTATTATTATTATTACCTTCAAGTGTTTAAAAGCCATAAATCGGGTCTTATAATTGTATCAGACCCCTCTGGGGGGTGTGGGGGTTTGCTCTCCACTGTGTCCAGTATTCCTTCATGTTTTCGGGCTCTGTCTGTAACCATGAACCTAGGAACTTCTTTGGTTCTTAATGACGTGGAGGTCATTGGTAACGATGTGTTTCCAAGAGGTGGAACTTTCCAAAAGCTTCAAATACTTGCCTTGGATTAAAATTGCTTAGCCTGGTAATACTGATTGCTCTGAGATTTCTGAGGGTTTTAGGAATTCTCTAATTCCATCATACAGGCAGGACCTCAGAGCGGGGGAAAAAGTGCTACCTGTTCCTTTCAGATCCTGGCTGTTTCTTTAGGTGTGTGGGTCTCTGCGCTTCCGTACTAGCGCCAGTGAGGCTGTCTCAAACAGAAATATAATTTGATCTATTTAAGATCATGGTCATCGCTGTTGTGTCCTCTGTAAAAGTGCAGGCCACAGCTGCCACACAGGGCAATTGCTCCAGGTATTTCAGTGAGGCTGGATATGGCCTCTCGAGCATTATGTTAAACTGTAGTAATTTTATTCCCTTCACTAAGTCATGGGCTTCTAATCCCATGGGCTGGAGCTTTGAACAGTAGCATATCTACCGGGGTCCTTTGTGTTCAGTTGTCTTTGCATGTTTCTGTCCAGTAATCTGAAATTTGTTGCTAAATTATTGTTTCTTAATGCCTTGTATTGTATTTCTCAGGCAGAATGTGCACTTAGCAGTTCATGCTGAGAACTTCAAGTCTGAAATTGTCAGTGTGAAAGAGATGCGAGATATCTGGTCATGGATCCCAGAGCGATTTGCACTTTGCCAGCCCCTCTTGCTTTTCACCACCTTGGAGCACGGCTGTAGTCTGAGCAGGTGAGAAGAACCTTCCCCCCTCTTCTCTGCTGTGGGGCAAAAAAGAGTAACTGGTGAACTGTTGGCTGGATTGACAGAAAGGCCATGTCTAGTCAGAACTTGCAGTCTGAATAATATTATTAGTGATGGGATGTAAATGTGACAGATTCCTACTGACTGCAGTGTTTGACCAGATGCTTCATCTGCCAGAACATGGCAAGCCATTTTAAACTGTCCAAGACCAACTGGAAAAGTCAAACTTGCACCAGATCACAGAAGATGCTGGTCTGAGACTGGTTCATTCCGCACAGCGTATGAATGGTTTAACTCAGCGGCTGCTCTGCAGGTTCTTATAGATAGATAACTGCATTCAAACCAATCCAAATAATGAGGGAACTGGAAACTGGAAATTCTTCTACCTATGAATCTGATTGTTGTTGTTTTTAAAGTGGGATAAACTAGATAGGAGTTCTCCTTGCACTTGACACAGAAGACTGTAATCCTGTAGCTCCTAACACTGGGTTTGACATCTGCAGTTGAGGGACTGAGGTGGTGAGGGGTCTGCTGTCCCAGCCTCACGGGCCTACGAGGAAAAGCAAAAGGAAGCATCATAATTATTTTCTATGAAAGCAGAAGGGTCTTCAGACACAGCCATCAGTCCTCAGGGCACAACTTCCTTTAGGTTGCCTTAATTCAAAATGCCTTACAACGCCACTGTTGTGGTAGGCATAAACAGCTGTACCCAGAGCTGTGTAGAAAAGAGCTGCCGGGTAATACTTGTGTGCACTCAACTCTGTTATTTACAAGGGACTGTAAAAAGCGTTTGCAGCAATATGCTTTTAGACTTCAGATGTCTCTTTTGCCATGCCATCAGCTGGAGAAGGAGATGGTGCCTGACATTAAGGAGGAAAAGACCTGCAGTTGGTGGTAGTTAAGTCCTCATTTTTGTGTACTCTGCACTTCAGGTTCTATTCTCACAGTGAGGGACACGAACCAACTCTTCTCCTCATCAAGACCACAGCAAAAGAGGTGAGTGAGGTGAAAAACAACTGATGAAGTTAGCTTTTAGACAGTTATGCAATGCCGTATTGCACCACACAACTGTTTATAATAAAATTAAGAACGAGGGACCTGAAATTGCTTGGGGTTTTGTTTTTTTTAACAATGCATGCTTTAAATGATTCCATTTGTCAGTTATGGGACTATGTGTTCTTGGGTAAATCTTGTAAACTAGGTCTTGCTCAGCTCTTCTTTCTCTTGTAAGTAATGTGGGGTGATGGACTGGAGGAACTCGTTGAGCTCTTGGACAGACTGTCTTAATTGCAGAATCAGAGGGAGAGGCTGGGGAATTGTGTTAAGAAACTCATGATCCATAGAAGATATATTCATTTTCTCTGGGATATGAGGAGAGAACGTAGCAGAGTTTAAATGGTGCAAATAATATTGGAAGAAAAGCTTTAGGTTCATTTCATTCTCGTTCGAAAAAAAAAAAAACCAGGAAAGCTCTGAGGACCTGAGAAGTGCACACAGGTGCCTTGTCTAATGAGCATTGATTCGTCTGCTCTACTGTGTATGACAGTATTGGACAACATAATCTGCACACAGAAACATTAGCTTCATCTCATGCTTGTTTAAAAAAATAATGCATAAAACAAGAAAGCTTCCCAGAATCTCCACAGGAGGGCACACAGGTAGTTCCTGCAATGAGCGCTGGTTCTCTGTGCCACTGTGCACGACTCCTGAATATTCTGTATATAGCGTTAAGCTCTTATTGCTTCCTGTGGGCTTATATTTCTGCTTATGTTCCTGCTGGATGACAGCCCATGCAACAAGCCCTTTTCTACTCTTATTTGTATCTGCCTAATGCTAATGCCCTGGGCTGTTTCATAGTTCTGTGTGTGGTTTCTGACCGCCCCAGGCCTGCATTGGCATGCCATTGCCTTATAGAATGCCCATGGTATCTAAAGGGAAGAGGGAGAATATGTATTATTTTGCTTCTTGTTCTGGAGTATGTCAGAAGTCTAGCTTTGTAAGTGATGCTGTTTTTTACAGTATGGTTCATTGCCAACCCCTCAAAAACAAAAATAGTACAAACAAAAAAGTAGGAAAAAAGTATGGGGTTTTTTTTGTTTGGTGTTTTTGGGGTTGTTTTGTGGTGTTTTTTTTCCAAAGGATTATGTTCACCCTTTACTCATATGTCTATTGTTACATTTTTGAAAGAAGAAAATTTGCCTTCTGATTTTCTGGCTCTCGTGCACTTCAGGCATATCAGATCAATCAGACTTCTGGGCCATCTTTTTGTTTATATAAATCTATATATATTGTGTTTTATCTGTATAGAAAGCCAGCTCCTCAGTAATTTTATCCTAGGAGCTCTGTTTGTAATGCTGGTGGAGGCTAAACAGCAAATGTACCTTAGAACAGTTCTGTTTAACCATAGTTTCTAGGGAAAAAAAAAAAAAAAAGCAGAGTTGCTTTTATCCCATTCTTAGAGCTTTATTGTTTGGTCTGTGTCCACTTGGCAGTGAAGCTTATTGCTGGTAGCGAGAAATTCTTCTAGTGTAAAGAGAAGACTCCACAGAAGACTCCACAGAAGAGCTCAGCCCTCTAAGGCCATGTTTGTCTTTGCTGGAAACTAGTGGGCCCCGTGCTGTTTGAGTAGCCTGCGTTAAGTATCTAAGCTAGTTCAGCATTGCCTTAGCTGAACTGATTTTACCCTACAGTTTGAAATGGAGAAAGGCACCAAGGCTACTGATTTTGACCAGAAAACGTTCAGGCAGGGCTGCTCATACTGTAATTTGTGACAATAACATTACTTTGGGTGTCAAAATGAGGAAGTGGAAGTCAGGCTTTGCAAGTTTGGAGTAATTAGTGTTTTGGTACCTGAGGTTATGTTGGAACATTCCTCCCTTAAGGCCACAGAGATGTGAAATAATTTATGAAACTCTTAGGATTTAAGGGTTAAGGATTAAAGCAGTTTAAATCTATCTTTAGATATAAATACTTGTGCTGCCTTAATCCACTGATACAGAGATTTTGAAAGTCAAACTGAAATAAAACCTTCAGTTCTGGACTCTGAAATGTTGGTATCAGTTGGTTTAAGGCACTGCCTTCCTCAATGGGAAGCCCCTGACCGTGCTGTCTGTCCCAGGTCTGTGGCGCTTTTCTGTCAACGGACTGGAGCGAGCGCAGGCGAGGGGGGAACAAGCTGAGTTTCTTCGGAACCGGGGAGTGCTTTGTATTTAGGGTGAGTAAAATTTTATTGTCGGTACCCGGTAGCAAGGCAGAACTGCTGTACTGGTGGGAGTAACTCTTGCTTCCCTTTCACTTGACGAGGTTGGATTATATGCCTTCCTTGTTTATAAAGTCTACTGAACTTGTGGAGAAGAAAATTCTAGTTTTCAGTTCTGTGGTAACTCTTTTTCTCCCCTTGCCCAGAATGTTTTCTTAAATTAGATAGTAAGGTAACTCAGAAAATGCTGTATTGTTTCTTCAGTCACCTAAAAAACAAAGTTATAAAGAAAGAACGTAACATCTGGCGTAAAAGATAGTGTGACCCAATCTTCATCACTAATTGTGTGAATGTTCTTTGAGCGGCCTGAGTGTCCTTTGCTGCGCAGAGCTGTCTGCGTGGTACATGTGCACTAACTACAGCTTTGCTCTTCCCTGCCTCTCTGCAGTTGCAGCCAGAAGTGGAACGCTACGAGTGGGTGATCATAAAACACCCAGAGCTGGCCGCAACTGGTTCAGAGCCAGAAAATCACGCCCCATCAGCTTCCAGCACCCTCTCCTCTGGCAGTGTCCCACCAGACCCTTCAGATCGCCTCTCTCCCTTCTTATCGGCTCGGCACTTCAACTTGCCTTCCAAAACAGCCTCCATGTTCATGGCTGGCAGCAGCGAATGCATCATTATAGGTAAGTCAGGGTGAGAATTTGCGCACATCATAGAATCATAGATATGATTCTATGAATCATAGAATGGTTAGAGTTGGAAGGAACCTTAAAGATCACCAAGTTCCAACCCCCCTGCCCTGGGAAGGGACATCTCCCACCAGACCAGGTTGCTCAAAGCCCCATCCAGCCTGGCCTTGAACCCCTCCAGGGATGGGGCAGCCACAGCTTCTCCGGGCAACCTGTTCCAGTGCCTCACCACCCTCACAGGAAAGAATCTCTTCCTACTATCTAATCTAAATCTCCCCTCTTCCAGTGTAAAACCGTTCCCCTCCCTGATCAAGAGTCCCTCCCCATCTCTCCTGTATCACAGAGTCACAGAATGATATGGGGTTGGAAGGGATCTCTGGAGATCATCTAGTCCTACCCCCTGCCAAAGCAGGTCCTCCTAGAGCGGATTGCACAGGAACTTGTCTAAGCAGGTTTTGAACGTCTCCAGAGATGGAGACTCCACCACTTCTCTGGGCAGCCTCTTCCAGGGCTCTGCCACCCTCATGAAGTTCCTCCTCATGTTGAGATGGAACTTTCTATGTTCAAGTTTGTGCCCATTTCCTCTTGTCTTGTCCCTGGGCACCACTGAAAAAAGACTGGCCCCTTCCTCTTGAAATCCACTCTTTAAGTATTTATAGGCGTTGATCAGATCCCCCCTCAGCTTTCTCTTCTCCAGACTAAAAAGACCCAAGTCCCTCAACCATTCCTCGTAAGAGAGATGCTCCAGGCCCGTAATCATCTTTGTAGTCCTCTGCTGTATCCTCTCCAGCAGTTCTCTGTCCTTCTTGAACTGGGGAGCCCAGAACTGGACGCGTTACTCCAGATGGGGTCTCCCCAGGCCAGAGTAGAGTGGCAGGATAACCTCCCTCAACCTGCTGGTCACACTCGTCCTATTGCACCCCAGGATGTCATTAGCCTTGGCCACAAGGTCACGTTGCTGGCTCATGGTCATCCTGCTATCCACCAGGACTCCCAGTTCTTTTTCCTCTGAGCTGCTCTCAAGCAGGTCATCCCCAACCTGTACTGGTGCATGGGGTTATTCCTCCCCAGATGCAGCACTCTGCACTTGCTCTACAGTTCCTCTCTGCCCCAACTCTCTTTAGGTATTGGAAGGCTGCTCTACGGTCTCCCCGGAGCCTTCTCTTCTCCAGGCTGAACAACCCAAACTTTCTCAGCCTGTCCTCATAGGAGAGGTGCTCCAGCCCTTGCAGCATCTCTGTGGCCCTCCGCTGGGGCTCTTCTAACAGGTCTATGTCCTTCCTGTGCTGAGGACTCCAGAGCTGGAGGCAGTACTCCAGGTGGGGTCTCACCAGAGCAGAGCAGAGGAGCAGAATCCCCCTCCCTCACCCTGCTGGCCACACTTTTGATGCAGCCCAGAATGCAGTTGGCTTTCTGGGCTGCCAGCACACGTTGCTGGTGAATATTGGTGAATATTGAACTTCTCGTCCACCAGCACCCCCAAGTCCTTCTCCTCAGGGCTGCTCTCAATCCATTCTCCACCCAACCTGTATTTGTGCCTGGGATTGCCGTGACCCAGGTACAGGACCTTGCACTTGACTTGGTTGAACTTCATGAGGTTCACACAGGCCCACCTCTCAAGCCTGTCCAGGACCCTCTGGATGGCATCCCTTCCCTCCAGCATGTCGACCATGCCGCAGAGCTTGGTGTCATCAGCAAACTTGCTGAGGGTACACTCAATCCCACTATCCATGTCTCCAACAAAGATGTTAAACAGCACCAGTTCCATTACTGACCCCTGAGGAACACCACTCATCACTGGTTTCCACTTGGACATTGAGCCGTTGACCACAACCCTTTGAGAGCAGCCAGTTCCTGATCCAACGAGTGGTCCATCCATCACATTTGTGTCTCTCCAGTTTAGAGACCAGGATGTTGTGTGGAACAGTGTCAAATGCTTTGCAGAAGTCCAGGTAGATGACATCTGTTGCTCTCCCCTTATCTACTAATGCTGTAGCGCCAACGTAGAAGGCCTCCAAATTTGTCAGGCGTGACTTGCCCTTGGTGAAGCCATGTTGGCTGTCACCAGTCACCTCCTAGTTTTCCATGTGCCTTAGCAGATATTCCAGGAGGATCTGCTCCGTGATCTTGCTGGGCACAGAGGTGAGACTGACCAGCCTGTAGTTCCCTGGGTCTTACTTTTTTCACTTTTTGAAAATGCAGGATAAGTTTCCCCTTTTCCAGTCAGCAGGAACTTCACCAGACTGCCATGACTTCTCAAATATAATGGAAAGTGGCTTGGCAACTTCATCCACGAGCTCCCTCGGGACCCGTGGATGCATTTCATCAGGTCGCATGGAGTTCTGTACCTTCAGGTTCCTTAGAAGCTCTTGAACCTGGTCTTCTCCTACAGTGGGCGGTTCTTCACTCTCATAGCCCCTGTTTTTGCCTGCTTCTTCAACTCGGGAAGTGTGAGGAGAGGGATTGGCAGTGAAGACTGAGGCAGAAAAGTTGAGAACCTCAACCTTCTCATCTGTTACCAGTTTGCCATTCTTCCTCATCATAGGGGGTATGCTTTCTTTAACCTTCCTTTTCTGGCTGAGATACCTGCAGAAGCCCTTCTTGTTCTTAGCATCCCTTGCCAGGTTCAGCTCCAACTGTGCCTTGGCCTTCCTGACCTCGCCCCTACCAGGCAGCGTCCCCGTACTCTTCCCAGGGTACCTGATCCTGCCTGAACTACCCGTGCAGTTCCTCCTTGCCTTTTAGTTTGACCAGCAGATTCCAACACAGCCATGCTGGTCTCTTCCCTTGCTTGATTTCTTACATCAGGGGATCGAGAGTTCTTGTTCTAAAGCGTCTTTAAAGATCTGTCAGCTCTGTTCTGCCCCATTGTCCCTGAGGGTTGTTTCCCAGGGGGTCCTTTTGACCAAATCCTTGAAGAGCTGGAGGTTTGCTTTCCTAAAATTCAGGACCCTGACTATGCTCCTTGTCTGACACATAGCTCTTAGGACTGTGAACTCCACCAGGGCATGATCGCTGCAGACCAGGCTGCCTCCAGTCTTGACATTCCTGATGAGTTCTCTTGCATTGGTGACTATCAGATCCAGTGTCACATCCCCTCAGGTAGAGCTGTCTATTTCCTGCCTTAGAAAGTTACCATCGAGGCGCTCCAGGAACCCCCTGGATTGTCTACAGCTCACTATGTTGCTTTTCCAGCAGATGTTGGGGTAGTTGAAATCCCCCAGCAGGACGAGAGCCTTTGAGCGTGATGCCTCCTGTAGCTGGAATAAGAAGGCTTCATCAGTAGACTCCCATTGATCGGGTGGCCTGTAACAGACACCAGCCACAAGGTTCCCCTTGCTGCCTTGGTCTCTCATTCCTGCCCATAAGCTTTCCACTTCCTCTTGGCTATTCTTTAGGGATATCTCTTCACACTCTATTCATATGTCCTACGAGCTCGTCCTGTCCTCCTTAGACAAGAGGGTCATCTATAGTTACCGTTTCTGTATTTTCAGATAAAAATGGCCAAAACCTGATATCATTACCCAACAAACGTTTTCTATGGGAAACCTTGCATGTCAAGCATTTTTAGAGTTAGATAGTAGTTCATAGCTTTAAGCACAGCCATACCTTTCTACCACCTAATTCATGGTGAGAAATAGTTCTTGAAGAGGAACTTGTTCTTCTCCCAGCTTTGATTTTTGACTGCTAACGGATTTGCTAACAAATTTGTTTGGTTTTTCTTTACTGGAAAGAAAATATGCAGTTGCCTCCAGCACTGAAAAACAAATCTTAAATGTAGGCATTTGAGTTGGATTTCTTGTTCTTATGACTTGCATTATTTCTTTTTAAATTAAAAACATAATCATCCTGTTCTGATAGCTATGCGTTACACCTGAAGACAGCAAGCAAACATCACTTAGGGGTTCCAGCTGTTCCCATGAGAAAAGCACCTATGTCCTTTTTTTTTTGATATTTGTTTGTTTGTTCTTGTTGTACAACAGTTTCCCTGTTGAGAAATGCAGAGGCACCCTTACACTTGTCTGTCTCCTCACAGGAGGGGGTGATGGCCAAGCTCTCTACCTCGATGCAGACCTGAACCACGGAAGAACCAGCCACTGCAATACTTTCAATAACCAGCCCTTGTGCTCTGAAAGCTTCCAGATCTCTGTCTTGGAGGTGTGGGGCTTCAGGGACACCATGAATGGTTGACGTGACTATCATTAAGAAGTTTTTCAGTTGTCCTAGAATTCCCAAGGCAAATTCTAATGCAGGAGCCAAGTCAGAACATAATTTCTGCTGGGCTCCGTGTTTTTCAATCATTACTAAGTGATGCACTTGAATGCAGGGCTTAGTTGTTACCATTATTTTATTTAAGACAAATCAAGGTGAAGTAATGTATGTGATTAACTCAGCCCTTTACCTTTAGAGATCTGGATTCGGGTTCTGTTAGTAGATAAAAATGAAAATGCAATGATTTCAAACCATCCTAAATGGATACAAGTCCATATCGCGGGATGGGTTTGCGGTTTTCTGCAGTCCCTTGGAGGCAGCGCTGGCTGAGGTGTTCAGCAGAGCTCTGTGCCACTGGCACCAGGGTCAGCCTTGAGCCAGAAATACAAATGTCAGCTCACAGGGAACTTCGATGACCTCAGATCTGACGTAGAAGAGTAGTTCATAAAATCATTGCCCTACTGTAAGCAGACATTGTGCAGACCAATCAGCACCATTTCTTAAGTTATAAAAGCCCTCAATTCCCACAAGAGCTGTGATGGCTGGTTATCCTTCTCCTTGTACCTTAACCCTTGGCACATTCCAGTCGCATCTGTTTGAGGAGTCTGCCTCTGAGGAAGGCATCCAGACTGGACAATGAGATCTCAAAGGCTTGATTTTGTTTACATTCCTATTCCATATCAGTATAATGACTTCAAACTGACTCGTGTTTCAGACAGGTGAAAGCCAGAGCATACATGCAGTGCTTGTTCTTCGTCTTTCTGGGAAGCTGAAATGGAGCTTTAAATCTGAGAATAACTGTACTGATATTTCTACATGTTTGGGGAGTTAGACATGGTGATACAGAAGCTTAATGGTCTCCCCGCAAGAAAATGAAGGGAAGTGGGAGGGAAATCTGCCGTGTAGTAATTATTCTGGGAGGGGACGAGTTTCCCAGGAGAGCTCTAAGTGACGCTGTTTCTCCATATCATGAGTCTTCCCAGGGATGAGATCCTGAAAAAGGCTTTTTTGCCAGCAGTGTTCTGCTCGGGTGTGGCTGATGCAAAGAGGCTTTTGCTCATTCCTGAGAAATACACACAAGCACATTTTGTGGCATGTGATGGCTGGAGACAGTTACCCAGTGTCTTTATCTAAAACTTGTGATATCTGCTGTAGAGCTTCTCCCATGTGAAGCACAAGTATGTAGATATCAGTGGGTAGTCTAGAGCATACGACAGGCTGCTCTCAAAGCTTCAGTGGATAATTTGCTAGTAAGAAGACCTACCACAAGTAAAATGAGGGGAAAGAGGAATTGCTGGTTTTTTCAGCAATTCAATCTTAAAAAAAATGCTTTAGGGTGGGGGAGTGTTACTTAAACTTGAAGTTTATTAAAAGGAAAAATTAAAAATTCATAGTGATAAAGTCTCAGCTAGGCTGGAGAGGGTCTTGTTAATAATACAGGGGTCACAGTCTTGCTGGCAATGTTGGCTTGTTTAGCTTGCCATCAGTGAAAATACTATGGGTCTGGGTAAAGTGTTGCCTCTTGCAAAGTGCATAAACAAAATTGGAAAAAATGTGATTTTCTTCTTAAGGTGCCATTTATCATTTTTGTCAGAATAACTCTTTGAAACATTAGACTGCATATACAGTTCAAGATGTCTTTTGCACCATTTCTTTTTGCAGTTCGATTCTTTCACCCTGTTTGAGAGTCAGCCCTGAGCCTCTCTTTCCCACGTCCCACTCCAGTGAGTTCTGTCCAGCTTCTTTTCATGCGTTTACCGTGAGCTCAATTGTACTGGAAGGGCAGATATAATTCAGTTATACTTATATAATTTGATGGGGAAGAACTTGAACAGTTGTAGCTGACTTTTTACAAATACCAGCTGAAGCTGCCTTTAATTATTTTTTCAAAGCTAGCTCTATCACTTTGCACTTGCTGGTATCCCCCAAGCTTCCTCACACAAAACAAATCACTCAAAAAATGTATCCCATTTAGTAGGTTCTCTTAAGTGGGATTTCATTTTTGTCCCTGTCTCTTCTCTTGAACTTGTTTGAGGTGCCCTTAGAAAAAAAAAAAAAAGGCAAACCAAAACACAATGGCATTAATTTTCAGCTTGTTAACTTGTCAGAAATTTCCTCGAGCTATGTGTTGGCAGGATTTGTGGGACTTTAGTATTACACTCAAAATGAATAGTTTTTATCTGGAAAATCTTTCCTGCAGCTGGCAGCGGTGATGTGATTTTTTTTTTTTTCCCCGTCCCTGCTAGATGCAGCTATGTCAGCAAAACCCCAGTCCTACACTGTGTCTTAAGCCATATCTGAGAAACGCTGTTCCTTTCCCTGCTCTATTCTTAGCGTGCAGGGATTGGGGTGTTTGAAATCAGAAATAACTCCTAGTTGCTCAGAAATTCATCATAGGAAATTAGTGTGAGACTCCAAGGAGCAGCATCAGTGTGGTTTAAGCATCTGAGTCTCCAGCGTCTTTCAAAAGTCAATCACAGACCTCAGCTCAGCTTCCCTTGGGTCTGGTAAGTACAACTTCTGACGCCCCAGCAGTGAAGATCCACAAAAAAAACCCCTTTTGGTAGCTTTTTTGAGCAATTTGAGCCACGTCCTGCATGAGTTTGCAAATCGCAGCAGGGCTACCAGGGTTAAGAGGTGATCCCCCTGCTGACTGTTCATATCGCTCTCGAGACACACATTGCAGTGATGGTTTTCGTCTGATGCAGCACTACCCTGCTGCGGATGTCCTGCCAGGCTGGGGGGGTGTGTGTGTGTCTGTGTGTGTTAAATTTGAGTGGCCTGAATAAGAAAGATGCTGCAATAATCTAGCCAGAGGAATTGTACAGTGCTGTGTCATCTTCACACAACCCAGTAAATAAGAATGCTCCTTTCCATGTGCAAATCCTCACGTGTAATTCTCATTATGGTTGTGAGACACCTTGGCAGAATAGCATTGTGTCTTGGATTTCTTTCCAGTAGCAAAGAGATATTTTTTGTCTGTGTAGTTAATGGTTGTTGCTGACCAAAGTTCAGATAATTAAGCCAACAGTTTGTTACATGTAAAACGCTTGAGGTGGAGGCCACAGGCTGGGTTTTGAGACAATGACTACGATGGGCACCTTATCAGAAGGTTTGAATCATCTGCAGTACCCCGGCTGTGAAGTGCTTTGGTCATGTTGTAACCAAACAGCCGTTGATGTAGTTTGTGGTCCTTGTTTGCCCTCCCACTGTGACAGCAAGGGTGCTGGTGTCACTGGATCAGCTGTGGCCTGGAGCTGGGGAGCTGAAGGCTGCGCATCAGCTACCACGGTTCTTCAAGAATGTATTTGCTTTCCTGAGAAGCCATTTTTGCTTTGTGATCTTCTCTTCAAGGCAGAAAAGACTGGAAACTCTGAACATCAGAAACTTCAATTTATTGTAAATGACATCTAAGCTGTTCCAGCCATCAGGCGGGCTGGACAGACTGTCACCACACCTGAATGCTGTTGTTCTACAGATCATGCACTTTGACACGCTCCCTTTTCTGATGAAGCACATTAATTGGCCTCCTATTCACAGAGACCAATTAACAAAGGGAAGGGAAAAACTCCCATTTCCTCTGTGCTGAGATAATTGAAGACAGATTGGAGAGGCGGGCAGTACTGTTCTGTAAGGGGTTAAACTCTATGCCAATAGAGATCTGTGTAGAGCCATGGAAGGGTGGCACCTGCGGATCCATCAACTGCTATTTGTGTGTGTGTGTGTGTGTTGAAATTTTGGGCTCTGTCTTGGAAATCCCTCCTCGGTTTCGATGGGGAGTGATCTCTGCCCACAGAGACACCGAGCGGCTGCTGGTGGGGACCCGGAGCTCTCCGGCAGCCGTGGCGCTGGGGGAGCTCAGCCCGGTTGTTGGCTGGGCAGTGTGGGCACCCAGCTGGGAGCTCTGTGATGCCCTGCTGTCAGCTGTCTGTCCTGCGTTTCAGACTACTCAGAGTTGAGATGAGCGTGCGTATTATTTGGGGTGATGCTTGTCTCCAGATGACTGGTGGTGTGCTGCTAAATTGGTTTTCCTACCTTACCGTTGGCGTCGCTCCCCTACATTGATGGTATTTTTGTCACTGTGTAGAGTCTTGAATTGTATTAAAAGGTGTTTGACTGTGGAGGCAACTGACTTTGTCCTTCATTTAGTTGTTTTCCTTCCTGTAACTTTTCCAGCAGACGACATGCTGGAACTGAGAAATGATCCCTGGAGTGTGTGTTCTCTCACATCAGCCCTTCCCTACAGTGAAGCAGTTACACGGTCCCTGACCCTTGCAGGAGGGCCACCAGGCTTCCACTGAGATCAGGTGCCAAACTGAGTGTAAAAAACCTTAGATTGGCAAATTCTGAAATGAGCCATCTCCCCTTTGATAGGGCCAGAGAGTGTGTTACCCCAGCCCCGCCTGGGTTTAAAATGGGGCTTAGAGGTGTCTTCTGGCCACCGTCACTTGTGGATCAGATCAGTGGTGCCCAGTGTGTAATGGCCATGCTCGGCTCGGCTGCAGCCATGCTCTCGCTCGGGGCTGCGCTGTCCTCACACCAGCACGGAGGGGACTGGCAGCACCATCAGGAACTGCTTCTCTTAAACTGGGAGTTTTGTGCCTCGTGGTGGCTTGGCTTTAACCTGAGTCTGCTCCCGCCCGTGTCCCTGGCTGCCGTGGTTGAAAGGACTGTTTCTGGTCAGAAGCACTGGTGTAAACGAATATTCGTGTTCCTTAAACGTAATCTTTGCCAATGCCTGAAACTTAACGGAGAAGCCGTGGATGCCCCCTCGTATATTTTCAAGGCCAGGTTGGATGGAGCTTTAGGCAACCTGGTCTGGTTGAAGATGTCCCTGCTCATGGCAGGGGGTTGGACTAGATGATCTTTAGAGGTCTCTTCCAACCCAAACTATTCTGTCGTTGAGTGTAAGACTTGTGGGAACTACAGGAACTTGTTGGTGTAGTTGGAGGGTATCAGGATCCTCTGCGCAGAATGCCTTTGGAAATTCCCCCCAAGCAATGACCAATGAAGTTAAAAAAGCTGTTTTGAGTTTCCAGGGAAATTCCACTAAATTCTTGGGGTTTGAGTGAAAGTCCCTGGCGGGCAGGAGGGGTGTGTGGGGAGCAAAACTGGAGATTCTACGCCTCCTGCACAGCCCGGGGCCCTCTGTGCTGCTGCAGAGGGGTGTTCCCCAGGAGAGCTGTGGGGCAGTGCCGGTGGGGAGAAGGGGCTTGGGAGAAGGGGGGTTGCTGATCTTGCAGGAGCAATTCCGGGGTTATTTTCATGCCAACTCCCTGCCCTGGGGAAGGTTTGCTGCAAAGGGAGCCTGTGGCCACTAGATGTTCCCCTTTGCCTGGCTTCACTTTCTGTCTCCGTTACAAATAATCCGTTCTTGTAGGCCCGAAGTCCCAGAACTTAGTAACCATTATCAGGCTGAGTCCTTCCTTTTTAAACGAGATGGGAGTAGGGAAAAGGGGTATGAATAGGCTTTCCGCTCTTGGTTTCCAAACGTGAGCTTGGCGTTAAATACCATAAATTACAATTTTACAGCTCCCTTAAAGACCTTAATAACAAAGGTGCTCAGTAGCAGGAAAACCGAAGTGAGGGATCTTGAGGAGCAGAGGGATGCTGGTCGCTGGTTTGGAACCTTACAGCTGCTTGAAACTTAAAACTGACCGAGGACAGTGGCGTGTTTGATTGCATCAGGTAGTGGGAGCTCTTTATCGTGCCTGGAGGGCTCGATGGTGGGAAAGTTATGGGTGATGTCTCACGGCGCTGGTAGTTCCTAATGAGGCTGGGGGGGACCTTAGCTCCTGGAAAAAGAAGGCTCTCCTGAGTCTTGCCGCAGCGCTGCAGTGTGAGAGGAGCGTGATGCTTGCTAGTGGCGCCGCCTCCTCTGGGTTTTCTGTGCACACCCTTTTCTGTAAATTTGACACGGATACTCGCTTCCTTGTGAGATGTCTGGTAACCAGCTGGTGGCACAAGACTGCTTCTGGCAGCAGGCTTACGGCTTTTCTAGGGTTTGAATGATTTGGCTTTGAAAGCCTGCTGTTGGGTGTTCCCAGCCCTGCCTTGCTGTCACTCTCCCAAGCACCGTTCTGCTGCACGAGCAGCTGGGAGGTTGGGGCTTGGCTCCTTGGCTGTACTGTGGTGTCTTCGGCTGCTTCTGATTCCGTTTTCAAATCACACAACCAGCTGCTCAGTGGAACTGGACCCAGACTTCAGCTGGGCAGTATCTGAGCAGGTTCAGCTCCTGTTTTGCAAACCTGGTGCTGGCTTCTTTTAAGCAAATGTAGATAAGGCGCTAGGACTGTCTACACTGAACCTGGATCCACACCTTCCTGTTGCTGATACGGCTTCGGTTCACTGGTGAGTCACCTCCCTTGTGGCTAAGCTGTCCTCCAGAGTTCAGGGCTGTGCCCTCCATCTGCCATTGACCGGCAGGATTCCTGACCGCCCTTGTTCTCTTCCCAATCTCTCGCAGCTGCAAGGTGCAGGAGGCAGCTTTGGAAACCCCTAGGGAAGAGCACAAGTCCAGAGAGCCAGTGATCGGTGCCTCGTCCTCCCAGCCCACATTGTGCTGGATCCTCCGTGCCATAAACCACTGGGAGTCCACGTTCCTGACAGGGCAGCAGCAGCCTGGGTTCCACCAGCTCAGCAGGGCCAGCTCGCTGCAACCAGCGCTCTCCCGCTGGCAGTGCCTGGGGCACAGTCTGTTTCTCTTCCTCAAATATTCCTCCTTGTGTGGTGAAATCCTGCTTCCTTAAAGCCCTCTGGGTTAATGTGAACACCCACTTTTGTTCCCTCACACTGAGCAGCTCTGCTGTACTGCAGGGATTGCCCATCCCTCTCAAGAACCATTACACACCAGTGTCTGCATCGCTTAACCTTCTGCAGTCTGCTGTGCTTTGGGAGGCTCCTCTTGTTGATGATCTGAATTCAAGCCCACCAAAGACCACAACGAGAATGGGGTTGGTTCCTCTCTGTGAAATCTGCAGAGCAACAACTTGTCCAGTTTTGTTCAAGGGAGGTTTAGGACTGAAACTTAAAGAGTTATCACTGTTTGCAGGGTGGGTCAAGGTGTACATCCAGGCTGGTCTTCTGTCCCCCCACCTCTTGCACACTGAATCATTTATGCTTGATGGAGATGGCCCTTAGCAGCAAGAGGACAACTTCTGCCTGCTGGAGCAGCACAAGACCAGTGGCTACAAGGGTCTCACCGAGCTGCAGTGCCCTGCAGCCAGTGTGGTGGCAGCTGGTTGAGCTGGCAGAACAAGTACATCTGCATCAGTACTTTCTATCATCTCAGCACCCACAGCAGCTCTGCAACGTGCCAGATGTGTCTCTGCAAGGGATGCAGCACCACAGCCACCTGCTCCCCCTCAGAGGACAGCGTGTGAGTAGAGAGAACCATGGTGGAACAGGGGACTTGGGGCTTCCTTGCTGCCTCCACGGCTAAAGTGCTGCAGGACCTTCCTCATGGCCACACTCACACAAATGTAATGGGGGGAAGAGGCAGCAAAGTCTCAGAGATACTGAGTTCCACCAGGTTTGGGTGCCTGTTTCACAGACCGGGAGGAGATCCTCTAATGCTGCTTCCCAGAGGGAAGGGCTGCAGCATGGGTGTCACCCTTGTTGGGTAACAGAGAGTCCCCCCACTTACCCACCCACCAGACAGTCAGAGGAAAAGTGATTTCAGCAGTTCCACACAACTATTTGTTGATATTCTCTTCCTCTAGGGAGCTACCTAATTTTTACCGATTATCACACCCTATATGCAAAAGCTCCGTATGCTCTCGCTTACACTACAGGAACATCTCCCGCAGCTCCCACGTAGCGGTGTGATCTTCCACTCTTTTGGGGCAGATAAAGGCAAAGCATTTCTCAAGGTCAGAGCTTCACTGGCAGCTGTGCCGTGTGTTGTACACGGGGTTTGTTCCCCGCTCATGACCTGTTGACTGCGGAGGGAGCAGTTTAGCTTCAAGGTCTGCCGGGCTCTACTTAGTCGTAATTCTCGGTGTTTCTGAGGGTGTGGGTCTTCTTGGGACAGCTTCCTTCCCTAATGAGCAATAAGATAATCATGTACAGATTTTTGAAATTGCAGAAGTGGAAACCACAGGGGGAATAACTGACTAGCAGAGGAAATTTGATTAACATGTTCGACACAGCCTTGGGAGTGGAGGTAGGGGCAAGTGGAGAGGTTTCCAAGGAAGAGTCAAAGCACCTCTCTCTCTCCAGGATGGTTGCCTGCCTTGTGCTCAACCCTCTGACAGGTTTGGAGCTGCCTCTAACTTGGACTGGCATCTCGGAGAGGATTTTCAGCCTGTAGTTGGGAGGGGAGATGTGCTGCTCCTTTGGCTGGTGGGAGCAGATGTTGGCTTGAGCCCGTTCCCTGGGTCAGAGCGACCTCCAGCTGGTGCCTGCCCCGAATCCTGAGCTGCCCTGAAGGTCTCTTTGCAAAGAAGAGGGCCCGAGGCTGCCCAAAAGAAAAAGGAAGGGCAGGCTCTTAGCCTGTAAATCGGCAAAAACAACCTCCAAGCAGAAGCCTTTGGCCTGAATTGTGTCTCATGACCTCTGCCGTGATCCTTCTCTTGCACAGCCAGAACCTACTTGCAGGGGCTGGATCTGTGTTTCCTTGTACACACGACAAGGGTACGCTCATGACCATCCGTACAAGCCAGTTCCTGCCCTGCCTTTGCGCTGGCTTTTTGAGGCACAGGACATTTTTAAGGGTTTAATGTTTAATCTGTACCCTACTAACGAGAAGAACTTGCAGAGGTTAAAGGAGACTGAGAGATGGCTGCACAAGGTCCTCTCCCTTCCCTGAGTCGGTGTGTCTCCAGCCTGGGAGGTTCTCAGAAGTGCAGGGATGTCAAATCCAGCCTCTTGCTGGGGCTGGTGAAAGGCACATGATGACCAACCACCCTGGGCTGAGGGGGTTGTGCTGCCAGCACAGGAAAGAGGGAGAATTAGAACAATTTGAATTTCTGGACAGTGCTTTTGCAGAAACGTGGCTCTCGGCAGCGCGGTGGCAGACGTGTTGGACAGCAAGCCCCCCCTCCGCAGCCCGGACACTGCCACAGCAACACCTTTCCCCCGTTACACCAAGGCCATGGGACCAGCTCTGTCCCTCCTGTCCCCAGGCGCGGGCGCGGGGTCTCCCTTTTCCCCGGGGCTGCGTGACTGGGGCTTGTCCAGCGGGTCCCGCTTGAAACCCTGAGCCAGCCGGTGTCCTCTGAGCAACAGCTCTGCCCTGGCCTTGAGCAACCCCCAGTGCTTTTATGAAGGACCTTGTCTCGGACCGATCTTCCCCACGGCTGGTCGCCTGCAGTCGCTGAAACACCCGTGGAGGGGATCTGTCCTGAAAGCCTCTGGGGACCAAAACTCTCTCTGTCCCAATCACAAGTGTTTCCTGCTGCCTTTCCTGCAGGGGTAGTGCTGTGACTCTCTGGTCCCCGGGGGCTCCCCAGCGAGGTCCGGAGCATCAGGCTGCTGACCCTGTCCAGCTCCTTGCCCGGTGAGTGAGCGGCGAGGAGCCGGATGCCGCAGGCTCTGCCAGGGCTGCTCCAGCTCACGGCAACTTCTCTGGGAACGTGGGGGAGCGTGGTGCCTGTGCATCAGCAAATATTACTAATACGTACGTAGCTGTACAGGCATTCTTGAATAATGAGCTATTCCTGAGCTCAGGCTGCCCCATGTGATCCTGACCGTGGCAGCTGATGGGAAAAAAAATCTCTTTATGGAAGAAATGGCGTGTTCCTGGTAGAGGCCCAGGACCATGCACGTCCCTGCTCTCCTCTGTGCTCGGAGCCAGCTGCGGGCGAGAGACAGGGTGAGGAGAGAGCAATGTTGATTCCTGGAGAGGGGATGGAGGAGGGACCAAACTCAGTTTTGGCTCAGATGTTTGGCTCAGTGGAGATTTGCCGCCCTGACCTTAATTAAGGGGCTGGAATCCCTGTGTTGCAGCGAGGTGTCCTCCCTTTCCCAGCACACGCCAGGGGGTACCTGGCCACCTTCCCCCTCTGGGAAAAAGTCCCCCCTGCGCTCCTCCCTGGCTGTCCCTGGTTTCCATCAGGGACTAAAGGAGGTGACAGTGTTTCCTTCCCTCTCAAAAGACAGAGGACTCAGAAAGCTGGATTTATTCCCACTGAAAACCCCCCTTGGTTTTATAAACCCCCAAAGCAGTGCTGGAAAGCATGAGGCTTCATTACCTGTGTTGTCATTTGGGCTTCGTGCTGCAGCTCTCCTTACCTCTGGCTTTCCGAACGACGCCAGCGTATTTCAAAACCTGACAGTAATAAAATACATGAAATCAGCTTCTTTTAATCCACGTATGCTGCCCTTTAATTTCTGCACTGGACTTACGGGATACGGCAGAAAGAGGAACTGTTTGTTTTCATGTGTCCCCCACATATTTCCACTGAGTCTCCTCTGCCTCTTCCCCTTTTCTGAGCCAGTATCCCTGTGTGATCTTCTGTCATCCACAAACGCTCTTGCCCTTTTCATCTTCATCCACTGTACTTTGCCATCTCGGCTGTGTCTTCTTCAAAACCCAGTGGTTAACGCAGTCACGGCTCTGCCCCCAGCAGAAAGCCCAAACTCCAGGTCACCCTGCAGTAAGTGATGCCTGCTGAGCCCGTGGTGCGTAGCCAGCCTAAAAAGCACTAAAAAGCAGAGAACTGGGGTTTGGAAATGCTGGGGTCACGGTCCAGATCTGCTGCTTCGGTGCCATTGAGGTGAGCAGGTCCGTGCTGCAGGTACATGGTACGCAGTAATTTCTCCTACCAGATATCATCTCTCTTGGGCATTTGGCCCTTGAGGGCAGCAGGTCTCCTGCCGGCAGTGGTGGGCACGGCTGGACCCTGCCTTTGGCCAGGGCTTGGGGAGCTCCTGTAACACAAATATAAAAGACAGTAGGAACCCACAGGTAACCAACCCACTTCCTGCTCTGCTAAAAAACCTGCGGTGGACCCTTTGGAGGTCTCTGGATTTCTTTGTGGTCTTTTAGCTGGGATGGCAAAGCAGTCTGATTAAGACTATCTTTGACTGGACACAACGGCGCTTCCCCCAGAGGAGGTGTGTGACGCCGTGCCCAGCACGGCAGAGGATGGGCATGGGCGGAAGAAACCCCAGCGCCATCCCCAGCCCTGCTCTGGCACCCTGGGAAAGGCTGTAGCAGCCCCAGGTCACCACGGACCGTGGTCCCACCTGGACCCGCCTCCACTTTCCCTGGCTGCAGCAGCCGGTGACGGTGGCTGCTGGTTGCCCTTCTCAGGCAGGGAGCTGGGCCAGCCGCCCCGTCTGGCAAATCTCAGCCTCGGGGCTGCAGCTGATGGGGAAACCTTGGGGTTTTTCCTCCTGTCTCTTGCGAGGCAGCTCTACGATACAGTCTCCAAGGGCTGGGCACAAGCCTGGCTGCAAGCACCAGCACTTTCTCTCCCGAGGTGTAGAGGAGAAGGGAAGGCATGAAGCCGGGGACAGGGGACACCCTGAAAGCTCAGCCCACCCCATCTTGGGACATGAATTTTGTACAGGGGGGGCTTTTGTGATCATTTCCCGCAGCCCGAGAGGAAGAGAAACTCTTCCCTCACACTGACAGAGCCTTTCCTGCGTTGTCGTGGTCTTTCTCATTCTCGATGGGGTGTTCATTCCCAGTGAGGCGCCCGTGCTTTTGGGAAAGGCGCTGGCCAGGTGGCCAGCATTGCTGGCTCAGCCCAGCGGGTTGGAGGCGGCCGCCCCAGTGCGGGGCTCCGGGCAGCTCCGATAAGCAGATGTGGGCTTGGTCCCCGTGATTACCCAACCGTCCTCCCGCTGCCGGTGTGGTGTTTCGCACTGGGTGTTGCAGGAGAGGAACTGCCTGCAAGAGAGATGTGAAACCCAGGAAACAGAAAAATGATTCTTAAGCTGAAAGGGCCTCGTGCCTTGCCCGGCAGCGGCTCCAGAGCCAGCCCAGCTCCGCAGGCAGCTCCCATTCCCCAGCGAACCGAGCAAGGCAACAACAGCCCAAGAAGGAACTAACAAAAGCAAAGGAAAACACATTCCTTCTCCCTTTCGGTTTGTCTTTGCTAAAACAAAGCGATAACCGGGCGCTGTTGAACTTGGCTCCCCCGCAGCACTTTGGTTTGGGTGCTCCCGGGCAGCAAGGACACGGCTGGGAACACGGAGCCGGCAACCGCATCCTTTGTCTGCCTGAGCAGGGAGGTGTCACTACGGGGACGCCAGAGGTGGCCTGCCCCATGGTGAGAGCACAGAGGCTGCTGGGGGCCAGAGCATGGAGCCCTCAGGCCCCCGAGGCAGAGCGAGATCAGGGCGCTTCCAGAACCCACACCTCTGCAGGAAAACCGGTCACCCTAAATCATGCACGGAGCACCTGGGGGAAGTCTAACCCTGTTTTGGCAAGTTTCTTCACCCAGTCAAAAATACCCTTTTCTATGTGTATTAGTCAAGCCCGGCAGAGATGTGCATGGGAGGAGGGTGGGAGGCAGGGCTGGCCTCGTCCCATGAGCCCTGGAGGAGAGGAGCTTTGGGCACTCCCGAACGCCCAGCAGCGACACCAGCGCAACCTCATCTCTGGTTGTTGAGGAGTCTGTAGCATGAGCAACCCTGAGGAGAGGTTGGCATGGCACGGCACGGCACGGCACGGCAGCCGGCCAGAGGCAGCATGCAGAGGAGGTGATGCTCCATCAGAGTGCAGGAGCTGAGGCTGGAGGAGCTGCGCAGGAATACCCGGGAAGTGCCAGAAGATCGATTTAATTTGCTGGTTGGTAGCGGGATACTCTGGTGAGAGCTGAGCCAGGGCGGGAGGCAGAGGAGGGGGGGCTCCTGCCCTGGCACAGCTTGGAATAGAAAGATGGCGATTTTCTCACCGCGTAGCAGCTCTGCAGAAAGGCAGCGTGTCCTGCCAGCCGGCCATGGCTTTATTTCCCTCTCCGCCTGCCAGCTCCGCAGGCTGAGGGAGAGCTGCAGCACAGAGGAGGAGCGGGTTTGTGGAGCGGGGGCAGAGCCGTGGCACCGTCCCAGCCCAACGACAAAGGACAGACCGGGGGAGCCTGGCACACGGCTCTGCAGCAGCAGAAAGCCTTTGCCCTCAGCTTTCCTGGTAGAAACCAACCTATGTTTTCTCCCCAGAACTGTGTGGCACCAAGCAATGACCCAAAATCAGGCTGCTCTTCCTTGGTGCCCTGTGGCTGCTCGTTCTCTGAACCCACCAGCAGCTCCATCCCCGAAAAGAGGTGGCTGCGCAGCCAGAGCACAGCACACCCTGGGCTTTGCCTTGCCCTGCCATATCCTGTCCCCGACTCACCCCTCACCCCAGCACTGCCTGTCCCCTGGGTCACCTGGGGCTGGCAGGGAAATGTCCACGGACAGGTGAGTCCCAGCTGCTTCCTGGGCTGGCTCCTGTCTCTCCCGCCTGGGGTGATGTCTGTCATTGCTGCAGGGGGGGATAACGAACCTGCTCCCGACAGCGTCCGGCAGGAAAATCCCATGGTTTGGAGGCTCCAGTGCCGGACCAACCTGTGCCGCTCCGGGTGTCTCCGCATGGGAGCACAGCCTCACACGCGGCTCCAGCCGCCAAGCGTCCCTCCCGCTGGCTTTGCCAGACCTCCTTCTGCCAGGTCCAGCATCAAGGACGAGCTCTATCATTTGTGCAACGTACCACAAACACGTGTGGTGCTTTACACGCTGAGCTGCTGGTCACCGCTGAGTAAGAGCTGTCAGCGCCAGCTTCCAGCCCGCACCCCCGTCTCTCCAAGCATCGTCTCGCCAAAAGTGTCTCTCCAGGACACGTCAACTGCCTCAGTGCCCCATTTGCAGACCGGCTTCCCAAAACCGGTTGCAGTGGGGGGTTTGCCATGCTGGCCCTCAGTATCTCCCTTCAAGAGCTCCAAGATGCAGCACAAGTGCAGGCTCGGCGCTGGGGAAACCATGTCGTCTCCTTCGAGCAATGCAAAGCCAGCGACTGAGGCCCCGACATGTGCTGCAGCACTGCAGGAGCATCCAGCACCTTAAAGAGAGGGCTGCTGAGAGGTGAGAGGGGCAGCTTAGGCATCGCGCACGGAGCTCACCCAACATCCAAGAAATTCCTGCCGTTTTGATGGGTCCGTTTGATGGTAAAATTAGCTGGTCGTGCCACGTCAGAGAGAATCACCCAACCAGGCAGCAGAAGCAGCGCCGTGAGACTTCCACAAGTAACTATGGTAACCCAGAGCAAATAAATGCTATTTTCAAACCACGGGCAGAACCTCCTTGTGGGAAGCCCTGGCTGATCCCAGCTGCCAGCTGAGTGGTGGTCCAGGCATGGATGCCCTGCGGAGGGAGGGATGGAGAAGACCAGCCAATGCATGGTGTGTGGTCCTGGAGAGAACGTGGAGCTCCTTCTGCTTGCCTCCTGATGGGGCATGTCAGGAAAAGGAGGATGGAAAAAAACCAAACAGTTTTTCCCTGCACTGTCCTCAGGAGCTGAAGAAACTGTAGAAGCAAGAATGATTTCCCAGCTGTGTTCACTCACAAGCACAGCATGGAAAGGAGGGAGATGGGAAGTTTTGTATAGGGCAGGAAAGTCCTGGACAAAGAGTGAGGAGGGAATGGGACTAGGTTAGATCAGGTCAGGTCAGGTCAGGTCAGAATAGAATAGAATAGAATAGAATAGAATAGAATAGAATAGAATAGAATAGAATAGAATAGAATAGAATAGAATAGAATCCCTTAATTTGTCTCATCAAGAAGTCTAGAACCCACCAGATAAGAAGGAGTTAACAGCTCAGAGTGGAAATCAGTTAATTTGGACTCAAGTAGAGCAAGAGAAACTTCATCTGCAAATCACCCAAGGTCCTGACCTCCTGGGAGGTGGTGTCACCCCAGGGACATGGGGAGGAGCCAGGCCATGGTCCCCCTCAAGCCCCGTGACTCTGGCATGTGATACCTCCGGAGATGCTGGATGAGGAAATGCTCTGGCCAGGTTTGCTCCATCGCTGGCAAGAGTTCGCTGCCGAGGCCAAGGGGGACGGGTCCGCTGCAAGCCCTCCTTTCCCCATCCCCACTCCCAGCACCCACTTGGCTCCACTGACCCGGTCAGACCCCCTTCCCCAGCCCTGGCTGGAGACTGCCTGGGCTTGTCCTGCACCCAACTGCAGGCTCCTGGGGCTCTGGAGGGACAGGGTGCTCCCAGCCAGCTCTCCAGACCCCTTCCAGCCCCACTTCACAACATGGGCCGAGCCACCGGCATCGCTGCAGCGCGTAGAAGCAGGAGGTTGGGGCGGGTGCCCATCCCCTGGCGAACGGCTGATCCACCTTCCCAAAACCAGCCCGGGGCAGGGCAGGGCAGCAGCTCCCGCTGTCCCCGACGGCAGCCCCCACAGCCCACGGGTGGCTCCTGCTCACTACAAGCAGCCCATGAAACCTGGAGCCCTGAGTTAAATCGTTCTCCGGCGCATTTTGTCCACGCAAAGACGGAGGTCTTTGCATTGAAAAGGCATCTGTCATGAGGGAACGCGCAGCCTGGCATCACCCTTTGGTCGCATTTGGTGCGGTGCCGTGCGGGACCACCAACCGGGGCTGACCCAGCCCAAAATTAGCAGGCAGAGCTGGGGATGAGAAGCTCCTGGCCCCCCAGCGAAGGTGTGTGTGGTTGGTGGCAGCCAGGGAGCGTCTGCCTGGTGCTGTGAGTTGCTGTGGGAACAGTAATTTGGGTTGTTCTGCCTCAGGGCTTCTGGCTCTTTGCCTTCCATATTGCGTTCTCCTCCCAGTTTTGGGTAGAATTTTGTTCCTTCCTTTCGCCGTCCTTTCCCTAGGGACAAAAGCATCCCTGCCCCTCCATGAAGCAAAACCAAAGCCAGCAGGAGAGCCTCGGGGAGACCCTCCTCAGCGGAGCTAGTGGCACCCCAGGGGGGCTGAATGGGGTGCAGCATCCGTGGGGGCAGAGCTGGCCCCGCTCCAAGGAGACCGCAGCCAAGCGGTGCCCGTTGGTCTGGGCTCTGCACGGGCCGGGAGACCCAGCTGCAGCAGCAGAGCATTAGTGGTGGTGGAAATACCAGGTTTTTAAATAGCAAGCGAAGAAAAGCTTTAATAGTGATAAATTACTCTTGGGTACCCCCTCCTGCTCGCCTGGCACCCGCGCATGACAGGGAGCTCGACAAGGTTGCACGTGCTGTCACCAGCATCCACATGGTCCTTCCGCTCCTCTGGCCCATGTGGGCTTCGTGCATCCTTATGTCCACCCACTCCACCCATCATAGCCACACTTGGGGCAACCAGCGGGGCTCCACGGGCATCCCGGGAGGATGAGCATCCCTTGGCGACCCTCCGTAAGCTGTGGTCAGTCCAGGGCCATGTAGGGCGAGCGGAGCAGGACCAGACAGTCCCGGTCGGATGGAAGGAGATGGATGCTCCCATCTCCAGCACCCAGACCTTCCCCGCACACATACCCCAGAGAGAGAAGTGTTTGTACTGGGATGTGTGGCAAGAACCCCGCCAGCCCCACCACAGCCTCTCCTTGCCTCTGCCTGGCTGGCTCCAGCAGCGGGAAGACAAGCCAGGGGTAGGGAGGCTAAATAAATATGGGAAAAAATGTAAAATGAAATATTTTGGAAGAAAGCATTATCAAAAGCATTTTAAAAATTCCTTTCTATGAATCAGCATTTTCTGGTGAAAATCAAATCAATTTATGGGACCTTTAGTGCTAGAGAATGGAGACCCAGAGACATTGAGTGTGTCCCAAATGAGAAGCATGGGAGGATGAGGAGGAGGAGAAGGAGGAAGGGGGAAGGACAAGAGGTCTTGGCTCAAGGAGCTCATGCCCCAGGATTTTGGCTGTGACCACAGCACAGGGACAATGAGGCTCCTGGCGTCTCACCGCTCCAAAGGGTGGAAGGAGAGAAGCTGGGCCCTGGGGGGTCCCACTGAGCTGGGGCTCAGCCCTTCTGGAGACACGGTGTCCCCAAAGTGCCGCCGCTGCTGCAACTCGTGAGCTCGCTGCTACAAGGAGGCTCTTTGTTCAGCGGGGATGGCTGTTGGCCGGGCGGATGGGAGCACCGGCACGGGGATGGTGCTGGAAGATCTGTGGGCAGCGCCCGCCGGCGAGGGGCAGCGGGGCCAGGGGAGCTGCTGGCATGGAGCTGGGCACCAGGAGGAGAAGACAGCATTATGGCACCTGGGGTAACAGGAGCCACTGCACCAGGTGGCCGGAGGCTGCCCAGCAGGACCCGGGAGGGACACCTCGGTGGCACAAGAGGAAGACCATCATCTGAGCACACCTAAAATCTGCCTGCTGCCTGGGTCCCTCAGCAGCCCAAACTTGGTGAACAAACTGCCACCAGTGCCAGAGGGATGAGAAATTCTCCCAACAACCAACTGCTCCAGATGGCTGGGGCAGGGATTGTCCCCACCCCAGTGAAAGGCTTCCTGATGTTAATTGGGGCTGCTGGAAACGCTCATTAGTAATAACAACCACCAGCTAATAGCAACACTGGACTGTGCTGACAGCTACACATCTCAGGGTGACACGCTGCAGGAAAAGCAGTGCAGTGGTGGTGGTGATGGTGGAGGTGGTGGTATTGATGGTGGAGATGGTGGTAGTGGTGGTGACAGGGATGGCAGCAGTGCTGGTGATGGTGGTGATGGAGCACATGTGGGACACACAGCCCCCGTTCCCGCCTCTGCCAGGGCTCGGGATGGGGTCCCCCTCTGGGACTCGGACTCCTGGCAGTGCCCCACAGCCCCCTCCTCCCCTCCCGCCGGCTCTGTGCTTTCCAGCCAGTCCCGGCCACAGGCCCTGCAAAGACCTGGTGACAGAGCTGTCACAAGCCCGCCTCCTCCAAGAAGCCGACATGTCCTGGAGCCAGTCCCCACCGTGGGCTCTCCGGTGGCTCCTGCAGGACAGGGCTGTTGGTGTCTAACCAGCAGGCAGGGAATTTGCTGAGCAGGTTTTGAATCCTGTTCTCACCCTCCCTGTGAGCTTTGACAAGACTGAGGGATCCAGAAAAGTGGCAACAATGGGAAAAGGCAGGTGGCCCTCAATTAATTAGGAGATCTAATACTTCAGGACATCAGAAGATCAGCAGGATTTGTGGCAGCAGCAGGAGGGGGTGCAGGCAACTATTAATGAACACCCCAAACCCAGCGTGGGTTTTTTCTAGAGTGCCCTGGGCAGCAGAAACGGCTGTCACCCTGTTGGGATGGGCTGTAGGAGCATCTCTCCAGGATTTTTGGGAGGGCGTTAGTGCAGGGGGGGTTGCCTGCACCCTGCCTGCAGCAGGTGGTGGGTGGCAGTGCCCATGGAGGGGTGATACCGTGGTTCAAACCCTGCTCAGCCATCTCCTCCAGACCCACGGAGCCATCTCACACAGGAGCAGGGGACACGGGGAGAGGAGCTGGGGAGGTGGGGGATGCCAGCAGGACGCTGCTGGGACCAAACCCCGGGAGGAAGTGGAGTGGGACCCTGGCAAGGCAAGCTATGTGCCCCGTGGGGATCCCACGGCAGGTCAGCCCAGCACAGGGGACAGGGCCCTGCACAGGGACAGGGTACACAGGCACAACGGGACAGGGCACAGGGGATGTGGCACATGGCACATGCCATGGTGGACCTGGCACCAGGGACATGGCACATGGGATGCTCCATGGGGGGTATGGCGCTGTGGACGTGGCACATGAGACAAGGGCTGTGCCATGGGTGACACGGCACCAGGGACACGGGAAGTGGGACAGGGGACACAGGACCGGGCACATGGGGTGTGCCATAGGGGACACGGCACTTGGGAGAGAGAACACGCC
>JAOXNO010000070.1:18300560-18318936 GCA_028565335.1 Limnodromus scolopaceus | reverse complement strand
TAACTGACAAAATACCATCACTAAACCATGTCTCTAAGTACTATGTCAACCCTTCTTTTAAATACCTCCAGGGATGGGCCCCCCTCCAAAAAAAATCCGAAGGAGTAAAAAAATCCTTTTTTTTTTCTTTTTTTGAAGGTTTTTCCAACCAATTCTTAAAAAAAAAAAAAGTGGGGTGTCCTGCAGCAGAGACCCGCGGGGGACCTGGGGTGACAGCCGGGTTCAATACTGCTCCAGCATCGATTTCTTTTTTTGGGGGGGGGGGTCATGCCTCCTGACACGGGCTGGATCCAACCCCCCTTCACCCCCCCCCATCCCATTAAACCCAGCACCCCAACCTGCCCTGTCCCCAAAATGGGGGGGGGTAGCCATCACCCCTAAAACGTGGTGGAACTGTAATTAATTGCTCTATGCAAATGTAATTAGCACTTGGCAGCGCTGCTCCTCCCTCCCCTCCCCCCCCCCAGGTACCGGCTTCTTTAATCCGGCTCCCAATTAACGACCTCGCAATAAAATGGGGGGGCTTGGGGGGTGTCTGTGACGGTTCTGTGCGTTTCCCCTCCCTGTTTATGGGCACTGCTGGAGTTTCCCGGGGGAGGGGGGGGGTGAGGAGCTGTCGTTACCCACTAGGGACGGCGGCCCCCGCGGGGGTGGGCGCAGGGGGACACAAAGCGCGCAGGGAGGAGAGAAAAGAGCATCTTTATTTTTTTGTCCAGCGCAAGCGGAGCAGTGCCCGTGGCGAGGCCCCCCCCGGGCCCCCTCCCCCAGCTCCATCCGGGCTACCGGGGCGCAGCGGAGGGGGGTCTGCGCGGGTGACGTCACCACGGCGCGTGCCGCCGCCGGCGGAGCCCCCGCTGCCACGTGACTGCGGCGGCGCCGCCGCCCGGTTCCCCCCTCCCTTCCCCGGGGGGGGGAGTCTCAGCGGGGGAGGGCGGCAGACTCAGCTCCGCCGGCCCGTGCCTCGGGGCTCGGCGGTGCCGGTGGCACCTCTGCCCCGGCCCTCCCGAGGCTGCGGGCAGCGCTTCTCCCGCCGAGTACGGGCAGAGCGGGTGCTTAAAACGTTCCTCGGATAACGCAAGTCCGGTTTCTAATGGGATTGAAACCCGAACGTGTGGGGATTGCGGAGCCGGCCGGCAGGGCAGTAATGGCGTTGGAGGGAACGGGCAGGCTCACGGCCTCCCCTTCAAACGGGAGGTGCAGGAAACACTGGAGAAGGGAAGCACCATCCGCCTGCATCGGGAGGCACTGGGGCTCAGGGTGGGCTAAACTGGGTTATTATGCCCTGTCTCTCTCCCCACTGGCAGACCCCCGTGTACAGACCCGTAAGGGCTGTCCTTCACTAGAAGGACCATCGTATGGTGCCGTGTCTCTCTCGGGGCCGGAGTACACCTTCTGCAGAAACCGACTGCTGTTCCTGACCATCGAGTGCTGTTTCCCAATGGGTGCAGACCCGCTGGGCTCTTTGGCTGTGACATGGGGAAGGCTCCAGCTGGGTTTTTTTCCAAATGCAAGTGTTACCAGTAACTAGGAATATAAGAACTAGGAATTGGTCTGGTTTTCTCTTCTGGAGACAACCAGTGTCTCCACATGCGTGAGCACACTGAGTCTTCATCTGCCACCTGATTTGCCTTCCGGTTGAGGGGTAAAACCAATCAAACATAGAATTGGCTGTAGCTCTAGTTGTGTATAGCTGTTACGTGCCTGGATCTCATTTATTAAAGTAGCCTCTGAGATGGTAGCTAGATCTGTAAGGCAAACTTGTGGAAGCTGGTTTTAATTGATTAGTGTGGTAGATTAAACTGTGTAAATAGGCAGTGGATTAAATCCAGTGTTGAAGAGGAAGCTGTCTGGCCATGCTGCTGTTGGCACCATGGACTATTTTCACACCAGCTATGTCCATGGCTTTAATCTTTGGGGAAAAAAAAACCAAAAAACAACACCTGAGTGGCTGAGTTTAGTCTTGCTCAGTTTGTACCCAGTGGTGGGACACAGGTGTTCTGTGCTGAGGGCAATTAGTGGCCTGCCACCTCAAGAGTTAAAGCATTGTACTTGCACTTGACGGGTAAGGACTTTCCTGGAAGCAGTATGGCTGGAGTGCTGTAGGAGCCAGCCTCGGCTCTGCTGACCTGCCAGCCTCTTGGCCAATGAAGACGATGGAGGAACAGACTAACACCTAGGTCTTGTTGGAGAAGTGGTCAGCAGATCATTGCCTTTTGCAAGACAGTGGTGATTAAGGTCTTAAATACTGAGCTTTGCTCCTGAGGAGTCACCGGATTCCTCTTGCAAAACCAAACTTGGAAGCAAAAGACCATAGCTGTATAGCCTTTTAGACAGGTTTTGTGATTTGCAAGCTTCCTTCAGTGGAAACATCAATGAGGGATGCAAAATTAAGTCAGCATTTTAATAGTTTAATAGAATTCAAAGTGTTGCTTGGCATGTCTAAACTCGAAGCATTTCCTAGAAGCTGTGGGTTTGATAGTGTGGTACTGTCAGATGGCAAGTTAAAGGGGAAGGCTCACTCAGAGTGGGTGCTGAGCCTGTATTGATGAAGGTTTGGTGACTGTCACATCGCTGCTGGTACACGATGGGTCCTTGGTGCAGTGTCTGTCAGATGGTTGAAATACCAGCAGGTCTGACCCATGAAATTGTCTCCTGCTGGGGCATAAGCGTATGCGATGGGTTCAGTCGCTGGAGCAACAGGTTATAGATACTGCTGAAGCAAAATTGATTTCTTTCTTGTGAACATCACTGAACTGCTTGTGTAGTGAAGCAACTTGGATTTTTAAGGCAATATGGCAGAGGCGTCAATATAGGATAAACTAAAACTTGCAGTGTCATGTAGCTTTCCTAACAGGGATGTGACATTACAGCATGTTCTGACGTTAATTGAACATCAGTTGTTAAAAATCCCACCCTGATTTAGAAGGAGCTAAATCTTTTTGGAAAAACATGTAAAACTATGTAAAATAGTCCTGGATCCAGTGTTAATTAGTGCAGTGATCATGTCTGACTCACACTATCTAAACATCACATTCTTATGGAGCTTGTAGTTCTGAGACCTGTTTCTAGTAAACATGTTCAAGTTCTGTACTGTCCAGGCTAGTTTGATGTGAAAACAAGCGACTTTATGCAGTGCTGTTTCGTGTTTGAACATTAACTGCTGATGGTAAATAGATGGCAGAACTCGTTCTGGTCAGCTTGTACTGATGGTGGCTGGGAAGACTCATGCTGCCTGCTGTGACCTTTGCTGTCTTTGAGCTGGCCTGTTCTTTTGCTGATTACAACTGGTTCTGGTTGCTGGAGTTCCTTTATTTCCGATGTGTAAAACATGTGGTTGGCTCAGTGTCAGGTGCTGTTGAGTGATCATATTCTTGGGGTTTTTTCATGTGACTTCAGCATGCCAAAATGGAAAAGCATGGTATTGGGCAAAGCTGGCTGATTCTGTGCTTGCTGATGCTCTGTGTAGAAAAATGTGATGTCCCAGGTGCACCCTACTTCAGCCTCCATAATGTGTGAGGAGTTGCACCTAGACCTGCAAAGACCTTAGACCTCTGGATGCAAACTCTTCAGTGCCTTCGATACTGCTTCACTCCCAAGCTTCTGGAGGACTGCTAATGGAGAGAGCTCTGGCCAGCAGCATTAAGGTTCTGTGTCTGCTCATTGTTGCTGCAGGGCTAATGAAATGCTTTTTGTTTTAAACTAGGGCTGTGGATATTGTAGTGGATGGTTAGCTGTTAAGGGGCCTCTGTGGTGAAATTGCTGACTCAGGACATCTAGCTTGATGAAGCTGGTAGCCCTGCACAATCTGATTCTAGATGACATTATGACTATAAACAGCTTGAAGCCTTGAAGGCGAATTACACTTGTGCTTCCTGAAATACTGTCTCTGGGGAGGTGGTAGAGAGGAGAGTTGCTTGCTTCTTTCCTCAGTAAGGAGCTGTAGCCCTCATCCTAAGAGGAGCTCGCAGAGTACTTCAAAGGCATCATGGTATGGGCAGAAAAACTCAGTGGGTCAGGTGTCTGAGCTACCAAACTGTCTGCCAGCAGACAGACCAGTGAAAGCATTCATCCTAACAGCAGGTAAATCAGTGGACTACAAAGTGTTGCAAGAAAAGTGAACCAGACAGGCAATATTTCTACAGCTCAGTTAAGAGAAGAAACCTCAAGAAGGGCATCACTTCCACTCAGGATTGTCTGAAAATCAGACTGGGCATTAGGATTTCCCAGTGACTCCACAAAACTTGGCTCAAGCATGTACCATGGCTTCCAAGTTTACCTGATGAGACTCCTGTGACACCCTGAAGTCACTGTGGACTACAAGATCTGCAGGTACTTCCTGTCTGTTGGGAACATCCAGAGCAGCAGTGGAGATGAATGAATGCTGCCTTGATCTCTTAGTCCACTTCCTTTTTTCCTTTCCTAAAAGCAACCTCTTCCATCAGTCCAGAACCTGACTGATTTCAAGCAGCAGTTGTGAGCTGAAGAACTCCAGCCCGGTCAGGCTGTTGGATGATGCTGGGAACAATGGTTTCACGAAAGTGCATGCTTCCACCCGCTCGCTGTCCTGGCCAAACAGTTAAGGCATAACTCGCTGAACCTGCTTCCTTAAGATTGGGAATCTTGTGAGCATGAGGCTTCAGGTCAGGCTGGTCTGGCCACCGGAGTGTCTCCTGGGTGCGGGCAAGTGGCCTTGGCTTTCCCACAACTTAAGTGAGTCAGCTCAGCTAGGGCTGGGTGGCTGTTTGACTAGATGAAGAGAACTTCTGCTAACTGATGTAACACACTGCTCTGCCAGTCAATACTTGAAGTACAGTGGTCCATCCAGGCTGTGAAATGGGTCATCTTTAAAGTTGCAGCAGAGCATGTACGATACAGATGAATAACAAGTGATTGGACCTTGCTGCTTGCAGAAGAGCAATCCTGTACTCCTTGGTGTAATGTGTCAGCCTTACCATAAAAAAAAAAAATGGGTTGTGTGCATGTCAGACAATCCAGAGTACTAATTGCAACAGCCCCAGCTGCTTGGACAGCTGACTGGTAAGTCCTTTTTAAGTTCTCAGACTTACTGAACAAGAGCAAGGGGCCTGCTGGTTGGTTCTGATAATGCTGTAAACTGATGGTGCTGGGCTTGTTTGAAATCCCCACACCCTCTCATAACATTAGGGAAGAACAAAAACTGTGCTGTCCCTAGCCCTGTAACAGGTGACTCACTAAGAGTTTTCAAAGTCTGGAGCTTCCTGTAGGGCAGCTTATCTGTTTACCCCTCCAGTTATCACTGGGGGCTGGCTGGGGCCAGTCTTCGGTCAGTGAGATCTGAATTTGCATGGGCTCCAGATACAGTTCCACTAAGGGGGCTGTCTCTTCTGTGGGGATACTACTGGGTGTAGCAACAGGGTTTTTCCAGGGCAGCTGAGAAGTATCCATTACTGTAACCTGAGGTGGAGTGTCTGTTAAATGTGGTGGTGTAGGAGGAGCCTGAGAATACCAGTGGGAAGAAGTGTGTTTCTTTGAGAATGCTGGGGTTTCTGGCATGGCAAAGCAAGACTATTGCCTCTGACAGTTCTCCAGCTGTTTAAGAACAACCTGCTCAAGGATAAACAGGTGTTGAGGTGAATTGAAGCCTACTGACTGGTTCAAGAGAAGCCTCCCTACTTACTGCAGAGGGCTACCTGTTTGATAATGGGTTAATCATAGGAGGCTCCAGATATAACTACTTGTCCAGAATGGTCTTTCAGACTTTTGATGATGGTAACCCATGGTAGCTTAATTGAAAGTTTGACTTGTGTTTCTAGCTCCTTTCCTAATGCAGAGAAATCCTACCTATTAGGGCTCTGGATGTCTTTCACACATTGCAGTGTAAAAACCTGCTTCTCTGTGGTGGGACACGAGAGGAATCACTGGTGGGACACGAGAGGAATCACTGGCTGTGAATGGACCAAACGCTGCTGGAGGGTGTGTGGCTGGTTCTGAACCTCTGTATTGTTGGGCTGAGCATGTCTGACTGTATCGCAACTGCTGAAACTGCATCTCTGCAAATGGCTCCCTGGCTGGAAGGCCCCCGATAACGCTCTCACCGCCTGTAGGTGCGTGTCTCTCTGCAGAGCTTTGCAGAACCACAGCAGGGCCTTTGGTAATAGCCTCCTTCTGCATTGAGGGAGTGTCGTGTGAGGTGACTTGCTGCTAATTTTGCTGCAAGATTAATGTTCTCAGTGCATGACCTCACTGACTGTGGTAACTACAGCTACACAAGATTGGTCCTAATGCTTGGACTAGCACTGGATCTGGAACCTCAGGTTGCTGGAGCACTGATGGTGAATACCAGAGGCAAAGCTCTACTGCAGGTCTGGGCAGTGGCATGACTACAACTAGTCTTCAGGCTTTATCGACGCTATTACCTGATGGCAGGTTACTTTCTAGTTCATGCACCGTCTTGGAGCTGCACAACTCACTACTGCTTGTGACTAACGAGCAATAATGGCCCTGGCAAGGTGCTGGCAGCGTATCCACAGCCCTGCGGGGGTGCATTTTGACCCCAGAAGCAATAGGAAATCAACTCTGGCCTGGGAGTTCAAGGATTTACTCTTCAGAAGTATTTCAAAATCAAGTTAACCTGTGAAACAGGCTTACTGGGAGTAGGTGGTCTTAAATGATGTGTGAAGCAATTTCTCTGTATTGTAATGCCATTGAACTTATAAATGGCACAGTTCCTGGTGATAGGCCAGAATGGCTTCTCCTGTGCTGAAGCTGGATGGCAAATTGCTGTTTCTCTGGCTGCCAGGCAAATGTTTTAATAGCCCTGTGTTTGTATGCTTTAAAGGTAGTGTTGCAGCTTAATTGGTCTGCATGTTAGAGGTGATGTGAAGCAAATACATGGAGTCTTGGTGTGTAACAATGATACAGCTTTTGTTCCATTTTCACTGTCTTCCACATAGATCTCTTTGAACCCAAGGCACTGAGAAGATTTTGGAAAACATGTCCTTCCAACTCACTGGGGTATTTAAATGTAGCATATGATGAAGCACATGTGCTTCAGACATTCCCAGCTGCCAAGAGGTACAAATCAAGATGACCGAAGTGCCAAATAGCCCGGAAGAGAATAGCTGAGCTATCAGATGGCTCTGTCATGGTGGGAAGGGGATATCATCTTTGCCCCTTGGGCTGTAATATTGGGGTATGGCAAAAGATGCAAGGAGAATGCTCTTCACTAGCCTGAGGCAGTAAGAGCGGCTGGCTTGTTGGATATGAGAGATGCAGCTGCAGGGATTCCAGTGGCCTGTTGATCAGGATGTGGATGTGCATGTGCCAAGCTCTGAAGCTGTATTTGTAGCACCTGTGACTGCCCACCTAGTGGGAGTATAATAGATCTTCAGTGCCATGTGAAACAGAGTCCATGGGGACTTTATTTGTTAGTGTGTCTAGATCAAGTTCAAGGCATCAGCTCTTGCCTATTGCCTAAAATTGGGATTTAACAACTGGGAATTGACAACTACATGCTGATCACCCCCTCTCCAAAAGCTTAAGATGGCTGATTTTCTGTAAATGGGATTACAAAATCAGCTTCTGTAATCCATCACTGCATTAATTGCAACACCTTTAACTTCAGACTTGGAGGAAGTAATGACTGATCTAATTTTAAATAGTGAACTTCCCTTGTGAGTCTCTGTTTCTAGAGAGGTTTAGGAAGGATTTGAGATGAGAGTAGTGGTTTCAGCTAAATGCTATAGCCAGTCTAGACAGGCTTAATCTTGATTCCACTTTCTAGTCCTTAGAAGACACTTCATCCAACAGAAGAGGTTCCTATTCAAGTTAGTGATGTCTTTCTAGACTTCTGGGGCCTAGACCCCTAGACAGCACCAGCACTGATACTGCTGGCTCAGTCTGTGCACTAGTTTCCAGGCTCAGCTTACATTTGCGGGTAAAACCTGTTGTCTTTTCTTGGCCCAGGCCTCATTCTAAGTTGGATTCTAGTTCTGAATTGTGCTGAGCAGCCCTTCATGCCTGGCACAGTGACAGTTCAAGAGCTGTGCTACTGCAGAACCAATTTGTAGTTGATAATCAGGCTTTCCCTTTTCAAGTTTTTGTAACTAAAACTAAACTTCCTTCTGATAGTGAGTCTGTGATAGTGCAGTGGTGCTACCTTTATTAATCTCCTGAAGTTTTTCAGTGCAAAGCCAGGAGGACTACTGCTCAGTTCTTGACTGCTCAAAGATAGGCTTTATGTGAATGTTGGGTGAGAAACAGGAAAGCTTATATCCTAAACTCTTTGGATACCTCCCAGCAGCTCTTGGATGCAGCTACAGATCCTTGTGGAAGAAGCAGCTCTCCCTTGTAGAAACATTAGTTTTTAAGTTGGTGGAACAAATTCAAATAGTGAGTCTCTGAACAGTACAGAGGTTTGAAATCCCCATGGTTTTAATACTCTCCAGTAGCCTTTTACAGCAGGCAAGAGCATTTTCATGCCAAATAGGACAGTTAGCTTTGAATATCAGCCTGATGATACCTGAGAAGGAGAGTACCTACCCTTCCACATAGCTTGCAGTGCTGTCTCAAGGACTTAGTCCTGGATGGCTGATGACCTGCATATTTTCTCTTGGGTGATGGTGAGTGCAGTCCAGAGTTAAGGACTTCCTTACAGTACTCCAGAGCAAGATTGGAAGGAAAGGGGTCTTTCCAAGTACTTCAGAATCAAAGAATGAGGTATTCATGAAGGCTTTTGTGAGACTAATACAAAGTTTTAAAGGCAGAAGTTACTTTTTGGAGTAGTGCTTTGGGACTCTTCTAGCAGTTCTCAGTTGGCAATGATAACCCCGTGTTCTGCTTTGAAAGCCAGACTTTGGATTCCTGTGTTGGTCTCATGATGCTAAAGTGTTGGCACAGGTGATCAGTGCACCTTAGGGGTAAGGTGATTTGGGGTCCTCTGGCCCACAAGCTGTACTCTACTTTGTGGTTCCAGTGGTTGCATTAGCAAGTGCTTGGACCTGAGTCCTTCACAGGTGAGGCTATTGATAGATGAAGAGGGTGTCCTTTCTCCAAGAAATGAAGTGCAGTGATAATATGAGTTTGTTGCTATCTCACTGTGTTTCTGATGAAGCTGAAACAGTGTGTTTAACCCCAGGACAAAGCATGGACAGATAGGCTCTGTGGAAGAAGAGGCCCCATGAAGGTGATTTGTTAAATGTTGGGTGCATCTGAGGACTCAGCCCGAGTGGCTCAGAGTTCAGTGACTGTAAGAGCTGGCTTTCATCTGGGTTACATCCTGCTGCAGGAGCATGATATGCTTTGCGGTTTCCTCTGCAGTTCAGCTGAGTGGAGCCTCTGTGAGGGCACAGACTCTGAAATAACAAGTTAAGATTTGGGACCTTGGGCTTTGGTTCCTAAAGAGGAGATGAATGTCTGCTGGGGGAGTACACCCTGCTGTGAAGCAAGCTTAGGGAGGGTATTCTGGTATCAGTTCTGTTTGAACAGCACCTTTTTATTGATGTAGCTTTGGTCTGTGACTCTGGATAGGTCACTTCCTCATCCCTTAGGGGAATATTCCTGGCTGACAAGCCAAGTAGTCAAGTGACCGTGTTAGTTTTGCACAATTCTTCCTTGTGCTGACTCAGTCTAATAGTGCAGCCTAGTGAATGAGATAGTATTTGGGGATGTTTAACTTTTTTTTTTTTTCCTCTTCCAGCCTTGGGAGCCGCATATGGAACAGCAAAGAGTGGCACGGGTATTGCAGCCATGTCTGTCATGAGGCCTGAGCTCATCATGAAGTCAATCATCCCTGTTGTCATGGCGGGTATTATAGCTATCTATGGCCTCGTAGTGGCAGTCCTCATTGCCAATGCTCTCTCACCTTCCATCACGCTATTCAAGTAAGTTGTTGCATCTGTCAGTTTTCTTGCAGTTTGTCCTGTTGCTGTTTAGAGCTGCTGAAAGGGTGGGTCTTCCTCAAGACCCCAGGAGGAACTGTCAAGCAGGTCAGACGTGTCACTGCCAGAGATAATGCTGTCGTCTTGGCTTGAGAGAAACCATGTACAGGCAGTAGTGGGGCAGGAGGCTCAGCTTGTTCCATGGTGCCAGATTCTAGACCTGGAATACACAGGTCTTTCCAAGACTGTCTAATCAGACTGTCTAAATAGTTCTCATGTTGCCTGGGAGACACAAGTGAATAATTAATATTGCTTGCTGCTTTATGTTCTGGTAAATCAATCCTCATGCTATACATCAGGCTTTTACATCAGCTACAGTCTGAAACTTAATCTAATCTTGGCTTTTGAGAACAGTTGGAACTGGCTTGAGACCTCTCAAAAGAAAACAACACTTCTGAGTTCTGACAGTAAACGTGTGTCACCGTACAGGCTGTAACGGATGAGGAGTGTGGTTGGCTTAATAAGCCATGATCTAAGAAACAGCAGGTACAAATGCTCCTTTGCAGTTACCAGGTGGCCAGATACTGACAGGGATGACTCCTCAGGTTCCCCTACCTGGAAAATCAGACCGTTCCTGTCCAGCCCTTGCAGTGCAGGAGACCTAATAGTCACTGGGAAGTGCTGTGGCTGTATAGTGAAGTTGCTAAAGGTGGGAGACAAAAGCTGCTATTAACAGGCTACATGGGACTGTGGGACAGGCATTATGGCAAGTGCTAGCCCAGTGGACTGGAGCACACACAGGTCTGGCAGCATGTGGAGCCTGCAGCTGACTGGAGTGGCTACAGACAAGGTGGGTGGCCATGTGAACTCACAGGGCCAGTAGCTTAGCTAAGCCTGTGAGCTGTACCTGAACATCAGCTAAAGATCTTGCGTAGCTGCCCTTTTTTTTTTTTTTTTTTTTTAAGTATCAGGACCAGGAGGCTCAGGAAGCATCTGCTTTGAGACATACTGTGCTTATGTGGAGCATAGAAGCTCTTTCTGTAGGAAGGAGAGGTTCCCTTTAAATGTTTAAATGTAAAATTGTATTTCGTTTGAGGAGAGCAAAAAAAAAAAAAACCAACCTGAAGCTGAAGGGTTGGGTGTCCTGTTGCTTCCCACTGAAGCTTGTTTGTTTTTTTTTCTGTCCTACAGGAGCTTCCTTCAGCTGGGCGCTGGCCTGAGCGTGGGCCTCAGTGGTCTGGCTGCAGGCTTTGCCATTGGCATCGTGGGGGACGCAGGCGTACGGGGAACAGCGCAGCAGCCCAGGCTATTTGTGGGCATGATCCTGATCTTGATCTTTGCTGAAGTCTTGGGTCTCTATGGCCTCATTGTTGCCCTTATCCTCTCCACAAAGTAAACGTTGTGGTATGATGTAAAGAGATGTAACAAATCCACATTTAAAAAAAAAAAAGCTCCGGAACGAAAATGGTCTCTCCAATGTGTACAGTTGTCCCAATTTGGTAGTTGATCTCTTGTAAATGCGCGATGTATGTTAGTGACTTGTCTGTCATGTGTGTACTTCAATACTAAATTGGATGGGCTGCTCCAAGCCTGCTGCATGGCTTGGGGTGGCCTGTGTGCAATTTTCCACCCATTGCTGTTAGTACTTTATGTATAAATATGAACTAGAAATGTAATTTTTTCTCTTCACTGGATGTTTATTTATAAAAGACTTGACATGTTCATACATCTATGGAGCAAGGATTTTCAATTTCCCATGCTATATATATTAATCTTATATATAGGTAGATTACACTGTGGGGTCAATTGTAAGTGCAGAGAATTCCTTGGATGTAACTATGATTCTAAAGATTGCTGTAGTGTCCTGGTATTGGAGTATGAGAATTTTGTGTTTTATTACAGCAATTGTCCGAAACACTCCTGTGTTTCAGTAGTAACCGCGTATGCTCCGGCATCAGAGTCGTGCACCCAGTGTTGGGTTACAAACTTATACCATGTTTCCAAATAAAACTTCCTCACTACATTGCTGTAATGAGTCCTCTGCCTCTGATTTCATGCTGTTGTGGTGCTGTGCTGGCCTGGATCCCGCAGCATGTCTTTGCTTGGGCATGTGGCACTGCCCATAAGAGGCTGTGTGGGTCCAGGAGTGGGGATGCAGGCTGCAGTGAGGGACAAGGAGCTCCTGAAGAGCCTTTGGGCAGCCTGTCCTTGTGGCTCTACAGACACTGAGCCGGTTGGAAAGCTGCAGTGATAGCAGCAATTGCTTCTAAAGTACCTGAACAATGGTCTCATCGACAAAATGGTTTCATTCAAGAACTGGTATTTTACAAGCTCCTGATTTACAAGTTAAAATTTGAGCTGAGAAGTTCTGCTTATACAGCCAGTAAATACTGTAGCAGCCTTCTCTTGTCCTGAGGATTTATGATTCTTGCAAAAGCAACACTGAAACTTACATGAGAGATAGATGTTGGACCCTTACAAATGTAGAGCTTGTTCCAAATTGCCTTTGGGGAGAATTATCTTCATCCTAATTGCATAGGTTGAGAACAGGTCGAGCTTTACCTTGCCTAAGCCAAAATACTAGTATTACACAGATACCTAGTACTAGTAATGCCTGTGTTACCAAACTGAGCTGAAGAATCTGGAGTGATCTGTCAGAACCTCTTCTGTCAGCCTGGTTGGGAATGGTGATGTGGGTGGTGTCATGTACTTCATCTGTGTACCTTGTCTGTGATACTGCAGTGTCCGCAATCTGGTATAAGCACCATGAAGAGCCATGGCTGGAGCAGGAGGACTTCACTGGAGCATAGGCCTGGTGGTGCTGCCTGGACCTTCTGGGTAGCTGGTCTCTGAGCTAGTATGGATTTTCACAAACTTGTGAAGGTGTAGTTTTAACAGTTACCGATTTGTCAGTAACTACTAACAAATTAATTGGTTTACTATTGACTATGAAGCTGATCTGTCTGCATTTGTTTAATGGGCAAGGTTAAGAGAAATTTTGCTGGTCTGAATTGTGTTATTTGCTTCTGCAAAAGTAGTGGACTCTAAACTTCTGAATTAGACTTTACCCAGGGTCATAAACATTGATGGAAGCTACAGCATAATTCTCTGAGCGCTGATTGCAGTGAGTGCCTTCCCAGTGCTTCCTGCAGAGCCTGCAGCTGGGAGGGGGTGGATCATGCGTCCAGGTTCTCTGGAAAGCGTGATGTGTATGTCTTGCAGTTCCTGGTGAGAGAATTGTATTTTGCTTGTGTAGCAGAACAGGAGAAAGTCCTAGCTGGGGCTGCAAATATGTTTAACATTTGGTTTTACCTTCTTTAAAGGGAACCTTCTGCCAGCCTTGCTTTTGCCCATTTACAAGAGTATAAGCAAATTGCATTTAAGAGAGCAACTAAATGCTGGCGGTAGCTCTTGTCTCTAAGAAAAGTGAGTAATTTAAAGGCACCGATCCATAGGAACTCTTTAAGATTCCACCATAGCTTGGTGACACCTTACAGAAGGCAGTTCTTAGGCTTGGGATGGCGACAGACACTTGGATAACCAAACACAGGTAAAATCCCATCAGTGCATTTTGGTTCATGCTTTGGAACATCAAGCCTATATCTAGACCTGTGCAAGTCAGGAGAACAGAGCACAGAACAAAAGCTGGGGTTTGCATCCACAGGAGGAGCATTGCTTTGCACCATGTACCTGCAAATAGGCCCAGAGTGAAATTAACAGTGTGAGCATGTTGCCTCAGTCAAGTGTTTTCTGACAGCGTTGCTCTAGATTCTCATTGATGACTCCCGGATGAAAACTCGCATTTCAAGTCCTTCACTGATGCTATTGCATTAGCAAATTTCTGAAGTGATTCAGGGCACTAGGAAAATGACGGATCTTTTGGTCCCTTTCCTTTGTTTGGTGACAGCAGCGTGCAGGATGGGAGTGCAGCCCCGTCCGGCAGGGACTGGCTTTGTATTTGGTTTGGAAGAGGGGAATGGGCAGCCTCAGAGCGTGGCGTCTGCTGGCACAGAAGCTGTGCTGTGTGAGGTGGTGGATTGCACTGCAGTGAGTCAGCCCTGCAGAGCGCAGGGAGGCTCTGCCGCAGCCGCAGCAGCGGGTAGGTGTCCATCAGCAGTGGGTTCAGGCTGGATGAGGTTAAGGAGCGCAGGCTGCCAGACCCTGCCTGCTCAGACAATGCCTTCAGGGAGCTTCCTGACCTTCCTCTTTTTAACTCTTTCATACTAGCTGTTGGGTTTTTTTCCCAAAGGCTGCAGATTTTTTTTTTATTTTTTTTTTTTACTGCTCTGTTGCAGGAACATTTTTAAGTAGCAGGATTTTATCTGTGATTGCTCAGGGATTGTCTTTCCTTGAGAGACCTTCTCTTACAGAGAAGCAGAGTAAGCTGGAAAAGTAAGCTTTGGGGAAATAAAAACCTCATTAAGAGAAACTGATCCCAGAAACTAAGCCACTCTTTTCAACTATAGGCTAACACCAGATCTAATAATATCAACTCTCAGGAAACTTTGTTTCCTTCCCAGTCTAACCATGGGGATCTTGATTTTATGGCTTTTTGCCATTTCCATCCAAACTTACTGTATAAAACCATCACTGTTCCTCAGGTGAGACTTACCTGTCTGACACACAGGACTTGCCAACTCTGTTCTTCTAGCATAACTCTTTCTGCTCTACAGGTATTAACCATCTTTTTCTCGTGACATAAATAAATTAAACCCAGAGTAAGTCTTCCCAGTGCCTCTTACCCTGGAGTGGGAATTTTCTGTTTCAGGGTCAAGGTATTGTGTCCCAAAAAGCTTGTCCGTTTTTGTTCTGTTATTCACTAATAATTGCTGTACCTTTTCTCTGCAAGCCACGCTTCATTTAGTTCCCAAGACAATCACAGCTTTGCAGCTTGTATCACCGAGTTTCTGTCCTGCTGGTTCCCGTATCACAGTGCTGAAACAAGCCCTCCCCAGCCTTGCTGTGTGGAACCCCAAAGGTTTCCATGGGGCCAAACTGCACTCCCACAAAGTATTTACGGACCCCTGAGAGTTCTCTCTGGCCTGTGAGAGCAGGAGCAGGGCAGCAGAAGGGCAGGGCAGTTCCTGGAGAATCAGTGGCTCGTGTCTGCCATCTTCCCTTTGCTGAGGGGACAAGTGCACTCACCACAAGCTCAAGTCCTGGCTTCCGGATTCACCAAGGGGATACTGGTGGCTGTTTCAGTCCTGGACCCTTTTTTGGCACTTTGAACTGTCTTGTCCTTGCTATTACATCTGTGCTTTCCTCCTCAACCTTTGCGAGAGGGTAAAGGGGTGACCTCGAGTGGCAGAGAAGGGTAACAACCCGCTGCACCTAATGGCTTTGTCTACTTAAGGTAGGCTGAGGACAAATCATAGGAAATCATGTATATTCCTAAGATTGGTAGTGTGTTCTCAGCTCATAGATGTAAACAGCCACCCTGGCTCTTGGGTGTATTAGGACAATTTCTCTTTTTGAATGCATGTGAAAAATGAGAAGCCTAGGCTGCATCTCCACAAGCAGTTCATCTGGCAGCACTGCTGGCCTCAGCCCTCCCTCTGGACCTTCTTTCACATCTGTAGCATCCGCTCCCCCGTTTCCCCCAAGTGGTGGTACAACTTATGCTGCCAGGCAGTGAATCTAATTTGGGAATCGAGCCAGGTTAAAAATAACTCAACCTGAAGAAAAAAAAACGTTTGCTAAAGAAAATGCAAGGGAAACTACAGCTTGTGATTCCCTCAGCCTATTATTGGGGCAGCAGAGAGAAGAAACATGCAATTATTAGAGAAGGAGTGTGCAATTATTGGTGATCCACGACAGAGTTAATTTGATACTGAGAAATGAAAGGAGAACATCTAAAGGGATAAGACTTAAGCAGGACAGATATATGACATAAAGTTGGTCTGGGTGACATACCTACAACATCCATGAGGCAAATTTCCATACCTTTCATCTCGGCACAGGCTGTTCTGTTCTCCCCAGCAGTGCAGAGGGAGGTCTGGGCCATTTTCCAGCATTATGATTCAGTGGTTCACTTTGGGGCTGCAGCCTAGAAAAACAGCTCTCTTTGTTGCTGAAGAGCTGGTGAAGCTGTGTCAATGGGGTGGCCCCAGCAGGGTCTTTTCTGGCGGATGTTACTATCTGTAAGCAGTCAGTACTCGCATACCTCAATGGCTCTTCCACTGCCAAAAAAAGTTACTGTCACAAGTCTGTCAACTTGTACATTCATATGAAAGTGCCCTGTTTTGGCCACAGGCGGTTTGGGGTATATGCCTTTTGACAGCTGAATTCAATGTAGCAGTTTGGAATAAACCTCAAATAAGCAGGGTTGAGAGCCACTTTGAGGATTCATTTTCTAATCTCCTGGTTTTGGAGTCTCTCAACTTCACCTCTACTGAAGCCACAAACCTCTCCCAGTGTTCTGCTGGGTGCCCCTGACGTGGATAACCTCAGCCACGATGAGGAAAACCTGCCTGAAGCCATTGTTAGCCTCAAATTCCCAAAACGGTGCTGTACATAGTCTTCCTGACCTCAATTAGCATCATTCTCAGCTCTCCGTTTCAGGGGCCTTTACTGGCATCCTGCTGACAGTAAGAGGTAGCTTGTAGTGTGGACAGGCACTGACATCATAGAATGATAAGTACACCATAAAACCTCATTAAAATTCAGTTCCTGGGCAGACAGGGACGTTATGTTCATGCACAATTACATTCCCCATCATTTATCTTTTCTTGGTGTGATTCATCATCAGGACTCACATCAGCACCCTGCGTAGACATAGTCTTTGGTGAGACACTTGACTCTCTCCCCGATACTGAGGGACACCGAACGGGATAAACACGTGTGTGAGAGTGGTTAGTGGAGGCAGCTGCAGGACACAGCAATCCTCTAGAGCAAAGAGGACAGAAGGGAAATGGAAGCATCTGCCAGCAGATGTTTTGAAATAAAGGCTTAGACTGTTGGGGAGGCTAGCTTTAGTTTTAACAAAGCATAGTACTTGCCTTTAACGTTTTGGAGATTGGACATCATTGCCCTACTGGCCACTGAGGCTGCAGACATAAGGACCCCCGGTGGCACAGTCTGCTGGAGAGAAAAGGCAGGGGCCTGGCTCTAGGGCACAGAACAAGCTTTCTGTCTTCTCTCTCAGGCTGCTGCTGACTTGTCCAATGGCCTGAGGAGCCTGCCTGCAGCAATGCTGTGACCTTAGAAAGTAACATTTAAAAGAAGTAATGACCTACCTGTCCAGGTTGCAGTTAACTCTTTCCCTATAGCTGAGACGGACAAAGGAACAGTGAAGGGGTGGTGGGTGGTGGGGTGTCCAGAAACCTTACTTTGCTTGAGCCAATAAACAGTTCCAATTTGATTTTGTTGGTCAAATTATTACAGTGCCCAGCCAGATTTCCAGGCAGGTACATGCTGTGCGACACTTGTCTACCAACTCTCAGGGGCAAGGCTCAGCCGGTCCTTTGTGACAGGTCCAACCAGCACACCTGGGTCTGTCGAAGGTTGCCGTTCAAGAAGTAAATAATCATGAGTCAGATGAAGCAAGGCCTGCGCTGCTGTTTCATTGCAGAGTGGATGTAGCCTGCTTGCCACTCATGGTACAGTGTGTGCTGTCCCGCAGCGAGCGGAGCAGTTCCTCCAGGTGGAATCACTCCCCAGAGAGCATCGAGTCCACTGTGGCCAATCAAGCCAAAGTTACTTATTCACAAAGAAGTTCTTAAGTGACGATGCCAGTGTGCTGAGGCGCTCCAGTTCAGAGTCAGTGGACACATTGGAAAAAGTTTCTGCCCCAAACATTTCTCATCACAGTGTAAAACGAGGTGAAATACCAGTGTACACTGGTGCCAACCCCCTGAGAGGCTCCAATTGGGAAAATTACTCATTTCTACTTAATGCTTAGTGTGATTAAACCAGATCCAGAGGGTAAAAGCCCTGAGACATTTGCTATGAGGAGGGAGGGTGGCAGACCTGGGATCTCACTTGGCCCGCTGGCAGCAAGACCTCAGGCCTGCAGAGAAAAGGTGGCCTGCCACCCTCCCTGGCTTCCCCGGCCAGAGCTGTCACCTCTCTGCAGCATCCCCACAGCCACTGCTGACACCATGCCAGTGACAATGCCAGCAGCCTGTGTGGGCCGGCAGGAGACCCGAGGCCCGAGAGGCAGCCAGAGCCAAGAACAGCAGCGGAAGGGAGTGCCTCCACCGCCGGTTCTCCTTCGCCACCGGCTCTCAAAGCAAGGCCGGGGACTGCCCGCTCTCCTCAGCCCGCCTCAAGATGGCGGCGCCCTCCCCATGATGGCGGCTCGGCGGGGGATGGTCACGTGGAGCGGGATGCGAGGGGAATCCCGGCGCGTCAGCTGAGCGGGATCACGTGACGGGGGAACGAGCGGCGCTGCTGGGTAAGGTCGGCGCCCCCCCCCCCCCCCCCCCCCCCCCCCCCCCCCCGCCCCCCCCCCCCGCCCCCCCCCCCCCCCCCCCCCCCCCCCCCCCCCCCCCCCCCCCCCCCCCCCCCCCCCCCCCCCC
>JAOXNO010000070.1:18258572-18290897 GCA_028565335.1 Limnodromus scolopaceus | reverse complement strand
GAGGGGCGGCGGGCGGACCGGGCGGGGAAGGCCTTCCCCCGGCGCACGGCGGCCGGGTCCTTCCCGCCTGTGCGCCGCGGCTCGGCCCTTGCCTCCGGCCCGGTCCCGGCGGCCGAGGGGCGGCGGAGCTGCAGCCCGGGGGCCCACGCTGTTCCGGAACCGGGGGCCCCATTTCTTCCCCGTGGCGGCGCGGAGCCTGCCCGGCATGGAGCGGGTAAGGGCTCGGCTCGGCTCCTCGCTGCTCTTCTGGGGCACTCCCTTCTCCCCCGGCCCGGTGCTCTCCTCCCCCGGCCAGGTGCCCTCCGCCGGGCCAGGCTCTCCTTTGGACCCCAGCGGCACCCCGCTCTCCGGAGGCTTTCGGTGAAGGTCCTCCCCGGCTCGCCTGCCTGCCTTTCCCCACTCCTCCTTCTCCTCCTCTTCCTCATCTGCTTACTCTGCTAAAGCAGGGGTTTTTCACTTCCAAACGTGTTATAACGTCGAACTTGTTGGCAGGCAGACTTCTAAGCCTTGCTTTCCAGCTGCTCAGCAGCAGGCGGGCTGGGAGAGACACGGCAGAGGTACTCTTAAGGACTTACGTTTAGCATAAAGATAAATTCTGTGTATTGCTAGAGCTGTGCTGGAGGAAACTTCCCTGCTGTGGAGACGTGCCACAGAATAAGCTTCAGGAAAGATGATAGATCTTCCTTTTGGGGCCTTTCAAATGGGAGGACGAGAAAAAACTGAACACCCAATCTGTGGGAAGTCCTGGCTTGCTGGGAGAGTGTGGCTTAGTGCTAGTAAGAGTTTATTGCCTCTAATTTTTGTAATGAAAAGGGCTCATTTGGTGCAGTCCAAATAGGGAATATTGCAGGGCCTGTGTCCCACCCTGTGCTGTGTCAATTTATGGTATAAATGGAGCTTTTACACAACATGATTCAAGCGTAGAGCCAGAAAAGGGGTTTATGACCCACCAGTCTGATCTCCCACATAAGACGGGAGAGGACTTCAGAAAACTCAGGTTTGGAATCAGTTTTGCAGGTGAGAGATTTGTGCTGCTTTTAAACATTGTGCCTTCCCCCCACCCCATGTCCAAGGCTCCCCCAGACACGTTCCAAGATCAGCTGGAGTGGTGCATTTCGCAGCTGGAGGCAAATCTTCAGCTCAGCCCAACCCCAAAACAAGGTATGTTGCCTCTTTCACGGCCTGCAGCCGTATTCCAACCTCAGATCTTATGTAGGAGACCTGGACATTTTTCTGTTTCTTCTCTCCCATCTGTTTCCTTTTCTTGTGTTATATGAGATTTCTTCTCAAAACAGAACAGCATAAAGCATTGAACTTTGAAGAACTATCTGTCCAGAAGCAGCTTTATCTTTCATTCCTGTTTTCTGTATTCTCTCTCACGTTGTCCCATCTAACAGCTTGTTCGGTTCTGCTACAGCTTTGCTTTTGTTTTCCAGCCTTAAGGAAATACTGTGTCGGTGTGTCTGGCCCTTAAATGCCAGTAGGTTTATTTTTGTGGAGCTTGTTCCTCACTGTTGTTGTTCCAAGGAGAAATTACATGAGAGAGAAAATTGTATGCAGTACATTTCGGAAGATCACAGTGTGATTTAGTCAGTCTAACTTGTCAATATATAACAATGTGTGCCCTGCTCCTTCTGATGGCTAGTACCTGGCTGCAGTGGTGCTGGGCATGAGATTCTCAGCTTAAAATAACTCCCAAGCGAGTGAGGGAAGAGGTCCCCCTGAAGCTTTTTTGAGCTCTTGGTTTGTGACAGCTCTTACTCACAAGCAGACCTTGAATGCGGCCAGCTAAACCCCTTGAAGTAGGGGAATGTGTGCTCAGCACCCTGACATCCAGGTGCTATAAAGATACATCCCACTTTTTTGGGTGGGTACAGCTCCACTGCAGCATTTCTGCCTCACTCTTGCCACTGCTCTGTTCTCAGCGTAGGACTCTGGCTGTTGGATCTGCAAGATAGAGCTCATTTGGAGAGTCCCAGAGAGATGCACTCCAGCCAAGAGAGATGGGTGTCTGCCCGTTCCAAAATACTCATCGTACATCAAGCTTTTTTTGTGGCTTGAAATGTGTGAGACAAACACTGGGAGACTGAATATCTGGAGTTCCCAAACTGAGATCTTTGGGGTTTGCTGTCACAGAGGAACAACCATGCTTTTCAGAGAACTTGCTCTGACAGAAAGAACTGGGATTACTGTTGTGGTCAGCCTGGTTTGTAGGAGAGTCAGGCAAGAGTCCTGCTTTTCAGCGTGTGCGCGCTACTCAGACTCATTCCAGTTTTCCAAAGAAGAGACACCAAGCTCCTGGATTTGCCTCTTGCTTTGGGAGAAGGATTTTAAGCCCTGTGTAGCTTCTATTACTACCATTAGTAGTGCAGTTATGCAGCGTAAGATTTTTATCGTATATAATAAGCAATTAAGGTCTATTTATTTTTTTTTTCCTTTAAGAAACTTTTCCTTTAAGAAACATTTTCAGAAGCTGAAAAGAAGTATTTCAGCTTCTAGAGGCATTTGGAGTTTCCTTTCAATCGATTGCCAGTTATGGGTTAGTCAGAGGTGGTACGAACACAGAACGCATTCGGAGGAGACCCAGTCATCAGCACCTCCCCATGTGGTTTGTGAGGCCCACTACAACCCGTTTCTTGTCTCTCTTGGTCTCTTTCTCGAGTGCAGCAGAGGAGACACGGCACATTCTCAAGGTGCTGCGCTCCCGTGCGGCTCCTTTTGTGAAGAAGCAACAAGTGATGAACCACATGTTTGGGGATTATCGTCTCCAGATGGCTGAGGATCAGAAGAGCACAGAGAAAGCAGGTGGGCTGGAACTGTCCCTTCAGGGGATGGTGGTATTTGGTTCTTTTCTGAGTATTTCTTACCATGCGGCTTCTGATTGGATCGCTTCTCTGTGGCAGCGCCCTACAGAAGTGGCATCCCCATAGCAGGAAACTGGCATATTGACAGAAACAGTATTTTTCTTTTCTAGCCATGAAAGCACAGCAAAGCGATGGGCAGGCTCCAGAAGGTGTGGTATATGGGAAGCAATCTGACCAAATCTCCAAGGCAAAGCTGAAGTGGTTCATGTCATCTGACAACAGCTTCTGCTTCGATTTTAAACTTTCTGAGGTTGACGCAGAAGCAACGGGCACGTCTTCGGAAGCGGTCCCTGGTGTCAGTGGTGCTGAGCAGATTCAGACCAACTCCACTGAGCGTGAGAACTGGAACGGAGCCTTGAGTTTTGCTACCTCTGGACAAGAACCCAAGTTCGCTTTCAACTTTGCCATCCCAAATGAAGACTGTCCTCTTGTTCCATCTGTTCCTGCAAGCCAACATACAGAGCGCACCGCAGATCATGAAGTGCTGGGTGATTCACTGCCGGCTGAACCAGCAGCTCTGCCGGAGGTTTCAGCCTTGCAGAAGCCCGAGTTGACTCCAGCTGCAGGTAGTGCACCCAAAGAGGACAGCAGCCAAGTCACATTAACAGTCCCCCAGCCAGAGACTGCTCCTGGAGATGACACGGTGACAGAGAAACCAACAGCAGATGGAGCTGCCCAGAAGAAGAAAAAGAAGAAGAAGCAAAAAAAATCTGGCAGTAAAGAGGAGACAGTAGAAGCTGACATCAACAGGCAGGCAAAGGCAGAAGCTAATGGATGTCAGAACAAAGATAATTACCACCAGGATGAGACCTCTCAGGTATTTAAATATTGATGGGATCCTGTAATTTATAAACCCTTGAGCAAAAGAGAAACTTCGTCTCTTTGCATAGTTTAATGGTTGGTATACTGGCTTGAGATGAAGGCTGAAAGATAAGGCTTTCTTACAACAGCTGTTCTCTTTTTCTGCTAGGCAGTTGAGGAACCCAGCTAGTGGAAAGGAAGTTAATGGTCCTTCATTGTCTGCTTCAGGCTCATGCTGAAACATTTAACATTTAGATTTGTGACAGCTAATCCCGGGAAGCTGGGTGCCACATATTCTTAAAAAAAATAAAAAATGCAGGTAACTCTCCTCAGTCAATGCCAAGCTGGTGTCTGTGTGTGCTGAACTAGGCCCTGTACCCCTGGTTTCCACGTTACCAGGTGGGTGAACTGCTCACATAATGCAAATAGCAAAGCTGGGGTGCAGAGCTGCCACCTGCTGTAGCCCCGGCCGTGGCAGGGTGTGGTGCAAAGATTAAGTTGCTTCTGAGAAGGTTCCTGCTGCAAGGCATGGCCCAGAAATTGACTGAGTTGCAAGTTGTGTGTAAACACACCATTAAGGCACACCTTGAGTTTTTCTAATGTCCTGCTAAAGTCTAGATCTTCATTTTTATTTTTCTTTTCAGCACTGGTGTAGTTATTATTAACAAACAGCGCCAGCTGAGCAATACCGAAGTACAAAATTGCAAAAAATCTGCTTTCGTTGATACTGTACGTGGCACTGAGTGTTCTGTTGCCTCTTGGAGCCTTCCATCCAAAGTGCTGTTTCACCAACAACCCTACCAATAAACACTGCTGACTAAGAGAAAGGCGGAAAGACTGAAGGTGATGTAAAGCCCTTCTAGTCCAATGGAAGGAGAGTGTTGCAAGGAAAAGGAGGAGGCAGCACGAGGGTTTTTGTATTTACATATCAGTTAAGAATTGCTTCAGCCCTGGGTGCAGCCCTGTTTTCCTCTCCCTTCCAATGCGCAGTTCCTCAATGGGACTTGGCTTCGTCCATCTTCACGGGCTTCAGCTTCCGTCTCGTCGCACGTTTCTGGCTGAGCAAGCAGGAGTTGAGACACCAAGACTCAGCTTCTGATTTTGTCCGTTGTTTGCTTTTTGATTTCCGACAGCTTTGGGGGTAGATTTTTTTTTCTCGTTAATGCCTTTTCCTCCCATCCATGAGTTGATTTGACACCTTTTCTTTTTTCAGAGGAAAAGTGTTGGAGAGTTTTCCAGAAAACAGTGTCATCTGAATGGCTGCCGAATGTTAAATGCATCAAGTAGAGGCAGTGAGGTGCAGCTAAACATTTGTCCCATGCTTTAAGTTTATCCAGTGAAAAACGCTATAGGGAAAATGTCAAGAAGTCTATAAACTGCTCACTAGAACATGAAACTTGGAATAGCCCCAGCTTCATGCAGATACTCTTTTTTCCTGTGTAGTAACTGCTGCTCTAATTTTCAAATGACTTCTTCCCTTCTGCTCGTTCTGCTCTATGTTGCATAGCAGCCAGATGAACAGCTGTGGAAAGAGGTGGACTGGTGTGTAGAACAGCTGGAACTTGGCCTGAAGACACAGAAATCCACTCCAAAGCAGGGTAAGCCTTCAAGTAACCCCCGTGGGAAGGGTTGGCAGCGTGCAGGGGCAGAGCCAGTGGGGAGTCTTAAACTGTATGTTGTTTCTCCTTCGCACTGCCCCAGCTGAGGAGGCTCGCCGTGCGATCAAGACACTGCGGAGTGACAAGGCTCCACTGGTGAAGAAACGTCAGCTCATGAGAGCCATGTTTGGGGACTACAGGAAGAAGATGGAGGAGGAGTGGCACAAAGAACTGAAGCTCATGGAAATAGGTAGGAGAACTTTGCATGGTGGAGAAAGAGAAGAAGAAAGGGCTTCGCTCCTGCTTTCCATATTGCTTTGCAGAGTGGGACCTCACTATATGAGGTGACTAAACATCTCTTATTCTTCTTTTCTCCCCTCTTTAAGCTATGAAATCTGCCAAGGTGGTGGAATTGAAGGGAAACATCCGCAACAAGAACTCCCGGTTCATCCGGAAGAGCTCAGCGGCTTCCAGGAAAAGCCAAAGTTCATCAGGATTTCCTTCAGAGTCACCCAGGACACTTAACACAGACTCACTGAAATTCGCAACTTCCCAAGAAGAGTTTTGCTTTAATTTCTTCTAGGAAAGTCTTTTAGACTAAAACTGTGGCTAAAAACTGTGCCAAATCTCCTGTAAACTTAAGAGTGGTGAAAGAATGCTGTGTAGTAGAAAATGTTATGGAAGAATCTCTGTATTTACTAAAGAAAGGATCCTCTTTCAGGGTGCCTTATCTAGAAGTTTAAAACAGATCTGCCTACTACGGGTGTGACCCCGAGCCTCAGCCTCCACGCTGCTCCTCTGTCCTCACGGTGTAGAAAGGCACCTTTCCAAAGATCAGCACAGAGTCTGGAAGGATCTTTTTTTCTTCCTACAGAATTGACATTAACCAAAAAATCTGCCTTTTATACTGGGAGATTGTCCTGTTCACTTATTGCTTTTAAATAGAGCAGACCTTTTATAGCAGATGAGGCAGTGATGCCTACAGAAGGGAATGGTTTGTGATGAAGATCCAGCTACTATGAAGGTCCAGCAGTGTATCCACTAACTCTGATGGATCGTGGAATGCTTCCATTCCATGTGAGTCTGTGTGAATGCAGCGTCTGGTATCCAGAAAGGACTGGGCAGCATGTGTCACCTCTGCCATCTAGAGAGTGCAAGCTCAGGATCCTGGAGGAGAATGGGCGAGAGTCATCCTTGCTCATTCATCCCTTTAATTGGCAGGTGTAGACTTAGAAGAGAACTGTAAATGCTGATTTAATCTAGCCTAGGGATATAAGGACAGTTGGTTTCGGACAGGGAAACACTTTTGTTGCTAAAGCCAGGTTCTAGCCAGCTAGGAAGGGTGTACAATAAGTTCTTAAAGAAAGAAGTTTACTTTATAAGTAGCCCCTTTACAACCACCAGTGACTCTGAGGATAAATCAGCTGTGTGCTAGACCTTGGGTAGCAGTGAAATCAACTGAGAGCCCAAAGACTCTTGCATTTGATTTGTATTAAATTTTTGCTTTCTGAATTCGGTTAAATGTGTGTCTCCAGCAGTTTGATACTGCATCAGTCACTGAGCCCATCTCCTGTGTTCATGCAGAAAATCTTCCCCACGAAGCCTAAAAAAGCTGAAGGAACACAAGTCCTTTAAAAGGAAACATGGTATCAGGTGTCCCTGGGGTGCAGCACTTTCCTTCCTTTTTATAGTCCAATCACTCATCCTGTATGAGAAGCCAGAAGTGGGAGTGTAGGCAGATTCCAGGGTGTACTGAGAGCAGCTGAGAGATGGTGGGAAACATTTGCTGGGAAAGACTTCAAAAAAACTTATGTAGGCTACAAAAAAATTTATTACTAAGCTCTGATGCAATCAGTTGCATCTACAAGGATGTTTTTTTTGTTTTAAATATTTTAAAGAATGCCTGTCTAGGCGTAAGGAGAAAGTGAACTGGGTAGCATATCTGATGAGGAGAAATACGCAGACTTTAAATCTTCTGGAAATCAATAGGTTAAAACTGGAAATGAATAGGTTATCAGATCATTATTTTCCTTGCTGGAGAGCACTGCTGTTACTTTGCGTGGAACAACACTATAAAGTAGTTTGGGGATTTCCAGGATTTTATACTAAACATACAAAAGCTGTGTCATTGTCAAACTTTTAGTGTTTTCATGCCATTTACTAAGATTAAAGAGCATCCTCTACATGGCCTTGGAAGTACAGCTGTTTTCTTACCTACCTGGTTATGCAGTGTGTGTCTGGAAAATAGTTATTTTTTTTCCTTCTCTTGTTTCAGGTAAAGCTGGAGTTGATAAAATCCACGTTGTAAAATCCTGTGCTGTGGCAGGCTACAGGAGTGTTCTGGGAAGAATTGCCTCGTGCTTATACTGTTTGTTAGGCACTGACAATTAGAATAAAGATACCAGTGAGGTGGAATCTTGGTGTAACCTAATCCAGCCGGTTTATCTCCAAAGAGGGCTGAGAAAATTGCATTCTAATATGTGAACAGCTCCTGTGGTTTTTCAGAGACCTTCCCAGAATGCTGGCCTGCAAAGCCAGCCCGTGCTCCTTCTGCCGGCTTCGGTATGGGAGGACTCAGAAGGCAAATGCTCATCCATGTGACACTTCATAGCCGTGAGTGTCCCCTTGACCTGTGGACTTTAGTGCCAGACCCACAGCCGGCTGGGTCAGTTCCACCAGTCGTTGGGTCGTCTTGGACAAGGCTTTTTGCCTTTCTGTGCCCACTCCCTGTTCTCACGGTCCAGATGATGCCTCCTGCATTTTTGACTGACGTGCCCAAGTTATTTCATTAACGATTGCTTCATGAAGAGGCAGCTCTATGGTATTTTGCACCTGAAATTATAGCAGTCTTCTCTCTTAAGCTGTACATTGTTTGAAGCATCTCTGCTGTGCTGTCGTTTGTTCAGAAGGAAACAAGCAATGTTGCTACAAGTTTGGAAATGCTATCGCTGCTCTGTCGGTCCCTTCCCCTTTATAGGAGCCACAGTGCAGGCTTAATGACTTTTTAATTATATTTTTCTCCTTTTAGCATTTTTTCTTTAGGATTTCAGTGCTGTTTAGGGTTTCAGTGACATCTCTTACTACAGCAATGTCAGATTTGGGTCAGGGCTTTGCTCTCCCAGTTATTGTAATACAAGTGGCTGGAGGGACGGTCTGTGCCTGAAGGCGCTGCCGATGTACAGCGGTGCGGGAGAAAGGAGATGTTCTTGCATCTTGTTCCGGTGTTCTTGCATTAAGGAAACGTAGCTCAGTTTTAGTCAAAAACTGAGCTCAGAATGACCTGCCTGTCTCTGCGTCCTCCCCTCGCTTCGTGCCACGCTCTCAGATGGGTGCAGAAGGGATGACTGGATTTGCGGTGCTGTATCTCTTTGGTGACTGTCCACCAAACCGCTTCAAGATCTTTTGTGGTTGTGACCTCAGGAATGAGTTACAGACACAGCAAAAAGGGAGTGCAAAGTACAACAGTGCCTCTAGAGCAAAACTTGCCTAACAGCATTTGTCCTGAAAAAGTAAAAGCTGAAGATCAACTTCTAAAGTGAGTAACGGGATGACGGAACACTATAATCTGTATCAGACGATTCACTGTAGCAAAGCAGAGGAAAGGTCTCACTTTTGGGAACAAAGCAAAGAATTTTGGAGTTGTTTCTGTGGCAGGGTGAACCCAAGAATGTTTCCACACAGAGGCAGCAGAAATCTGGGTGTGATCTCTGCTCCTAAAAAGGCATGGCACCCTCATCTGTAAAAAGATCCCCCTAGCAAAGGTTAGGAAACGCAATCCCATTCCAGACAGACCCTGCCTCGGGGGGGAGAGCAGGTGATGGCCAGCCTTCCCCCTCGCAGACTGGCCCAGTCCCGGTGGCTGCTTCTCCCTGCTTGTGTTTTGACTGTTAACCTGCATGCTCAGCATTAATTGGTAAGTTCTTCCTTCCCTTGGGCTCGGCAAGTGGAGGTGCGTTTATTGGTCCCTGGGCTGCCCATCCTCTGCTTTCAGTAGTTGGGGGCAGAGTCTCCGAGGAACAGCCTACGAAGGGTCTCCAAGGGATCCCCACACAGTTCAGCTGCAGTTGCCTCCTGAGCCCCAGCAGCCGCTCCTGCCGGGACACCCTCTCCCAAGACCAGCAAAGACAGAAGGAAGACAACAAATTGGTCCAACTGAATCTGGAACTCGGGTGATGAACGTTCCCTTCAGCCAGTTGAATTTTGAAGAGTGCTGAAGGCAGACTGCAGAATCAGCACCTAATGACCCCTCAAGGATAAAATACTCTGTTATCTTCCTTTGGGGTGAAAAACCTTGATCCTAACTTATTTTTTCTTTGAATTAGAGAGAAGAAAAGCTTACCACATCAAGCAAGACAACAATTCGAACACTGTAACAGAAAGGAAGTTATTTCAAGAGTAATAAGCGTTGAACCTGCAGTTCCTTAACAAAAAAAAACCGAGGAGAAATACTACTGGTTTAAGATCGTATAGAGCTGTGACAGATGGTCTTGTATCTTTCTGCTGAAGTTATTTTACACAAAGGACAAAGTTGTTTTATTTTCTTTGCTTAAAATTCTTTTGCTGCTCACTGTTTGTGCTGCTTTCCTGTGTAGACCTGCAGGAGGGTCTGTAAGCCACACTGCCTGAGCAATCTGAACTGTGACACCAGCTTTGGTTACTGGCACAGTCCTCCCCGTGGACGCCAGCAGCAGGGAAGCGCTGACCACCTCCTGTATTTAGCCCATCTGTCTTCTTCCCTTTGAGTACATCAATAGGCACCACAAGATCTTTGCTATCTCACCACCAAGATGGAGGAAGTCTGGGTTGTGTACCTCTGCCTGGTCTTGCTTATCATCGTGCTTCTACTAATGAGGCAAAATCCGCACGTGGAAGAGGCCAAGAAGGAGAGGGAAAGCAAAAGCTCCCCACCATCTTCCTCCTTTATTCCCAGTAATGTCGGCAAACAACTGGAGCACTCCCAGGAAGAGCTGGAGAGCTACCTGGACAGGCTAACCCACGTCTTGTTTGACACAGAAGCCAGGAGAAGGGATGGCCACCATGACCAGAAGTCCCACCATCACCATCACAGAAGCACTGATGTGATGTCTGAACCCAAGGAGCATTCGGGAAGGGAGGCAGCACACTCCCAGCATCTGCCGAGCTACGCAAGGGTCCAGGTATGAGGGTTATAAAGACTTTCAGACCCAACCAGACTTAGAGCTCCTGGGTTGAGGCTGTAGTCTATGAACTTGGGTGGGGAAAAAGTGGGGGAAAGTCATGCTATTTTGAAGTATATGTTCCTGGTTTCGCACTGTATATTTCAACATTAAGCAATCATTCAGAGACAGCTCTGTGTGACACAGGTTGTATGTACATTACGTGTGTATGATCTCAGTGTTGGCATTAGCATCTGTGCACGTGTGTGTATCTGTATGTAAATTATCCCTTCCTGTAGAAATAGGTACCATTTCTTACTTCAAGAAATTACTGTGCAGCTCTTCAGCTGCTACGAATTTCCCAGTTTCCCCACATACAGCAGGGTTTTGCTGGTTTGCTCAGCCAAGGATCTGGCCCAGCAGGGAAGAGGAGCTCTGCAGACACCTCTCTAGTGGTGAACGCGTGGTGTCGGGCCATGGGAAATGCATGTGCAATTTTTCTGCTGTGCACGGTGATCATGCCTGGTGTACTCTGTAAACATGAAAGTCACTATTGGCAACCTGCAGAATTCTCTTTGCCTTGGCCAAGGCCCTTTTTTAGAGGATGGAACAAGATGCGTGCCTTTATATTTTTATCATTATCCTCATTGCAATACATCAGATTTTGCCCTTGGGATGACTGAGTTCCATGGCAGCTATGCGAGGCTGTGTTACTTTATGCTAGCAGCTGTTTATATTCTTCATCCTTGAGACACGTGTCTTGCCGTGCCAATGGCCCGCTCTGCCCCTGAGCACGTTCTAGGTCCAGGTGGGAGCTCCAGTACGAAGCCTTCACCTTAGAGGGGGGAGCCAGACCCGGATGTCAATAATTGCGCCCTGCCAAAGAATCAAGAGACAGATTTCTTTCCTTAGAGATGAAGGCACTGCTGTAAACAGCCTTTTTCAGTGAGCCAGGACATTATAACTTCTTAAATCTTCAGGAGCTGCCCGAGCTATCGGGGGGGATCAGTACACCCAGTTGGAGCGAGAGGGGCAAATATACAAAATGTCAGATTGTTGTGCAGAATACATGGGCAGAAAGAGTAATTCGAGTTGTTACTTACTTAGTGGCCTATTTCGTTTACTGAAGAAGGTGCTATTTTATTAGATCTCTTACAGATCAAAAAATAGCAATGATTTTTTGCTATGGAAATGGATCATGTTGCAAAATAACAGCTTTAGCTTATTTTTCTACTATGGTTAAAGATGCTATGTTTGCAGAATACACACTGGGGAGAAAAGGTGCTGTGGTCGCTATTTTCATACAGTTTAATATAATGCTAGTTATCTTTGGTGAACATTCACTTGCTTAGGAACAGGGAGTACACTTTTTTCACAGACTTGATGCAGCAGGTGGCCCTTCTTTGGACAGTTGAAAACTTTAATATAAGCTCCTTTTATGTGTGGAAGGAACAGTAATCCTGCAGAAGCAAAGTAGCAGAAATAATCTTTTGTTGTTCCTCATTTTGTGTTTTGGGAGCAGTGAGAAAGAAGTCACCACCTAAAGAAACCTGGAAAATCACTTCTCACTAAGTTGTTCAGCTGCTGAAGTGATATCGGAAACTTCAACTCTGCTTGGAAGAGTGTTGGTGCTAAAACTGCTGGAGGGGGGGTTATTTATTGCTCAGGCAAAGGCGGAGTGTTGGGATAGTTTCGGGAGCTGTACTGGAGCGCGGTTACCTGGGTGCACAGCTTGATGGAGATGCATACACTCAGGACGTGACTCAGCTGCCGTCCACGAGCATGAGAACGTGCGGGTACGTACGAAGGCTTTTGGGTCTCTCCCAAAGGAAGACAAGGAAGGACATTAGTGCTTTTGTTCAGGGAGGGGGTAGCGTTCTCTTCCTTCTGAGAATTGTCTCTCTCTCAGAGTGAATGTAGGTTGTTGGGATGTGCCAAGTTAGGATCACTGGAAAATGAAATGCTCAACATTGTCTAGCAGAGGTAGGATGGATTCAGTGAAAGCTTCCTCGAGCGTGCCAGTCTCCTCAGCCAGCCAAGTCCAGCATCTCTGCTTGCTTTTCCTGCCCGGTTCTGAAAAAGCCTGCAGCTCTGCTGGCCCTACTGTGCAGAGAGGAGCAATCTAAAACCCGTTATGGATGGAGAAGGAGGAAACGCCACCAAGCTGGAGCCCCGGGCAAGGGCATTCAGGAGCAATATCTGTAGAAATTCAGAGTAATGTAAGTAGCATTGGCAAGACGCAATACTAGTTGCAGATTTCTTAGGTGGCATTGGACTTATTAAATGGACTTTGGCCATAGTTGATCAGCTGTCAACATAGACACCTTCAGTTATCCCATTTTCTACTGAAGGAAGCTGTTTTGTCTTGCAAACAGATGTTCAGAAGGAGCTAGGGGTTGGTTTTTATTGTTATTCATAGCACTCATCTAAGCCCTTGCCTGGTAAGGTAGAATCCATATTTTCTTATGAATTTCTATTTATTGCTACACATTAAATTACTAAATGACCTAAAAATCATTTCTAGATTTCCCCTTGTTTCCCACTGGCTCCCTGTTCTCATGGAAACTGAGCAGTCCACTCCTTACAGCCAAAACAGGAGCAAATGAATGGATTCAGAAGTGCAGGAGGGTAAGACAGAGCAGTAAGCAGATTATTTGTGAAAAATGTACTGGGAAGGTTTCCTGCTCATTAAACTCAATCACAGCAGGGTTATTTTCAGGTTGTTTTCAGAAGCAATGAGAAATGAATGGTGGCAGATGGCAGAGAGGCGTGAGTCTCCTACAGGCTGGAAAAATAGATTGCCATCCCGTCTGCAGCACGTACCGGGGGCGGTAGAGCACATGTGCCTGTAAGGGCAAGGCAGAAGTTAGAAGTCTTTAGCATGGGCATGGATTTAGAGAACCCACCAGCTTCAAGCCAGGCAGTGGGGGGAAAAAACCAGTGCGAGGACCCAGCTGATGGCAAGTGGAGAGCTGGTTCCATGGTTTCTTGGCTGAGTACTGATGCGTGCCCCGTGACAGCAAGAACTTGAGTTCAGAAGGAGCATGTCAGAGATGTCTGTCATCACTGGCTGTGTGAGATACCATCTGGGTAAACTCATGGTAACTTGCCCAACTCTGATGAACCCATCTTTGACATGGGTCAGGAGGTTCAGCAAAACCTGGACTGCTGGAAGTGCTTCCCGTAGTCAGTAATCTCCAGTGCTGTCCTTAACCTGAACATCTTTGAGTCGTACCCATGGAAATTCTTGTGATGTGTCAGCGCTAATACAGCCGTGATTCACGTGGGCATGGCATGAATAGGCACAACTGCAAGGAAAAATAGTTATTATTCATCTCCACAAGGTTGACCTCTGTGGTGTGGTACCTCCTCGCTCCTCCAGACCTGGCAAGAGCAGCAAGCTTTTGTTCTGCAAATTCCTGGTGGATTTTGGGTGGTTTTATTTGTGCTGCAAGAGGCGCTACTCTTTTGGTCTGTCAACCTAAGTTGGATAACTCATGACTAAATGTCTTTGTGTATCTCATGCTGGGGCGATAAACACCTTAAATGACACTACCTAAGATAATACTGGAGGGCGTGTTTCTGTAATCCTCTCAAGACCTGCCATCGTGTCGCAGCTGACGTTTTTCAAGCATAGAGGTTTGTAGGCAGAGAGGCTATCTATCCTTAGACCTGTGGAGCTTATGGGCCTGAAAGCTTCTTGGCATTTTGGTTTGTGGGTTTTTTTCCCCACCTATGTCATTTGTTTTCAGAAAAGATAATCTCTCTGGCTACAGTGGTGCTTCAGGGTGCCCCTGATGCAGTCCCTTGTAGAACCAGAGAGTGGATGAGGTTGGAAAGGATGTCTGGAGATCGGCTAGTCCAGCCCCTCTGCTCAAGGTCCGCTAGAGCAGATTGCTCAGGACTATGTCCAGTCAGATTTTTAATATCTTTACCTAGATACTTGGATGTCCTCTAACACGGTAAAATTTGAACATTTGTGCAGGAAAAACAAAACACTGTTTCTTTTGAAGTCTCAGCTTCTATCCAGGTCCTCCATCTCTGTATTCAATCTAAACATTTCCCAATCTCTTCATTCTCTGGCACACACTGTAACCCCAGAGAAGCCATTCAGGTAGATATCAGGGTATGTATCTGAAAATTGAAGTTTCAGACTAAAAGTCAGGCCTGACTTTTAATCAGGCACATTCCAAACAGCACATGGAAACATGGTGAACTTCTAGGTTTTCCCTTTAATGTGAGGAGGCAGTTCTGCCCCACTTTTCCTTGCTGTTAAGGAAGCCTAGGATGTTCCAGCAAGATGGTCAGAGATTCAATAGGTTTCAAGCCTATCATCAGTAACAAGCATTTATTTACAGGTACAGAATTTCCTTCTCCTTGAATCACTTTCCTTACTGCAGCAGCTGATGACAGTTAAGTAAGAGCTATATTTGAAGCCTAGGAGATTGGGATTTTTTGACTTGGAAGATTCAACTTCCACTTGGCTGAACAGTTAATTGTGGTGTATTCTTCCTGTTGATCCACAAGCTCCATAAGAACCCAGCATGAGCCAGCACTCAGCAATGCAGATGTGTGTGTGGATCCACCCCATACGTTAGGAGAGAAGGACTGATACACTCTCAAGAAGAGCAAGAGGAGAAAAACATGTATTTAATCATTTGTGCTTTGTTAGACAGCAGAAGGAGTTTTTTGTGGACTTGCTGTCCAGGAGATGATACAAGAGTATCAGAGAGTGAGTCAGTATTGTCATCCTGTACACATTCCCATGTTTAGGCTTGTTGAATTGATTTCCTATTTCAGTAGTCGATGTAAGATTCAGGTTAAAGGTGCTAAAAGGAAAAGTCTAAGGTGACAATTTAGTATGAATATTGGAATGGCAAAGGATGGATATTTACAGTCCTCCATGGACCTTTGCTCTCAAAATACTGTCCAGACTCAATGTTTGCAGGAGCTCTGCCCCTGGATTTTGTTTATTCAGGGACATTCTGCAAATAAATGTCAGCCTTCAGTTTATTTGTAATCTGACTGTATTGCATATGTTATCCGTTTGCTATCACTATCATGCTTTGTGATGAGGCATTTTTAATCATGTGGCACTTGCTCATAGAGCTGGATGAGTCAAGATGAAGAAAGGGGACATATCAACTCAAGAAGAGATTTCATTCTTTAGGGAAAAGAGTAGAAAGTGTTGATGTTCTTTTGTGGAAAACCAATGAAGAAGAGTCCATTGGAAGAGTCTTGGCAGCTTCTGGTGTTTCCTTCCCAGCTGTTTGAATTAGGCAGTGTTGGTGAGAGCAGGCACCACATCTACAACCGAGCTGATGCTGAGCTTTAGTCTAACATTTTGCCACCTGCTAATTGCAGCCATTGTCACTACCTGTTTACTATCCCATGGCTGTGGTTAGGAAGGTCATAGCATGTGTCATATCTGCCATCTCAAATCTGGAGGTCATTTCAGTGTCTTCTGTCTTTGACTCTGGTTTTTAAACACCACTTTCTTTGCAGTGGGGTTTACAGACCTCCAAAAGGCACAGTGAAGGTAAGAGCAGCGGAAGAAAATGACCATAAACAAGCAAGCAACCCCTTAATATCAGCAAAACCAGCAGGTTTCATCCTCAACGCTAGCCATGCTACCAGTGCTGCCTCGCTGGTTCTCATCTCAGCATAGGAATTTGTCCTCCAAGCTCTGCTCTACAGTGGCAGTGTCCCAGCCTTTGATAAATGGGAATCTGTTTAACTGAGGGGAATTTTTGATCACTATGTTCTCTGCACTCTGCTCAAAGTGTTACTGGATCTGGTGCTGTATCCTGCCAACCTCTTAAGGTGAGCAGAAGTGACCCCAGGGGTATTCACACTATCAAACTGCAGACATTTAACTTAAGTGCCCTGAGAGAGAGGAGTGATTTGGAACATTGAAGGTAAGAACAAAAATAAAATGCCTAAAATAACCTCAATTAATGGTGTGATTAACCATAAACCACCTGCCTTTCATTAGCTTGCCCCCAGCCTGCACCACTCTGATAAGCCATGACATTGCCACTGAAAAAGAGGAGAGTTGGGAGTGCAGACTTGGAAGCTCAACAAAGTCTTCAACAGGGCCATGCCTCTGAGTGCTCTTACGAGGCTGAGCCTAAACCTGTAACTTGTCTAACAAGGGACGTTTGTGGGAGGAGAATTTCTGTGCCCAAACTTAGGCCCCTAAAATTTAGATGTCTAAACCCTGAGCTATTAACCGTGGTTCCATCTGTAGTCAAGGGAGACAAGCAGGCATCCTCAGCGGCTGACTCATTTTCTGCATTACCATCTCAGGTTAGATGGATTGCCCAGTGGGCAATGGGTCCTGTCCCTCTTTATGGCACAGCTCAGTGTGGTTTGGAGAGATCCGAGGTGGTGGTGGGAACAGACAGTGCAGCTCTCTTGGAATGGTGCTCTGCTCACACCAGTTAGCGCAGCATTTTCCTTAGCAGTTATTTTAAACTCCTAGATTTTAGATCGCTCCAAAATTCAGCGGTTGCCATTTTAGAATTCTTTTTGCCCCTTTCTGAGGCTCCACAGACTCTCGTGAAAGGGGCGGAATGCCCAACACACCTGCAGAATTGGTATGACCCACAGGCTAATGAAGGAGTAGGAGTCTTCTCATTATGTTCAGGGTGTTGGGGACAGACTCATGTTCTGGAAAGAATTCGTGCCATTTGATCCCAGTTAAACAAATTAATAAAGACTTTAACAAATGTATACATTACCCTTAAAACAAAATGTCTATTACTTGAGGTAGCTCTTGTGATTATTCTGTGGCTTAAAGGCAGTAGAGTAGTTGATCTTCAATCTCTTATGTTGAGTTTTTGCTGTAAACTGACAGTTGTCAAACCTTCTGAAGGTAAGAGTTACAAGAGTTCATGTCCTTGTCATTGATTCCAGAAGGAAATACTGGAGTTCTGTTGTTTCTTCTTTGTATGTGAACACATATTTACATTATCACAAGGTGATGAACTATTGCAGCTTTGTGAATTCCTCTTTATGAGTGGGCTTTCAACAATGGCAACCCATTAGCTGACTCTTAGCTGAAAATTAGCATTAGCAACTCTTAGCTGAAATTCCCCTGATGTGAACTGTACATTAAGCTGTATTAACACATTTGGCTCAGGCTGGAAAGGGAGATCCTTAGTTCTGAAGGAATCGTTCTTCAAGCCAGTCATGCCTGAAAACACTCTTAGGCAGTTGCCTGAATATTTCAGGAAATGGTACATAGGCGGTAGGTAGTCATCAAGTGGATGCCTTAAATATCAGCTTCTCAGCAGTGATTGAAACGCTTGCATCTGATTTTCCAGTGGCTTCTGTGACATCTTTTTTTATCCAGTCCACTTGTTAGTAAACATGTATTTTTATCTCAGTTTGGTACCTGCCAGAGACTTGGCACAAGCTGTGGAGTGAGCTGTTGCCGTCCATGATGTGCCTCTTTTGTATAACACGTGTAGGATTTTACTCTCTGATGCTGTTGATCTTTGTGCTTTTAAGAAAACATCGAATTCAATTTAGTTTTGGAAAGCATGAATCTAAATTTCAAATGTGTCCTGGGGAAATTCATATGAAGAGAATATGGTAAAATCTGTAAAAGCTGAAGGATGGAGAAGGTGAGATGGGAATGGCAATGCACTGGCTTGCTCTCCCTGCAAAAATGTGGGTTACCCAATAAAATTGCCAAGTATCAGATTTACAGCAGAACAGCACTCACACGGCACATAGTTTAACTGTGAATTTCTGCCAAAGAATGGCCTGGAAACAAACTGTACTGATTGTTTTCTAAAGGATTAAATGCAGTCATAGAAGTTGGGGCCACAATAGTCTCTGAAACACTTTTGCCTCTGAATCCCTGAAACCAAAAGGACCCCTAATTGTCCTGCATGTCCTTAGTTTAAAAAAAACGTAAGACACAAAAAAGCTTGTTACCTTGTGTATGTCACATCTTGGATTTGGACTAAAAAAGACTTTTCCATGCCCCCTTAGAAACTGGGATAGTTGAGAAGCTGACTATTTCATAGGCTGAATGGACATGGCAGGTATGTGAACCTTTAGCCTGTGGAGTCCTGCCCAAGAGGGAAGAGTTTCTCGAGTTCTAGCAAACATGTAAGGTAGACTCACAGCTATACCAAGAGAGCCATTTATTTCATCATGCCTCACTTCTGACAAGCCAGGTTTCAAGATCTTCTGGACAACAGATGGGAATCCAGCATGGTTTCTAGCTATCCAAATGATACCAGCATTTAGAGTGATAGATTTATCACTGATCATATATCTGTCTTCAGGTCTGAGACAGCTGAAGGGCTTTGTGAAAAATGCTGGTGCATTACAGAGGTGTTCTGAAAGAGCACACAGGCCCTACAGCATGATGTGGAGCCAAGCTGGGTTAAACCCTTTGAGGAAACACTATAAGCCTAAAGGTAGCACCCTAGACATGATAATGAGGTCCTTCTTCCAGTGGACCAAAGATACCACTTTCTTGAGACTGATGAGATGGGACTGACCTTTCAGGTCTTGGGAGCTGATGATAATATTTCATATAGAGCTCTTTTTAGATTCCTGGTCCTTGGTGAGTAGAGGGACAGTATTATCGTCGGGGCTTAGCAGTTCTGGGTTCTGCTCCCCACATCTTCACTTCAGCTTGGGTAAGTCTTATTGTGGGCTTTATCTTGCAGAGCACTTGGAGGCAGCCCTCAAGACCAGGTTCACAAAGACAATGTCATGTTCTCTTTTCAGATAAACACTGAAGGGCCATTTGGTCACTAGCAAGCACATGCACACAGCTTGCTCATGAGCCATCTACAAGGCTTTGAATGCATGGGAGGTAGGTTGGGCAGTACATTGTGCTCCTGGGATACACAACCTTAGCCTGCCTTCTGAAAAGGACACCAATTTTCACATACATAAGACAGCCTAAAGGAAAGGGTAGCATGGGGCTGCAATAGGAGAAAGAATAAAGGCTCATCTACACCTTTTAGCTCTTCAAAGATCAGATAAGGAAGATGAATCTTAATGAAACCTTGTATGCAAAGATGAGAGTTGCCAATTAATATGCTGAGGTTGTGGAGGGAGTCTAAGGTGACTAGGACAGAAAGGAAATGGCACGAGTTCTTCCTAAGAAAATACAGAGTATGCCTATGGCACATTAAGTTTGACAAAGGTGCTGTAAACATCCAAGAGATGATGCCTTGGCAGAGACACCAAGATAAAACATTAATTTAAAGGTAATAAGTGGAAATCAAAAGACTCTTGATTTAGTTCAGAACAGATGAGAAGCAATTCAAGAGTAGAGGAGATTGCTGGCATTGGGGCTTCCAGCAGGAAGTAGAAGAAAATAATTGAGGGCAATATGAGTATAGAGAGGGGTAGAGGACTGTGAGGAATAGAATTGGGTGTTAAACTGAAAAGCAGATGAATGTGAAATGTGAACAGGAGTGTGCCTGAGGAAGAATGAAAGGGGAGGTATTTTGGGACATCAAGCCAGATAGGACCAGAAGCTATGGACCAGAGTTTAGGGACTGGTGGGACTATCAATAATGGTTTCATCAGGGATGGAAGAGAGGAGTGGTAAGATGAATTTGAGAAGTTATGGGACAACAGGCATGGAAGAAGGACGTCAAGAGTAGCTAACTGAACTTCCCCAGGCCGAACACTCTGTTGAGGTTGAAGGCTATCTCCGTAAAGGACAACTTAGAGAGCTGTTAAGTCCAGAGAACTTGCAGGATGGAGAGAGCAGGACAAGCCCAGAGTGGTGACAGAGGAATGGTGAGAAGTGACCAGGAAGAAATTCAGTGAGGGAAATCACAAAAGTGCTGAAAGATACTGTAGGTTTTAACAAAACTCCCAAGCAGAGCTGCAGGAGCTATCATGTGGATGCGTGTAGTCCACTGCAAGTGTGGGGATCTGGCTGTTAGCTTAAATCACTCCCCAGGTGTTCTAAGTCACTTTTGAGTATGCCTTGGCTGAGCTGCCTGGTAGAGCGTTAAGATGCAGTAGGTTGATCTCTTGTAGTAAGTGAGGAAGGATGTATCCTGAGGAAGGATGGAGCAAAACCACCACTCATGCTTGGCTGTGTCCGGTGGCAGTGACCCAGCCATGGGTGCCAGTTCCTGGCAGATACCCTTTCGGATTTAGAAAGCCCAAGTTCATGACAGCTGGGGAGTTACAGCTACAAAATACCTGGTTCGTGATACCCTCCCGAATGCGAGGGATGTGTTAAACCTGTGAGGATTTGTCTGGCAGCAGGTACCGCTGTGGTTCTCCTGCATATCGCACCTGGGGGAGATGGCTGGTTTGAGTTCAACACCACTAGTGTGTCAGACCCTCTGGTCCACTCTTCTTGACTGCTCTTGTTCAACTTCTGGTCTCAGGCAGTGGGGCTTCCCTGCTGATTGATGCTCCTGGAAAACCCACAGCTCTTGTTTGGATAAACCTTGGAAAACCTACCTGTTTTTTGAAACCTGGCTTTGTCCCAGCATCGCCCTCATGTGCTGCTGCCACCTGCCCTCTCCAAATGGCCTTGTGAGGTGCACAGTCTCTGAGCAGGAGCCTGGGCTCTGGGGCTCCTGCTCCTGAAGGCGGGTGCTGCAGGACCGTGTTGAGTTACAGTCAGGCCCCCACGGGAATGCGGGACCGTGCCAGGGTGACCTGTTCAGATATCCCGACCCAGAGCAGGAGCTGTTGGCAGTCTTTAAACCAGAGAGGTCAAGTTAATGTCAGGGCGCACCTTTGCCAGAAGGAAGGCTTCTGAAAGTGCGGTCTGGGGAGCTAATTGGATATGTTTTTCCCATCTGTTCTGTGTTTTTCCATTCCTTTGTTTGGTTGTTCCCTCTCACTGATCACCACTAACCTGCTGGAAGAACATCAGGTTTTGAATGCTGTAGGGCAGTACTGAAGCCCAGAAGAGCCAATCTTTCCATTTCTCAGATGGTTCCTCTGGGTTGTTTAAAGCCCTTAGACGGGTGATGAAGTTCAAAGACACCTCTGGAGGGCAGGCAGTGCTCAGCAAAGAGCCCATGTAGCAGGTCTGCAGAATGTCCTGCTTTCAGGGAGGTCTGTGGGTTGAACAGGAGTTTTCTCAGCTCAAAGGTCAGGTCTGTTCAGCTGCTCAGGCTTGCCATGCGAGTAAAAACACCAGTCCTTGCTCCAGCTCATGTAGAAGGAAACCTGGTAAGCCAACAGCTGTGCCTGGAGACAAAAGAAGCAGATTAACAGAAGCTCCTCTGAGTTCAGAGAGGTTCACTTCATGGATGTACAAGGAGTGACCCCAAAATGTGGCCGCTCACAGAAAGGCTGTGTCTATGAGCTGACCCAAAATGCAAACCAACTCTTAGCAGCTGCAGCACCCAGGCAGTGGGATTCGTAGCCCACCCAGTATGATCCATAGGCCAGGAAAACAATCTTAACATGAAACACCAGCCATGTCAGAAGTCACTTGTGTCCCCGGTTTCTGGTCTGTAGCTCTGGCATGTGGTTTTGTTGACAGACCACGGGACACGGCACAGTCAGTGCTGCTTGCAGTCACCGGGAATGAGCAGAACCAAGGGAGGTGGCTGGTTCAGCCCCAGACTTGCAGACTGACTCCCAACCTCTTGCTCCCACACGGAGCTCCTGCTTAAATCATACTCATTTACAGGTTTACGGCATAAGCAGGATGGATACAGGAGATGCAAGACAGAGTGGAGAGCTCAGAAGAGATTCGGGGAGTCACTAAAGTATAATTTCCTGCACTGTTTTCAGTTTCTTTTTACCCAAGGCATGAGTCTTTCTGAGCAGGGAAAGGAGAGCAGAGACTGCAGACTCGTGGGAGAGGAGCCACAGTGAGAAGCTACTGACAGCAGAGGGCACAAAAGATAATGTCAGCGTGTATTTGCGTGTGCAGGACCAGATGTGATAGCTTGCACTTGTATTAAATTAAATTAGAGTTGTCCTATTTTCTCCTTATGACTTAAAAAAAAAAAAGAGTTCTTTATTCTGATTTTTTAAAGCTGCAATTTAATTTTTTTCTGTCTAAATTTTAATTTTTTCTTAATATTTAAAAACACATGCCACTTTGTTGACTCTGTGCTATGATTTCCTTTCTTACCCCAAATGGCAAAGCACCAAACACTGCAGCACCTGGGGGATCAACATAGTCAGTGTTTCCGCTGAGAAACTCCGAACCCCTACAGCAAGTGATAACATCATTTCTCCCCATTTCCTTTCCTAATTCATCTTTTTCTATGTACGATATGGTTGCTGAGTTGAATAGATTAGAAAATGCTGCCTGATGTAGCGAGGTATTTGTGTTCATCACTCAGCTGGAATTAGGAAAGCCTCATCTGGCATTACAGGTGCTAATGAGTGGATTCCCAGGTCCATTCTTTTGGTGCAGGAGGATGAGATCCAGCTCCTCAAGACCTGAACGTGTCTGCAGACAGCTCTGGGTTTGCAGTATCAATGACTGTGTATCATTAGGGTATAAACCTTTGTATATACAGATCTCTAATATTTTCTTACTCTAAATGTATCACTCGTAATGTGTTTGCAGGTTTGGGGGCGGCTTTGCTCTTCGTCATTTCTCTGTGTGCATGTCAGTCACGTTAGCGGTGCTTTTCAGAAAGATGAACAGTGGCTGTTCTTGCTCTTTATCCCAAACTTCGGAGCAAAGAGTGCCAATTTACAGGTATCTGAATGTTGCTATTTTAAGAAAAAAAAAACAACTCTGAGGAGGACTTAGCTCCTGACTGAGGACTGAGCTGGTTGCACAGCAGCATACATAACTGAAGGACATGCAGTGGATGGGATGGGCACCGCTCTGCTGGGTGGAGTGGCTGAAGACATCAGGTGCTGGTGCTGACAGCAGGAGGGACGCAGTTCTGTCCTCACAGTGTCCATGGTGTTAAGCAGAGCAATGACCAGAAAAGCCCCAGCAATTCCTATTCCTCTCTCAGAGCAAAAGGGCAGGTCAAGGAGCACCCACTTGAAGCTGTTACTCTTTTTTTTTGTTGTTTATTTTGTTTTGTTTCTGAACAGGAGAAAACCACTCCTCCTGGAAGCACTGAGAATATTGTGGAAGAGATTGGTGAGTTGGGCCAAACTGTGAGATTATGGCTAGAGAATTCCCTTTCTCCCCTGCAGGCATTTGCTTTTGCCACTTCACCCAGGAGTGGTGGGGAAAACACTCCTGGCTTTGCCATCTTATGCATGAATAAGCGTACACCCAGCTAAATATTCAGGTTCCTTCTTAGTTGGCACACACTCCAGCTGTGAGCAGTGGGTATCATCAGCCAGTCAAGTGGGCATTTCCCTGTAGCTAATTTTTGAAGGAAAGCAAGCCTACAGGGAAATCAAGCCAACAGCTGTCCTCAGGCATGGAGATACATTCCCAGAGACCATTCTCCTGAACAGTGTGGCTATGCCTGCAGGGCCCTGAGCGCGGGTTGGTAAGCAGAAGGTGCTCCCACTGGTCTAGCAGATAGCCCTGGGGAAGCGTGGCTCTGCAGCCCGCATGCTCGGCCATGTGGCACTTGCCCTGCGCTGGAGGGTGGTCTCTGGCCATGCCTTAGGTCACACACAAAAAGAAGAGAGTGTGATGCTCGCCCTGAGCCACCACCACCACCAGAGACTCCTATGGCAGCAGATGGGAGCAAAGATGTGGATACTCTGGGTCTCACCTTCCCCTCATCTCCTCCTGGCCAGCCCGCTCCCGATCCATGGACTGCAGCTCCATAGTGCCCCAACGCCCCGTGCTGGGCAGCCTGGCGCTGGGACCCTTCCCCAGGCTCTTCCCTCTCCTCCTGACTTGCAAATATATCATTGACTTCAAAATTAAATTTTATTTTCTCCCCTTGCAAACTGACCCTTCCTTCACGTGAAGGCGGTGAGCCCAGAAGTTGGGTCGTTAGCAGACAGAGCTGGTTAAACAAACCAGGGTTTGCCCAGAGGAGCGCGGAGGGGTCCCTGCCCATCCCGGCCCTTCTGCAGCCAGTGGGTCTCAAAACTGCCCTCCACCGAGCGTCACTGGCACTTACTCCTGATGGCAGCTTTTGGAAACTTTTATCGCTTCTATCCACAATTGTAACAAGCATCAAAAATGGTGAAAAACCAAAAAAGAAATCATTAATTCCATGCTTTGTTTTACAATAAATCTTCTGTTGCCAAAATTTGTTTTGCCCAGCTCTACAGCCTTTTAGTATTGTGTGTGTGGAAGGGAAGGAAGCCCTCCTAATTTTAGTTTCCTCTGTTTTATCACACGCAGGTAAAGCTGCTTTACCCACTTCCTCATTCTGCAGATTTATGTTTGGAAACCACAGCTTATTTATATACCTCCTTATTATGCTAAATGCAGACACGTATTTAACATAGTAAGTGTGCATACCGGATTACAATGGACAGTGTGACACAAAAGGTACAAGGCCAGCCTCCCAGCAGCACCAGCTGGCGAGGAAGAGACTGAGCAGCACCGAGCTGATGGCGATTCCCCAAACGGGGAGTGAATTTTGGTTTGCCCGTTAGGTTTTGTGCTCTTCTGAGCTGTCTGAAGCTGCGTGAGAAACGCAGCGGGTGATGTGGGAAAGCAGGACGTGTGGCTTCAGGTAGTGAAAGAGAATGCGGTTCCTTCACATGGTGTAAGGCCAGTGTTGTTGGCCAGCGTGGAGATGAGGGAGGCCAGACGGATGAAGTCATTTGGAGACCATTGTTTCTGTGTGCACACAAGGGTTGCGTTGGTGCTGGTAGCCAGTGACTGGTTGTGTGGGCCAGGTGTGATCTACAGTTGAGAGGTCCCTCCTGAGTCTTGGAGAACGCAGAAGCGATGGCCTCCTGTACTGTGCAGCAGTTATGGACTTCAGGACATCAATGTGCTGGGTTTCCAAACATGCCACCCAAAAAAGGCACAAAATTTAAAAATTTTAATTGAGCTTGAGAGGATAAAGGCTTCCTCAACTGAGGAAAGAAAGAGGGTTGCAGTAGAAGTTTTCTGGACCAGTGTAAAATGCCATTCCTCACCTCCCAAGGGGCTTCCCCTCCACCGGCAGCTATTACCAGACAGACTCCTTCAGGGCTTGCTGACAACTGCAAGGAGCTTGTCAACAAAGGTGTATCTTTCTTTGTCCTGCTTCCAGAGCAAGCAGTTCAGGAGACGGTAGACACAGATCTGTATGTGAGAAGAAGACAGCGCCCGCCTGCTTCCAGGAGATACCGTGAGGGTTACCGGTAAAGACAGTTCTCCATGGGCATCTTGGTTTGGCTGTAGCTCTCCTTGACTCCTCCTTCCTTTCTTTTCCTGCTCTTCCAGCCTCTTCTGCTAAGCTCAGCCGTGTCCTTACCAGGTTGGGGTGAGAGGACAACTCTTGACAGTTCCTCATGGTGTCCCTGGGGCAGGACTGGGCTGGGGATGGGTGAAGTTGTGAAGATGGGGGATGTGGAGGAACACAAGATGATTCTGGGCTACTTTCTCTTGTTAATGTGGGACAGGAGCTCTGGCCATGTGGGAGGAGAAGAGCAGAGGAAGAGGTGGCATCATTTTCTTCCTTGGCATTGTCCAGTGAAGAGAGTGTCTCATGAGGGCCTGAATTAGGTGATGTGCCAGCAAAGGCCCTGATTGGCTTCCCTTGTTCACCTGGTGTGTGTGAGAGTCTGAGGGACGAGATAGTGTCTTGCCTTGGGAACCTCCATGGAAATGGAGAGGCCTTTCCCAGTGCATTGTCTCTGGGTGGCAGCTGAGCCCCCGGTGGAGTCTGACCAGCACCCTGGTGGGCTGCAGCAGCCGTGCCAAGTGAGACCCTGGAGGCAACACTGCAGCTTGGTCTTGCCATGCCTGAACTGTTCTCAGTCACCATGCAGGGACGCTGGGGGCTACACCTTTGGGGCAAAGAGGAAAGGTTTTATTTCTGTTGCTGAGCCCCTTCACTGCAGGCTCAGAGACCTCAAAATGAGCTATGACGGATCGGACCTGAACAATCATCTTACAGCGGGCTCAGCCCAGCTCCAAAGTGCCACCTAAGTGGCAGCAAAGGGAGAAATGGCACCTATGGAAGTGGCAGTGTGGGTTCCTACTGCCAGGCAGCTGGCTCTCTTTTCACATTGTTCAGCCATTAAAAAGCACCTGCTTGGGATTTTATTTCTTTTCCATTTCGGCAGTCAGTGCTTACCTGGTCTGAGAGTGGTCCTACAGCCCACAGCCTGGGGAAGCTTGGTCTCACACGTTGTGGAAGGGCTCTTTGTCTGGTGTAATGCACAGAGTACAGACGAATGTATGTGCATATATAGATTTGTATGTATGTATTTATCTAGAACATCCTCTGCCCATTTCCACCTTCTTCAGCACACGTTAAATGTTTGTGCTGATTTCATCAAATTAAGCACAGTTGAAGCTAGTTTATTTATGCGTACTTATTCTTAGGTATCCCCTATAGGGATATATGTGATGCATTACTTGTATACAATATATTAGGTCATATAGAGCATATATTTTGTGTGTGGTACGTATATGTAATGACACAATTTAACCTTGCTTTGGCTCTGCAAAGTAGGTCGTGCCAAATGTTCTGTCATGGCAATTTAGAGCTGACCTAAGCATCAGGTTATGTTGACGGCTGAAATAACCTTCCTCAGACACCCAAAGCATCCAGTAGTTTATAATTAGGGCCCTTTCCTCAGCAGCTGCACCAGCTCGGAGTCAGTCCAGAGAAGGTGGATGGGGAGCAGGGAGGGGAACTCTTCATGCCCCATAGGTGTGGGACGCTGGTTAATCGTGTCAGCCACCATCTGCCACGTCAGGGGAAAGGTGGCATGGTGGGACCTGCTTCACCAGAGCGTTGCTGCTGACAAAGCCATGTCCTGGTCACTGGGCTGGGTCTCATCTGGGAGAGAGGACCTGGCTCTGCCACTTCATGTGGTGATGCTCAGCCAGTGTCCAGGACCAGGCAGATGTTCAGGCAGCTTTCCCTTTTTGCCTTGAGTACATAGTAGAGACAGGGAGTATATTCAGAGGGTCCATCTCCCAGGAGCTGATGAGCAGGGAAGAAGATATCCTTTTCTGTCAGGGTTGCATGTAGCTGAAAGCAAGAACTTCTCATGCTTCCTGGTGTCAAGGGTTACGTGCATGTTTTGATACTCTTTGAAGTAGATGCAAATGTTCAAGCACTCCCTGGACAGTCTCCGCTTTTCATAGCTGGGATGCTTCTCAGGAGTGGGCACTGGGCCCCTGCATGCTGGAAGGGCCTTTGACAACCTGATCTGCTGCGGCTTCTGGTTTGCTCATCTGTACTCTGTCACAGCTCATTCCGTTGTAAAGTCCAGCTTGGGGCACTGAAGTTATTTGGGCTTTGCACCAGCGCAGAGAAGATGAGTGTTTGGGCTGAAGCCACAAGTGTGCAAAGAACTCTGCAAGGGGGTTGACCAAAATCTGCTCTGCTCTCCCCAGTGACCGTGGTTTGAGCTGCTGCGTCCTCAGCTTGTGAGCAGCATCAGCAGGCCCTTGATCAGCAAGCACTGGGCTGAGGATCACTGCTCTACCCCTGTGAACGTGTCCTTACCTCCAAGGGCAATGCCAGTATTTAGTTTCTTCTCTTGCTTCAAGATGCGGTTGTCGCCCCCCGCACTGACTGACTGCCTGGTTCGGTTTTGTTCTTTTCTTGCAGGCCTGAAACAGCTGTTCAGCCTGAGACCAATACTACTTAGAGCAATAGCTGGTAAGTGTCCCCACCAACGCTCGCTGCCCTTCATATAGCTCCAACAGGCTAAAGGGATTAGGTGGCCACAGCTTATGACACCCATCTGCGGGCTGTCCTGTCTGTCCACCGTGTCCATGGATTGAGAAACTGCAGAGCATGAGGGCTGGGCTGATGTCCTGAATCTCAGGTTGTGCTTTGTATTTCACCAGAAGTCCTGGTGGGCTTGGAGTCTCATTGCTTGCCTCTTCCTGCCCAGTTTGTCCCTGCCTGGGTGCTGCCAGAAAGGAGGACTGAGATTGAACTCTTCTGCCTGCACTGCCCCCCCACCACAGGGTTCCTGCCTCAGCCATGTGTTTATGTGGTTTCCATTTCCATTCACCAGTTTGAGACTCTCTTGGCGCTGCCAAGACACAGCCTGGACCTCTGTAAGAAATGCAGAGCTGGCAGAGGCGTTGCTGGTCCTGGTGCTTTATGGAGCTGCTTGAACCAGCACTTGAGAAATGGTCTTTGCCACCATTATTGTCATCTGTCTTGAAGTGAAGCTGGCCCTGAGCAGACACTTGCCTTCCTACCAGGGCATGGTCTGTCAGTGCTTACTCCTGCTGTTCCTCCTCCCAGAATCTCTGTCTACATCCCACTCCTGTGATCTTCAGCCCGGTCTCACTCTCTTTTCCTTTCTGTTCCCCGACAGCTTCAGCTTCCACAACATATGGCAGCAGCTTGCACAACTAGTGGCATCGCAGCCTTCCCAGAGGAGACCTGGAGTGAACCAAGGGGTTTGGTAGGGTGGGATGGGATTGGGGCATCTTTAGGGTGGTACCTGGGTGAGGGGAGAAGGAACACTTGATGTTGCAGTTCTGTTGCAGCTAAGGCAAAAAGCTTTCCCTGTGTTGGGGCCAGGTCAGGTACATTTGCTGTTTCTTGAGAGTAAACAGCCCGTTTTGTTTGTACAGCTGCAGTCTTCATCTGACCAGACATTCGCTGGTTGAAGACAGACTACTCCACAGCAAGCCCTTCCCTGCTTCTCTCAGCAGCCATAGACTCTCACCCAGCCGGTGGCCCTGGTCAGCCCCAGGCGGCACTGAGAGAAAAGGCAATGCCTCAAAAGAGAAGGCAGCATCTCAAGAAACACCAAACGGTCTGGCCCAGCCTCTTTAAGCAGATCAGCACAGTAGTTGCCTGTCTTGGGCCACACAGAATCCCAAGCTCCCCCATGACCTGAGGACTGCTGGCTGGGAGCTGCTGGGCTTGACCCTTCTGGCTAAGGGGAGATGAGGTTTGTACAAACTCTGGTGCTAGGTGTGCAAACAGTACAAACCAAGGGGTTGGACGTGCTTCTTACTATTGGGGTCCAACCAAAAGCTGTCACCTGCAGGTTCAGTTCAGGTCTGTGACCTGAGAGCGAGCCCAGGGCGTGCTGGGGCTGAGCACTGCTGCATGTCCTTCTTTAGAGCTTTTTTTCCCCTGTTCAATTGCTTTCCAAAGCCCCCTCCCACATGGCAGCACTTGGACGTCAGAGGAGTTGGATGTGACTGGTGATGCTGGGAGGCAGGGGCCGAGGCTCAGTGGGGAAGAAGAGACAAAACAGCCAGTAGAAATGCTCTGGGCTGCTGATCCATCCCACACTGCCCGCTAAACCCCATCCAGTGGCTCGTTCAGTCCCTTTTCTTGCAATGTAAAGGCTGTCCCCAAAGCACTCTCACTTCCTCAGCCTGGATCTGCAGTGAGTATTTGATCTCCTCGGGCTTTTTGCCTTTGTGAAATGACCTGGCAGCAGAGGGAGGGGAGCCTTCCCGAAGGATGGTACGGTGATGCTCCTCCAGGACAGACATGGAGGCAGTAGCCTCTGAGTTCACCCGTACATCTCCTTGGCTTTTCTGGGCTGAGTTGCAAGTCCCATGGGGAGGCTTACCCTTAACACAGGTGGGTGGGAGGTGAGAAGCCCCCCCGCAGTGGGTCTGGGATGCTCTGCCAGTTAAATATCCCTGCCGCTGGGCTGGCAGAAAGGTACACAAAGGAGCATTTTCTAACTGCTCCACACTCACTGGGGCATGTGCCGGTGAGACCCCAGGGGAAGCACAGCACAGTGACTGCAGCCTGCCAAGAAAAGAAAAACAAACCAACTCTCTTCAGATCTCTCAATTCATGACCATTATAGGCAGCGACTGGGAAAGGAAGAAAGTCGAAGTGGATAAATGGTAAGGATTTCCTCAGGATTTCATCTAGAGTGGACACAAGTGAGCAGCATAAAAATGCTGAAAATAGCCTCCAGGCAGAGAATAACCACTCACCCCCCGGAGGTGCCAGGACAGGGTAGGTCGGAGCAGGGTAGGTTCAGCAGGAAGGACAGGTAATGGGCATCCTCTCACCTGGGGCAGTAGATGCCCCTGGAGGGACAGCACCCCCCAGAACCGGGCCGATCAGCTTGGGAGCATCACCTGGGTCCCATGGGACAGGATCGGTCACACGTTTTTATTTGTTGTGTTCTCTGATCCCAGCACCAGTGGCTGTCAGGGTCACCCTGTGTTTGGTGGGTACATCCCTCCTGCCCCAGCAGTAAACGCCTGACGTCTTTCAGCCTGCAAGGGTCAGGTCAGCAGCTCCAAAAGCACTTTGTTAGAAGCAGCAAGGAGGTCTCCAGGCTCGGGAGGGCCGCATGCGTTAGTCTTGCTTTGCAGCAGCAGCTTTAGAGGCAGCACTCGCGAGCTGAGAGGTATCGCCGCCATGTAGAGTAGTGATAAAAATGGAAAGGTCCTGTTAACTGCAGGGTGGGAGCTCAGAGACGTCTCTGTGGTGACAGCAGAGCAGACGTCTCGGGTGGCGCAGGGTCCTTCGCCCCTGCTGCTGAGGGATGCGGGTGACTGCGCAGATCTGTGCTGGTGATGGCCACGGGTGCTGGCTGGGACACAGCCCAGGATCTCACCAGCAGCACGGGTGCAGGCAGAGCCCGGTGGGCAGCACAGCGGCCTTGGCCGAGGGGGTTTGTTTCAGCCCTGCTCTGTGTGGCGGAGCAATGGTGCCGGGACGCTGGGAGCTGCCGAGGCAGCCTGCGGCCGTGGGAGTGTCTGTTCCTTGTACAAACCATCTGGAGTGAAAACAATAAACACTGAGCTCTCTGTGCCTGCGATAGTCAGCGAGCTGAGCCTCATTGTGCATCTCTTCCCCTCGCCTCCCTGTGCCTGGTCCCTGCTCCACCTGTCCAGCGGCAGCTCAGCCGTGGCCAGCAAACCAGCAGGACAGGGCACCCCTGGCCACAGCTGACCATCTGGATGTGGCGACCATGGCTGGCCATCCAGATATGATGCCCACGGCCACAGGGAGCCCTCCACACACCTCGGTGCTGCAGTGTAGTGCTAGGCACCCACGTGCGGGCTCATGGTGGTTGTTGTCACCACGGCCACCATCCTGGATCTGACCACAGCCCTGCCTTCCCCAAGCCCAGCAGTGTGCACCCCACAGTGCCCAGTCTGGCCATGGGGTGGGGGGCATAGTGCACCATGCTGGGCATGAACTTGGCCAAACATCCCCAGGGGCTTTGCTGGAGAGAGCTGGAATTGGTTCTGCCACGTCTGGTCCTGCATGGGTCCCACCCGTGCTCCTCAGCCACAGGGGCAGGAACAGGGGCTCCCACTTGTCCCCCACGCGCTCAGGATCAGCCTCCTCTGACCTTCTCCACCAACTGTAAGTCCCACCCCATGGTAAGAGCCATGTACCCAGGCATGGACAGGCCACACTCCAGCATCTGAACAAAGCAGCTTCCTCTGCTGAGGGTGTATTTTTGACAAGAGGAAAACGTGCCCTTGTACAGCATCTGAGCCCTCCAGGCTTTTCCTGCCCAACCGGCGAGGCGATTCAGAACACAGATAGGAAATACAAGATACCACAGCAAGGTACGTTCTCCTAATGAAGTGGTTAAAGCTTTTGCAGGGCTGCATCCACTTGTCCTGCCGAGCTCTGCCTTGGCAAAGCCCCTTGGCGCCACGCTCACTGTAGGCTGGAGAGCGCAGACGTGGCAGTGCCCAGCACACCCCACCGGGAGACACGGAACCGCCCAAAAGCAGCCAGAGCTGCCGTTTTCGTCCTGATGCCATGGCCCAGAGTTGCCCAGCAGTGCAGGTCCACCTGCCGGACAGACTGCGCACAAAGGGAATTTAGGCATCAGCCATATGCCTGAGCACAGAATCACAGAATCACATGGGGTTGGAAGGGACCTCTGGAGATCATCCAGTCCAACCCCCTGCCAGAGCAGGTC
>JAOXNO010000070.1:18226018-18240591 GCA_028565335.1 Limnodromus scolopaceus | reverse complement strand
TTAGTTAGAAGAGGCCCAGCTTAAAAAGTAAAATTACTGAACAGAAAATTAGTTCTGTTTTACCTCAAACCAGGACAGCAGGCTAGAGGGACCGTGAGGAATGGGAGTCTCTGATGATACCTTGAGATGTCTTCCAGACAAACTGAATATCCTAAACCCACAAAGCAAAAAGCCATTTGCACTCTAGAGGACTCTGGTTCTCAGCTCTTTCTCTATCAGGCTCCTTCCATGTCCTATACTTATTCGAAGGACTTGGACCAAAAAGCCACTTCTGGAAGCCTTAAGGACTTTTAAGAGACGGGAGGAATTGTTTCCTATTTTTTGGCTGGTTTTGTAAGGAAGTGAGGGCTTTGCAGCCATGCAAAGTTGCCCAAACACCTTTTGGACCCTTTGAACAATTTCAGACAGCTCTCACCAATGGATAGAGATTGTAAAGTTACAAAGTACAGTACCAAGTATTCTACTGGGTTGGGAGGACAACTCCAAGTCCCTTTTGTCACCGAAAGAAAGGTTGAGCATGTGCTCACGTTACTTGTGATACAGCATGGCAGCGTGCTTTCAGAGCAGTGGGGAGAAGAGGGTGAAGAGCTTGAGAGCAGGAGGGTGTTGCTGGAGCTGGGCGTAAAGTCATGGGAGCAATGTGTTCCCAAACAGCCAGAGGATTTCCAGCCCCCCCAAGACCCTCTGTTGTTTCTCCACAGAGCTGAACCTGAAGTGCGTGGGCTCCCTGGTGAAGGTCTGGGGCCAGGTGTGGGCTCGGGAGCTGGAGCAGCAGCAGTCCATCAAGACCTGGCACCAAGGCTTCATGGCTAGCCCCCACCCCTTCTCTGTGAATGGGAGAGTGCTGAAAACCAGTCCCGAGTGTGTCGCCCCAAAAAATGTACCGTCTGTGTCGCACAGTGCTGGTGAGTACGAGGTTTCCATCACATCATGCGGGGCCAGATCAAGACATGTCTCCGCATGAGAGGGGCAATGCAGGGCAAGCCACGGGGGACCTCTTGTGATGCTTCCCAAACACAGCTGCCTTCTAGAAACTGGTGGATCATTACAAGAGAGGTAATGGTGGTCGGTTCCTCTGGTGTGATGGGGCAGTCAGCCTTATCACACCAATACCACTTGAAGTTTGGGTGTCTAAATCTTCTGCTGAGACTGAGCTTCACTGGAGAGCCCCTTGCTTTTGGAGCTGTTGGACACACAGCCCAGAAGGCCAATTGCTCAGAACAGCAGCTGGCAGCCAGGCTGGAGCCGGCCAGAGCCAGCACACCATGGGGTGTGCAGCTGGGGCAGGTGGAAGAGTGACTCTCCAGGTCAGGAAGCTGGGGCAGTCCAATCTGTCGCTGCCCAGAGAAGCTGTGGGTGTCTCATCATCGGAAGTGCTCAAGGTGAGGTTGGGCGAGCCTTTGAGCAACCTGAGCTAGTGAAAGATGGCCCTGTGCATGGCTGGGGGTTGCACTAAATGATCTCTAAATGTCCCTCCCAACCCATTTTTGTGACTCTCTGATTCTGTGACCTCCTGATGACACCCTGTGCTGGGAAAGGTCATGGCTACAATGGTCTGTCTCTACCTTTGCACCCTCAGCTCCCATCCAGGGCTGGAAAATCACCCTGTTTGTCGTGGGATGTCTCCTGCTTGTGTTCTTGTTGGTCAGCCTGGCATTTTACTTCATCAAAAGGTGAGGAACCACCTTCCCATCTGCCTTGCATCTCTCGCCCTCTCCCTCCCCAGTGCTTCCTCTCTAATTGCTGCACAGGGACCTGCGCCTTCACTCAGGCGAACACCTACATTCAGATGCCCCTTTGATTTTGATGTGGCAGAGTCCAGGTTCTTCTGGAGGTTCAGATAACTACCATTAAAACTGTGGATAATGCTAGGCATGTCAGTGGGCACAGTGTAAAGGTCATCAATCTTACTTACAACGTGCCGTGGTGGGAGAGCAGAAAGCTGAAGGCTCATGGCATGCAAGGGGCAGTGTGATGTTGCTTTGGCCACAAGGAAGAGCTCTTTCTTAGAGTGGGGTGGAAGAACAGACAGTTTAGGATTGTCTTGACAGAAACAGTTTTCACATTATAACAATACACCACTTTAAATAATTACTTGCCATTTTCTAATGTTGTCAGCAGGCAAACAGCAGCTTAGCAGTCAGGCTGCATGTTTGTCTGAAATAAATATTACAGTAGATGGGCTATTTTACCAGCCCAAGGGATTTACTGCCATGAACTTTTACTGATCTTCTTTCATCATTGGATAGGGTGCTGGTGTGCAAGTGTTAGACATGAGTAAAGTTCTTAAAATAAGTTTGGGGAATAGAAAACTTAGGTTGTATTTTTAAAAGGAATTTTAAAAATAACATTAAGTCAGGTTTAGGGAATCTCTTTCAGAAACCAGAGTGGTACATGATGTACGTGCCATGTGATGGCAGGTGTTCTGCTCCTGTTTTCCCCAAAATGTTAACAGAGACCTCAGTAAACTCCGTGCCTGCTGAAGGCTGGTCATCCAGCCCCTTCATTTTAAGTGCAAAGAGGAGATGCAGATTAGCTGCCTTGTGCAAAAGAGCAGAGCAACTGATCTTCCATTTTTCTTTGTCTGTTGCTTTTCAGACATCCCCAAAATTACACCAACATCGAAATGAATGACCGTTGGGAGATTGCAGCAGACTCCTAATGCTCCTGGGCACAGTGGCAGAGATAGAGTCTAACAGCGCTGGGGCCGTGCATGTGTCTTGGCAGGGCAGACTGGTTGTCCACCTCCCCCATCTACTGGGGTTGCTGCAAGGACCTCCAAAATGCCCAGATGTATTTATACATATATATGTGTGTGTGTGTATGCAGATCTGTGTGTATGTATGTGTGTGTGTGTGTGTGTATACAAATACCTGAATTATTTTTACACTTCTGAATTTTGACCTCAGACTAAAGGAATTCAAAGAAACAGGCTGGGAACTTCTTCTTCTGGGCAAAGTTTGTGCTAAGTGTGGTGGCCAGAAGGAAAGGAGCCTGCTTGGCTGATGCAGAGGAAGGACATACTCTATCTCCTCTCGAGATTCACTGCTGGGTGATGAACCAAGGCCACCCCTCAGCAGACCTTTCCACCCGGCAGGCAAGTCGAGTTTCCAGTCCCTTTGGACTCCGCCGCTGCAGTGACAGTACATCACCCTCCCTTGAGCCCTTCTCTGGGCAAGGGGCTTCTCCACATTGTGTCCCTCTCTGCTTGAGCAGCTCTGCACCACCAGCAGCCTGCACCAGTGAGAGTCCTTGCTGCTAGGGACCACAGCCAGGAGGATGTCCTGCCCAGAAAAAGGGGTTAGAAGAGAGACAAATATCCAGCTCATGCCCAGGTGCAACCCGTTCTTATATGGTCCTGCCTGTATCCTGGCCCGGCAGCGGGCAGGAGCAGTGCCACGCTGCAGATCTGTTGAGAATTTGGGGTGAGGAGGGTGACCTAATGGTCTGCTCCTACACAAATGTGATAGATCCCTAACGGTGCGGCAGCTAACACCAGGCCTCCAGTAGCATCCTTCATGTGTGGAGCAGTGCTCTCACCTCGTGAGTCTGAGCACCCTGCACAGCTCCACAGATGATGGCAGCACCCAAGACAGATCCAACCTGTTCGCTGGTGGGGCGAGGGGGTAGGTAAGATGAAGAAAGAGACCCCACAGTTTCTGAACCATGGTGTATGGAGATTTTTACTGAACAAGGCTCTGTGGAGAGAGGGCACAAAGCATTTCTGTGATTCGTCATGGCACTGACCCGCGTGAGAGGAAGCCTTGCATTTGCTTTGAGACCCATCTCCCTACTGTGTCTCTCTTAGTTGTATCTTCTACTTGCAGGCAGCCTGCCACCAGCCAGCTCCAGTGTCAGCCAGGATGGGCAGCATGGGAGAAGCAAGGCCTCAGCTTTCCATCGCCCTGGCCCTTGTCCCAGGCAGCTCTTTTCAATCAACAAGGCTGAAAACATGAGACACCAATGACCTTCTCTGCTGGGTGCTCCACATAATCTTTAGGCAGCTGCCACAGCCTCTGAGAGGGGGTTCTTCTTCATGACTTTGTCCTGCCACCGGTGCAGCACTGCTGGAGCATACTGGCATCAGGTGAGGTCAGATGAGCTCCATCTTGAACTGGCTGAAGTTTGGTACAGTGGGCGAGGGCTCAGCCATACTGCTGAAGGGGACGCAGGGCTGGTTAGCTGGCACCGTGCTGTGGCTCACGGTGGAGCTGAGCTGCTGCAGTGTCATCAGCACCTCCTGCTGCAGCCGTTGCTGGTGCTCCTGCTGCCGCTCCAGGCGGCATTGCCGCTCCAGCACTGCCTGCAGGGCCTGGCTCAGCTTCTGAACCTCCGTCTGTACAGCATCCAGCTTTTCAGCAATGGCATGGGAGCTGGGAGCAGGGGGAAGCACTGGTCCTGCCCAAGCAAGGCTTTGATTTCCAGGGCTTGCAGGGTTCTGCAGGGCAGTTTGAGTGCTGGCATCTGTGACCTGGAGTAGTGGGAGGCAGGAGAGAAGGGAAGGTGAAACATTATCAACTGCTTCTTTAATGGCAATGAGCAAAAGAAGGATTTGTTCTGCACTAAGTTACAGGAAAGGCTGAGAGAATTGGGTTTGTTCAGCCTTGAGAAAAGCAAGCTTAGGGGAGACTTATGACCATGTTCCAGTATTTAAAGTGTGGCTATAAAGAAGAAGGAGACTTCCTTTTCACAAGGAGTCCCATGGAAAAGTAGAGGGGTAACAGGTACAAGTTACTCCTATGGAGATTCCAAGTAGAAACAAGAGGAAAATTTTTCACAACAAGAACAATCAGCCATTGGAATGATCTCCCCAGGAAAGTGGTGCATTCCCCACCATTGGACACTTTTAAGATTTTGCTGGGCAGGGCACTGGGCCATCTTTTCTAGACCATGCTTTTGCCAAGAAAGGATGGACCAGATTATCCCTGAGGTCTATTCCAATCTGATATTTGGTCATCCTATGACTCTACAAGGCACGAGAGAAAGCCATCACATTGTTGCGGACCTCTAGACCTCACGATGCTCTGAGCTGCACTTCATCCCCACTCAGCCCCTGCAGTGCCGCTGCTCTGCAGGAACACCCCGCTGCCCTGCACGCTGTCAGTACATGCACAGCCACACAGGGGGGGGTGCTGCTGGGTGGCCACCAGGCTGCCTGTGATGATGCCAGGCCTGTGTTTGCTCTCTGAAGGGACAGAAATAGTGCATCCTGGGTTTTTCTTTCCAGCCCCATCAGTTCTTTTATTGCACCCTGAAGCAAAAGGCTGTTCTGCTCCCTGAGAGGGATCACGTGCTGGTTTTGAACCTCAGGGAAGCCTTTCTCCTGGAAAGGGCATTGAACAATCTGTGTCCTCTCAAGGAGCCGGCAAGGATCTTGAGAAACACCTGAGTGGGCTGGAGAAGGCGTTTGCTGTGTCTGAGCAAAGACAGGCCTGTGAATGAAGGCTCAGCCTGGCTCACAGCTGTGTTATGTACCCAGGACACCATGGCGAGAAAGGCAGCTGTTGGTGTCCTACCTTCCTCTGTGGGGGAAACAGCATCGCCCAGCAGTGAAGCCTCTGGAGGTTGGAGCCTGCTCTGAAGGAGTAAACTTTGGGTGCTTTGGCAGCCCCATGGCTATTCTACCCTGCTGGCAGCCTTCCCAGGGCTGGTCCTGGGACTGCTGGGTCACTTATGTTTTGCCCATGGCTCGCTGCAGCTGCCAGCAGAACTGGGCTTGACCATGGAGCTGGCCAGCCGGCTGCACACTCACCATGGTGGGCGAGATGGCCACAGGGATGTGGATGTGCTGGGACAAGGCATGCATGGCCATGGCCTGGCGATCTTGTGGCATGGAAAGGCTGGGGTGTATGCGTTAAGGATTACAGCAGCTGGATGCGTCCCAGAGAGCAGCCATCCTGTCTGTGTCACCCCATCCTGGCCTGCCACAGCCCTTCATCTCCTGGTGCAACACCAAACTGCTGGTGTCCTCATGGTGGCTTGGGGAACCTCCTGAGCTGGTACTGAAACCAAGCCTTAAAGAGGGGGTCTGTGAGCTGCAGGTTGGAGGCCAGTGCTGACAGAAACAGACATCACTATGTCCAGCATTGCCCAAGGGCAGCAGTTGGTGCTGGCTGCAGGCAGATGGGCATCACGCCTCGTGGCCCCAGCGCACAGAGGGGCTTCCCAGACAAGCTTGCCAACTGCCATGGTCAAGCATTGCTTGAGAGTGCAGGTAGCAGAGATCTGGGGGGCGTTTTAGGAACCTTTCATCCCCAATGGCCTGCCCATCTGCATGGGTTGGATGCAGCAGGGCACTCTCTGGGGCTGTCCCAGCGGGCAGCACCACACCAGCTCCTAGCCAGAGCAGATGGGCTCTCCCATCCCACCATGCCATCTGGCATCCTACCATTTTCTGCAGGAGGATATCCCTGTCCACCATCTTCTTCTTCACCATCAGGGCTGGGTTCCTGGCAGGGGGTGTGACCAGCCACCCCGGTCTGGGCAGGGACTGTTGGGGGGTGGCTGGCATCCCCGGGGGGTGGCAGCTCCCTGGAGCCAAGGGAGGGCCTGCAGAGCTGTCATCATCTGCAAGGGACAGAGAGAGAAACGCCTCGAAAGAAGGCTCCTGGGGGCTCCTCTCAGGGGACAAGGAGCCCTTTCCCCAGCCCAGCACTGCCAGGGGGTGACCATAGCGGTGACCCCCCAACGGGGAGCCAGGCCTTACCGTTCCTGGGGGGCAGTCCCACAGACAGGTTCTCCCTGAGCTGCTTGCCGTCCTTGCACAGTGAGGCCACGCTGACAATTTGGATGCCCTCCTTGGTGTCCTGGTCACCAGCAGGGTAGGGCACCCGGCTGCCCGCAGGGACCCCACCAGGCATTGTGGGAGGCCGGGCACCTAGCAGCTCGAGTGGCTCAGCCTCATGCCCTTGCAGTGGGGGCCAGGGCTGGTCCCCATCCCAGCCAGCTGCCACCAGCCCCGGCTCCACGCTCTTACGCTTGAGGAAGAGGTACACAGCCTGCGGCGTCACCTGGATGTCATCCAGCTCCAGCACCTTCTTGATCTTGCGGAAGCTCAGCCCAGCCCTGCGCAGCTCCACAATCCTCCTCTTGGCATGGTCGTCCAGCCGGCCCATTGCTCCCAGCACCTCCCGCACCCAGCACCTACATCCCCGGAGCAGGGCCGCTGTGGGGACAACGCAGCCCCCCAGGCAGCACTAGGGTGTCCAGGCTCAGCTAGCGCTCTGCTGCCAGGCTGCCAGGCCCGGCCACTGCTCCACGCGGTGACATCCCCAGCTTCCAGCAGTGACCTGGTTCCCAGTCTGAGAGGAGGAAGGAGGCAGCTCTTCTCACCAGAGCCCAAACCTCGTCCCTTGTTCACACAGAGCCCCCTCAAAGCGGGGCGTCCAGCCCAGTGCCCCGGTCCCTCAAGGGCACAGAAGATGGTAACGGGATCGGCTCTGCCCAATGTCCCAAACTGGACATCGATTCCCCACTGCCAGCAGCACAGCGAGGAATCGGGAGTGATCAGGGCCCTGAGCAGTACTTCAGCATCCCGAGGAGCTCAGTGTGAGTCCTGGCAAGCAGCAGCTCATGACGAGGCTGGCAGGTCCCTGATGGAGCCTTGCGTCTCCTTGGTGCCTGGAAGGTTATGATGAGCAGAACTGGGGATGCCCACGTTTGACAGTGACTGCATGGAAACGTTGGTGCTGCAGAGCCTGCCCTTCAGGTCTGGAGATGGCACCACCCCGCACCTTTGGGAGAAGCAAAAGCAACCATTTATATACCAGTTGTAAAGAAGGCACATGTATAAATGTAATGACTGTGCCTCCTGTGCTCCCCCTTTCTCCCCACACGTACAGCCTTGGCTGGTGGTGTCAGTCAGGGGCCAGTGGCCCAGGACACAGTCACACTCGCTGTGTGCACATGGGTGGTGTAGCAGGGACCATGCGCTGCTACGGCCCCTGCGCACACCTCTCTGCTGGGTCAGACCCCGCAGCAAAGCAACGCAGTGGGACCAGCCCCTTCCCTTGCTGCAGCCATCACAGCAGGGCCAGGGCAGGACGGGGAGTGCTTGGAGTTGTGTATATGTGTGTATATACACCTATACCTACACGGGTATATCATAGAATCATAGAATGGTTAGAGTTGGAAGGGACTTAAGAGATCATTGAGTTCCAGCCCCCCTGCCATGGGCAGGGACACCTCCCACCAGACCAGGTTGCTCAAAGCCCCATACACCCTGGGCTTGAACCCCTCCAGGGATGGGGCAGCCACAGCTTCCCCAGGCAACCTGTTCCAGTGCTTCACCTCTGTATGTGTATACATATATATATGCTATATATATACATATATATGCTATACCTCTATATGTGTATACATATCCATGTATGTCTGTATACAAGTATTTTGGAGGGTTTTCTCCACTTCCTCTCGGCTTCCTTGATCTGCAGGTGTTTCTTAAGATACTCAGTGCTGCAACTTCTGCCTAAAGGACATACTTTTGGATTTTGCCTCATCAAAATAAATAGCCTCTAAAAATTCCCATAAGACAGCAAAACACTTTTCGGATTAGAAATGTGTAATACAGGCTACCTCAAGTGGTGGCTGCCAAGCAGATGGGATATAGGAACCTTTTCCAAATCCCACTTCCCCAGGCACTCATGGATCTTAACAATGAAGTGTTTTATTGGCCAAGGAGGCACAGAGACTATTGTACATCAGCTGCAGAAAGCCACAGGGAGAAGCAGAGCCACTTAATTCAAGACAAGATTTGTGCTCCTCTGCATTTTCCTCCTTCCATGGCAAAAGAGAAGACATTAACTCCAGAGATGTAGATTGTACTTTGATCCAGATCTGTTTACATCCAAAGGCCTCCCCACGTCCTGCTATGTGCATTAGGGACCTTGTAGATAAGAGCTGGGGGAGTGGATCTAGGAAGACAGATGTCCCTAGCTGCAGAGATGGCAATTGCAGAGCAAGAGGGTCAGAAAGACCCAACCTTCTCCACGCCAAAGGTAGATGCTACAAGGAAACCACCACCTTGAGCTCCCTGTGACTGTAGGTACAGGGAGCCCAGTCCCTAGCAAGAAGTTCTGCCATCCTCCCAGTGTGTTTCAAGACATGGCCAGAGGACACTAGAGCAAAAGCAAAGCTATCTGAACAGCTGGTGACAGAAACACAAAGTTTACATAAATGCCAGGAAAGCCAGTGCCCCACACCTGCACCCTTAATCCAGACTCCATAAGGGAGGAGAGATGATGAGAGCGCCTTGGAGATGCATTGACTGAAGACGTGGCTCACTTTGTACCATCCCCAGGTCCCAGCTCCTTCCTTCTTCTCCTGCTCATCCCCTCCAGACCTTCCCCAGCCCTCCTCAGAGCTCCTGCTGCCCTGCCTTCCCTTGGAGATGGCTCAGGGGAGGCACTGCACAGGCACATCCCTGCCCCACTAACCCCACATCAGCTCGGCACTCCCAATGCAGGGTGTTCCCCCGCAGCCCCCCTATTTGCTGGAGGGGCAGTTGGATGAGAAGTTTGGCCAGGATGGCTCCTTGCCACAGTGCATGGCTCCACAGGATGGCTCCAAACCAGCAGCACATGGCTGTAAGCAGCAGCTCCATGGAGATATCATCAGCACCCCAGGGCTAGCTTCATCCAGGCTCCTTGTGCTTCAAGAACAGTGCTCTTCTCTGCAGCAGGGCTTTTTAAAAAGACATATTTATTGATCAGAGACAGACTAAGGCCTGGAAACCCATTTCAGAGAAGACTCTGAAAAGAAGGCTGTGGGTCAGAATCCAGCTGGCGAGCAGGAGATGAGTGCAGGGCAGGGCAAAATCCAGCTTAAATCCTGCTCACTTACATCATGGGTAGGAGAAAAGGGCTGTCAGTTGAAGCAACAGATCCCCCCACCAGATAGTACAGTATTCCAGCAACTTCCTCCAAGATCACAGAAGTCAGCCTCTCTTACTGTACCTTGTAAAGGTTGGATTTGTATTAAGAAATGAACTGGAGGGCCAAAACCTGGTATTAATGACTGTGGAACCACAGCTTGAAGGAACAAGAGGCTTTCACAGAGCACCTGGAAAGGCCTTGGGGAGAGAGACAGGCCGGATTTCACAACCAGGCTCAGAAATCCATCTCTGCCCTGGGACTGGACAAACTTGTCAAGCTGAGCTTAAGTATTCAGACAAGAACAATGAATGCCAAGTGTCACGCTGTCCTGCCTTTATCTGTACAGTCAACATTAACCTCTCTTTATAGTGTTTTGCAGCTTTAAGCATCTGCTCTCCAGTGATGCAAGCCCTTCCAGCAGAGAGAGTTGCAGAGGCTAAAACATAAGCATACCTTGAATTTCTAGTGTCTTTCATATGCCTGAAGAGGAAACAAATAATTCACTGCAAAGTGTAATATGTTATTTGTTCCCTGTGGTCAAATCAGGATGTCTGAGGAAGGTTAACATTGAGCAGGCATATTCTTACAGCATCAGGGCATGCTTTGGATATTGCATGTGTCAGGGTATTGCAGGAAAACAGAGGAAAGGTGCATCGTGTCACAGTTTTCCAGCTAAGAGCCCCAAAATACTAATGTCTGCATAGACACATGCAGGTGCAGACAGACCTGGAGTCCTGAGCTTGTCCATGGCCTAGCTGCTGGTGTCCACTGCAAGAATCAGTCTCAGACCTCGAGACAAGGCAGGCCAGATGTTCAGAGACTACTGCTGAAGACTTAATTCACCTAGAAGCGTTTCAGCTAAACTGCTAAATTCACTTCCTTCTGTAGATTAGAGAGAAACCCCAAAATCTCCTTTTTCTGCTGTTCCAAATCTATATAGCTACTCGACAGTGCAGCCAATGGAAACTGGGGTTAATCTCAACTCTCTGCAGGCTGTTACTTTGCATTAGGATGAAAAGTTTCCAAACCCTTAGAAGACAAATCCCCCCATCCTGCCAGTCCTCTAACGAAGCCACACAGACCATATCATCATGATAAATGAACACTAGTGTTTTGGAGCTGCTGTTGGCAGAAAAACCCACTGATCACCTGGATCTTCTAGGGCTCAGGGAGAGCCCTCTGTAGCCATGCCACCATGCCGCTGAGGCTCCACAACCCAAACCCAACAAAGAGAAGGAAAAATGAAACACCCAGTTGCAAGATGATGTAACACACAGGACAAACACTTTCAGCCTCAGATGGCATTTAGAGACACTGACTAATTAGTCCTAACCACTGTCCACCACCTTAAGTGGAGCAGTTCACCTGAAGAGATGGCAGTAAATAGCACTGTTCTCATCAACAGCCCAGAGGTGCAGGAATGAAGGGACAGAAAAACACAGAGGCAAGATCCAAAAGCAGCACTCATAGACCTCCGTTCCTGCTCATCTGCTGTGTCTTGGCTGCAGCAGCTTTGTGATTGTTTGCTGCCTTAAATCCACCACCCACCAGTCTATCGACACACCAGCAATTTCTAAAGAGGGTCTGCACCTCTGCGTGGAAAATTCCCAGGCAAGTTTGAGTTCAAGAATGGTCTGGAGGACAGCAGCACAGCATGTCAGATTGGACATGCCACCCCCAGCTGTGACACTGAGTCTCAGTGTGGCACCAGACCTCTGCGTTTCCACTCCAAGCACATCCCTGGTCTGTGTGCTGAGCAGCAGCGGTCCAGATCCACACCCCGCTGAGTGCGGGATGGCCATGGGCCACAAAGCTCACTGTCACCAGGCTCCTGCCACCCTTCCCTGCCGCTCGCACCCCCATCGCTGACAAGAAGTTTCTCTCCATCCTTCCCCATCACACTCCCAGCACCCAAACCAGCTTAATGCACGGAAGCAAACAGGCAGAGCATCCACATACAGGGACTAAAGGCGACTGCCGGGATCCTCCCAGGTGATGGCACCAACTTGCTGCCACTGCCACATCCTCCGGCGTGCCAGGGTCCCAGCACAGCCCAGCTCTGCAGCAGCCAACTTTTTGGGAGGCTGTTGTTTGAAAAGCTCCTGCCCTCTTTGTTTGGTTGGGGCAGAGCCAGCAAAGGCTGCCGGGAAGGTCACCCAGGAGGAGACTTATGTACGGGGAAGGAGGAGCCCTCCTCTTAACTCTTTCAGGGCAGTCTTGCTCCAGGACCGTGAGGAGCCACATCACCTTCACAGCCTCAGGTCCATCCCATCCCAGACCACAACTCAGAGGTAGCCAGTTGCCCCTGTGTTAGAGGATAGAGGAGAAATGCCACAGGAAGCAGTGGTGCCACCCCTAGAGGTCCCATCCAGACCTGGAAGCACCATCTCCTTGGGCAGGATTGCAGTGGTGCCGGTGGGCTGCCTGAGCCAGGCTGATGGCTGGCACAGGGCAGAAGGTCACGGCAGTGCCGTTCCTTCTGAAACTGAAGCAGACGTGTGCTGACTTGTTCTCGCCTCTGCTTGTGCTCCCAAATGAGATGTTCAAATGTCTCTTCTTGCTCAGGCTTGGCCTTATGGCTTAGTCCTTCCAACAGCTAGCAGGCACTGAGAGATCACCCCCCGGCACCCTGCCACCACCATCCTGGGGCTGGCCCTGCTGCTCACAGCTCTGCGGGGAGCTGCTTCAGGGAGAGAACTGGCAGAAAACTTCCCTTTTTTTGCAGTAGTATTATTTTTCTGCTGGTTCAGTGAACTCACCTGACCACCCCTGGAGGGATGAGGGCCATATGAGAATAAGGGTGTGCGTGGCTTTGGGGTCAGCCCAGTGCCACAGCCGAGAGAGGCAACCATTTTAAACATGGTGCCCTAAGCCTAACAGCAGCGAGCACAGACCAGTGGGAACGAGCCTGGCCTCCATCCCTCCTGCCCACAGAACATCCCTCCTCTCCCACCAGACCTTCTCTCTGCAGCGGTCCTTGGGGTGGAGGCTGGATTGGGTCTGAGCACCCAAAGGCAGTCGCTGAACAGTACAACCTGCTGGAAGCCACAGGTCCCGCAGGTAAGGCAGGCTGAGACTTCTGGCTTGTCTTTGTGAGGCCTGATCTTTAGTCCATATTGCCACATATTGAATGACGATAGTGGTACCTGCCGTCTTTCATAAAGCAGTTTTCAGTTTTGCAGGTAAAACGTGGTATAGAAGAGGCTCAGATGTACCATGTCTTACCCTCCAGGTGTAGCTGCAACTGTTATCTAACAGGCACATTCATTAAGTATTCCTTAGCCCAGTGGTTACTCTAAGTATGGACAAAAATTGGCAGCATAAGAATGGGCTGAAGTTTTTATTAAAACACCATAAAACTCAAGAATTAAAGTTGCGGTCCGTAAAATTTTGCGTGTAACAAGTTAGTTGAAAGAAAGGAAAGAATGACAGCCAGGTGTTGCGTGAAGAACAACCTCCTTTCGTTTTTTTCTGAACCTGCCCATGGCTACTTTCATGCAACACCCCCTTGGTTTTGCAGCAGAAGGGAAAATAAACGAATTCTTCTCCTTGCCACCCATGATCTTACAGACCTGCTCTCACCCACATTCTGCAAGGGGACATATTCTTACACGGCGTTTGGGAGGTGGAGCTCTTTTCCTTTCACAGACAAGCACAAGGATTCAGATCTTAGGCATCTAATAAAGATGCCCATGGTCCCACTTCAGCAGACCAGCACGCCTGCTTCCTGGAGAGATTTGTCATGTTTAAGGCCCTGCATTAGGAATGGAATCAAAGTACATTTCTGATTTTGTTCCCTTCAAGTCAGAAGTGGGGCAGCCAAAACAGCTGGAATCCAATGTGACCAGGTCAGAAGATCTATGCCTCCAGTGACAAATTTCCTTTTAAGTTCAGAGCACACATTTTGGCAGAAAAGAAAGTGAAAATATCCTTCCCACATAAATCTTCAGATTTATGAAATGCCACTGGATGTTGCTCCATCTTAAGTCTTTCATTTTCCTCTTCACATTTTTCTTGCACTTTGGCGAGTCAGGCAGCAGGTGAGTCTCCTCTCAGTGGTCTCCGTCCCTTTCTGCTCCCCGCCTCCTGAGAGGACATGTCTGCCACAACCTCAAATTAGAGACTTGTGTGTTGTGACTCTGCAACCTGAACATGACACTGGGCCCAGCACCTACCGGTGAAGGCCTACAGCTGGCTGGGCTGTCGCTTACGGAAAGTCAAGAGTTGAAGCCCTGACTATTACTATTATTAAGCAGAACAATGTTAGTAGGAAAAGTTAACAACTTCTACTGAAACAGTAAGTACAGATGCAATAACAGACACGCAAGACCCATAGGAAAGGCTCTAATCGCTCACTGCTGCACAGGTCAGACATCCCCAAATGAAGGGGGCTGGCACCCAGAGAGTGGGGGCATCTCGAGCTGGGGGGAGCACGGGGAGCTTGAATAAATGAGAAAGGACACTTGCAGCTGCAGAGCTTGTCCTGACTGACCCCCCCGCTCCCCTCCTCACCCCACAGACACCTCGACTCCCCCCACTCCCTTCCTTACCCCACAGACACCCTGACCCTTCCCACTCCCCTCTTCATCCCTTCACGAACACCCTGATCCCCTCCCCCTCTTACCCCACAGACACCCTGACCTCCCCCTCCTCCTCCTCCTTCTTCTCCCCTCCCCTCCAGCCCCCAGCAAACACCCTGGC
>JAOXNO010000070.1:18207848-18225845 GCA_028565335.1 Limnodromus scolopaceus | reverse complement strand
GGGAGGGCGGGCGGGAGGCCGGACCGGGGCGGGGCCGGGCCGGGGCCCGAAGGGGAGCCGGGCCTGGGGGTCTCGACGCTCCCCACGGCCGGAGCGGTGGGAGGAGCGCCGGCCTGGCCTCGGGGCGGGCGCCGGGCTCTGCTCTGAACCGATTCCATGCTTGGTCTTTGCTTTTCTCTCCCTGTTCCTCAGCCCGCGCCTCGGCTTCGCCCGGAGCGTGGCTAGGCGTACGGTGCGGTCAGCAGCGACGAGCGCTCGGCCCGCCCGGCGCCGTCACGTACCCCGCGGCGTGCCAACCGGGACGCGGAGCTAGCTGCCCCGGCGCTGCTGCGGGCCTGCTCGCTGGAGTTACGCTTGGGCGAGCGGCCGTAACTTTGCAAAGAACTGCCGAGCGCTGAACCCTCTCCTCACAGGAGGAAACCTTTTCCCCATTTTGCAAATGAGGATCTGAAGCAAACTGCCATGAGAGGACTTGCCCGCGGTCGGGCAGGAGGTCCGTGGGAGAGTGGAGTTTGCTTCCTTTGCAGCTGGAGTGCAAACTCCAAAAAAAGAGTGCAAACCAGCCCTTAAACCAGAGAGGTGTGTGTGTGTGGAATGAACGTTTGGCCTCTGTGGATTGGTCTTAGACTTTTTGGTTTGGGGCGGGTGCTGCAAACGCATTCATTTGGCAGGGATTGAGAGGTATTTTTGATTGTAGGAAAAAAGTATATTTCTTAGAAATGCATTGTTACACACCGTTGTGTGAAGGCCGTGACTTGATTCTTTCTGCGTCTTCCAGTGAAAGAACACTTAGAGGTGACACTGCCCACAGGCTGTGTCTCTTAGGCTGAGGTTTCCAGCTGAAGCAAGCTAGGCCAGTGGGATTCTTGAGAAACGTACGTCTATAAAAGCAGTGTGGCCAGCAGGGTGAGGGAGGGGGTTCTCCCCCTCTGCTCTGCTCTGGTGAGACCCCACCTCAAGTACTGCATCCAGCTCTGGGGCGTTCAGTACAGGAGAGACATGGACCTGTTGGAACAGATCCAGAGGAGGTCACAAAGATGATCCAAGGGCTGTAAGAACCTCTTCTGTGAAGACAGGTTGAGAGTGTTTGGGCTGTTCAGCCTGGAGAAGAGAAGGTTTCAGGAAGACGTATATCTGAAGGGTGCTACAGGAAAGCTGGAGATGGACTTTCTACAAGGGCCTGTAGTGATAGGATGAGCAGTAACAGCTTTGAACTGGAAGAGGGGAGATGTAGATTAGATATTAGGATTTTCACTGTGGGGGTGGTGAGAGCCTGGCCCAGGTTGCCCAGAGAAGCTGTGGCTGCCCCATCCCTGGAGGGGTTCAAGGCCAGGTTGGAGGGGGCTTTGAGGGACCTGGTCTGGTGGGAGGTGTCCCTGCCCAGGCAGGGGGTGGCACTGGATGGCTTTTAAGTTCCCTTCCAACCCAAACCATTCTGATTCTATGATTTTGATGGAAAGAAAACAGTGTTTAGTTTGGAGGCTGCTTAAATGCTGCATGTACCATCATATGGAATTTTGCTCAATGTATGAAAATCACACAGGTGATTTGTCTGGTAAGTGCCTGTCCTGGGGAGTGGTGCTAGAGTAGTAGCTGTTTAACTGGAGTATTATCCACTACTCCAGCAGTGGTCTTAGATAACAGCAAAGAGTGTGCTGATCTTCATCTGGGCTCTCTCTCGTCATTCCTTCCAGTAGGATTGAAACCAGAGCCAGCTATCAGACAGTAGTAGATAGTTCTGCATGGCTGAGCTGATAGCATCATCGTAGCCAGAGTCCACGGATGCAAGAGAAATCTGTGTAGGAAAAGATAACACAAACCTGACTGTGCTATATTTAGGAGAAGAAAGGTGCAAAAGGAAGATGTTGAATTTTCTGGTTTTGTGAGTCCAGAAACGTGTCTGTTCTGTTCTTCCCAGTGAGTTGGCTGGTCTCGTGCAGTGGCTTTCATTTCTTGAACTGCAGCCCCCTCACACTTTGCAGTAGAGACATAGAGCTGGTTAGAAATGTCCTGGTGACATACTCAGGTTTGCTTTTCTTAGTCACCTTTGCAGCACCTATGGAACAGTCCATGGACTGCCTTCTTACTGCCCCTGCTGTTAGAGAAGACATTTCCTCTCTCAGTGAGCCCTGCCAGCATCACATTTGTGTTGTGGGTTTCCTGGGCTCCATGCAAAAAGGCCTGGGTGTTTCTCGACTTGTGGATCTGCAGAGAGCTGGGTTTGCGAGTGTTTGCTTGTGGTGTTGCTGTTTGGAGTCGTCGTATTAAGGAAAACTGTGAAGCTGAAAATCACAAAAGCAAGCTTAGCTGTTAAGAAGTCATCTCTTCCCAAACATAAATTTAATTGCAATTTAGAGAATAAAGTAATTGCATGCCAGAATCTGACACGAGAAGCAACAAGACTATTGGATGCAGTGAGCTGGGGAGTTTTTTTGCTTGCTAACTAATTTTGGCTGTGACGCATGTGGAGATAGAGATGTTTCCAACATCATGCAGTAACTGTGACTATTCAGTGCCACTTCAGATAAGCCTGGCAGTTCAGACATGCTTGTGCCCACTCCTCCATTTCCTGAACGTCTCATTCGTAGGTAGATAGCAGGTGTTACAGCAAGTCAAATCTGCCACAGCCTTTTACTTGTTAGTAAAACATACGTGGGAGGCAGCTTTGTAATGCAGGTATTAAACAACCTGTGTGGAGTAGTCAAAATGCAACAACATGTTTAGACATCACAGAATATGTGACGGATGCAGCCCTCTCATGGGAAACACCTGGAATGCAACTACTGCCCAGTATTTCACTGTTAAATAGTGGGATGTTAAATTTGTCCCCATTTAGATCTAGAGTAAAGAGGGAACTCACTGGGGCTAGTTGAGGTCAGAATCCAGTTTAGACTCTGCTAAGAAGTTCAGGTGGGATCTGCTGTTGCAGCCCTGCAGCAAACTGGACCCTGTAGTCTAGCCTTTCTGAGGCTGGCAGAGCTTTGGAAGCAGCTTGTTGAGGCTGAGAGCAGCCATAATTCAGTGAGGGGTGTTGTTCTCAACAGTCCCTTCTTCCTGACAAATATGTGCCACGTGGCACAAATTGGCTTTGGAGAAAAACAGTGTCTTACTCCTCTGGAAACAAGGCTGTTAGCAAGAGGCATGAGCTGCGTGTACCTCTTGCAGAGAAAATGGATGTCCTCTGTCTGCCATTTTTTTTTTGGTTAGGTAATTAAGGTCTTTTCTACTTCTGTGAATGGCACAATGACAACTTTAAACCTGGACGCAGACGTTTACGCGAGGCGCGTGGTGCCGGTGTGAGCCAGCGCAGAGGGCAGCTGTTAACGGCCCTCTCCCTGGAGGTGTAACTGCAGTGCTCCAGGAGTCAGTTGATGCCCCGTGTGCTGCCGTTGGTGCAGAGCGCGTTTGCTGTTTTGTGCTGCTCTGTAATATTTCTAAACCCTTTTATCTTGTCACTAGGCTGTTCTTTGGAGTTTATTGCACTCGATTAGGGATTGGTTCTGAGAATCGAGGAGTTAGAAGTAAGATTTGAGATAGGTGAGGCCCATTTGATGCTGATTTGGATGCCTCCAAAGGGGCAATGGAATCATCAGGATTGAAAGAGAAGAGTTTGCTAGGACTCAAAGAAAATAATAAAAAATCCAACACTAGGTAATCATTCTATCTGAATTTTCTAGGCTTAACAAAACAAAACTGGGGATGTTGTAGGGTACTAGGACCTTCCCAGTGAGGGTGAGGAATTGGAAATGTACTTCTTCCTGCGTGAATTTCTATGTGTGAGAATTTCTGTGTGCTAGAACTGTCTTCCTCAAAGCTCTGTAATGTAAAATATTTTCTTTTATCTAAAAACTCCAAACTTGCCTAACACTTTAACTCCACAGTTACGGTGATCTTGAGTTATGTTTGAAGTTCAGTGTCTTGTGTTGCTGTTCTGTTCTTTGTTTGGGTGTGGGGTTTTGTTGTTTGTTTTTTTTCATTAATCGACATCTGCATTTTGTTCTTGAAGGGCTCCCTCACCAACCAAGCGCAAGGATAGGTCTGAAGAGAAATCAAAGGACCGGTCCAAGGATAAAGCAGCCACTAAGGAATCGGGTGAAAAGGATCGTGGTCGAGACAAGACACGCAAAAGACGCAGTGCTTCCAGTGGGAGCAGCAGTACGAGGTAGTGACTTTTACAGGTAGCAACAAATCGCAGTGTTCTCAGAAACTACCAGCTTGATTTCTGGTATGTTTCATTCCCTGTGTCACAGATTGGTTGAAAGGTTGTGCTGTGTTAGTCACAGTGCAGTTTCCTCTAACTTAAAGGGTTTTAGGGTTTTTTTAGGTCGGAATTTCTTTTGGCTGTCTAGTGAGCTATGGAGCGTCAGTTTTCATTGTTCTAACTCACAGTTACTCCCTCCGTAATTAGCAAAAGTTTTTGAGACATTCTTTTTCTGGGTACTTCACTCACTTTTATTTCTCTCTCCTCCCCACCCTGCTCCCAACAGATCCCGTTCCAGTTCAACTTCCAGTTCGGGGTCCAGTTCCAGCACTGGTTCTAGCAGTGGCTCTAGCTCCTCTTCTGCCTCAAGCCGCTCTGGAAGCTCCAGCACTTCACGCAGTTCCAGTTCCAGCAGCTCCTCTGGATCTCCAAGTCCATCTCGACGGAGACATGACAACAGGAGGCGTTCCCGCTCCAAGTGAGTTTTCTTTGCCTTCTGGGAATTACCAGGTGGGAGGTTAATTTCCATGTAGAATACAAGATTATGATCAGAATAGATTTTTTTCTGAGGACCGTTTACTTTCTGTGTAACTTAGAGGTCTGAATTCTGCTAGAATGGGTGTGCTCCTTTTGTGTACAGTCAAAGCGTGTGCCCTGTAGGAAGAGAGATTAAAAACCTCATTTTAAAGTGATTTTAAATATTATATTTTCTAGAGGCATTTTTAATCAATGTTTTAATCAATGTTTCCTCAATAGTATGGGACTGTACAGGCACTAGATGAGAGTGCTCTTTGATTCCTGTAAATTACAGCCAAGACTATCAGAAAAGTCAGGGCTGAAAGTTTGTGTATATATGTATACATATATAAATCTATATTCTTATGTATAAAAAAAATAAAATGGGAGTTAGGGGCAAAGGAAGCATTTTCCTGTAAGGGCAGGAATCAAACTATGTTGGTGTCCATACAGCTTTTCCTTTGGATAATTCTGTAGGTAAGGTGGTGAAGGCTGATTAAAATCTACTGAATTCTTATAAACTAGTGTGTGTTTTTTTTTAGTATATCCCTCAGTTTATGGACAGTTAGGAAGAAGCATAAATATAAATCGTCTTCATACAGAATTTTTTACAGATTAAAATTACATTAAAAAAACTGGAAAGAAATTGTGATATGCAGCTACTTGGGCAGCTGCATTTTTTTTTAAACTGTGACATTTCTGGACATCTGTAGTGAACAGAAGATACAGAAACACAAATGATTGGATCCATTAATTTACCTGACTGTGGTATGTTTTCGTGCTTTGTGGAATGTTTCTTCATTTTGCCTCTTTAATTGTTGAGACAAAGAATCGTTTTTGTTTTAACAACTGGAAAATTCTTTACTTATCGCCAACAACTTTGAAGAAATGTTTGCTGAATTTAGTGTTTGTTACCTAGTTGCGTTCAAGTTGAAAACTCACAAAAAAAGGCTCTCAAATTTTAGAATGTTCTAAAGCACAAGTAGGCAAGGCAAGTGCAAGTCCTGAGGTGTTTCTAAGTGGAGCACCAACACCCCAGCGCTTCCTAACCTCTAACTTCTTAAGAAAAAAGATGCCCCCCCAAGAAAATGGTACTTTTTTGTCATGTTGTAATGATTGACTTCTTGGTTTTGTCTTGCACATTGCTCAAAAGCTGTAAACATTTTCTGTTGTCAAAATCAGGTCCAAGCCACCCAAGAGGGATGAAAAGGAGCGGAAGAGACGGAGCCCGTCACCCAGACCTACAAAAGTGCATGTTGGAAGGCTCACGAGAAACGTGACCAAGGTAATGGCACATTCCCATGTAGTATCAAACTTGTGTGTCTTCTGTGAGGATGTGTGAGTGGCTCTTTTAAAGCTCTCAAAACTTTCTTGTTGCTAGAGTGCTGCCAAGTTGTAACAAATTCCTACTTTGTGTCCAAATTGATTAGTGAGGAAAATTTTGCTAGGATTTTACTGAGTCAAATACAGTGCAGGCTTTTGAGACTGTGTAGTGCTTAAAAGGTCTGTCTGCGTTGTCAGTATCACAGACCTTGTATCTTGCCTTTCTGGGAAGAAAAATGTAGAAGTTGGGACAATAGCTGAAATTACCTTGGAGGCCCTAAGGATATCTGGAGGTTCTTGATAAAGAATTTGAAGAGAGCTGGGCTGGCTTGAGTTGTCTTTGCTAGAATGTAGTTTAAAGGTCTTCAGAGGTAAAAGGTTTAGAGTGCTGGAAAAAATGATGTGTTTTGAAAAGTACTAACGATTGCACCTTACGAGTTTTCAGCTGAGGGCGTGAGTTCCCTTTTCAGATCCCCAAGACAATTTTTACATGAGTTGTGGTTTTGTAGCCAGTGTTGACATGCAGCAGTAACACTGCTAGAACTGGGAGTTTGGAACAATCCAAGGACGAACTGAACAGACAACAGCAGAGAAAGCAGTGGCAATCCTTTCCATGTCTGGCCAATGAAATGGGTCTCTTCCTGATCGTGGTGTTGATTTAAAGTTCATCTAGTGTTGTGTACAGCCTGAGTCCTGGTCAGTAAGTGTGGTCTTGCTTTTTCTCTGCAGGATCACATCATGGAAATTTTTTCCACTTACGGAAAGATTAAAATGATTGACATGCCAGTCGACAGGCTAAACCCACACCTCTCTAAGGGTTATGCTTATGTGGAGTTTGAGAACCCAGATGATGCTGAGAAAGCCCTAAAGCACATGGATGGAGGTAGGTATCAAATGCTGCATGGAGACCAGTGCTTTTAAAAATCTTTGGAGCAGACGAGGTTGATCTGAAAATGAGTTAGAGGTGATGGGGAAGCCTTTGGGGAACTGATTTGAAATTCTGCTTGTTTTCAGCCCAAATGGCTTCAGCTTTTGTGTGATTCAGGACTGATCCAAAAAATCACAGAACTATTAAAACTTTTTTTTTTTTTTTTTTAAAACAAGCAGTAATAAAATTCTTTAAGTTTCCATTAACATCTGAACTGCAATTTGGTGGGATATGAGGTTAAGAAATCTAATATATGTGGAGACTTTGTCAAAATAACCTCTGAGTGGGTGATGGAGATAGGACTGTAGGCTGAGTCACGCTTCAGTTGCTCCTGACAAAAGCTGTGAGTTGCAGTAATGTAACATGTAGATGTTAGTATTGGAAAATATTTAGTTCTTCCTGTTTCTGTGATTCCCTAAAAAGGCCAGATTGATGGTCAGGAGATCACTGCTACAGCTGTGCTGGCACCACGACCTCGGCCACCTCCCAGACGCTTTAGTCCACCCAGGAGGATGCTGCCGCCACCACCCATGTGGCGCAGGTCACCCCCTCGCATGAGGAGAAGGTGAGAGCTGTGACAATCTCTATTTCCTTCTCAGTGTAGCAATGCTTTATCACTGAAAGACTTGTCATGAGGACAGTTCAATCCTGTTGGACTTGACTTTCCCCTCCAGATGACTTTTCGGGCATCAGCTGAACCAGGGTTCTACTTACTAACTGCGTTGCAGCAGGGTGACCTGCTCTGGTCTGCACCCTGGATGCAGTCAGTCAGAAATTTCAGATGTTTTGCATCCTGTTCCCTGAGTCCTTTCTGCACAAATGCTTCCAGGTGAAGCGGGAATGGGCTTCTGGCTGGCAGAGTGCTTTTGGCAGCCTGCTCCAGCCGCTTGCTTTCCTGAAGCCCCTGCTGCTTCCTCCCTTATTTCTGAGACCAAAAAGCCATCCTGCATTGGGAGAGTGGAGTGCACGGACCCCAAGGTGTGACTGACATGCATGTGCCCCTTATGTGACTTGGGGCTGCCTGAACGTGCTCAGATAATGTGTCTTTTGGAGTCTTCTAGAGGCTGAGAGCATCTAGGTGAGCTTGGAAATCTGCTTGGACTCATCACGGGTAAAAGCCACTCCCGTTTGAGCCACTGGATTGCTGAATAGCTTATGAACTACAGGTTTAAAAATGAGAACTCGTTAACATGGCACAAGATCTGCTGCCTGTAGGTCCTCATTTAAATCTGCCTTTTCCTGAGGTCTGGCAAAAACTAGATTTGGCATTCCCTCCTCATGTGTGTTCTCCCCTAGTCTAACTTCTGTTGCCCTCTTCAGGCTCTGTTAATATTCTGGGCCTGGAATGTCAGTGTCACAATGGTGGCCATATAGATTGATTGTAGTACTGAAAAGATTGAATCTGAACTATTTCTTTAGAGTTAGACTTCCTCTAAGAAGTGTCCCTGGGGTTTGAAAGGGCTTATGTTAAATCCCTGAATATCACTGTATCTCAGGAGTCAAAGCTGACCTTTCAGGTGAAGGAAAATGATGTAGAATGAATGTGAGCTTGTTTTGCTTGAGGAAGGAAGAAAGATTCTTGTCTGTTCTTTGGATATTAAACATTCCTTCAACTTCCTGAATCAGAGGAAGGGTAGCCGGAGTATTCCTGCTGTGTGGTCAGAGTTTGAGTTGCCTTTTTCCCCTCTGAAGCTGGCTCTATTTCGCTTGAGCTCTTTTACTGTGGTGTGGGGTTTTTGGAGGGAGGTGGGAAAGTGGTTTTGAAAAGTTGATAAATGGGCTGGCAGATTACTGGAAGCTGTTACCCTTGTCTCCCGATGAAAGCTTTCTCCTTCCCTCTGCCAGGTCCCGGTCTCCTCGGCGCAGATCCCCCGTTCGCCGGCGATCAAGATCCAGATCTCCTGGCCGAAGGCGCCATCGCAGCCGCTCCAGCTCAAACTCCTCACGATAAAGCAAAAAGACTGGACAGCTTTTTATTTTTTAACTTAAATCCTGTCAGACTAAATATTGTACCTTTTTTTTTTTTTTATAATGGGTCTGGGTGACAAGGAGTGAGAGAGAAATAATCCTGGCAGTGAAGGAAACCTAAGAGGAGAGAGTGACAGTTTCTGGCCAGTAGACAGCCTTTGCTGTGGGGCTTCTAGTTTCCTGGCATTGAATTGAAATTATTTAAAAATGGCTTTGATTTTGAAGGCTGCAAAAACATCTTTTCCAGGTAAAGGGATGGGAAGATGTTAACAGCCTCTCTTTCTGCAGTTAGCAGACTGCTGCTTGGTGATTTCTAACCGCTTAGCACGCTGTACAGACCAGCACGTCAATCTCCAGCTATTCCCGAAACCCTGTGTCGTCGGGCAGGGAGGCATTTAACTGATCACTAGATGCCAGCACAGGATTTTTCAGAGCAGCTGGAGCCCAGATCTGCCCGAGACTTAAATTCCGAGTTGTTGCTTTATTCCAATTCCAGACAGATCGTTAGTTCCTGCAGAGAATGCTCTTTCTGCAGATTAAGCTTTTCTGTAATGCATACACCAGACCATTGCCACAGTCCAGCCTGCTGACCGTGATACTTTAGAAAAGAACCTGGAAATCTTAAGAACTGGTTTATAGCTGCCCCCGTAAGTGATTTTTTTCACCTTTTCTTAAAGGGTTTTGGTAAAAACTTCCTCCACACCCCCCCAGGGGACAGTGCGAGTGCTTCTGCTTTAACCCAGCTCAGGGGGCGACTGCCCATCGACCCCCTGGGGGCTGCGAGGCAGAGCGGGGGCTGGGGGCCGCCACGCTGCCTGCAGTAACCGGGGTCTGCATAGGGAAAGGCAAAGAGTTTTCCACCCGTTGTACAGTCGATACTATACAGACTTTTGTTTTCTATCACTTTGTAACCTTTTGGGCCATGTTGTGTTTGTACTTGTGTAGGATGAGCGACTATTGAATAAAGCTGTAGGGTTGAGAGTAACCGCCCTGTCTCGCTGCCTTCCTGCCCCGCTGAGCCCAGCGCCTCCCCTCCGAGGAGGGTTTTTGGGTGAAACCGGGGCTGCCCCCTCCCGCCGGAGGGCTCCCCCTACAAAGGGCATCTCTCTCTTTAAGGCCCGCGTGGGCGGTGCTTTGGCCCCGCGCGTCACGCCGGCCTGCGCCGCCGATTGGCTGCCGCCGCGGGCGGACGAGAGCGGTGTCCTCAGGCGGCTCGCGCAGCGTCATGGCGGCGCCGCCGGAGCGGGCGTGGGGAGAGGCGGCGGCGGTCCCGGTCCCGGCCTCCCTCGGGGAGCGGGCGCTGCTCGGCGCCTCCCTGCGGAGCCTGGTCCGGACGCGGCCTGCGGGCGAGTGGCGGAGCTGCATCCTGGAGGCGCCGCCCGGGCTCGCTCTCTCCGTCCTGCTGGAGGCGCTCGCCGCCCCGGGGTCAGTTTGGCGGGGCGCTGGGCTCTCTCCCCGGTGGGAGGCGGGTGTGCCCGGCGCGGGGTCGGGAGAGCTGAGGGGCTCGGCCTCCCGAGGGGTAGCGGCGGGCGGGGGTGAGGGCAGCGCGGGGGGGCCCGGCTCTGCCTTCGGGCCCGGCTCTGCCTTCGGGCCCGGCTCTGCCTTCGGGCCCGGCTCCGTCGGTGTCACGGCCGCTGCCGGCACCGCTGGTCCCGCCGGCGTCGCACCGCTCCTCAGTCGTGCTCGTAGCATCTCCGGAACCGTGCCGAGCTGAGGAAATTAGAGATAGGGAGAGGTTAAAATGGCTTTGGCTTTCGTCTGATGCGGATTGAAGCTCTGCGTGGCGGGGCAGCAGCGGTGAGAGCACAGCAGAGAAACGACGGGGTGCGGGCCTTTTTTTACCAGTGACAAGGGCAGGGGCTCACGGCAATCGCTTCCCTCCCTCCCCAGCCCTGCGGTGCCGGAGGTGGTGGCGGTGCTGGAGCAATTCCTGCAGGAGGGAGGGCTCCCGGCCCTGCTGTGGGAGCTCTGCCGGGAGCAGGCCGGCCCCCCCGGGCTGCAGGAGGCCCTGCTCACCCAGGTCGTGTGTTTGCCCGACCGTGTCAGCAACAAGCTCCAGGGGAAAAACCCGCCCGCGTTCTTCCCACAGAACTACTTTCCTCTCCTGGGTGGTGCAATTATCCAGGTGCTGCAGAGGATCTCCGAGTCTCTAAGAGGTAAGCTTGCAGGAGGGCTGATAGGAACAGCTCTTCTGGAGAAGTGTTTTGTCTTGGCCAGCACCTTGGCTGGTGCTTTAGGTACAGGTGGTGGGTGCTGCTGAGCCTCACGGTCATCCTTCGTGCCAAACTTCATTGTGTTTAAAAGCATAAGATACTAGGGATGAGGAAGAAGGCTGAGGCTTTTTAAAATCCCACTGAAAGCTGCTCCCCTACAAGCTGCTAAATAGCATCATCTGTTGCCAAAGCCCAGTTGTGGTCTATGCTGAAGGAATTGTATGGAAGATTTAAATGGTACTGAACGAGCCACTGGCTTTATTACCATTGCGTTAACGGGGGAATGAGCTGCTTTAGTCTTCTAGCTCTCGCCATCTATAAATAATAGTGGATGCCGCTTTGTGCCCAAAGACAAATGGTGGAGGGAAGAGGAGATGATGCTTGAAGAGAAGAAATTTATCTGTGTTTTCAGGCTTCAATACTTGTAGAAGTGTATGCGCCTCCTTCTGAAGGTTGTTTGGAGGATGCTGGTGATGCTCTTGGTAAGCTTGTGTCTGTTTTATCCCAGGTGGCTTGGATTGCTCAATCTCTTTTGTTTCTCATGTCCTGGGAAAGGTGTGCCTTCATGGGAGACAAAGTGAGTGTTTTACAGTCCTGTTTTTCTGCATTAGTACAGAAGGATGACTATGATGATGATCAGCAGAGGGAGTGGGTGATGGACCAATTAATACTTTGGGGGTTCTGTGAGTTGGACTGAATAGGCTGCTCTCTGCTTTCTGGGGGTACTCAACTACATATCTGAGAGATTTTGGTGCTTCTGTCAGCTCACGTGGATGTGATCTGCTCTCTCAAAAATACCAAGAGGAGATTACCCTTCTCCTCCTGCTGTTTGGGGCATAACCATTAAATGCTCTTCTAGTACTTTTCATCCAGTGGTTGGAAAGTGCCTTCTAAATACCGGTATAAAGCACTGCCCATATGTAATAGCCCTCTCACATGAGTAGCCTTCAATCTGCCTTTGCTTAGGATTTTGCAGCCACTGAATGCAGAAGTAGTTAACGGGGCTGGGAAAGAAGAGGGAAGATTTTTCTAGCTGTTTACTGTGACAAGGAATACTTGCAAGTTCCTTAGGCTGCTTCAGTTAGTTCTTACCACGGGAGCAATTTAGAGCCACAAACTACGTTGTATTTCTTCCTCTTGTAAGGATCTTGAAATCTGCAGGCTGACCTTGAGCACCATTGCAACAGTTCCATCCATCTGCTGTGTTTACCTGTTTTCCCTTCCACTTCAGAGGAAATTCTGAGCGTTTTGGTTCCCCGCCTAACGGACCTCACCAAGTCAGACTGCATCTGGCAAAGAATATGCTGGCGACTGGTGGAATGTGTGCCAGACCGCTGTATGGAAGCTGTGGTCCTTGGGTTTGTGCAGAGAGCACCTGGGTAAGAACTCTGCTTTTCTCCCTGATCCAGAGCAAAAGCTGGAATTCTTTCACAAATAGTTGCAGAATTGATTTCTGAAAGGGGCTGACACGTGTGTGTTTGTGTAGGTGGTTTCTTACAGTGCTGGTTTTTGAGAAACTCTAAGGGTAAAGTAGTTGATTGTTCCCTCTCAGGTAGAACCTGCACCATTCCTTAAAGATCTGTGTCATGACATGCAGTTAAAAAACAAATGAAAACATTCTTTGCAATTGCTGTCTCACTCTTAAAGTTTAGAGGTGTTCTGGAGACTTGGTTACAAACAGCTGCTTGGAGAATTTTTTGTGATTAGTGGCAGCGTGACAGTAATTACATGGATTCCTGATGTTCTGCTGTTGCCCTGTCTTGCTAGGGCAGATGTCTTGTCTAGGTTGCTGGGGAACCTGGTTGTGAAAAACAAGAAAGCTCAGTTTGTGGTGACACAGAAGATGGTGCTCTTGCAGTATGGCCACACGGTAAGGACTCTGTGGTGAACAGAGGTGCTAGTGACGCCTGCTTTTCCTAAATGCCAGTGTTTCTTGCAGCTGAGCTCCCAGTCTTCTTGAGTAAGATTTAACTCTTTATTCGGAAATAATCTCTCCATGTGTACCTGAGCTGTGCATCCCTCAGCTCAGCATAATGACGAGAAAGTGCTGAACAGTTGCCTTGAAATCATGGGCTTTATGTGCTTTCTCAGGGTTGAAAGCCATTAGCAGAATTACTGTACTCTTCTTCTGGAACCAAGTGGTTATTGGCACATGATTTCAGGGTTCTGGGGGGCTGGAGACATCTAGTTAATTCAGAATCTGAGAGAAGAGACTGAAGAAGACTCAACCTGCCCTCAGGGATAAGAATTAGATTGAGGAGACAAGGACTGGGATTGTTTTGGGGTTTTTTTCTGCATATCTGCATTTGTCACAAGGTGTTAGGAAGCGTTCTGGGGCTTGTGATGTTGTTGTGAGGGATGTTCTCTAGACTTTGTGTTCCGTGTTTGCCCGGGACTGTGCTGATCTGATTTTGATGGTAAAAATACTGTCCTGAATTTCTGTCCTGTTTTCCATGTATTTCATCAGCAACTGCGTGTGTGTGTTTGGTTGATTTTTTTCAAATTACTTCTCTGTCTCTGAATGTTGTCAACCAGTCTCTTAGCATGAAAAGTTTAATGAAGTAAAAATACACACTTGCCATTGCTGGATGACAACTTTATGCCCACTTAAAGCAGGCCTCGTGGTTTTCATTGCAGACTGCAGTGCTACAGAACCTCCTTGGCTACCTGGCCCTGGATAGCCTTCGGCGTGCCTTATTGATCAAAGTAAGGTTAAGTAATGTTTAATGTTGTTGGGGAGGTATCTGATGGAAAAATTGGACTCTGTGAGTGTGTGTGTATACATCTGTGGGGTGCACTATTTTGGCACTTCTTAAGATGCTTTTGTTACTGTTCGTGAGAGTGAGGGCAGCCCTGTCATAGCACAAGTAAACTGTGATATAGAAATAGAAGGCTTTCTGCACTGCTGGTGTTAGTTTTTAATATTTAATTGGGTGAATTGTCTTCCAAGTAGCAAAACTAAATGAGGCTTGGATTCTGACAGGTGTCACGTGTCCTTCATCCTTCTCAGCTTCCTCTGTCAGCCCCTGCTTATGTGGCTCGGCCAGGTGGCATCAACTGATGAAGTTGTTGATTGCTGTCTGTGTGCCAAATGGCTGATGCTTCAGATCATTCTCAGCTGTCTTTTCCTGGGTGGGGATGCAGATGTTTTCCCTCTCCAAGTCAGCAGTGTCATGGAACTTCTAGGAAATCTGTATCTCTGGAAATCTCTACTGTTTTGATGATTTTTTTTTTTTTGTACTGGTTATGTTCTATTATTCTAATTATTTGGAAGTACTGGAAGCTATATAAGATCGGACTCAAAACATGTTACACCATATAGTATCATATTGGTTTTTGACAATAATGCCTATTGCTCTGCGTATAATTATCACTTTTAAATACAAAAAACCCCCAACATTATTTTTAACAATACATTAAATGAAGGTGGTGTGGGATTCTCAGTTGATCAAACACAGTACGTTTTGGGCCCTGGAATACAAGATTAGCTCCATTTGTGTAAAGTTCACTGGGAAGCATAAAGAAGAACAAAGTGGCATCAGAACATACAGTGTTCTGTATGAAAGCACGTTTTTGAAATGTGCTTCAAGAAGAAGATTAGTTGTGTGCCGAAAAGATCTGTTTCAAGCCAACTTGAGTTCTCTGATTCAGGTGCTGAAAGACCTGTTGGAGACCTGGGGCAACAGCAGTGCGGTGAAACACTCCCCCCCCGAGCAGCAGCGGTACATTAGCCAGGCCATCCTGATCTGCCTCTCCCACCTGAGGGAGCAGGAAATCGAGAGCTGCAGACAAGGTGAGGCAGTGGGAGAAGCAGGGGATGGATTTGTGTAACAGAAATTCTTACCGAGTAGAAAAACACCTTGTTTTGATCTATGGATAAACAGGATTGTCCCATCTTCCTCTTGGGACTGCTATGATGTAATTGCAAGTGCATAGCTTTAAATTATGAAATTGGAGAAGCCTGTCTTTGAACTAAGGTTCTTACCTGAACAGTGGTTTGGGAACCCTTAAGTTTTGTCACAGGAAAACAAGGATTGACTCTGGGGCTGGGTAGAGGAATGATGTGATTCACAATTGATAGACTTTCTGTTGGAACATGAGTAAGGCTTCAAAGAGGACAGGGGAAAGTACACTGAGGATAGAAACTGTTTGGTTGGGCTCTGACTGTCCACGTGCATTCCTCTGTGTCATTCTGCTCCCCTCGGTGTGCGGTGAATAGGGACAGTGAGTTACCAGCAAGGACCTCCTATTATGGATTCATACAGGGCATAGCACACTAGGGTCCTGGTCTAAAATTTCTGTTTCTCTTGTAGTAAAAAAAATTCGGTCTAATGTCTAGAGTTACTTCTCTCTGTGTGTGGCTTTTGGAGGGGGGAAAAAGGTTGACTTCTAGATTTCATTCTATAATTTATTTTTGTGTAGGCGAACAAGTGACTTGTTATTTACTAACATTACTGTAGTTTTATAATCTGTTTTTTATCTGACAGTTGTTGAAAAGATAAGCTTTTCAGAGTTGAAGAAGGTCAGTCTAACAGCAGTGAGCCTGCTCGGTAGAGCTGGCAGCCATCGGTCTCTGTGGGATGAGCAGTGCTGATGTTACCTGCCTGGTTCAGCTTATCTAGGTGGTGAGGGAAACTTCTCCCTCTGTGACTGTCATAGTGCTCAGAATTTGTAGCTTCCTGAAAACATGGCTTTTCACTTCAGTGGCTTTGAAGCACTCTAAAAACAAACTGGAGAGTGTCTTGACTTACCGTCATTTTTTGTTTCGGTGAAAGCAGAAATATTCCAAATGTAGGATATATGGTAACGTTTTGCTGACTTTGTTGACCATGCAGAAGTATGGGTTCATTATAGTGGTGCTGAAGGGCAATCCTGCTATCGCAGAAAGAGAAGTCACAGCTCCATGGGCCCTTCCTGTATTTCTACCTGTTACCGGGTGGTGAGTGGCTGAAGATGCTCTCTCAGGGAACCGGCATAAAGATGGATGTTTGTTTCTGTCACTGTTTCATGTGCTGTTTGGGCTTTTTTCCAGAAATTCTCACAAGCATGATGGAGGGTGTGAAGTGCCACTTGGACAGCAACCTGCCACGAATACGGCGGCTGGGAATGATCGTGGCAGAGAGCATTAGTTTGAAAGCAAACACTGATGGGCCTGTCCTGAAGTTTCAGGTGAAGGTTATAATGAAATTTATGCCTGGTGTGCAGGGCTTGGAGGAAATAAAAGCTTTAAACTAGATGATCCAGGGCATTATAGCGTCTGGAAATAAAGAAAGGCAGCAACACTTTCAAAAGGAGAGGATATCTATTTACAAAAAACCAGTTGTATAGAAAATAGCCAGGTGGCTGAGAGTGACCTTAAAAGTGTAATGTGATGACAAAGTTCAGAGCAGACTGATGATAATAAAGGACTGATTGTATTACATGGGGGAATTGAAGTCTGACCCATGGAAGTTGAGAGGGAATGTCAAACCTAAACCAGTGGGGAACACTCAGTCCTTGACACAGTGGGAAGACCTGCTCTGAGTTGAGATTTTCAGGCTTGACATGGGGATATATGCTCTGCTATTTCCAGTAGAGTTTGCAAGAACTATGTGATTAAATGACATTAATTCTTTAAAAAATGACATTAATTCTTTTAAAAACTGCATCGTCCCTCATGCCACATTGCTGTTTATTGAATTTTTTAAAGATTGTAAATAACATTCAGGCAAGGTCTGATCAGGTCCTACTGTTAATTATAGAGACAAAGATTTCGTATGGCACAGGTCACTATACAGCATAAATACACTACTGCTGGCAGCACAGTGATCGAAAGAAAGGGGATTTTTGTAGGTTCATCTGCTCATGATTCAGTCTTCATTTGCACACTGCAGAAGGCTCAAATGTTGAATGTTGGGGCATATTTGCAATAAAATAGTGCAGTAACAGTTATTCTGAATGTCTAGTATGAAGAAGATGATGAAGCAAGAGAATTGAAGTCCCTCCTGGTGCAGACTCCACCCTCCTCTGTTGTCCCCAGCCTTCCAGATAAAGAGTAAGATATTGCTACTATTCATGCCATCTTTTTGCTCTTAATACCTTTTTTTTGAGTAACATAATAGAGCTGTATTCAAGATGTCTTGCGTATTCTTAAGCATTACAGTGCACCTTATTCTTACAATGCACTGTAGTTATTTTAAATTCATAATTCCAATGGTAGTATGTATTAAAATTGCTTGTTTGACAGCTGCGTGTGGTGAAACCATGCTGCAGTTTCTAGGGCTCTTAACTGCCCCTGGGTAGAATCAAATGGGTCTTTATGTTCACGTCTGGGAAATCTGGCGTTATGCCGTGTACCCCCAGCCCATTTATCAGTAACAAAAATCTAGCATATCTGTCAGTCTAAAGGCTGGTTCTCTGGGCTCTCAACTTCCATAGCCTCTGCTGAGGCTTTTGGCCCTTGAATCACTTAATTTTACCGGCAGATGAATGAAGCACTTCCTGAAAGTGAAGCTGTGCAGTACTGCAGTGAAATATAGAAGATTTATTGCTCCCATTTTAGGGGCATAAACAGCATTTGAGAAGCAGAGAGTTGAAAGAACACACCAAAGTCCACAGAAATACGTACAGAAAAAAAAAAATCTCTGTTACTGTATTCATCCCACTAGCAATGGTTAAAGATGTTTCTTCCCCATTTGTTCAGTTTCGTTCAAAACTTGAAATGAAATGTCTGGGTGCATGTCTCAGATCCTCCTGGAAACCATGCTAAGGCACATGGAAAACAAGGAGGTGACTGGTGACAGCCAACATGGCTTCACCAAGGGCAAGTCACACCTGACAAATTTGGAGGCCTTCTACGATGGCACTAC
>JAOXNO010000070.1:18195031-18207748 GCA_028565335.1 Limnodromus scolopaceus | reverse complement strand
GTGGTGAGAGCCTGGCCCGGGTTGCCCAGAGAAGCTGTGGCTGCCCCATCCCTGGAGGGGTTCAAGGCCAGGTTGGACGGGGCTTTGAGGGACCTGGTCTGGTGGAAGGTGTCTCTGCCCAGGACAGGGGAGTTGGAACTGGATGATGCTTATGGTCCCTTCCAACCCAAACCATTCTATGATCCTATAATTGTGTTGGCCAATCAAGGTGGGAGACTGCAGCAGAAGTAATTATCTGCCGTTCTGTTTCAGCAGCAAGGGCTGATGTTGTGGGGAGTTTCTTGTGAATAAGTACTGTTACTCCATTGGGTGTAATACTTCTTGTTCCTCAAAGCAGGAATGAGAAAGCAGATGCTGCAGTGACGGTGGTGTTGGAAAGTAACAAGAAATCACATACAGCAGCCCCTGTGAAGCCAGATGAGGAGTCGGATGCTGAGCTTGACAGGTAAGGGCCAAGGAACTGGTAGGAAATGGAAAATAAACAGCAGGTTCTTAAGAGCAGATATGGGGAGAAGGGAGCCATTGGTAGTTGCATTTTTTGGCAAATGTTGTGCTTTCTGACCTTGTTCAGCTGAGTAGTGTGCAGTACAACAGGACCTCGCGTAGGAAATTGCACACAAGTATGTTAGTCAATAATTTGAGAAATGTCTGTCATGTACATCCTTTGTATTTTATTCCATTTGACTTTGATACACGTTTCCTGGAAGTATGGATATACATCTACCCATTTTAATAGTGGACCTGCCTTATTCTGTCACTTTCCCGATATATAAAGAAATCTCAAGAATCATCACTGGGTCACCCGAGTCCTTCCTTCACTTGACCAGGAGATCCAGTTCTAGATCTGGTCATGGAACTGCTCTTCCACTGAGCTTCAGAGTAATGGATAGAACTTCCTAAGGAGCCCTTTCAGACTGGCCTTCAGCAGCGCTGCTGGACGATGAAAGAGTGACAGTGTTACCACAGTGTGTGTGCTGGTTCTTTCCCTCTTGTGTGGAGAGCTGGGGAAAGGAAAAACATCTGTACCCCATAGTCTAACTCCTGCTATTCTTCTTTTATAGTGATGATGACTTCATCCCTTATGACATGTCCGAGGATAAAGAACTAAAGACTAAGGCTCCTGTGTATATCCAAGACTGTATTGAAGGTAGGAGATTTTGGGCTGAGTCTTTATCCATTTCTTACTGGTTTTGGGAGAGTGATCTTTGTGTAGGTTTATTTCTTTTCTGAGCTAATTTGAAGAAGCTGTAGGATTTCAGTAATGCAGGCTCAAGTGTTGAACTGTAATTTGTGTAATTTCAATGTAGTTCCTAATGCCAATCTTGCACTGGGTCAGTGATACCTACCTATAACAAGACAAGCTATTGGCAGAAGAAAGTTGGGGGTATATACCCAAGCATAACCATTCTGTTAATAGTTCGTGTTTTTGTCTTCTGATTACTTTCAGTCCTGACAGGTTCTGAAGATTTGGACAAATGGGAAGCTACAGTCAAGGCTCTTGAGGGCTTGGTTCGAAAGAATCCAGCAGCAACAAGAGAGGTGAAGTAGTATGAGCTAATACAGGAATTATCCTTTGCCCTTGTGAGGAGACTAAAGGTGCCACCAGGGCAGCAGCCAGGCTGTGTGTGAGGCTGCAGGGCACAAAAGAACAGAGAAGGAGGCGAAGGGGCTGGCATTTGGCAGCTCCAGTGCTGAAAATGAAATGTGTTGCAAGTAGTCCTTGCCAGTAACATGAGGAAGCTCTATGCTTTCTGCTGGGCAGCAAAAACATTAGAAATGCAGTTTACAGAGCAGCCACAAATTCCACAGACCAATTGATCTTAATTTTGGATTTAATTGATTTTCAATTGAAATTAAATTTAATTGTTATTCCTCAATAAAAAGGGGGATAAAATCAATTTGACTTTCCCTACTTGCTTGTACAAGCATAATGTCTTCTGGAGGGAGTAGTTGGATTGTACTGGTCAAGATGAAAAGCTCAGGTGAGAGGAACTTGGGACAAAGTCACTGGTGTAATGAGAGCTCACCACCACTTGTTAGTGAATGCTTGAAGGTGGCAGAGATGCAGGGCTCTTTCAGCTGAGAAAGGGAAGGGGTGTTTGTAGTCTGGTAAACAATGCGCAATCTGCTGCTGCTTATCTGGATGGGGTTTGGATGTGGTACTGCACCCCTGAACTCATTAGTTATAGTCACAAGTCCTCCATGATGCCACCACTTGTCCAAAAAGCAAAAGTGAACGTGGACAGAGGAATCGGCATAGGGTTTGTTCAGTGTTTTGAGAAATCTGTCTGGTCGGTGTTTAACTTAGGGTGTTTTCTCTCCCTCCTGAGCTATGGACATGTTGCCTGTATTCCAGACCCTCATTGTCATTGCTTAAACATTAGAAATGGAAAATAGGTGCTGCTGTGTAAATCCTGTGAGAACGAAAACACCTGCGGGGACTGGATTCCGTTTTTTGTATTTTGAGCAGGTGAGTGTGGAGCTGGCAAAAATACTACTGCATCTGGAGGAGAAGAGCTGCATTGAAGGCTTTGTGGAGCTCCGTCAGAGAGCTCAAATAGCTGTTTTAACCACAGATCCAATACCTGTGAGTCCCTCTTACTGCTTTCCTTTTTTCAGTTGAGACACTGGCAAAAATTTAAGCTGATAGAAGCAGCTATCAGTGTGGTAAAATAGCTCGTTCACATCTGACAGCACTTATACAGAGATATGCTATGGACTGTAGAATCTGCAGTGGACAACCTAAGCAACAGAAAAGAGAAAACTCTGTCAGAGCTGTAATGAACTGGAGGAGCTGTTTGGAGACTGTTAGTGTGAGTGTACCTGACAAGGCAAATTAGATAAGGACTTGTTGCATTGGAGGGAGATAGCTTCCCTCTATGTGAAACATATGTACAAAGGGCTTCTCTAGAAGAATACATGACTGGTGATTGTAGTGATAGAATCACGGAATGTTTGGGTTGGAAAGGATCTTCAAAGCCACCCCCTGCCCTGGGCAGGGACACCTCCCACCAGACCAGGTCCCTCAAAGCCCCCTCCAACCTGGCCTTGAACCCCTCCAGGGATGGGGCAGCCACAGCTTCTCTGGGCAACCTGGGCCAGGCTCTCAGCACCCTCATAGCAAACAAGTTCTTCCTTATGTCCGATCTAGATCTATCCTCTGTCAGTTTAAAACCTTTGCCCCTCATCCTGTCAGTACAGGCCTTGGTAAAAAGTCTCTCTCCCATCTTTTTTATAAGCTCCCTTTAAGTATGGAAAGGCCACAATAAGGTCTCCTTCAAAGTGTCAAAGCTGCCATGACAGTTGTTTGGTTACCTCTGCATAGGAGGGGGAGAAGAAAGGTGAAGTCTCATTTGTCATTTAGTTCCTTTGTAAGAATCTAGAAATGGAAGTATCTGAATTTCCTCTATTTGCGCATTTGTCCTGAAACAAAGTGCTTTTAGAGTTAGTGGGAAGGCTGTTTCCAGCCAGGATTTGCATTCATTACGCCTTGATTTTTCTGTACAGGTAGCAAAGTATTTGACCTCCCAATTCTACTCTCTGAACTATAGTCTTCGTCAGCGCGTGGACATTCTCGATGTAAGTGCTCTGCTCTTCTCACTTCCCTTGTGTCTCTCTTGCACCGGTGCTGCTCCCCCGAGGTGTAACGGGGTTACCTTTTATTTCTCATAGGAGGCGGCAGAGGCATGGGAATCTCTTATGTTAGTGTTTGTGCCTGGCATTCCCCTCTCCTTTGTGACCCTGCTGTGCTCCAGTCGTACAGCTGTCCTTCCCCACAGAATGCAAAATATGGGATGGCCAGTTGCTAGGAGAAGCCGCTGTTTCCTAACATGCCATCAGGCTGTTTTATCTTCACTTTCTGAAAAACGGTGGTCTACCTGTGACTCCTACGGCATCTCACTGTGTCTGAAGGAGGAGCCACTGTTGTGTTTCAGGGCTAAGTGACCAAGTGTTTGGTCAGTGCCTCCGAGCCAAGTTGGTTATTTGGGCTTCAGTTACCTTGCTGTCTTCATTCAAAACCTCTTGTGCCTTCCTGCCTTGCTCCTCCGATCAGTTTGGGTGCAGGTAACTGTTGTTGTTGTTGTTCCCTAGTACAAGGGATTACCCCTTTTTAAAAGAACCTCCCTCTTTTTCATCTAGGTATTGGTTTTGGCAGCTCAGGAGCTGTCCTATCCCAAATCCCATGGGAAGACCAAGCATGCTGATGCCCAAAAGCCTTGTATCCAGCTTCTCCCTGGAAGTGATAGCTCTAAGGACTGGAGAAGAGTTGTTGATGAGAGGATCAAAAGCAAGACTCGGAGATTTGCTACGGTGAGGCCAGGGCAAAAACAAACTCATGTCAAATCCAGCAAAAGGAGACACTTGGAGTTGCTGTAGTACTGTCTGGAAATTGGGCCCAACCCAAAGGAACGACTGTGTAACTTCAAAAATAAGTTCATCTTAGTATCTGGCTGAATCTTCTGGTGCAGAGTACCTGGCAGGGAGAGGAAAATAAACCTTGAACTCCTTGCCTTGCACTGAGGGATAGTTGTTGCTGTTCTGAGCTTGTCTGGCCGCTGCAGGGAGCTGTGACTGCACTGCACGGATCCCGGAGCCGCCTCCGTCAGAGTAGCTGCCTCTGCTCAGGACTGTCTCAGCCTATTTTTCAGGGAGATAAATTGATGCCAGTTTGCCCGTTCCCAGAACTCCCTCGTGGTTCATCCTGGAGAACTTGCTTTCTAAAACTCCTCTATCCCTTGCACGTTCTTGTTTCTTATCTGTAGCCCAGCAGTACTGAGCTATATTGTATTGAAGTATTTGTATATGTTAGAGGATATGCAGTGGGAAGTGAGCCATCCAGTCTGGAAAGGAGTAGCCACAGGCATACAAGCAGACCGTGGCTGACAATGGCTGCAAGGGACTCTTGACGGTGTCCAGTGAAGTGGCAGAGCTGGATGCTGCGTCTTGTGTCTGAACTTCATTTTTCTCTTGGGCAGGGTCAGTCTCAAGTGGAACGGGCTTCTGGCCCAAATGAGTTCAATTCTGTTGCTGGGCACTTCTTTTTTCCATTGATTCAGCACTTTGACAGGTGAGTGTGAACCCCTTGGGATGTGGGCCTGGAGCTGCCAGAGTCAACTTTCTGCTTGTTCTGCTTGCCTCGGAGCAGCACGCTAAAAACCAGAAGCTCTGTGGGAGTCCAGTGACACTGGTGCCTGGTTCATGCATAAAGCTTAGAGAGGATGGGTTTGTGGTCCCTTGGGCTTATCCTATGAAGTCTTGTTGGGCAGGAGTATGTGAGACCCTGCAGAAGTGAAGATACGTTATGAAGAATAACCTGTCACAGGTCCACAGGCAGATGATTTTGGCAGACCTCTACCTTGGGAGGTTCTCACAGAACCACAGAACATTAACCAAACTTAACTCTATCTCGGGTTTGGGCCTATCACCTGGACTGGTCCTTGTGACCATGTTTATTGTCAATTACTTAAGTCTTTGCTTACCTAAGGAAGGCAGAGTAATTGATTCCATGAGAATAAAGGTTCTTGTAATACCAGTCGTAGTGGTTTATTTCCAGTAGGGCAGTGGTGCTTGCTTTTGCAAGCAGTTCTAAGTAAACCCTGTTGGTAGAATGAGTGATACCTGCTGTAAGAGTAGAGGATGTTACCAGTCTGGAAGCAAAGATGAGAACCAAGAGCTGTGGCCTGTGTTAAGCTGGGAGTAACTAGTCAGTGACTGTTGGTTTAGGGATTCAGCCTTGTGGGGGACAGTTCACCCCGTGTGACCACCCTGACTGTTCCAAAGACGCACTGATCAGCCTTCTCACTGCTACAGACTGTGTCTTGCACTTGCAGGCCTTTGACAACATTTGATCTCCTGGGGGAAGATCACTTTGTCCTTGGAAGACTGGTCCACGCTTTAGCAATCCTGATGTACTTGGCTGTCAACACTGTGGTAAGAAAAGGCTGCAGGAGCTTGCAGGTGGCAGGAGAGACCCAGCCTGGGAGCTCAGAGGTGCCTTCTGAAACCGCAGTGTGCTCTGGGGCCTGCCACACTTAGACTGGCAGCAAGTTTGAGTTGGGTGTGTGCTGAGAACTTGCAAAAAGGGCTGAGAGAAAGTGGTCAGAAAGGAGTCATTCAGACACCCCTGCAGTATCTTTTGCTGCCTCTGGTAGAAAAACTGTCAAGTTCTGTGGGAGGTTGGGCACTACGTTTCACTTTAACTTAAGCATGAGTAAAATAAGGTTAATTGCGACCATAATGTTCACAGCAGTGTATGCCAAGGTCTGGTTCTGTACGGTGGTGTGAATGAGAAGGTATTCAGTGTTTTTGTCGTAATTTTGTTTTGCAGGCAGTTACTGCAATGGGAAAGGCACTGCTGGAGTTTGTTTGGGCTCTGCGTTTCCACACTGACTCGTGAGTTGTAGCTGTATGCTTCCGTTTTTAAAGATCAGCTGTGAGCCAGCCTGCAGCCATGCTTTGTCTTTGTCCAATACTAGCACCCGACTGAGAATGTCAGTGACTTAATGCATTAACTCGGTGCTGTCCTCCAGCCTTGGGCTCTTATGACTGAGTATTGCAAGAATAGGTAACAAAGGTCTTGCTTTAATGTCAGGCCAAGGTATGAACTTGGCCAGTGTCTACTAGTGGGCGGTGCAGTTGTTACCTATAGAGAGCGTGACAAATTTCTTGGTCAGCTGTCCATGTGATAGTTCCGTCTATATTTACTCAGGGAGCTCAGAAATCTTTAGATGTGATTCCAGCATACAACCCTGGAAAGAAATAGAGACATGTAGCCAAAATGCTGTAAACATCCAGTTTCTGTTTTGATCTCAGACTTGTCCATGTGAATTACATGAGAGTCCCTGCACTACAGTATGGCAGGGGCTCCAGATGTGGGCTCTCTGCCAGCTGGTGCATGGTTCCACTCCTAACCAGTAGGAATACGGCCTAAAGTCATTATAATCACAAACATTTGAATCTGAAGAGCCCCTGAGGTAGAGCCTGAAGCTGCAAGTTGTAACCAGTTCAGGCTTTCTCCAACAGGTACGTGCGCCAGGGTCTCTTGTCCTGTGTCTCCTCCGTGCTCCTCAGTGTCCCTGCAGAGCGTCTCCTGGAAGACATAACAGAAGAGCTTTTGGAGACTCAGTCCTGGCTGGGAGGTAAGTGGTGGTGGTATACACCAGTGTTTTTCTGGTTAGTGGTCCAGTCTTTGTGTAGCATCTCTTTGTGATGGTAGCAATGAAGTCCTGGTGTTGCACACCAGAGAAATGCATGATAAGCATAATTGTTGCTTGCTTGTAAGTTCAGGACAAATAGCAGACCACACTGTATGTCTCTGTCCAGGCATGCAACCACCCATTTCTCGAAGCTGCAGAAGGTATCGTCATATTGCACATTACATCCAGGCAGTGACAGACCAGCAGTAACGTCCATGGCTTGTACGGCCCGTTTGCACCACACACACAGAGATGATGGGTTTTTTTAGTGCTAAAAATAGGAGGAAGAAGAGTATGGCCTCATCTCCCAACTTCCAATTGTTGATGGCAAGAACAACCTGTGGAAGCCAGCACGTGACTGCTTGCTGCACCCAGTGCCCCTTACATCCACGCAAGCTGTGTTTGTGGGTTCTGGGAGGCTGGAGATGCACCAGTCAGGGGTCAGCAATGGCTGGAAGTACAGGAGGAAATAATGCTGTGCGCTTTGTAGCTCTGAAGCCCCCACTGTGTTCTGAGTGGACCTCATGTGACTCCTTGGTTTGGTTTCCCTCACTGTTCTCACTCCTGGTGAGTTGCCATCCCGCGGGGAGCAGGCAGGAAGTGTTGCTGACACAGCTGGCCCCTGATGCTTGCAGGTTGTGGAGCTCCATGCCCTTGAAAGGGGCCTTGTGGGGCCAAAAACTTCACTTTTCCCATGACATAGTGTGCTCTGAGGAATCTGCTTGTCGCGGCAGTTAACTCCGCTATTACAAAGTAAAGCCTCTCCAGGAATGTTATAAATGTATTTTCAGCATGAGGGTCTGGGTAATCTGTTTTTAATGAGTTATTTTTAGAAGGAGGAGGAGAACAGAGCTAGTAGCATCTCTTCATGCCTGTAGGTAGTGTAACAGCCATCTCTGTATGTGTGGTGCTTTTGCATGAAAATTGCATGGTAGATCCTGGTGGGAATGAGAGCAGAAGGTCACAGTTGTGTCTTTGGTAGAGAGGGGGAAGCTGTTCTAGGAGCCATTCAGAAAACTTGGAGAATACAGCTCAGCTCCACGTCTGGTCAGATGCAACTTAAACCTTGCACATCCTTCTACAGCTGCTTCCTGAACCAGGACAGCTTCGTGGGCTGTGCCCTTGCTCTTTGTTGTAAGATTGTTGGTGACACAGCTCTCGCAGGGGGGCACTGGGCTCCTCCCTGTTGCTCCAACAGGTTAAGTTGGTCACATGAGATCTGCTTTTGTGACTGAATTATGGTTTCGAGCCAGCGGACTTGCTGATGCTTCGTGACTCTTCCAGCCAAGATTTGCAAGAGGTGTCATGTATTAGGTCTGCTGCTGGAGCTGGGGACAGTGACGAGCTGTCAAGCACACCATGCCTGATGGCCAGGACAAGTGTCACCACCTTGGGTTTCAGCTTAAAGCATCTTCATTTCTCCTGCTGTGGCTAAAGCACAATGAGGAACATCGGGCTAGAAAATGTTATCCATGAAGCATTTAGTAGAAATCTACATATCTGCTCCAGTTTGTTATTACATGACAGATATATGCAGATACGCAGATTGCGGCAGTTCATTGTGTGGATATGACTGAGTGTTCCTGCCCTTTGGGCTGTAACTAGACCTGTTCCCCATTAGAAAGTGTTTGCGGTGTGGTGTAAGAAACTGCTTCAGTCCCCGTCATGGCACTGTCTATTAGTGGATGCTTTGGGACCTTCTAGCTGGGGGGAGGCTGGGATCCACCTCTCACTTGTCTGTCATCGCCCTTAGTGCCACGCTGGGCCTACTCCTGAGAGCCTGATGGTTCCCAGGGGAGAGAGGGAATACCTAAACATTTCTAGGAAACAGTTCCTTTGATTCCTCAGCAGCTGCCTTTGAGGGAATTCCCCACCTCTTGCAAGTGCTGTAGAGCTGTGTCACAGGTAGGTTTGGTTTATGTGAGGATACTCTGGTGCCCTGTGGCCTCCCATTCAGTGCAGCGGCTCAAAGTCCACGCTTGTGGCAACAGAAGCAGACTCTCTGCTTTTCAGCCTGTGGTGATAGGTCTTGTACCCTCCTCCCGCTTTCTGCCTGCCGTAGAGGGAGTGTGGAAACACCACCGTGAAACTCTCCCTGGGGTTATAAATAGCCCCACTCTGTCAGGGTGAGTCATGTGTTTGGGCTGACGGGGCTCAGGGCGCAGGGCTCGTGCGTACAGGATATCCTCACGCAGCCTCGCTGCGCTTCCAGCTCCCCCTGCTCAGACATCCTGCGCGCATCCTGGCTTGTACTCTGCAGGCCCAGTGAGGGCCCCTGAAACAACAGCTGCTGGAAGCGGCTTCGTGCCCTCCCGTACATGCTGCGTGAAGCATGAAAGTACGAGTTTACCAGAAGATGAATCTCTCAGAAGGGAGAATGTGTTGAAACTCAGGGCCTGCCTCTTTCTTCCCCTGCTCTGAAGGCCAGCGTGAGCACAGATGGCAGGAGGGAGCACTGAGCACTTGTTTAGGTTGCAGGAATTGGCAGAGCAGAGACTTGAGGCTTTTGAGTAAGTGGATTTCTAATTGCAAACCGCTTTCATGCTAGTAAGCGGCTGGAGAAAGGTGCTGTGTAGCTCAAGGGCACAAGTACACGTTCTGGCACAGAGGCTATCCCACAGAACAGGTAAGGGCAGACGGTTTCCATAGTGTTTCAGCCCAACTGTTTCTGCTACAAGCACGAACTGGGCATTTTCAGATGTGACAGTCGGGGCTCAGCCAGACTCACTGCTTGGGGTTACCAAGGTTGGCCATCTTTGCCTTCTGGTCTGATGTAATTCCTGCGAGCGCTGATGTCCAGCCTGTCCCCAGCTGCATGTCGTGCTGTTCTGTGCTGGCCACTGCAACAGGAGAGAAGTGTTCGGTGAAGGGCAGTTTTTCCCATTTTCCAACTAACAGGGGCTGCTTCTGTTACAGATGTGGTGGAGAAGGATCCAGATGGGGACTGCAGGAGGCTGGCCTTGCAGAACCTGCAACTAATGGAGAACCTGAAAAAGAAACTCAAAACTGTCCCTTCATAGCTGAAAGGTAAAATAAATGACCTTTACCTCATCCTCTTGCCAGCTGGATGTGTGCAGGCCCTGCTGGGGCCTCTTTAGCAGTCACCTGGCTGGAGAGGAGGAAGAAGGGGGAAGGGTGCAGAGCCATAAGCCAGCAAACCTGACTTGACATCTGGACTTTGTAGTGGAGGCCAATTTAGTGAGCTATTGCCATCCGGTACGGGGTGTACAGATGCAGGAAGGTAGGCCAGCACCGCCATCCTCTCCACTCCTCCCAGCCCCCACCCCCAGCTATTTATAACCCTGGCAGGTTCCAGCACTCTGCTAAAAATACAGGGCAGATCTCACAGCAGACTTCTTGTCAGAAAAACAGGGGGACTGGAGAGGGCCACACATCTCCCAGGGCTCAGTCTATGACATGCCCTTAACAAAGGCTCCCGTGTGTCCTAGCAGTCAGCATTTGGTGGAATAGTTACCAGTCTGCTGTTTGAAGGGGTGACACGGTCCCGGTAATGACACTGCTGGTGAGGTGTAAGAACTGAAGAGCTGCACTGACGTTCTGAAAGTGTGCCAAACCTTAAAGGCTTGAGGTGGAGCCGGGATGTGGTTAGGCAGGAACAAAGCAGGAATCCTTTTTGTATAATCTTGGTACAGAAACAAGTTCTTATTAAAGGATAACTAACGTCCAGATTTTGGATGTTAAATCTCTCCCCACCCTTTTTCCCTGAAAGCATACAATTTAAGAACTTCACATTCACCCCAAGTTTTGAAGCAAGTCACAAAACAGGAAAAAGAAAAATCATTCTAAGCAGAAGGGCTGGTTGGTATGTTACAAATGCACCTTCCTGGGGCAGGGTGACAGGCTGAAAGGTGAGCAAAACCTTGGTCACTTATGTTGGGCTTCACTTCTCAGGATCCTACTTGTGCCGGGGAAGACGGTTGCATCCCAAAACCTGATTCATACAGAGTAGCTTGGCATAACTTTGGAAAAGAAGCTTCCCACTGAGAAAGAACCTTCACTGGCGTGAAGTGACCCAGCGGAGAAGGGAGGATTGGACCAGGCGACCTCCAGAGGTCCCTTCCAACCCAACCCTTCTGCAGTTCTGAGGTTTGGTCCAGGTTTTGTAAGGGGTAGCTCGAACCTACCTGACCCAGTTTGGGTTGGGCAAAGTCTCCCTTCATTCTACAGTAGGGGAGTAGTTTGACTTTTAGCCAAGCTCCTACCCAGATGGGACAGAGATTGTTTTCAGAAGTTCTGACTTCCAGGGAATGACAAATCAGTTGGCACCTTAGCAGATCAAAGTTGTACTTGGAATATTTTGTCAACTCAGGAGTTTTCACCTCAGTTACTCAGTTCTTTTCTGTACTTAGAAAAAGGCCTAAAATCACAACATGCAGGTCCTGTTGGGTTTTTTCTTCCTCAAATTTATTAAAATACTAAAACCAGCTTCTTTACAGGATATACATGTGAATCTTTGTATGTAGTGTTTGAGATAATAGTGTGGCTTGTACAGTTAAGCTGTAAAAATAAATTTATTGGTACTAACCAATAAAAAACCAACAAAAAAGCCTTGTTGCGACAGTGTGTTGCCTGATATATGACCTCTACTGAGGACAGAATAAATGACCTAGTATTAAAGTCAACTTGGCATTTGGTAAGTGTAAGTTCTCAAGGGTCCTCCACTTCATCAGCCACTTCTTCCACCTCCTTGTTCTCCATACTGCTGTGGCGAATCTGCTCTGGAACCAGGGTTTGGCTTATGGGAACACCTGCTCCTCGGTGAACTGCCTCGATGGTCTGCTGCGTCACGTAGTAGCTCAGGTTCACGGGTAGAATTCTTTTCTGCATCTCTTCCAGGTATCGGTGAGCCTAAAGTAATGCACAGAGATCACTGCTGGGGGGGTGCGCAACAGTGAAAAGCATCACCCTTTGTGCAGGGCTGAGCTCTGAGCAGGAGCTAAGTGTTGAAGGGCACTAACACTTAGCCAGGAGTTGTGGCCTTTGCCAACATGATGCCCTTTCATGGCAACTTGTGTCAGTTCTTTCTTTTCCAGTTTGAAAAATAAGGGGTTTCAAAGGTTGGTGTTAAATTCTCCTGATGGCTGAGCTGTCAAAACACCTTAAAGCCAAGGTTAATTGGCACAGCTGGAGGAACTTGCACTGGGCATCCTTGGGTTTCGTAACAGCAGCTGGTTACACTTTAGTCCAAGTGCTGGGGGGTGTGTGGCACTTCTGCCCTGCGGTGATTCACCGGTTCCTCAAATGAATGTAATTTTACAATTCTCTTGTCTTTGGCCAGGTGTCAAATGAAGTACAGTGGAATTCACAGAATGGTTTGGGTTGGAAGGGACCACAAAGATCATCCAGTGCCACCCCCTGCCCTGGGCAGGGACACCTCCCACCACACCACATTGCTCAAAGCCCCGTCCAACCTGCCCTTGAATCCCTCCAGGGATGGGGCAGCCACAGCTTCTCTGGCCAACCTGGGCCAGGCTCTCACCACCCTCACACCAAACAACTT
>JAOXNO010000070.1:18165602-18183430 GCA_028565335.1 Limnodromus scolopaceus | reverse complement strand
AACATCTCATCCTAGAGCCCTGACACCAGCAGGGGGTCCTGCTTAAAACCATCAGCAACGATTATTAAAAAAAAAAAAAAAAAAAAAAAAAAAAAAAAAAACAAAAAAAAACAAAAAAAACAAAAAAAAACAAAAAAAAAGAAAAAAAAAAAGAAAAAAAAAGACTTGAATGCTGCTTCAGGTCCCGCATCTGCAAACAAATTCCCTTCCAGTTTTCCTATGATTAAAATGTTTTTCTCTTCCCAGTTGCTGTGGGAAAGCCCCTGCACAAACAGGGGAAAGTGACTAACCGGGAAGAGACAAGACGTGTTGTCAAACACATACAATAAAGAAAGGTGGAGAAAAAATGCTTTTCCCAAATTACAATTAGATCATCTTTTATTTGTAACTACAACTGGTACGAATTTTTCAGGTAATCAACATAAAAATATGACACAAACTTCATTACGGCTAAACAGCATAGAGAAAATAAGATCAGAAGTGATAAATCAGGGGCAAGTTTCAAACAGTTCAGAAGTTTTGCTTGTTTAGGAAAACAAAAATGCATGTCTGAATATTTTACTGAATTTCTTACAGCGTATGTCTGCGAGGGATGTGGTTCAAATGCAACCGCTCTCGTGCTCTGCTCCCACACGCCCGAGTCTCCCGGGCCAGGGAGCCCAAAGGAGCACTGAAGCAGAGCGCAGTGGTTTCAGAACTGGAAAGGCCTCGCATAAACTTCAGCGCTGGATCCTTCTGAGAGTGATCTGTGCATCCCCGCTCCATGGGGACACGCTGACATAGCAGCAGCAGGTGTGGCCATCTTAATTTTTAAAAAGTTGGAATTGATTCTGCTTTTATTCCAGTCACTGCCTGTATCCAGAACTGGAAAAAGCAGGAAAAACACCTTTAAAGAACATTTAGGTTGTGTTAGATATTGTCACCTGGGTTTGACCAACAGGGACACTGAGTTCTGTCGTTAATGAAAGATGTCAAATCTTGTGCGGGTGGGCTTGGCTGCGCTTCACTGCGCACAAGGAAAAGAAATAGTGTTTCCAAAATCTGTAGGATGCCAGAAGAAGCTGCTGCTGGCCCCTTCTCTCTGGGTGAAGGAACACACACTTGTGCTGTGCTTTGTCAAACCGGCTAATGGCAGATTTCTGAAAGGAAATTAAAACCTTTATTTTTCAGAGCTTTGACAGCTCACAGTTCCCTCAGTGCAAGAAGGTGAGAGTCCACGGGCTTGAACAGGTGACTGGATAAGAAATCTTATTTAGACTATATAGAGTGGAAATTTTTTAAAGGACCTAGACCAAATAGTGTATTTTAAAATACAAAGTTAAATGACAACAGTGTTCAGAGATATGCAGCAGGACTTAGAAGATGCTACTCATCATCTGTCAGCTACAATAGGCTTTCCTGAACGGCAGTGGCTCCTGCCAACTTCAGAACTCAGTGGGTTCCTCTTTGGCAGCTCTTGTCCCTGGGCCACCCGGCACTCACGCCAGCCGTACGCACCCAGATATGCCTCTGCCCGAGGAGCTGGAGCTCTGCCATCTCCTCCACTCTCAACCTTTCCAAAACCATGATTTAGCTCTCAACAGTTATTAGAGTAGTGAGAAAGACAGATCTGCCCTTGCATCCCTAAAAGGCCCCTTCTTTCCAGGGCTGGCCCCACCGTTGCACATAAAATGCCAAGTAATGATTCACCCTGCCCCCAGCCCATGGTCTGGGAATTTCCTGTTCTTCCCCTCCTCCTCCTCCTTTTCTCCCCCCTGGAAAGCTGCTCGCATCTGTACTTCATCAGCCCAAGCTGGAAACGCAAAGCAGAGCAGGCGCCGCAGCGGGAGCAGGGCCATGGGAAGGGCTGTGCTCCAGGAGAACCCCAGGGCAGCCGCATCCCCACGGAGCTCCCCCCGCACCCCGAGCGCCTGGCCGTCGGGTGCATCAAGGCTGTGGAGCTGGAAAACCAATTTCGATGCCTCGTAAGAGTGGACACAAGTTTTACAATGTATTTGATGAAAAAGCTTTTCTTCCCTTACATCTGATCTTTTGCATCTGTTTTTCTATGAGACTATGTTTATAGCATCTAACGGTCTCATTTTACAGCCCCTTCTGTTCCTATATATTTTTCATTACCCATTTTGCATGCAAGTTTAAAGAGACAATCCAGTAAACTGATTATTATTTAGAAGTGCTGGAGAATTGTATGCCTAAAGCATCTCACTACAAAATCTCCCCCCCTCTATTTAATGTGGTGTATTTGGAAAATGAACATATGTTCCATCTCTTGCCCCTAAAGATCTTGATCAGGAGAAAAAAAGAATCTCTTTCCAGTTTGGGTCCCACTTCCTTGAAGAGGACCCTAAGCATTCTGCTTTCACAGACTACTGTATGGTAAAGGGAAATACTAAAATAAGATATAATATCTATAACACTATGTTATATATAATATATAATAATGTATTATTGCATCCTTATAACACTATATTATATATATCATAATATATTATTATGTCCCTAATGCATACATCTACCTGGACGGGTGTCCCCTTGTGCCGCAGGCACAACCTGGGCTGTCAAAAATGGAAACAAATCCAGCAAGAAGAGCTTTTGCTGACCCAGCGGTGGGACAAGGACTTGGCTTCCCTATCACAAAATAAAACCCCCAAGACATTCAGGGCAGGTTCTCAGCTGCTGGAGTGGCTGTGCCAAGCGGTGCCAAGCGTTTCCTATGAGAGGGACCCCGGTGCAAGTGGTGCTGGGGCAGCGGGCACCACCCTTCCCTGGCCCCCACCCACTGCCTACGTGCTGCTCGGGGGGTTCACCACGCAGAGGAAAAGGATGGGACAAAGCAGGTGCTGCTTCCTAAGGAAAATTAACAACGTCTATTACTATTTCTCAAATGTTAATCCCTTGCCTGGATTTCAGTAACTTAAACGTTGCACCTTCCAACCCCTGAAAAAAGACGTTAGAATAATGTCACCTGGCTGAAATGTACAACCGTGGACGATTCTGACCAGATAATTCATTTTAATCAACTTTACGTGCACGTGATGGACCGGTGACAGGGTAAAAGCATCATGCTGTGGACTGTAATGGCCACAGGGGCCTGGACATGGTCAAATGAGAGAAACTACGTGACACGTGAGGTTAGCAGCAATGAAAAGAAAGTCGTTTTTATACACATTTATAAAAATGGATGCTGATCAAATCTTCAAACCACTGCAAAATAAATAGAGACTGAAAATGTCAAAACTGGTGACTTACTGTCTGTTCTCTTGTAACCTGGGAAAAACTCAGGACCTAAAAAACCAAGTTTTATCTGATGTAGCTAAATTACACTAGATGCTTCCAAAATGCATTTATCAGATTCTGGTTATCCCTGTGCAGTGGGACTAGAAGATAACAAGGAACTAAATAATAGATGAAAAGCTGCAACAATTCACTGAGATTCTTGATAGCATTAATCATACTAAATGGGTGCCTCTCTGAGAACGATGATGGCAGGGATTTTTCATGTACAAACAAAACATTACAAGCTGTCTAGATTATTCCTGGCAGAAACAGAATATTTGATAAAGCAACAAAAGCTTTACAGAATAGTATCTATACTATCCCATTAAATACATAGCTTTGCCTATTCCAAACTCGCCTTAATAAAATAAACACCCAGTGTGAACTGCACCACACAAAACTCGTGTCCCAAGGAAAGCAGCACGTACCACAGCTGAATACACCGCTGCAGATTTATCAGTAGAGGAGTGTCCATTAAGGTAATTGATTTTTTTTTTTAAGGATCAGAAGGATTGCTGGATTGTACCTGAAGCAAAAGATCTCTGAGTGAAGATAGAGAATGCCATTGACCACTAATGTGCCAACAAACTGTAACACAAATGAATAACTGAGCCATTTTGGTATAAGCAGGCTAGGAAAAATTCCAGATCTTTGCAAAACTCATTTAATTTTGACTTAGTGTAACCTACTCATTTGGGAAATTCCCCAATTTTACATCTTTAGATATTGTTATTAGTTGAATAGAATGATAAAAAGCAATTTGCCTATTAAAAAATAATAGAAAAAAGATTTTGCCCTGCATAAGCAACTCTAAACAGAATTTATGAGGTAGTAAATGGACAAATTCAGTATGGAAGTGCCTAGTTATCTGATATAATCTAAATTATTGAAATTCTGAAAATAAAATTACATTTACATAACTGATTTCTCACCCAGTGAGACCCAAAATGTTTTATAAGCTAATCTGCAAATTGTATGGAGTAATTTACCCTACCACTGAGCAGAACCACTCTCTGGCATGGAAGGATTCGCGAGCAGCTACTTCCAGACAAGAACATCCACCAAAACTTTTGCCATGGGAAAAAGTCATCATGTAATTGCTGAACTACTGCAGGCAACAGCACTGACCGCTGCCTTGCCTTGCTCCTTAGACACACTCCACTTCCAGCCCATGTTATCTGGGTGGGCTGGAGACTGCAGCGCTGCTGTCCCTTCTGCTCTGTCAGCCCCACAAGGAAAATTGCCATCATCACACAAACTAAAAGGCCCAAGTCATTGTGATATGGCAGTTCCCAACCGCAGAGAGACAACAGGGACTCAAAATTATGCAGCCTTTTCGGAGATGACCTCCTCCCCACAGCCAGAGGGAAGAAGCACATGAAGCCAACTTTGTGGCCAGCCCCAGCGCCACCTCCTGTGTTCTATCCGCCAGTGAACTGACCCACCTGACTCATCTGCATCCGTTCCCAGCTGCAACTCACTACACGGCCACCCACCCACCTGCAGCCACAACAAGAGGAGAGAGAAAGAGATTTACTTTTTTCTCCTGGGAAAGTTGTCTTAAATGCAAACTCATTGACTTGCATGGATTTGCAAATGCAACATGAAGAATCTCTCATGTTTCATGTACCTCAAACCACAAAGTAATGCCGTATTTAGATCACCTCTTTGATGCTCAAAGACACGTATGACTTTGGAAGAATATGATATATGTTGATGGCATTCAAAAAAGAGGTTGAATATTCTCACACCAAATAATTGGTGTGGAAAGAGGAAGAGATGCGACAAAGTTTCAAATGATTAAACTGATTTGTTTGGTCTTTGTAGAATACAATTCCATATCTTTTTTTTCACATGTAACATGAAAACAAAGTTTGTGCCCTTCTGAAAATATATGCTCAGACTTCAACAAATCACAAACATTAATGGCAGCAAGTGTGTGATTGTGTGGAAGATTTTTCCCTCCTGGCATGATCTGTGTATGATGCTGAATCACAGGCTTAAAATAATAACAATAATCCATAGGTTACAAAATATGGAAATACAGTAATTGTTCTTAGAAAATTTATTTGAAGACTAGCAGACAGCAGTGTGTTATTTATATTGAAAGTTCTAAAATCAGAGATGTATAGAAACATTACCAATCATGGGAAAAAAAGAAACCAAAGATGCTGTACTGCTGTTGGAGGATGAAGATGCTCAAAATACCTACTGCTCAATCCATCGAAGGATTAAAAATGAACCAAGCGCTCAGAGGAGCGGTGAATTCATAGCCAGGTTTGTACATCCAATTCCAAAAGCTGAAGCCGAGTTATAGGGCATATGAAATTCACTGAAATATTTTCTATTCTTCTCAGTAACGAGTCTTAGAAAATAAAATGCTGCCTTGCAGAAACATTCCAACCAGTTTGCCCATGTGTATTGGGTCAGTACGGACCTGTTGACTACGGGCAAAGTAACTTAGCTGGCAAGACAGAGCTGTTACAAAATTGAATCAGTTTCTAATCTAATTTTATTAATTAGAGTGATGTGAACTCTTGTGCCACCACCTCAGGCGGGGTCGGTGTGATGCATCAGCACCTGGTGATGCAGGTTCTCTGCCACAACTTCTCACTACTCCCTCTCCAGGCTGTTGAAGAATGTCACACCTCTGTTTCACAATATACTATTTAATGCTACACCTTGTACAGTATTTTTTCAGCCTAAGGAACGTTGACAAGCTGAGATCAGGGAAGGGCACATCCACAGGCAATAATGCCTATGGGGGCAGGAGAAGCCAGCAGCCGGGCAATGCCACTGGGGAGAGCTGCTCTTGGACCGACCCCATGGCAGAACCCACTCTGGCAGCTGATGGAAACATGGAACAGCCATTTGGAGACCCGGTCTCTGCAAACACCCACATTCCGGGACAGTTTGAAATGTCCTCAACGGATCCGTTTATGAGAGCTGCTTTCCTTGCAGCTTTTGCAGCGTCAGTGCTGCAGTCCTGGCTCGCTGTGTGGCAGTCGATTTGGTATCGGGTTGTGACCAAAGGCATTTATTAAGGAGCTTGGAGATGATTTTCCAACCTCTGGGCACTTGTGGGAGGTGGCTGGGCTTCTCCGGGGCACCGCAGAGCTTCATGGAAAAGTGGGACGTGGGGTCAGGGCTGGGCCAGCCCTGCACAGTCACAACACAGCGATTTTCAACTCCATTCACATCATAACACCTTTTCGGACACCCCCAAATTCCTTTGTTTATCAGGTTGAGAATCTGGAGATGTATCTGCTATGCCCCATTCTGGGGTGGCAGAGAGGAGGGGGGACACCAGACGGCCCCACACGCCCCACTTTAGTTACGCTGTGCAGAAGGTAACCCCGATGTTGTTTTGCTTTCTGTAAAAAGCATTTCAAAAATCCCTCTCCTCCATCCATTCCTGCAGACCTGGCGCTCCGAGGGTTGAGGCTGGGGATTTGTTTCCCCCCCGGCAGAGGCCCGGGGGGGTGTGTGTCACCGCGGGGAGGGAGGAGGAGCGGGACGGGGAGGGGGGCTCTCCGAGGGGAGGAGGTACAACTTTATAAGTCTCCATAGTCTTTTCCTTTCAGGAAACACATCCTGTTAATGTTTGACTGCAGTGGCAGTGGATCTGTTTGGTGCAGTCGACTACGCCCTGAGGCTCACCAAAAACAGCCATTTCCTCTCGCTGGAGGCGGGGGGGCCTTTTCCTCGCCGCAGTTGCAGCTCAGATCTTCAGCGAGGGACACCGCACGGCAAACTCTTCCAGCTACTTCAGACTTGCAGAGCTCCTTTGGGATGCCAACATTCACATCCAGCTCAGCGTGGCTTTGAGAGAATGGCATTTGTGGCGGTTTGTGGGATATTCTGAAGGTCGCACCCGATAAAAGGCTCTCGGAGCAGCACTGGTGCATTGGGAGGATTGGGCGTGCTTGGCACACCGCTGGCGAGCGTACCCCCTCTGCCCCAGCAGCAGCTCGGGCTCTCCTGCCTCGAGACTGGATTCTTTCTGGATTTGCCTCGTCTCACAAGGAATGGACCTCCCTATCCTTCAGTTCAGCACAGGACTGGCATTACTTATCAAAGTGCAAGAAGGTGGATAAGCCAGAGCTGGGAAGACTTAAAAAAGCTTCTTTGTGTTCTTATTTTATGGAATTCTCCTACCTACCTCGCAAAAGTCTCATTTCCTTGATCAGAAACACCTCTGGAGTTGACTTTGAGAATGAACGGTGATGTCCTCTAGCCATCTGTGACACCCCAGCAAAGCTGTTTCTGTTTCAAGTCCAAGTTCAATGTGCTGCAGCTGATTGAGTCCTTGACTCTTCTGCAAGTAGAGACTGGCAGCGAGCTGACAGTCAGATATGACTGTCCAGAAACTGGTAGCCACAGCTGTGTTGGTAGCCCTAGTCTCACTTATTCTTAACAACGCGGCTGCCTTTACTCCCAACTGGGTGTACCAGACGCTGGAGGACGGGCGCAAGCGCAGCGTGGGGCTGTGGAAGATGTGCTGGCTGGCGGAGAAGAGCAGAGGAGGTGGAAGCACGAGTGCCAGGCATGGGCAAGGGGAGGAGCGCGAGTGTGAAGCCCTGGGCTGGGGTTCAGAGTCAGCTGGGTTCCAGGAGTCACGCAGCACTGTCAAACGTAAGTTCAATCTCTGGTCTTCCTTGCTAGGTCGCGATTCTACGGTGTACCTGCTTCCCAGGAGATTTGTAGCCTGGCAAAGCAGCCTGAAATCGTTGTTAACCACCTGATTCTGAACATCTCCTAGCATTCATCCCCAAATAAATTAATTTAGGAAAATAAGAATAATGATGTCCACCAGTGATGAACTAAACTCCTCCTCCTCCCACCCCAAAAGCAGTGATCTACATTCCGCTGTCTGGTTTATACAGTGCATGGAATGATGTACTTTGCAAAAATAATATGTGAATTGTAAGCCTGAAGCTTTAAGACTCTGCTGCTCACTGTTCCCTCCTGGGTTCCTGCTATAAGCATATCCCTTCCTGTGCAACATATTAAACCTCAACCACCGTTGCTCTGAATACCATAAAATTTAAACAAACAAACAAAGTGTTAAGATGCCGTGCTAAGTTATTTCTCCCTTCTGTTTACCTTTGTTGGAAGTGCCAGGAGTGGAAAAGACAGAAACGGTTTTGGTAAAAACATATAAAATTGAGATAGGACTTAATGCATGCAACTATTCTTGATGAAAAAACACAAACAGTATATACTGCTGAGGGAACCTGAAAATCATTAAGCATGGTGTATTTCTCGTTTTGCAAATTCACACTTGTGGGATCTGACAAATGCACATGGCTTAAACTGAGCTAGTTACAATTTTTGGATAAGATGAAACCTGTAAGCCAATGATGAGAGTTATAAAGCTGAATAATTAAAAACTCAGCCTTACTCATCACATATATAAAGTTACCAGTGCGACCCTGCTGTCATTAAGAAGCTAGAGCTGAACTGTGCATGGAATACCCGTGGTCGTCCCAGACACCAGGGCTGTGGCTGGTGCCCAGAGGTTGGCCCCAGCCGCTGGCTTCTGGCTGGGCAGCAGCGGGGCCGGGGTTGGGAGCAGCAGTGCCTTGGGGCCGCTCCTGCAGCCACATCAGCTCTTCAATTGCATCCTTCAAGGAACTGAATTTAACAGAAAAAAAAATGCCTATAAACTTCATACCTTGACAGACCCTAGGATTTCCCAGAGATTTTAACAGTGCTCGTAAGCAGCTCTGGTGCCTCCAAAAGACGGTAGTATTGGAAACATAAGTTATTCCAGATAGATTTTTTTGCATGGTTTGAAATGTGGAGAAGGAGCAAAATCCTCCTCCTCAAAGTCTCTCATATCCTTCTGGAGATGAAAACAAAGAGAAATATGAGAGGGATTTCTTTTAAAAAAATGCTTTAATATGGACCCATTCCATATCATGTTTTCCAACGTAATTGTGCAGTAATGTTTTTTGCACATTTGCTAACATTAAACCTGCACAAATCACAAACAAAACTACTGAGCTGTTACAAAGCCCTAAACCTAACTTTCAATTCTTTTCTAATTGAAACAACTTTCGTAATGACATATAATTATAAAAAGGATTAGATCACTGAAAAAGTTCCTTGATATGTGTGTGCAACTGGAATCACTCCCCCAATTAATATCTATAAGCCGTATTCTGATTTGAAAAACATGCATACCGTTCATAAATTCTAGGAGTGCATGTTCTACATTCAGCAGCTAGAACGAGCTCCTGCAGATTGGATTTGGCTCCTGCAGCATTTTCAACACCCACACTTGTATTCCTTGCTGTGCGCTGTCAGAAGAAGGATGGTGCTATAAAGATTGCTGTAGATCTATCAGTTTCCCAGCAGTATTTTATAGGCAGCAATTTCTTACATCAACTAGAAGCAGAACACGATAGAAAAATTTAAAATTTCAAAGTAATAATTATAGCATGATCAAGTCCCTAGAAGAATCCTCTTAAAAATTCTCTTAACACTCTTAAAAATTCTAATTTAAAGGAGGACTTTGGAGCCCAATGACAATTGAAGCTCAATTTGTATAGGAATAAAACATCCATTCACTATTTCACCTGGGAGCAAATAGTAAGCAGAAGCCAATTCTGAATCTTTATAAAGCATTTAAAAGAAAATCTGACCTCTGCAGCTGTGCCATGACAAACTAAGGAGGAAACAACTCTGTTGCACATATGTTTCCACGGATTGTACCCCTAGTGAATATGAGCCTCATTCTGCATCCATATCTTTGGCAATTTAAAGAATTTCTCTAACAAGAAATCACGTTGTTTTAGTAATATATATGGCAATCCTTATCTGTCAGTTGTAGATAAATCAGACGCATGTTTGTGTGTGTATGCATATATATATACATAAAAAAATAACATTTTGAACACAGAAATTCCTTCCTCAAAGATAACAATTACCATGTAGTGGTTTGGATGCCATTTGTAGAACAATAAATAGCAAATATGTTCATCCAACAGCAATGTAAAAAAGGTCACAGTCTCACTCATATAAAAAAAATTATTCAAATATATAAACACATACATATTTGGGGGGCAAGTTATTTATCTCGCAGTTCAAAAGAAAAACTGTAAAACCTTGGAGAATTTGCTTTTCCACACACTGGTGACTTCTGTACAAGTCGTATGCAAGTAACAGCCACCAAATGCTCTACTCTGTGCAGGCTCGTTCACTGGCAGACAGGACCACATTCTTAAATCCTATTTTTCACAGACTTTCACTGCCTGTTCTTTCTCCCATTGAAATCATTGGCAAAGCTTCTTTTCAGGGGACACCATAAAGCTGGGGTGGTTTTTTCCCCTCATCATAGACACAGCTCAAGCAAAATGATTTGCAAGAAGAATTACAGAAGTAGCTCATTATGTCAGGACTTGCATGTGCTTAAAATAAAAATAAACTATCAATGGAAACAAATAATAATTGAAGTTTTGCATATTCTGGATAAAAGTCATAGTAAATGATCTGTCAAAAGATCACGCAGGGAATGAGCAGGAGAAGTCAATGCGATGGAGCACGCCTGCCAGAAGTCAAACACAAAGCCCAGTTCCACACCAAATACCTCTCTGATCCAGTTCCCTACTGCCAGGACACCCACGTGAATTATTTCACCATAACCCAGAGCACTGGAGCAAGAGGAAGATGAAGGTGTTCTGCATGCAAATCCTGTGATGTAAACACCGCATCAAGGATATTAAAGTGTCAGGAAAGGGCCGCTGGTGTAAATACCGAGAGACAGACCAGGGAGATTGCAGATGCTGCAGCAGAGAGACACTGTGAGGAAAAAAAAGATTAGAAATAGGGGAAAAAAAAAGAAATCCTGGGACAGGAGTAAATGATATTGAAAATATTCTAGGGAAATGAAGCCTCTCAATGTGAAGTATTTCAGCAAGGCACAGCACAAGAAAGGTGACTGACTCTGGTCCTAGGGGAAGGCACCTCAGCTCTGCATTCCGAGCTCAAGCCTCGCTGCTCCTGGCAGGGGATCTCAGGCCCTTCCATCTGTCCTTATCCGCGTCTTTCTCTCCTCCTGTGCAGTCCTGTGCCCTTCTTTGAACCATCAGTGATGCTGAAAAGCTTCTATGAGACAGTTCAAATTACTAAGAGCAAGAAAATTCCCAGGTTTGGGGCGGGGGGATGAGATGGTTTTTTTTGGCGTGGTTGTTTCTCTCTTGGATGAAGCAATGGTATCAGGAGTCCACCAAGTACAGCTGAGTGAAGCAAGTGTGATGATGGGTGAGATAGCTCCTTTTTAGCGGCACCAAACTATCAGATCTAATGCTGGGAATCAGAGCCCAATTACGAGGATACCAATCAAAGATTTTCTAACGTGGACAAACCAGTAGACAATACAAATGTAAAGGCTTCATCCAGAACTAGACGGCCCCTCTCCAGAACACTTCACGGAAACCTAGCCAGGTAGCCTAACTCTCCTGTCATCCGAGTGAGGGCAAAGAAATTTGCCAAACATTATGGAGATTTGGTGGGACAAGAGGAAATGGCCTCAAGTTGCACCAGTGGAGTTTTAGATTGGATATTGGGGAAAATTTCTACACTGAAACAGTTATCAAGCACCGGAACAGGATGCCCAGGGAAGTGGTGGAATTGTCACCCCTGGAGGTGTTTAAAAGTCAGGTAGACGTGGTGCTGAGGGACATGGGTTAGTGATGGCTTTTGCCAGTGTTAGGTTGATGGTTGGACCCAGGCAGTTCTATGATTCTGTGAGATGCAGTTCCAGAGCTGTTGCAAAATTCCAGATGATTATGCTCTTGCCTGGATCTCTTAACCTTTAAAAAAGAAGACCGCAGAAGTAGAAACATATACTTAGTAAGGTCCTGGATAGGACAGTGTGTCTGGAGTACCCAACACGCAGCTTTGTTCCCACTTAGCGTATGAGCAGACACAGCACCAAGCGATGCAGCCTCTCACAGGGACACAGGAGCTGTGACAACACCTACCTACACCACCAGGGATGCCCTCTCAGGGCAACCCAGACATGCTCAAAGTCACAGCTCCCTGCCACTGTTACTGGCACAGCCAGGTCAGTAACACTGCGTTGCGCTGTGTGAACGCACCAGAGTACTTGGAATCAGCTGCGACAGATATTTTTAACCATGCTGCGCAGTACAATGTATGCCCTTAAGCCCTCCTGTGCTACAAGGCTATCTCTGGGTGGACAGACGGAGCTGATTTATTCATTAGCCGAGGTCACAGCCTGTCCCTTTTTGTCTAAAGAACACTTTGAACATTGTGGAGATGCAGGAATAGGGAGGGGCTTATAAAGATATGAAAACCTTGCCTAGTTCTTCAGGGCTCCAGAAAACATAACGAAAATCCCAACAGTGGGAAGCGTCTGTCACCTAGAGGTGCCCAGGCAAGAGCCTCTGGATAACTGCAGTTCTGACAAGGAGGTAGGTCCAGTGCCAGGGAGAGGCACAGCACCACGAGTGACTGGGTGACTGCCATAGGGATCAAGTGGAAGCACCCCTCCAGGGTACATGTAGGACCTAGGCAAACACACGCACCGCGAAACTTGGGGGCCAAGGTGGGGTTCAGGATGCTGCTCAGCGCGGGAAGGAGGAGCTGCCCTTCGCTCGCAGAGACAGCGCTTCACTTCATCGCCCGTGGCCACTGCATTGACATACCTTTCCAGAGCCCACAAATTCCTCTGAAATTTGGCTGGATGGACACCAGACTGAGTCAAGCTGCTGAGCATGTTTTAGACACGTTTCTTTTTCAGTATATATCACTCAGGAAAGGAGGCATTAGGAGAAGACGGGAACTACCATCTGATTTTAAAAAAGCCCAAAATCTTATTATGTACATGGTTCCTAGTAAACTGCTCAGGCTGTTCCACAGAGAGGGAGGCAGAGCAGACAGCCGGCAGTTCGGGGCTGGTGATTTCTCCTCCTAACATCTGCAATATGATCAATGTTTAAATAAGGGAAATCATAAATTTAACGGTAGAGGCAATTGGAGGTGAATTGTAAGACACCTGGCTCTTCAAATTAGAGCGAATGCTCATTTTAATGTGGATTTTACTGTGCTGTGTACTTATTCTGGAAAAGTTCAAAACTTTTTGGGATTCAGGATAGGAAAATTAATCTAAATATATGTTTCAATACAGTACCTTCACACGTGTTGCACAGAAATAATATCAGAGAAATCAATGTTTGATTACTCTTACTATCAAGACTTTGAATTCAATTAAAGTGTTAACAGTGAAAATGGCTATGGAGGTTTTGAAAATTTCAGATTAAATGCATTTATTACAGGCAGCAACACAGAATACCCCACTGATGCTTATAGACAGGCAAACCATAACATGTAGACAATGACCATCTCAACAGGAACTACGTAACAGTGTCATCTGTTAGAACTGATCACTGTCCAGGAGCGGTCTCAATGTAGAGCTGGAAGGGTCCCCCATTTAGCCAGAAGAACTTGGTTATGTTGAGAACAGATGTAGTTGTGTCTTCCTCCCAAAGTAACTGAAGCTGTTAAAAAAGAACCACAACCGACCACACACTTCATCTCTTCCCCAAACAAGATCTGCACGCCTTTCCAACTAAATAATCAAATATGGAGTTTCACACTCAGATGAGCTCATAAAGTTCCAAAATACCTAAAAGGATGGAAGATTTAACCAGTTTGGCACATCAGAACATTATTTTAATTGTGCCAAAATAGATTTGTTTCTCCCCCCCCCTTTTAAAATCATATTTAAGTGAAAAAGCATAAATTGCATACTTCAGAAAGCTACCCAGGAGATGATACCAAGCAAAGCAAGCGACTGTTCTGATTTTTAAGATATCCTTCCAGGAACAGAATGTATTGAGGACTCCTTCCAGATGAAAGCTATATAGCTGCCTATGGAGATTTAAAGAGAAAAGAGAGAAGGAGAGACTTTGTTTTCCCGGATAAAGTCCTGTCCTTACAACAAGACATGCAAACAATGTCCTCACATGGAACGGGATAAACTAATGAAGAAAAAAGTAGATTGAGATCCATTTAAATTTTAAGAAATTAGTGTATATTCATACCATCAAAATACATCTGTATCAGAGGCAGTGCTTTAATTACATCTTCCCACCATCTCAGTCATGCAAAGGTACATTGAGATACTGCGAGTGTTTTAGTTTGTTTCACAAATATCTTTAAATTGTTTCAGTATATTTTCTAATTCATACTCTGAAAGAACAGCTGAAGAGTTTAGTAACATAAATGCCACAACTTTAAATCAACAGAAGAAATGTCCAAAGACTTCATCAATAGAGCACAAGAGCATATGCTGATCGCCCAGTTACGTTTATTGTCGTTATTATCTCTTTACTATTTTAACAGAAAGTGCCGAATCGCCTATGCCTATGTTGTAAAATGAAGCATAATTGTACTTTGCATTTTCATAGTGCACTTGATATTCAAGACACAGCAGGTCAGCTGCAGAGACCATTTCTGCACATCTGGGCTTTGCTGACAATGCTGACATCCAAAACAAGACACACACACAATTACTTGCCATAAGTTTGGCTAAAGTGGATTTTTTTTTTTAGAAATATAAAGAAGAGTTTCTTCTAAAATTATTTATTAATGCAGAATTCGGTTCTCCAGGTCAGAACTCAGCCTCACTAACAGCAAGGCCCTGAGTAAGAGTCAGCAAGACAGAAGTCAGATAGATAGCCAGCCCGAGCAGCACCACTTCGACTTTTCTGCAAAGCACTATTTCATGTGTTGGGTGAATCAGAGCTCCCATGAAAAAACCAGTTATCGGCCCAGTTAGGTAAAAGTGTACTATTCTGGTTTTTCCCAATGTTTGGATGCTTGGCTTTGCATTTCTGAAGTTCCTATAATGTGGATTTTAAAAATTACTCCAAAAGGCTGAAAAAGTAGTTATACATATATAGATACATACTATATGTCTGTTATACAAAACCATGCACTAAGCCCAAACTGAACCATGGGCAGGCTTCAAACCTTGAGGTTAATGCACAGGCATAACTGTAACTTATTTTACAAATGACTTAGTGACTGGGGCAGGAGTGAGAAGCTGCCCAGCGAGGACACAGAGCGGGGACAGAAGGAACTCCTTGCTCTGCAGCACCTGGCAGCAGCGTGGCTGGAGGAACACGTGCAGAGACCACAGTCAGTACCATGGCACATCCACTGCTCCCAGACGTGCCAAGCACTGCTGGGCCTTCAGAGGGTTTAGTTGCCAGCTGTGGTTCCGTTAAGGCAGCGTATACTAAGATCTATCAGACTCCTTACTGAAGTGAATATTAACAGAACAGCAGGGGATGCATCCCTTATGTCAGGATAACGGGTCAGCACAATGCCAAGTTCCACAGGAAAACTGTGCACTCTGTTAGAATCTCTTTATTATATTAGAGAAAAATCTAATTACTGACCTAATTAGATTAAATTTTAACAACAGAATATGATCTCAGCCTGCAGACACCCTGCTCAAGAAGATCAAGTCGAGCAAAGTTACAAGCAACTAAAAATGAGTTCTTACAAAAACAAGTGAAGCAACTAAAAATGAGTTCTTACAAAAACAAGTGAAGCAACTAAAGCATAAGAAGCATTACCAATTCTATCCATAATTACTTAGAAATCTCTATTTCAGAAATGCAACCATTTATCCTCCTTTCCAGAATAAAGTCACGTATGAACATTAAGTATTTATGAAGACAATCAGGTACATCTCAGAATATATACTCAATAAATATATATAAATGTACAATCAATAAATTAACCCAAGAACTATAAAAAGGAAAGAGCACCAACAGAATACGTAAAAAAAAATAATTCCTTTCATCAGAGAGGTGGTGGAGTCTCCTTCTCTGGAGACATTCCAAACCCGCCTGGACACGTTCCTGTGGGACCTGCTCTGGGTGGACCTGCTTTGGCAGGGGGTTGGACTGGATGATCTCCAGAGGTCCCTTCCAACCCCATGTCATTCTGTGATTCTGTGATTCCGTGATCATACATAGTAACCATTGAATTCCTCCTAGAAAGTCTGCCTTTTTATGACAGTGAAAACGGTTAACAACTGAGTAATGTTTAAAAAGCAAGTCAGTGATGAGAAGATATTACACTCAGAACTCTAGTTAGTTGGAGTAATTTTTTTAATTGATACCTAAAATTGATACCTTTTGGTTAAAAGAAAATTGAAGTTAAAACCAACTAGAGTAGTTGCTTAACACCAAAGCAATCAATAGAAACAAGGAAGCAAAATTCAGGAAATTTAAAGTAAGGATAAACTGATAGATGTCACCAACTTGGTAGCAGCCTAAGGTATCCTTCAGCTGAGCAGAACGAATTCCCGCCCACCTAATTACAAAGTTTAAACAGTGTTTTTCAGATGTAACACATTTCGTGTCCCCCAGCAGGGACAGTGTAACAGCAGGCTCACAGCCAGCCGGGGCAGCTCAGCCCAGGGGCAGGAACCAGTGAAGCCAAGGGTGATGCTGGGAGCCCACACTGGTCTGTGCAGTGAGGAAACGCAGCCACCAGTGTCTTCCCAGGGCCGGGAACTTAATAAATTACAGAAGCTGAACGCAAGATTGCACTAAAGTTGTTGTTCACCAAAACTGGCATTTCTCAGGTGACGTTTTAGACAAATATTAAAATATCTTGGGCCACTTAGTTTCTGTGCTTTAATCAGTGAAAAGCTTGGATTCCTACCCTGTCTGAAAACAGGCAGGAAGCATCACTTTTAAAGTGATTAGCATAATCGGATTTTTCAGTGAGATCATTCTTCCTCATTATCCCAAAACACTGCAAATTGCTCTCTGATATGACTAACCTACTTCTGCAAAGCACAAATAGTCCTGGGGCTCTCGTGGAACGTAACAAAACAAAATCGCTGCTCGCAAATAACAAATCAAATCAACATTTCTAATCCAGATGGATACATCTGGTCTAGGAAGTGAGCAAGACAACAAGGAATTTGAATTGGTCTCATCCCTGGAGTTTGGGTTTTGACCCTTGACTGATCACTGTGTTTTAAAACAAAGCAGAATTCATCAGCCAGTACCCCAAGCTGTAGAAGAGACTCAGCTGCATACCCTGCCTGTGAATTAACTCCTTCTCAGAGTAAACTGGGATCAAGATGGGCTTTCAGAAGGAAAAAGTCAGAGACTAGCATTTTATATTGATGAACAATGGCTGCTTAGTGCAGAGTTTTGGAGCCATTCAGTATCTACCCCTTTCCAGTTCCCAACAGACAAACTGACTCTTTAGGAAGGTGAAGGGAAGGTACGCACAAAGCAGAGGTCTGCTCTGGATTGCCCTCCCTCCATCACCTCTGACAGACACACACAAAGGAATAAAAACCTTCTGCAGTGCCCGGTTCCGTTCTGCTGGAAGGATCCACCTCTAGCTATAAGAAACCCCTTTCACAGTTAAACTTCAGGAGGCAGGTGACATTAGCAATAATGAGTTCAACATCAGAAGGACATGGAGCTGTTGGAGCGGGGCCAGAGGAGGCCCTGGAGATGCTGGGAGGGCTGGAGCCCCTC
>JAOXNO010000070.1:18147120-18165502 GCA_028565335.1 Limnodromus scolopaceus | reverse complement strand
TCCCTGGAGGGGTTCAAGGGCAGGTTGGAGGGGGCTTGGAGCAAGCTGGTGTGGTGGGAGGTGTCCCTGCCCAGGGCTGGGGGGGCACCGGATGGGCTTTAAGGTCCCTTCCAACCCAAACCATTCTATGATTATATGAAAACAGAAAAAAGTTGGACATCCCAACTGCATAACACCTATGTCATGACAGCCCTAGACAATAGATTCTTGAAGCTAATCATTAACACAAATGCCACCAGTAATTGTGCAGATTCATAATTTATAATAATTTTAAACCTCCTGTTTAACAAACTGTCCTAACGTAAATCATGCCGCAAAAGTTGGTGAAGTCTGCAATAGCCAAGTTAGAGTGGGATCATGGCTACTGTAAATGAAGCAGAAATGGTTGAACAGATGGTCCTAAATTCATACTGATTATAAAGTTTATGGAAAAGACATGAGAATGGACTGAAGCTGGCTACCGAGGAATTTCTGGTCTACATATAATTTAAAATAGCAACAGGCAGAGTAAAAGAGCACAAAGATAAACACTAATTTCACAGCTCTTGCAAAAACTACTGCAGCCAATTTTGTAAGAGATGAGAAATATTTATTCCCGGAGCAGTCATTCAAGCAGGAAAAGGGCTTTGTGGCCTGGCCTTCCTCAACATCATTTACATCTTCAGAGCCTTTGAGTACAGGCTCTGGAGAAATGCTTTGAAATTGCACACTCCGTTCTCTTTCCTGATCAGCGCCGTCCATTGGTTGTCCGCAAAAAAAGGAGGCCAGAGCTGCTTTCCACAACTACCACCTTTTGGGGTGGCAGGTTTCATGTTGCAGAAGCTCAGCTCAGGGTTGTGTACGTACAAAATGGAATTTCCATGTGCTGAGCTGACAATGCGCAGAGTTCCAATGGCTGTAAGGAAGCGCAGTCACTGCAAGTGTTTTCTTTCACAGTGCTGGCTGGCTTGAACTCTAATTAAGCTTTGGCCACACTAATTTTCTCCCTACCATGGCAAACAGAATCTCTGCAGACCTCCCATGTCACCTGTCCTTGCTTCCAGTGTCCATCCTTTTCTGTCGAAGTTCTACAAGAAGATCCCTGCTCAGCCAAGCCAGCCTTCTGCCCCGCTCACTTGACTTCGGACTTCGGTCTTAAGCGATGGCTGTTAAATACTGACCAGCACTCACAGACCCCGACACCTTCAAAAGCAGATTCCCAGGGGACCTTACTGACTAGCTCCTTCAGTAGCCCCAAGTCTGCTCTCCCCATATCCATGGTCGAAGTTTTGCTGGCAGTTTTTCTCTTATCACCAACGATTTGAAACTCAGCTACTCCGTGGCCACTGTGACCACGCCAGCCACCAATCACTTCACCTTCAAGTCCCTCTCTGTGTGCAAACTAAAAACCTAGGAGAGCACCTCTCCTAGTTGGCTCCCTCAGTACCTGCACCAAGTTGTCCTCATCGTGCTTCCGAAATTTCCTCAACCTGTCTCTGCTGTATAATATTCCCAGTTGGTGCCTGGGAAGTTAAAATCACCCATAAGGCCAAGGGCAGTTGATTCAGAGATATCCCTTAATTCCTTATTGAATAATTCATTGGTGTCATTGTCCTGGCTGGGTGGTTGATAGCAGATGCCCACCATCCACTAAAATATACATAAAGTAATAGGTATATTTTTAAAAAATAACTTTTTACTTGTACATATAAATTATGCCGTTAACACCTCATTCAGAATTGCCAAGCGTTGACAACTTCTTTGTAACTGTTTCCCTCGCTACACAGACAGAAATACAAGGGTCTCTCCAGTGCATCCAAAAGATTAATAAATGTTAAAAGAAGAAAAAGTTAAGAATCCACTATACAAAACTTCCTTAACCCCGTAAGATGTTAGCATTAACGTGCACAGGATTTTTTTCTTAGGACAGCACAGATGGATGAGATGAAAAAGAAATTCAGGGTGTTACAGATTTGTCTTCAGGATGGTTATAATTTTGTAAACCTATTTATGAACTAAGGTTCCATTTCAACCAGTGCCACACAAAATAAACACCATTCCTGCCCCAAATAATTCTGGCTACTAATGATAGGTAGAATCTTCATAGGGCAAAAGTTGAGCACCTGCAATGAGCCATCCTTGGAAATTAGTTACTTGTTTGATACAAGATTGTTTTGCACTGAAGCAGGAGTGAAGGGATAGCGTGTATCTAAAAGAAAGATTCAATACACATCCTAGAGAAAATATAAAGAAAATATATTCTTACTCAAACCCCGGGGAATGCAGTTACAGCTCCTGTTGGGAGCAGGAATAGCGTCTGAGAATAATTTTCTATGGACTGACAAATTTTACGTGCCTGCTGAGCCAGGATTTTCTTTTTCCCAATTTTGTACCATTTTAACTTTATGCTTACTCCTTTTGTTTCCCTAGTGCAGTTTGACATGATGCGTGCTTGTAACCTCATCGCCACTGTTGCTTTGACTGCTGGCCAGCTCATCTTTGCCCTGGGCCTAATGGAGCTACCCATCATTTCTCAGGATACCCAGTGGTGGGAGGAGGCCATAGCTGCTGTGTTCCAACTTGCCAGTAAGTCCACTTTTTACTGATGGAAAAATGCGTAGTCTCTATTAAATCCAGGTGGAAAAGAGTTTATTACTTTTTAAGTCTTTTAAGTGACAAAGAACAGCAAAAAGGCCAAAATCTAAAAGTGAGTTCATTGTCTCTTAAAAGCTCTCCCTGGGAGATTCTGCAGTAGATGAATAGAAGCTTTTATCTTGCGTATGTCAGAAGGCGTCTTCTGCCAACCAAGAAAAACAGGCCTTATTGTTTCCTATGAAACCCAGAAGGCAAACATGAATGAAAGAAACTGGATGCAATGTAATCCCACAATTTATCAGGATAAAATATACCAAAGGAACTGTCTGTAAGCATAGCAGAATGGCAGAACAAATTTTTGAAGTCTTGCTGAAACATGATTATTTGCTTTTAGCTAGCTGAATTTTACTCAGTGGTCATCAGCTGGATTTTGATAGATCCATCTGCAATCTAGAAAAGAATGCTGAAGTCAATTCATAACATTGACTGCTAGCAATAAAATTCACACAGTAATTCTCATGGACACAGACTGCATACAGAGATGAATGAGGAAAGGAGGAAATGGTTTTATCACAAGTCCATATTGACAGCAGTGGCAACAAACTGTAAGCATTTTGCAATAATACCTTTCTTTACTATATAAAATAAGTCACTCGGTATTCAATTACACCAAGAGTCCCATCCTATAAAATTTCCATGCATTAATGGAGTATAACATTCAGGCTGCTTACAAGATTGGATTAAAAATATATCATTAGTAATAATGTAAACAACAGGTTATAATAAAATAACACCATTTTATTTTAAATTTTAAATTCAACTTTAAAAACTCAGAATATTTAGAATAGTATAAACCTCTGGAGACCTCAGGTTTACAATGCAGCAAGATCAGAATGTAGACTTGGTTGTTCAAATACAGTCCTCACACCAATAAATACTCGTTAAGGATAATGAACCTGAAATCCAACAAGAGGAGGAGACTGCAGAGGTTCTGTAACATTTGATCCAGCTTCCAGGTGCAGCGAGACCCTTGAGCAGCAAACATACAGCCTTGCCATACCAAGACCCCCCCATCAGCCTCTTTGTGTACACCATGCTCGTTGTAACTCTAGATACCTTCTGGCTGGTTCTCCCTGGTGAGCAGTGCGATGCCTGCACTCTCACTCCCTTCCTCCCCAAAACTTGACGGGTCTGTTTTTCCCAGGGCGAAAATGCATTCTGGCCCTGTTTAGATGTGTTGTTTCATTGACAAACAGCACAGTGAACAGTCATGTGCCTTTCTTCTATCAAGGCTGCTAATTTTAGAATAGGCTTTTTTCTTTTTTCCTTTTTTTTTTTTTTTCCTGTGCTGGAGTCTGTTTTAAACACAGTCAGAGAGAGACTGAAGGGCGCCAGGATATCCCGACACAGGAGAAGGAAATGCCTGCTATTACCTGTTATGCAAGCTGAACCTTGAAATCCCCAGTGCTGGGAGGGGAGAGGGGAGGAAAGTCAGAGTCACAACGATTAACAAAACACTGATGAGAATGGCTGAAGAAGCTGTTGAATCAAGGAGTTCATCCGCTTGCCTGCGTTCAAAAGGTGTGAAGGGATGGATCTGGCAGCTTGTGACAGCTGAAAGACAGACACTGATCCACGGTCTCCCATCTGCAGAAGTAATGCAGTGACTTTGGTGCTACCCCTGCCCCCTTGCCCACCCTGCTCCCCAGCTACACCACGCTCTCCACCCTCATCACATGGTTTCAGCCTTGCAGTCAGTAACACAATAATCATTTTACATCTCATTATCTTACTCAAAGTTTTATGTTTAAAGAAATGCCTTCCTCATATCCAGAACAACCACCTGAAGTCTTCTGGAATGTATACTTTTGAAAAAAAGAGGAGTTACCATATCTGCCGTTACCCCAGTACAAAACAGACTTCTTGGAGACTTCCCTAGCTTTCCAGGACAGTGGTACGTCAAACGCTGACCACCTGGGAAGTCAAGGGTCTGCACTCCCAGGACAGGATGTTCAGAGTACAGCCCGCACGGACAAAAGAGGCTGTTCTCTTTCACAGAGCCCAACGCATGCTCTATAATGTTGAGCCACTCAAACTGGCCACAAAAAATCAGCTGCTTCCACCAAATTCCCTGGATTGGGCCCAGGCATTTTATACACTGTGGCTGAAATGTCTTTGATATCGGACAAAACACATGTGCAAACAGAGCAAGTCCAGCATTGCTGTTGCTCTGATGAAGGATTGCTGCTACATCTAGAGACCAAGATTTCTGTGCTGAAGGGCAGGAAAGTGGCTGCCCCTTATCCTATGAGCCACGAGTAATACTCGGCCTCTGAGCCTCCACTCCGAGATGGTAACCTCTCTTCAATTTTCAAAGTAAAGTAGCAATATTAGGCAAAAACATCAGAACAAAGCTTGTATTTAAAAGCACGTTGTCCATGCAAAACAGCCCAAGAGAAATCACTGTGAAGCTCTCCTCTGCTTCATTTTAAGGGTTAAACTCAAAGTACTTTAGGCCAGACAGATCATTTGTGTGAGGAGAGCCAACAAGATTTAAGGATGTACATACTTAGATCCTATGAAATATTTCTTGAGTACTACCTGGGTAATTTCTATTTATTGCACTTTCAAATATGTCACTGAAAACACAAGCACCCACCTCCCATTTTCTCCTTTCCAAAGTCCAAATGATCTACAGAATTGTGTTGCAACTGCTCATCCTGTCAGTAATTTCAGAGAAAATTATCTTTAGTCATGTTTCTCTAATTCCAACTTTTGTTTGATTTCTAACTTTCATTCTGGAATATGCCAACAAGTGCTGAAGAGGACTGCAATGGCCACTGGTAGAAATCTACTGTTATGCAGCACGGCTTGAGTATATGGCTCAGAAGTCAAGCTACAATTTACTTATTTTTAATCAGAGTTTACTCACTAAAACATTATGCGTGGGTTTCACTACAGTTACCCAAGGTCTGAACAAAAGTCCATTTTGGTTTAGAAAACTAAGTGTAGTAAGTATTATCTTCCAAACCCTCTCACAAATTCAAATCAACCATCTCTGATCCTGCTGGGGCTTGCAATGACTCCAGGCTCCATCACTCTTTCACCTTGCACCTGCACAAGCATTTGACAGCCATTCCAAAAGGATGGACCTCTGACAGAAAATAAAGCCCCAGGAAGCAAAGAGGAAGGAAAGAAGAGAGGAAACAGCACTGCTCCTGGGACAGCAATGGGATTCACACAGCTCCAGAGCTCCACAACCCCACACCTCCCAGTGAACAGGAAAGGGAACTGTTTGCTTTGGAAAAAGCACGTGGTGAAAATGGAACCAGCATTGTATGTGGAATTTTGTGTCAATGCTCAGAAATTTCCCTCTAGAGGGTTTTGGGTTTTCTGGTTTTTTCCAAGGAACTGTTACAGACTCCCCGTGCTGAATAGAGGATGACAGAAGAGCAGTTGCAAAGGGAAATCTATACTAACAGGACAGGGAATATTAAACTACCCCAAGCAGTAAGCTGGCAGACTGGCTCACACCTTAAGGGAGTCGAGCCAAGGCTCCGATCTTGTTCAGTGGGGATTATCACAGACTTCAGAGTGAAATGGTAGAAACGTAATGGGGAAGGTCCGGAATAAAATATCCCTTACATCAGATCTCATTCTAGTTTCTTAAAGTCCAAGACAGGAATAAAGCTGTATCATAATGATTAATATCCCTGCTAATCTGTTTTCAGCATTAAATTTCTTTAATACATACCATCCTGAAGATTAAAAAGTTTTGTGCTCATACTGAGCTTGTCATTTACAGCCACATAAATTACAGTTTCACCTCTTGAATTTCATGCATTGCATTCCAGCTTTTCCTACTGTGTTTTTCTGCTGATGGTGTAATTTCACTCCAGACCCCAAATGCATCACAGGAAATCTGAGCTCATACTCAGATCTCATTTCTGTGCTATTAAGCTTAAATCAAACAACGGTTAGACCATTTACCTTCTTTCTTCTTTCTGGACACTACAGCTTTAGATTGGTTGATATCAATAGAATTTTAATGCAGAAGCGACCAGTAAAGCAGCCATTGCAGGATATAGCTGAAGATATTCACAACAGCAATGTAACCCGGATTTCTGTATTACTGCATGCCACCTCCTTCCTTCACGACACCCTCAAGCCAGATCCGTTCTAAGATGAAATCTACAGACCTGTAAACCTAATACTTCCTGAAAAGGAAGCAAATAAATGAGACACTGTAAATAACCTAAAAATAACAAAACGAGAGAATTTGACTGCTTGATTTGTGCTAAATGTTTTCATTATTTCTCATTTTCATTTCACCTCAGTGCCAAACTTGCACGTTCTTTATGTGGACTGCAAACCTCACAAGAAAGTGATCTTGTTTTCAGATATTTGCAAAATGAACCACATTTGCAAAGGTCTTAAAATACAGAAGCTTATCCCACTTAATTTGCCTGAAATGGTTCACGTGAGCAGCTGAACCTGCAAACTGGGAAGGGTGGCAGCTCACAAGAAGTGTGTTGACCTCTTCAGTGGGTATAACTGCAGCAGGAAGAAGACCTGCATAAATTCTTCATGTCTAAATACCAATACAAGTAGCAGGCGATTTGTTGTAGCATCTCAATGTCAAGGGCACGTATTCTGATTAGAAATACGGTAACAAATATATTACCAGATAAATACCATTTGGATGCGCAAGTATAAGGAACACGCTTTATGACAGACACAGCATTAGAAACCTGTATCCCTTGATGCATCAGGAGATAGACAGAGCACTTGAAAAATGGAAGCAGCTCATCCTTAAGGACAAAAGACAAGTGAAACTTCCAGAGGATCACTGTCAATGACTGCGTCTCTCTGCACAGGTTGTTTTCGTTCAGGCTCTTACCTGCGTCTGATACAAGTGTACTGGGATCAAAAGCAGACCTTTTATTCACTCCAGCTGCCTCTGAATCTGAGGTGCCAAGCAATGCTTGCAGCCGACTTTCAGTGAGAAAGTCTGGACATTTATCCTTATTTAAACAGCTGCCCAACAGGAATTATGTCTAATCCATAGGGAATGCTTTTCAACCTTCAGTTCAAAGACTGGCATAATTTCTAAGGAAACTTCCAAAAGGTGACCATGAAAAGCAAGTTTGCTGTCAGTAGACCTGAACTTGTTAAACAGTTCTCTGCACCTCCCTTCGAAGATTTGCAATCCACATAAAGTAGAATTCCCTTCCTCACACTGATTAAGTCTCCCAACCGTATCAAGTTAAAGACAATGAGAGACTGACAAACCCAAAGAACACCGCAAGTGGAAAGCCATTGTAATTCAGTAGTGAAAAGTGAAGGACAAGAGGGAATTACTGCCCCTCAGAAGCTTTGCTACTCGTAACTTGTTTAATTCTAAGAGATGTTACGTTCTATCAAAATCCTTGGAAGGAAATTTTTATTGTACTCAACAATGTACAACTGAAAACTCAAAGGCCACTGAAGCTGTGTGGCACTATAACCAAAGCAAGAGTACTGCTACAGCTGACAGCCTGGAACAGCAACAAAGAGCACACAACTATTACAGGAGCTCCACATCTGCCTTGCACTGTAGCCACTCTCTTTTGTGCCAAGCTGACCCAGGAAAAGGTGTTAATTGGTTAATCACATAAGTCCTACAGCAGTTGCACTGTGGGAATCGATCTCACTTTGATAAATACAGTTGAGCTCCTACAAGCAGCTTATTCAGGCTTGTGACTCACTACAGCCACATCATCCCCTGTAAATCTTCATGGGGTACATAGAGAAGGGGGGGGAATTTTCCCCTCCTTGTTTGCAGTTTTGCTGTGCAAGCATGGCTTGTGAATTCTGAACAAGTCTGCCTGCTCTATTTTCCTTCTACTCCCTCTTCCTGGCAGCAAAAGCCATCCTATAGGACAAGCTGTAAAGGGGAAGATTATAACTCCCAATATAAACTTTCTACTGACCCAGGGAAAACATAATGCAAATTTCTTCAACTCAATATACTAATAAAAAGGAGGAACATGAATCAAGGGGTGTCTGAAAAAACCAAAACTATCACAGAAGTATAAATGCAACTATGAGAGTTCTTTTAAAATGCTAAAAATCTGTAGTTGGCTTGCAGCCAGCGACAGTCAAACAGGAAATTCAGTGTACAGATCTGAAATGTAAGTTCAAAAAGTAACATTCTCCCAACCCACCCCCACTCACAGAGTCAATACTGTCACAACCAAAAGTCTTCCTAGTGAATTTGTTATCTGTTTCCTTCCCCAACGGAAAAGCCCCCCCTTCCAGGCTTGTTTTGCTATGGATGGGAAACAACTAGAGATAAACAGTAGCTCTATGGGAAAATCAAGTACTTAAAGTAATCTCATCAGGATTTTTAGTAAAGATGTGGCCTCTGTGCAGACTTTACACAATACACAATAAAATGATCTGAAACTGATTGACGTACACAATTAAATTAATTGAGGGAAATTCAGGCATGCAGCTAAAAGTCTTGTCATTGCTACAGAATAGACACAAAACCCAGATGAAAATGTTTAATCTTTCCATAACTAAATTTAAATAAATGTTTCCCATCTGCAGCTCTCCTCAAACTGCATTATAAGTTAAGAGCTCAAGACGACTGATGGCACATAGAGCAAATTTCTGGTTACTTTTAGTAGAGTTACCTATGGGAAATAGTTTGGCAAACCAACTGCCTCACCCTATGTATTCTATTGCAATACTGAAACTAAATTCAGACATTGTTACTCAATGTCACAAAAATCTATCTAAAAAGTGAAAAGTCACCACAGTCAGTTTGTCATGGAGAGAGAAGCTATTCTAAATTCAAGATTAATTTTTCTAGGTGTACTCCTACCTGTTCTGAATACAGAGCCAAATTCTGCATCAGCATATTTACTTTAACAACTAGTTATACCCCTATTACACAACCATCAGTGGGAGCAGAATTCCAGCACCATTTTTCCTACACTAAATTCTCACAAAAGAGATACAGTAATTGAGTATTTAACAATAGCCAAAGGCAAGAAATTAAAATGTTGTCAAGGATTTCCTAATGCTAGTAACACTCTCAGTGAAGGCAGTAAGCGAAACAGGAGATACCAATATAATGAAAACACTCTGCAAAAATAAAACATTAGTCAGACTTCAGTTTCATTCTCTTTCCTTCCAGAAGCTGAGTATTTTTGCATAAGTACACGAGGGCTTGCCATCAAATGATACATACGTAATTATTCATAAGGTTTCACTCAAACTAGGAAGACATCACTCCTCAGATACATCTATATAGCAGAGGAATAAAAAAAATAATAATAAAAAAAAATCTACTTTTCCTAAGAAAGAGGAACCACTGAAGGAGAAGGGCCAGGCTGGCACAAAAAAGTGAACTGCATGTGTTTGCCCAGTCATCTAGAGCCCAGACTTGCTGCTAAATGTTCATCTCGGTTCCGGGCTGCTGCACAACCAAAAGACCACTCTAAGGGTAAGAAAATAAAAGTAACACATTGGAACACTTTGCTTCAAGAAGTCTAATGTTGATTAAGTTATTACAGACAAAATCTCTCCAAGCAAACTTTGGGGGGGTTCAGTCAACAACATCTTTACAAAAGCAGCATTCATAGAAATTTAAATATCGTCCTGTGCAAACTCAGTCTTTTTGTATCAATACAACTTCCTCACCCTTTGCTCTTGAGTTCCAACATTTATAAACCCAGTATCAGGTCATGATAATATGAAACAAGAATGCTGGAAAATAATGTTCACAGCACCATTTTTATTCCAGAGCTCACTCACACCGGCAGAACTGTAAAACTAATTGTGGAAACTCTACAGTAACATGCTTCCAACTCTCCCACCTGTCATGTTTGTCGCTCTTCTGAAATGTCAGTTCCTGTCTCGCCTGCAGCGAAATATTTGAAACAGATCCACAAGAGCTCCAGTGACTCACTCCTGTGGTCTGCCAAGCCGGGGAGCTCTTAAAACCATTATCTCCCAGTTCCCCCCTGCTCAGGCACTGGCACAGAACTGCAGAGGGAGAGAAAGCCTCTTGCATGACCGGCTGCTCATCTGACCAGGGCTCAGGCAAAGGGTCTACAAAGGGAAACAGTCTTGCTAGCATAAATAGTTTTATTTTGGGACCTGTAAGGAAGCCTAAGTGCTTTTTCTTGGTGGATGATTTCTCCATCGGATGGAAGGGGGCTAATGAAAGTGGCCAGTCTAGCACGGAGACGTGTAGCCTTTTACAACAGTAATTGCCATCAGTGATACAAAAGCAAGAAAGAAAAATCTAAGTTATTTAATTAAAAGTGGGTATTTGGAAAAAAGTTTATATATTGCAAACATTCCTACAGTGCTTATTTATGTCTACTGTGCCATAAAGGAATGTGCGTAGACTTCTGCTGCTTACCTTGGCTAAATGAGAAAAGAATGGGGCAAACCTCATGCCCAAGGGAGTACAGATCTCACCCCAAGAACCCTAAAGCTTTTTCCCCAGCAGGTTTACACAAGCAGACCTGACTTTCAGTAAGTAATCTAGAAGTGCTAATCACCCATTATTTTCCTAAGCTAGAGATAATGGTAAATACCTGTAAACCTGCAGTGGGAGAGAACAAGTCACACGTCAGTAACTGGAAATCAAGCTGCAAGACACCACAAAGCATCAGGGTTACTCTGTGTAACTGGTGTTCCTGAGCTGAGCTCCCTCTGCCAGGAGAGCCCCAAACAAATAATGCAAGATAGTGCAAAACAGACTGTTGTTAATATTTATAACTGTCCCTTAGAGGTGGTCACTGATAGTAAATGGTCACTGGTACAAACAGCTTAGGTTCAAAGCTCTTTCTGCTTAAGGTTTTATGATTCGCTTCATATGTTTTTTAAATTTATTTAATGCTTTTTGGATTCCCTGTGAAAGTGTATGTGAACTGGAACAGAGTTCTGAAAGGAAAACTGAAAAGGAGAACTGATGACAGAATGTTCTGTCGTGTGCCAGACTCATCAATAAGATGAGGGTCTCAATTTGTACCTCAATACCCTACTTCCTGCAAATTTTAAACTAGAAGGAAAAGAAACAGGCGCACAACTTGGCTGCAGGAGGTGCAAGCAATCTCCCTTGCTCTCAATTTCCTACCTCTATGGGAAAATGGGTATCTATCATCCTTTGAAAAATGGCCTGCAATCTGCAGAATAGCAAAGCACTACCAGCGTTTATCTATATTGTAAGACCTAAAGACGGTAAATGTAGATGTAGAGATACACATTACAAGTAGCATGCTCTGCTCCCAGAGCTCTGAAATACAAAACAAAACACAGGAGAAAAGAAGTTTTATCATCTTGGTTCCACAGATGGGGAACTCAGCCATCTCAGAGGAGAGCTTAAAAAATCCAATATATTCCACAGTAGAGGATCTGGTCTGTCCCTCTTGTCTCTACCATCTGCCTCAGGACAAACTGAACTCAGAGAATTACACTGGAAATGAGGAAAAACTATTTCGTTCCTCTTCCTTCTGTTCGTTGCAGCTCTGCTGCAATTACTGCTAACAATAAGGAAATAAAGTCATGCAAGACCCAGGTAACACCAAACAGCAAAGTCATGAGAATTCAAAAGCAATTCAAGGAAACATCACAGAACAGGATGAGCACAACTAAGTGTGGCTTTGGGGAGAAACGTAGTGTTCTGGGAACGCTGAAAAAACATGTGCAAACTTCAGTGAGGATTCTGAATGTGCAAGGAGGGAACCTTTCCACTTTCACGTAGTGATGAGCTAAGAGTATGAATATACAGAATAATTAACTCCTTCAAAGACAGATGATTTGCCTTCAACAGACCACCTGAGGATGTAGATAACATCTGTCTGGCTTAAAGAGACCAGGATTTACAAAACCCTGCATAATCTGATATAAAGTGTGTCATCCAACAGTGAATACTGAAAAAAAATGAAGATTTAAGTTCAGTTTGTCAAAAGCACAACTTCACAACTTTTCTACCTCAACCATAACTCAGTATTTTTTTGAACAGGAGTCGAGAAGCAACTTTCCAACTGCATACTTTGAAATAATGCTAGATGACCACCTCTGTATTGGGATTCATCTCCCACCCAGCTAACATTCAAATGGCATCCAAAGTAAGCCTATAGGAGTTAACGACTCAACTCAGGAGTGCTGGCATACTGATCAGTGATTTATGCGACTCAGTTAAGTCACTGTGCTCCATGTGGCCATGTTTTTCCCAGATGGAACTTGTTAATTTATAACTAACTTGAACCATTAAATAGCTACTAGACTTACTGAGAAAACCAAGGCATTGTTAATTGCTGTCCTTACAACTGACTTGACAGCCTAAAATCCATCCAGAGTACGTTAGGCTGTTTTCACAGCAAAGGCTATTGCAGAGTGGCAAGAGAGCAGGAAAGAGCTGCTACTCCTGTAAGAACCCGTTTCCTCCTGGGACACCCTTAGGAAAGATGCCTCACTTTAGACCCTCTGGTAGGTGCCACCCTGGGGACGGTGCTGCTTCAGCAGCAGAAGGTGTAGCAAGCAACTGAGTTAGAAACCACGTTCGAGGTAGACACAAGGGAGTTGAGGATGCCAGACTTCTCCTCAATTAATACTCGTTCACTGCTTGTTTTATTAGGAGGGGTATTTACCCTTCGCATTATTGACTCAGAATAGGAAACATGTCACGCCTGCTTAATTAGTGACCGGGTTTTTTTTCTCCTGTTTCTATTTCACTTCCCTCCTCTATTTTTTTAATCTGTATATAGTGTGTGTCTTTTCCATCTTCACTGCATTCCTAGTACTCTCTTTAGAAAGAAACTTGCTATAATGCATACTCAGGATGTGCTCTTTCATGGAAAATCAAGGACCAGAGCCAGGTGTCACACCATTTTAGAGCACTGCTGGGGATCTGTGGGCACAGTGCTCGCAAGTGGCACGGTGAACTAAGAAAACAGCATGCAGCCACCGGGACTTACTGCTCTTGACTTGTCCTTGCCCACGAGATTAGGAAGATGGTATCTAGAGATCCTCTGGGCCCGAGAAGTCCTTTGTAAAGGAGCCCTTTTGTCAATGATATTTCTTGTGCTATGGTGGCCTCTTTATATGTTCGTTTGCGTCTAATCACACGTATAAATTACTTCTCTTAAAAAGCTGAAAAGTAGTTTTATTTGAGTAGGGACAGGAAGAGAGATTCATACAATAAACAGAGGGCAGAGAATTAATTGTGTGCTTATCGATGCATTCTTCAGGGAAAGGACAGTCTTAGTAACAAAAAAACCAGTAGGAGTCAAGGGATAGGGATTCTGCCCCTTGTTCTAGCACAGACCTGCAGCAGGACTAGAGCAGTCACCACGCCTCATCTCTGAAATCACATTAGTATGTATCAGTGCTGTCTACCAAAAAGAATGTGAAAAACACTACTCTTTTTTTTTTTTTTTTTTTGGCAAATCACATCATGACACCTGGATGCACTACACAAGTGCAGTGTTATTACTCTAATGTAACCTGCCTTTTAGGGAACTTACCACCAATGTTTAAGGTTAGGAAGCGAATGGAAACCTTACCTTTGGTAGCTTCTGGAAGCATGATATTACTTCTCCCTCATAACACTTTTTTTCCAGCATAGAAAAAGTACGACCATAAGGCCCCATTTACTTGACCTTTCCTTTTTTTTTAAGCTTCTGTACTTTTTAAAAATTATTATTTCTGTAAGATATTTAACTATTCATCATCTTTGCAGTTTACAGTAACAGCCTGCCTTAAACATTTTAAAGCTTCATAAGTGTACCGTATTCTGAATAAAAGATTTTCATTATTACTATGATTAATATACCAGGTTTCTGTGTTGGCAACAGGAATAAGAAAGAGGACATCTGTGTCAGTGAGACAAGAGAATGGGGAGAGAGCCACAATGCGTAATGCAGCTAAGTGGGAGGACGAACCTTAAATCAGAGGGAACAGATTTCAGTCTAACATTAAGAATCCATTTTAACCACACAGTCTTTGCCCAAATACGCCTTCAAGAACACATACAGCACATCATAATAGGGATGGAAAGGCTTTACAGACTGTAAAGTCTGTTGGCCTATGGCATCTTGTGACCACAGAAATTCAAGAGAGTAACTCATTAAAAATAATTTTCACATTTTCCTTGCAGGTTTTGTTCTGGTTATTGGATTGGTGACTTTCTACCGCATCGGACCATACACCAACCTCTCCTGGTCTTGCTACCTGAACATTGGAGCCTGTCTTTTGGCCACACTGGCAGCTGCCATTCTCATATGGAACATCCTCCACAGGCGTGAGGATTGCATGGCACCCCGGGTCATTGTCATCAGCCGTACCCTGACTGCCCGGTTTCGCCGTGGCCTGGAAAACGACTACGTTGAGTCACCATGCTGAAAGAGGGGACTTGAAGGGGGAAAGATCTCCAAGGAGATCTGCACTGGAGTTGTTTTCTATAAATATATGCTATAATTTAAAATTAAGGGTTGAAAGACATCACAAAGCTCACTCTTGTGGGCAGAGGCCCTCAATTATTATTTGGATGGGCTCCATCTATATACATATGTATAAACCACATAATTTTATATATATTATATTATATTGCCCTCTCCCTCTGCTGTACAGCACAGAATGTTGTATTGTCAGAATCCTGATGGAGCATCCCAGCTACACGTCAGCAGGGTCAGCTGGAGCAGTCAGACTGTACACAATGTGAATATAGAGAAGAGGCAGCCAAACACGTGTTCTCTGTCTGCATAAAGTTATTCTGCTCCCTGATAAGAATGTAAAAGGCTATAGGAGACCAGTGACAATAGCTTTGGAGTTAACAGGCAACCTGAGAAAGCAGAAAACTCACTATAGAATGAGTGATGATTTTAACAGCTATTTAAATTTAATGAATCTTTAGTCTGTCCATCCATCCGCTCCTCAAGGAACTTCTCCCCAGCAGCAATGCCTGCTCCCCAGCCACAGCACAGCCGAGGCAGTAACAAGCGAAAGCAACTCTAACCATTCTAATTGCAAAGTAGGGGAATGCAGAATTAAGCTGCATTTTTTTCAGACACTTCTTTTGTAGCTTGAGACAAGGGTTTGTGTTTACCCTGTATCTAACCAGATATGCCATTAAAAATGAAAAGGGTACACAGCTAGAACAGGCCACACGTGTTGCTGAAAATTCTACTTTGGTGTTACAATGACAAATATTTACAGAAGAAGGTTACACAGACTCTCTAATAACCACAGATACTATTAACATACATTATTGGAAACAATTATTAAGAACAGATATTTCAACCTAAATTAAATTCTTTTCTTCCCTGTTTGCTTTAACGTCTGCTGTGACATTTTCAGATTAGGGTGCTATGTCAGGACCCTCAGCTCTGCCCAGCAACGCTCAGAGGCATGTAACACAGGGAACATTGCAGAATGCAACTACCACTCAAGCACCCAAACTGGAGAATAAGACGTATATAGAGGACTGAAGCACGAGATTTAAAAAAGACCTGCCTGGTAACTTAATATGGTAATGAAATGAAAATAATTAGTACCTTTGGAATTAGGCATAATGTTTATAAGCCTGATCCTGAGAATCACATGGTCTCACGAAAGTCTTATGCACGTAACTTTCAGGAAGTAAACCATCAACCCAAAAGTTATTATGCAGAAATACTTCGGATACAGTCACTAGAGGCAATGACAGGCGATTAAAAACTCTACGGATGCTACTCTGAGCACAGTTACTGACAGGTTTGAACTCACATGAGCTGTGAATGTTACAAATTCTTTAGGACTGTTCTGTCACTCCCAACTATGCACACTGCTTTTCTTCTTTATCGTTATTTCCACCACACTTTTCCACACTTTGTTAAAATGGGATCATCAAGCTGGCTCTTGAGTTCTGTTCTGCACTCAGTTCTGATATAATAAGAAACTCAGCCCCAACTGCTGCTCTGCACCATGTTCAAAGTGAGCAACACTCCGCAGAGACTGATGCTCCAGATGAACTGCATTGTTCTAGACTATCAGGGTAGAATATCATAGAGCTGACAAAGAGTTTCTTTTAGCAGTAGGTTTGTAAAAACCAACTAAGATTTGTATTCATTTGCCTGCATTACTTTCTGGAAAATCTTTTCTAGAAATAATATGCTATGATTAATTGCAGGTTTGTTTTTTTAAATAAAATATTGGAATATTTAAAAGACATTGTATTATTTCTTCTAATATTGCAATATCCGTATTATAATAATGTACATTTAAATTTAAAAATCAGCTATGTGGTTGGTAAAATTGTAATACTTGGTATTACTGTGATTGTTTTAGATGTATAAATAAATTTGTGAATGTTCATTTTCTTCTAGTGATAATGTGAGATTTTTGCAATTCAGACACAGAATAAGGTTGCTTGTTATCAATCATTTTTTCTTGTTTAGTAAAACAGAATCCACAATCTTTGCAACATCTTGTAGACAGTAAATAAGCAGAGAATACATTAAAACATCTGTAAGATAAAAGATATTTCATTTTGTTAAAAATGAAAGGGAGAATGAAATCAGAAGGGAAAAATGTAAGGAGAATTTAGGATGATCAAAACTTCATACAAACTTCTAATGAAAATAAACTGTACCCACAGAGAAATACATATAAATACCTTTTTATCAGCTTGATGGACTTGAAGGCCTCATCCATGTCTCCAGCAGTCAAATAGAAGCTGAAGTTCAGCATGGCATCCCGGGTGGTCTTTTCACAGTCTCCTAATCCAATGAAATCTCTCATGCATCTTCTTGTAACCATCGGAGAGATCTTTATTGAGCCAGACTCTGCTTGTTCTGTCTCAGCTTCTCCTGGCTAAAATGAGAATGTTATCATTTAGGTATCAAGTAGGTTGAAACTTACTCCTTGCTATGTGTAATCAATTACATTATTTCCACCACAGTCTAAGTTTTCTATTTCTGCAGGACCATGATCAGTAGTGATAAGAGCTGCAATGGTTCAGAACTTCCTAGAAAATGCCCCAAAATATGCAATGTCATAGAAGAGTTTAGAATATCATAATCACAGTACATCAGTGACAGTCTGGAGACTGGCAAAATGCCACAGGAGAGGCAGACCCCTATTATTATAGTCATAATTACCTTATATACGTTATTACAATTACAGTAGCAACAATTATTTTATGTCCCCAGATTTCTGGAGATTTCAGATAAATTAGAGATTTCATTAAGGTTAGTCTCCTCAAAAAATGAGTCTGCTTTTCTATACGGTTAAGCTAGTATATGTAGTTAACTATACAAACTCAGTTCTTTTATTCTTGCCTTCACGTGAAGCATACGAATACTAAAGCTCAGTCAAACCCTTCCCCATACAGTTGGCAGTTGCAGAGCCTATGAAGCACCAGTGATACTTTCACTGAAAGGCAGCTCACAACAATTTAACCATTATTCAGAAAAAGAATAAAGACAAAGTCAATCATCAATATCAAATGATCTGTCTAGAGTTTAACAAGGAATCTTTCACAAGCCAAAAAAAGTGGAAGATATCTGAGTCATGAAGAACATCAAATTTCACATATACTCCAATAGTATAGTTAGATGAGATAAAGAAATATTAAGCTTTACAGAAGCAAATAAAAATAGTACTGTATTATTAAACAGTGGCAGTATTAGATACAGTAAAAGGCAGAAATCAAAAGTGCAAATGTGTTTGACTACAATTTCATAGAATCACAGAATGGTTTGGGTTGGAAGGGACCTTAAAGATCATCCAGTGCCACCTCCTGCCCTGGGCAGGGACACCTCCC
>JAOXNO010000070.1:18087204-18103167 GCA_028565335.1 Limnodromus scolopaceus | reverse complement strand
CCCGCGGGGAGCGGTGCGGGGCTCCGGCGGGGGCGGCGGGGGGGCTGGAAGCCCCGGTAGCCTCGGCCAGTCCCAGCCCCAGAGACACACACACACGCACAGAGAGGAGGAGAAGCCGCCGCCGCATCTGGGAATATGAACGCCCCCCCCGCGGCAGGTCGGACCGCCTCGGCTCCATGGTGAGGAGAAGGAAGAGCCCCCCCGGGCCCGCGGAGCCGCCGAACGGGTAGGATGGGGGGCGAGGGGCCGGGCCGGGCCGGCCGCACTGCCCTGCTCCGCGCCGCTCCGCCGGGCTCGGCGGCTGCCGTTCCTCTCGGCGGCTGTCGAGCGCTTCCACACGCCCGAGTTTGGCCGGGCGATTTCTCCGGCAAAGGCGGCCCGAAGCCCCTCGGGAGGGTGCCGGAGGGCTGCCGGGGGAGCCCGGCCGCTTTTTGGGGCGGTTTGGGGGGGGTTCCGGCGGGGCTTTCCCCCTCCCGCCCTCGGCACAGGTTGTTGGGTCGGGACAGCAAACGAAAGGGGATTTAGTAACAAACAACGGCGGCCATGTTGAGAGGAATTTCTGCAGCTAAACTTCTCCCCTCTCAGCCCAGGGATTTCTCTGGCTCTCTGGGGGGCTCCCTGGCCTGACTTTGTGTCCCCCTCTTTTCTCTCTCTCCCCCCCAACAGGATGACAGTGAAACTGGGAGAGAGCAGCGGGGAAGACGGGGTGAAAAAGCTGGGCAAGAGAGCAGGAGGAGATGAGGAGTCCCTGGAAGAAGAAGGGGCAGGAGGAGGAGGAGAGGCAGCTCCAGGCAGCAGCAGCACAAAGAAAGAAGAGAAGATTATTAACAACAACCCAAACAGCAGCCCCCCACAGAACCCCAGCTTATCGCAGGCCCCAGCTTCCCTCCAGCCCTCCCACAGCCAGGACCAGCATCATTTTCTCAGGTCCAGCGTCAGACCTCAGAGCAAGAGGCTGAAGAAGGATTCCCAGGCATCCTCTTCGGTTGGCAGCAGCACTGCTGCAAAAGGCAAAGGTACTGTGTCTTGGCACCCTCAAAACAGGTCAGCAAGGGGGGTGACGGGGTGGGGTCACCTGTGGGTTTGGAGGTTGTCATTCTCCTCCCATGGATGCCATCTTTTGTCTGGCTTTGGAGAAGGTGTTTTGGGGCTTGTTTCTCATAGTAGCTGAAATCTTCTTTGTGTCCCAAGCTTCAGCTTCTCTACTGTCCACTGTCCTCTCTGCACTTGGAGAAATGGGGGGCTTGGGAGTGTGTAAGGAGGGGGGAAAAAATATCCATTATTGAAGCAGACCTTTAATTCCTGTATTTCATCTCTCTTGGGTTTTAGGAAATTCCTGTATTTTGGTTAGGAAATTAGACTCTAGCTAGCTGTGTAATCAGGTGGCTGAGCTCTGAATTCTATTCTTGGATAATTCCAACAAAATATTCACTGTGTGCTAGTTAAAAAAGGGGGAAAAAAACCAACCCACAAGACATTGGTGATTTCCCCCAATTATTTCTATGACCGGTTTACCCAGAGAACTATTTTGGAAATGGCAATGGAATATATATATTGACATAATTGCTTCTAAGGTTTTGTAAGAGTCCTGCATTACTGTTGCAGAACAGTTTGGGCATTTCCATGTAATTTGAGTTTTTATTAAGATTGTTTTTTATACACCTGAATGTCTGTATGTACATACATACATGCACACACTTTTTTCACTTTAGCATTGTAGATAAAAATTGGATTTTTTTCAAAAGTCTTTCTTGAGTGGCAAGAAGACAGTAGGGATGTTTGATTATGTTGGTGCTGTTGTGTGTGCTCAGCATTTACTGGGCAACACCTGGCACCACAGTTGTGCTGTACTTGAGACTAATTTTGGATATCTTGTACGGAAGCACTCAAATGGTATTTTCTGTTAATTTTTGAGTAAAACAACACTCAGATTTCTTCGACATTTATAATAACAAAGTTTACTCTTGTCTGCTGAAATGAAATAATACTCCATGTAGCATATATGTGTCTTGGAGATTACCTTGCTCTTTGGTCCATCACAGTGGCATGCACACGTGGGACATCAGGTAAACACTATGAATTACAATAGTTCTGTGTTGCAGTAATAAAGCAGTGCAAATTATGATATTTTAGTTACTGCTGTATCACAAAAAAAAAATAATCTTTAACTCAGTTGCTTGATGGTTAGTTTATATAATTGACTACAGTATTTTTTTTAATACCTTAGTATGTCCTCTTTAATCTCTTAAACTTTTTGTTCTAAGTGAAGAACTCCTATGTGTGATGTTGGAGGATAGAACAGAAAGGCCTATGCAATTTTTCTCCCAGTTGCATTAAACAGATGGAATGCCCAGGAGTGTTTAGCTACAGATAATTGTTTCATTGGTTGTAAAGAGTATTCCAAAGAAACACCTCCTCGCATTTAAGTTGACAAGTTGAATATATGCATTTGAAATTATTCCATTGCTTTGAAAGTGTATACACGTGTGACCAAAATGCATGTGTCTTTGTGCATGTGTATATTCATGTTTCTATATTTGTCCATAAACATTTATTTTCAATTTTAGAGCAGCAGAATGATTTTTAACTAGGTGTATCGACACAAATGAAAAGCAGACTTTGTTTATTTTGCAATTCAGATTCCAAAACAACCCTAATAAAATTATATACAGGAAAAAAAAAAAATCAGTAATCGGTCATAGATAGTGCTTGTAATCACTGTACCTGACTGTTGTCAGGTTTGGGGAAACTACTTAAATCATTGCAGGTGACGGTCAGCAGTAGAATTATGGTTGTGCTTTCACTTTTTGAATCGTAGGACCAGCCTCAGCTCTGCCCAGCTAGTTTTGATGTGAATGCGTTAAAATTGATCTCTCTGATACGATTGAGATTATAACTGTCAGATCTTGGAGAACAGAGCCACAGAGTGGGATCCTTTCTGATCTGAGTTCTTTATATTCAGGGCTGCATACTGAGAGGTTCTCCAGGCTTGTCTGAAGTCTCCCTAATGGAATGTCTTGCGATCAGAATTTGTAGGGCTTTGCATTCTGAGTGAAGTGTCTCTTGGAGCTTCCGATAGGGATATAATGGAATTATATCCCTGGAAGATTACTAGTAAAGATTGGACTCAGATCCTTCCACTTGCTGTCCCACCAACTTTCTCCTCCCCCTGTAAGTATAAAAATGATAAAAAGCTCAAACGCACGTGCTTTGGATCAGCTCAGAGAACTGGAAGCTTTTCCATTTTGCATGTCACCGCCGAGGTGATAGCTGCAAAGGTAATTTTAATATCGGCCAGCAGGAGTGTCTACACTGCACTCACACTTCGTCCAGTGAAACCAGAAACTTGTTTTTTGTCATAGTCTTTCAATAGCCCTTAACATTTTATTAAGGTGGTCCTGCTTTTAGGATCTGTGTATTCTGAAGTGAAAACTCTTCCAAAGGTTATCATTAAGGAGTGTAGTCAATGAACTTAATTTCCTTCAGATTGCAGTTACTCAGCAGGCATTGGCTTGTCCTGATCATGCCTTTAAAAGAGTTGAAAATCGTATTTTTTCCTGTCTGTTGCAGGTCCCTTTTTACTTTTGGCATTTGTCCTTTTAGGGTGCCTCATTGTAGCAGACAAATTATTGATGAAGTAAAATTTACTGTAAAGTGTAGAAAGAGTTTGCCCACTCAGCAACTGCTAACTTTTCAACTTTGGTTCAGGGAAGATTGTTAGTAATAATTTTCAAGTTCTGCCTAGTAGAGTGTATAAGTGTATTGCTAATTTTTTCAGGTTACCCTGATGTAATCTTTAATTGCGTCTTTGGATTCTGTCTCTTGCCTTTTGTGTACTCAGTTGCACTTTTGTGTTTAAGGCAAAAATAGTGAAATAAAGTTTGAAAACTCTTTCACTTCAAAAAGAAAATACGTCTTGAATTGCTGAAAGATTTATCAAATTTCCTGCACAAATACGTAAATCTACGCATTATTTTTTTTAGAATAATTATTATTTTCAAATGTTGGTCATCTTTTGATTGTATTCTCAAGTTCATAGTCTACACCTTTTTCACCTAATGCATTCATTTTGAAGTAGGAATGCCTGGAAGTAAGTCTTTAAGTAACTTGCATGAAATCAGAGGAGCAACTTGGAGGAATAGTGGGGTTGAGGCAGTTTGTTATGAGGGTTCAAAAGCAGGGAGTTTATTGAAAGAGAGGAAGCAGACCCATGTAAGGTTGCTGAAAAAGAGGTATTTCTGAGAGTTTACTTCTCAAATACAAGTACACCACATGGCTGCTGAGCACAGGTTTAGAGATGTGTTTTGGGGCTTTTTCCCTGTGAAGTGTGAGTGATTACACTATGCACGTGTATGTTGTGACCATAAATCATATATGCAAAACCATAAAAAACATATGCAGAATACACTGCTGTCATGTGCTGTAGGTTTAGTTTGAACTAGAGTAGGATGTTCCCATTGTCATGTTTTTATCTGTTTTCTGAATGCAGACTGAAGTCAGGAGGAAATTGTAACAAAGTCTAATGGTGATGAGCTGAAGCTTGATGATGTCTTCCAGGCCATTGCTCTAGATTTATTCATGAAATATGTAAAATGGCCCAAACAAGTATTTGGATTTGTTTTCCAGCAATAAGCAGTTCTTTCTTGAAACAAGAAGTATTCAGCTGAAAGCATTAATTGAATTAAAACGCTGCATCTTGTGACATTGTGTAAAACTTACTAGAAAGCAGTCCAGTTTGTTTCAGCCCACTGAAGTTGCGTGTCCTGTAGCATGTCAATTAAAGTAAATACTGTCATCTGCTGTGGAGAGGATGTATATACCAAGATACCTGATGCATGTACTTACAGTACAATTTTACTGTATCTTCCCAAATTTGCAGAATGTATTGTAAACTTCATTTGAAATGTCATTCCTCCGGCATTATTTCTCTAGCGCATGAATGACTGTTTAAAAACTACTGGCACAGTCCCTTGTTCTGATAGTCTCCTTAATTCTGTTGATCTTGTTTATTCTTGGTACTTCCCCTTCCATCCTACCCTGACATGCTTTCATTCCTTCTTTGCCCTCCTGTTTACCGCAGTCCTCCCTCCCTTCCTGTGAAAGTGGCTCAGGACCAGAACTCCAGTATCTCACCCTGCACCGCAGTAGGAGGATTTTTCTCTGTGCCCCGTGCAGGAGGTACTGAGCTTTGAAAGGTGCCTGCCTGCAAGGCTGCATAACCCTGTAGCTGAGGTGGAACTTCATACTAGGCTTTATGGGTGTTTTCTAATGGAAGAGCAAGGGAATAATGATTTACTGGAGATGGGGGAGTAACCAAATTTATAATAAACTATGTTTATTTTTTACAGCTATGCTTGGGTAGCTCAGATACTGCTGCATTTCATATGTTATATATTAAAAATACACTGTCTGTAGAAAAACAAGCATTCAGTATAGTTTTGTTTGTAGACTCCTGTTCATAACTGACACTGTATATGTTCAAACACATTCAACTACATCTTGATTGTGGAAATCTTTAAATAATAAGAGGCAGAAGAAGCTGGACCAGTCTGTAGCCTTGTAGGACAGTTGCCTGTTGTGTTTAAAACTTTGGATGTTGGTTGATAACAAGAACACTATATGGTATAACTGTGCAATATGGCATAAGGTGTCCTAGTTTTACCCTTCTTAGGAGCTCATGCTATTTACTGTGGAGGCATACGAGGTAGAAACTTGTTTTCCAGTTATAATGTTAGTACTCAAACCAAAGTGTTGACTTGCAGGGAACATGCCTGCCTCTCTCCCTCTCTCCTCTGTATTCTCTTCTCAGCTACAGTTCTTGGAGACAAAAGCAAATTGGATCCAGCCTGCAGCTTTGTTGGGTTGTCCTTCCACGGAGCAAGTGGCTTCACTTAAATTCCTAAAGCGCACGCTTCAGGGATCACCTGACTCATTTCTTCACTGATGTGGTATCTGCCATTAGAATGATACGTGGCTAGAAATGGGGCTCATTTACCCAGCGATTGGAAAGAAGACATCTGTCTTCCCCTGGTTTTTCATTAAAATCGATGAGTGCACGCTGATTGAGGAATGCTCTGCCATGAGGATATCAGAACGCATTGGTGGCTTTCCGGAAAGTACAGATTGTAGCACCTTACCCTGCTCTCCTGGCAACACGTGTTTCGATGCCGTTTCGTGAGGCAGCTGAGCACTAATGCAAGTCTGTGAGAATAAAATAGTCAGTTGAAGGTGTTCTCTGGTTTGGCCTCCTTAATGGCAATCTTTACCAAACCCACTTTTGAAGGCGATCCTGTATAGTTTAGCCTTGCTGTTGGTTCCTGTAGAACCCAAAACAGAAGAAAGAATGTGCTAAAGGAAACTTTTGGGCGTGTTAGAACTTGATATTTGCATCCTACATTTTGCAGAGCAAATCTAGCATCCTAGTGCTCCACATCTGGCCTGCGGCACTCAAGAGTCTGTGGAAGTACCGTCTCATTTATAAAGGTATTCCCTGATGGATGTTCCACCTACTGGTGCCTCCTGAAGAAGTTGAGATTTTGCAAGCTAAGCCTGTAGAACACCGATGAGAGAACCAGCCTGTGTGTTGGTATACTTGGGTGTAGTGGCGATTAGCTCTGGGAATTCCAGCTTCTGTGGATGTGGGATCTGTCGCAGAAGATATGAATCAGCTGGCATGTAAAAGCTGCCAATGGAAAACAGAAAAGCAAACGCTAAGATGCTACATAGAGCCTGGAAGGAAGAACTTCTTGTGGCTGTAGCAGCTCAGTTACTTGATACACACAGTGTTCCATTGTTTGTCATTTTCATGTCAGATTTTTCAATTGCAGCCTTTAAATCCCTTTATATAAATTTTTCCAAGTGTTTGTGTTTTGATTAGAAGTACAAAGAAGGCAGCTTATTCTACAGAAAACGTAGCTTCACGGAAAAATGAAATTCTAGTAACGGGTCATATAGATGGGTAGAGATCACTGGATAAAAGGAATGAATAAGTTTCTCTGAAACTTTGGTGTTCTGATCTGTGATTGTGTTGGCGGTTACAGTTCAAAATACTGAGTACAGGAACCTGATGTCTTTGCAAACTGTGCGTTGGAAGGTGAGTGAAAATGCTGAGGACTTACACATCCAAACTCGTTGCTTTGTACCTCTTATGTAGGTCCTGGTGCTCCTGTGTCCTGGAGCAGAGGGAAGGAATTGTTGTAGCTGTAGCTGTGTCTAGTCCAATGGCCAGGTGATGCGGGATAAGTAGACAAAAAATGAGCATTTTGTCTTTGTCTCATCTCGAGTGATCTCCTTTTAGAAATGATTTTACTTAGAAAAGCCCCTAAGCAGATTGTTAGAGTGAGCCCACTCCTGTCCAGCAGTTCTGCAGCAGTAATGGTATAGCTGGCCTCAACGGACCTTTCTGTTTTAACGTACTGCTGAAGTTTTAAGTAGTCTGTTGTTGGGAATTAACGATCAGCATCATCTATCATTAGTGAGGGGATGTTGTTGTTTTATGTGTTACAAGAATCTCATGCAGTAAGATTGAAAGAATGAATTTATGGGGTGCAATTTAATGATGTATGACTATTTTTACTTTTGCCTTTTATCGTGAAGTGGTTTGTAATACCAGGTTTTAGAATATACTGCATTCTGTTGCCTTACGGAGATCCAGTAAAGCCTGGGGTGCATCGTGATAACCCAGTGATAAATATTACCATGCACAGTAGTAAGAAAGTTTGTGCAAAGGGATGATATAGCAAACTCCATAGTTCCTGGAAGAATTAAATGGCTTATGAGATCTCTGTAGAGGTGACAGGGTATTAGAATTTTTAGATCTTCATATATAATACTCTAAACAATTGTCTGGGTAGTAATTTATTTGTGTTTAAAATAAGATAAACAGTGATAAACTTCTCAGGACTACAGCTTGTCTTAAAGAATAGCAAGTATATATATAAAAGAAGCCAAAGAGCAATTATGAGCTACGTATCCTTTGTAGAAGTTGAATCAGTGGAGTCCTTAGCTTGGATAGAACTGTTCGTGTCATCTTACACATACAACTAAGGAAATCTACTGGACTTTATTAGAATTTAAAGTTCTCACTGATGCTTTTTCTTCTTACGCTTTTTAACAATGAAACTTACTGTGTACCAAGTGTACTGTACAGTCTTTAGAAAATCCTTAGTAAGATCTGAACTTTAGGCATCTGCCTCTAGGTTTTTGAGTATGCATACAGTGATGTGAAAATATAATTCCAGTCTCCCCCCAAACCCCGAACAAAACCAACCACCCGGTAAATAAACAAACAAACCCCCCAAGCCCCGCATTTGTGGCTCCTCTAAATGATTTCTCAGAAAGTTAGAGGTCTGTGGTCAAAATAGTAACTCAGGAGTAGAGTCCTGTAGCTGTCCTTTGGTGAAGGAAACCTGTTGCGTTGGGAGCTAGTGGCAAAAGGAGATTGAAGACTTAGAGTGAGGACTGATGTGTTTGAATTCCCCCTTCTTGACCGAAGATTTTAAATATTAAGATCTGTATTTCTTTACCATGCAAATTGTGATATTCCAACCTCACATTTGCAGAATAAAGAAGCAATTCTGTCTCTTAAAATTGTTGGTTTTCTTCATGGACATCTATTAAAGAGCTCGGGTTTTTCTTACGGTTTCATTTTTTTAAAGGATTTACCTTCATAGTACCAGAATTAAATTGCTTAACTTTCAATTATTTTATCAGTGGCTGATGAAGTCTTTAGGAAATAGAGAAGCTGTTGATTTGGGGAGTTGTTTTTAGGTACGTTTCCTTTTAGACATTCAGTTCTTTTTCATGTTTCACCTTACATATTTCCCTGTGGTGACAGTAATTTTCTTTAGAAGGATCAAATAGTCATTCCTAGAAATAAAAGAAACATTAACCTTAAAATGGTCATAATATCATATTTTATATCAAGTAAATATTTATTGTGTGGGGAAAAAAAATGTACTTTCACGCATTTTACTCTTTTCCAGGTTTGATTTCAAATGTTATTCATCACTTGAACAAGCAGCTTTTTTAGGATTTGGAGAAATATGTTTTTGTCATCCAAAGGAATTACTTTTAAATTGCAACTGAATAGTTACGCTTAAGATTTACATACAAGTCTTTCAAGTCTCTAAGCCATAGTAAGCCTGTAACACTTGATTCTTCTGATATTCTTTTTAAAAATAATATTAGGATTATCAAGCTGGGACATCCTGGTTCTTGAATGGAATACATATATATATATATTTACATATATATATAGAAACACTGATTTTGTTAGGTAGTCAAACTGCTTCATATAACTGAATTTTAAAAGATGACTGAACTTTTTAAGACTAAAGATGAAAGACAGAACTGTGCGAAGTATATAAAAGTTTGGGAAGCTTGTTGGGACTGCTGTATTTATAAGCAAAGCTGGATTTATAAGCAAATAAACTAAGGCAAGCCAATTTATCGTGACATAAACCACAAACAAAGGACAGAAACCAGGGAAATAGAAACTGTAAGAGGCATTCTTTGTAATGAGAAATGTATGTTTAAAGTTAAAAGAATTCTACTTTATTAAGTACGCTCCTGCATTGATTGATAAGAGCAGCCAAATCTTAAATAATACTTCTTAGCAAAATTGAAGAGAATACATTTTGGAAATGCAGGTTACTGAGAGTGGTTACATTTTCATGGAAAAAATGGAGTGCACCTTCTGGGACGTCTCCCTGGTTGCTGGATTAACATTCTGGTAACCCATTACAGTGTCAAACCAAGCAGGATATTTGGTTTGATTTCTGTTGTGCATAAATCACAGGTTTAAGGTTGGTTGATAATGTTTTTGCTGATAAAAACGTCTTTGAAAGACTAATTGTTTCAGAGGTGATTAAAAGAAAAAAGAGGCTTTTTCTTCTGAGTTAAGGTGAGAGAATGGAATCTTACTGCATTATATGTAGCTCTCACCTTCCTGCAGTTTCTCCATCCCATTTTCTTCTGTCCCCTGTTTAGATAAACAGGAAATTCTAATTCTATCAGGCTTTATTCTCATTTGAGTATTTCTGATCCTTCGGGGTTTTTTCTGACCCATGTTATTTGGAGTGCTGATAACTGACAAAGGTACAGTTGGGTTTATACTTCTGTGCCTTTTTCCAGAAGCCACACCAGGATTTGCGGAAGCAGAATGGGTTGGGACTTGCCATCCTTGGGCTGAGTGTCAGAGATGGTGCTCTTTATGCTGAGGGTCAGACTCTTAAGAGCTCATTGTCACACGATGAACTACAGTAGACATCTTTCAGTCCTTCTGTTAGCACAGTTGTTTTGGAGGCAGTAGGGTCAGGACCAAAGACAAGGGTATGAAATGACATATATTTTCCCATGGTTGCTAGTTTGCTTTATTGGTGACATCGGTGTTCAGCATTGCTCAGAAGTTCCCCTTGGCTGCAGAGCCCAGCAGCATATCAGCATTGGAGACTGTGTTGTCTTTTAGAGGTTGCTTTGGTATATTCCAGTTTATCTCTGGAAATACAAGATTAAGCCATTGAAACCTTGTTTTTTTGGTCCTTGAGATTTTATTTCCTAAAAAAAAATAATTGTTATTTGCCTATTGTATTTCAGATGAAATATTTTGAAAAAATACCTGATATAGATGGGAGTGGTGAAGAAGGAGGAAATTCTGAGTTCTTCAGTTAATCTCTATCCATGAATCCTCTTGGCTTAGTACTCATTCTGGTCATGTTTTGTTGCAGCAGCAGATAATGGTGGGACAGCATCTGGTGGCACATCAGGAATTCCTCCCAGCAATCCTACTGGGAATTCCAAGTCAGCAGCAAGGAACCTGGGCTCCTCAGCTGGAGAGAAGGAGGAAGGAAAGAAGGTCAGGCGGCAGTGGGAATCGTGGAGCACAGAGGACAAAAATACTTTCTTCGAGGGACTGTATGAGGTACGTGTAGAGGAAAATAGCAAGCTTAGATGACTTCATTTAGTATCTGGATATTCCTAAAGAAGGTTGATTCAGTTGAGATTTGCAGGAGCAAGGTGCGTAAGTAAACACATGCATTTGTTTGCATGTGTGTCTGTGCAGTTGGCTATAACCCAGCTGTCAATCAGAGCCATAGTTCAAAAGTGTTGAGCTTTTTTTTTTCGTTTTGAAATACACCAGAAATATTTGTGAGTTTCATTCATGAATATTGATAATAATTTAAGTTATTTTTCAGTTATGGTTCTGTTTCAAATGAGACAGAAATAGATAATATCCCCATCTCAACTTTAAGAAGCAACACACTTGTGCTGTAATAGTAGCAAACAAGAAAATATGTTCTAATAAGAACTGTAGGCACTGTCTTAGTCTTTCGCCATGAAAACGTGTGTAGTAGGGTTGAGAGACAAAGAAAAGTCAGATCATCTTATCTTTTATCTTGTACGATGTATATGATGTATTCCTGGCTGTCCTATTCTCACCATTATTTTAAGAGCACTTCTGTTACGAAAATACATACTAAAGCTGAAAACAAAAGAAGAGGTGGTGGGTTTTCTTTGCATGTGTGCATCTTTTTAAAGAGACTTTTTTTAGTGTTGGCATTATTCACGTGTATGTATTCTATGGACAAAGTGAACATTTAAGCACTGATTTCCTTTCTTAACTCCTCTGACTCACAGTAGTGTTCCTAGGAATCATGTAATTTTTAAGTGCCTTCATCACCCAAAGAAAATGGGGGGGAGGCTTTTGAATTCTGAGGAAAAAGTTTAAAAATTTGCTCTAAGATGGATTTGGGGCCTGGTTTGTTTGGTCCCCCACTTCCGTTCATTTTGTGCCATTACCTTTCAAACGAGGTTTTCATACTTTGTGTTTAGATCAGCTCCAACCTGTCTTGGATGCTAAGAAACTTTGTAATAGCAGCTCAGTGGTAATATATCTAAAACTAAATTTTCCTCTTTTGAACTACAAGGATTTTATAAGAATTAGCTAGTTTTAAAGGGATACTTAGGTGTCTCATTTTTATTTTTACCCTGAGAATAAACTTCTGAGTGACCTACAGACTAAAAATGTGTTTTCTGTAAGAAGTTCTTTATTTTTATTTTTTAAAATATAATGTTTTCCTTATATTATTTGAAACTCAAATTTTGGACTCCTAATAACTGGACAATGAAATTTACTGTAAATAAAAGCAAAGCTGCTAAATTTAATAGGCTTTTTATTCACCCTAGTCACAAATGGAGGTAGGAAGGAGAGGGGGGAAAAATGCAGACGAAGATAAGGAAAGCTAAGTGTGAAAGTCAGTATTTTCAATTCTGGTACTTATCATGTTTATGAGTGGTTTTTTTTTTTTTTAAGTTTGCTAGCAACTGACAGTTTTTGTTTTGAAATAGTTCAAGAAATTGGAAAGTAATTTATTTGACATCTATAATACATTTTATATACAATAAAGGAACCAGTGTCATTCCTGTGCCATTTTGAGTTCTGATCATTGAGTTCTGATACCCAAGAATTTTATGACCATTGAAATCTAATTTCTCACAAAGAACCCCAAAGTCCCTTATGTTGTTTGAGTTGTCTTATGACAAGATAGAAGTGTAGTTTTGAGTATTTGGATTTGTTTTATTTATTCTTCAGCATGGGAAGGACTTTGAAGCTATTCAGAACAACATTGCACTGAAATACAAGAAGAAAGGCAAACCAGCAAGCATGGTGAAGAATAAGGAACAGGTCCGCCATTTCTACTACCGCACCTGGCACAAGATCTCAAAGTACATTGACTTTGATAACGGTTAGTATGTGCTGAAACGAGCTTAGTGTCAAGCTCACAGTCTCAAGAGGGCTGCAGTTCTGTGTTTTAGTGACATTGTGGAGGGTAGGAATGGTGGAGGTGAGAAAGTAAATATTAAATAGGATTTTGGTGGTAATTATTAAATAGGATTAGTATGGCCGTACTGAGATTTGTATTTTTGGAAAAATGCTTCTCAAAAACTGGTATTTGTATCACTGCTTTTATATCCATTCACCACACCATGATAAATGCTTATCCTCCTATTAATTCCGGGGGAAAGCCAGGTTCAAGGAAATGTTTTCCTATTCTCAGGAGCACACCTTTGAGGACAGCTACCAAAATGTTAGTTGGGCCTGACTTCATCAAACAAAGACTCCTGTGCTTCTTGGGGGAAGGCAGAAACAAATAAATAGTCTGATACAGGTGTAAATGGTGAAGTATTTGCTGACACTTTGAATAAACCTCAAATTGTATCATTGGTTCAGTAACTTAATATTCCCAGGATTCCTCTCTTCCCATTCTTTTCCTCCTTTCCCAGCTTGTTGAATGAGAAGGAAATCAGGAGGTCATAAGAACTTCTAGTGGTGTTTTGTAACAAAATAATAATAACATATGATCATTGATACTTGATTCAAGTGCGTACTATTGAGTAACGGGGAGTGAGAATTCAAGTCAGTTTGCACGTAGCCTAATCTGAATAGCAAGTTAAAGAAACCTATTTCAGAGTGAACAGATTTTACTAAGACCCAGTTCTTTTGACTTTTTGAAAGTATGAAGAATATCAGTTCTCCCATTAGCTTCTTGATCAAGTAAAGGTCTCAAGGGCTTTCCTGTCCTTTTGATGCTGTATTCTAAGTTGCATAAATCATTGCATGTTTCATGGTGGTTCAATTGTTTAGTCTCTAAACAATTTTCTCTAACATCAGCAAAAGTTTGGATAATAAATTCATCTATATAATTTGTGGCCAGAGCCTCTCAAGTTAAAAATGAGTCACTAGTAAGAAATGGATATGACTAGAAAAAGCCTAAGGGAGTGCAAGATAGTGTGCAATATAGTCTCTTTAGGGAATTGTTTTGTCTGTTCCTCAGATCAGGTTATCTAGAGGAGGATTTATATATCCAAAATACCTGTCATAAAGATAAATTTTTGAGTTCCTTTTCCAAAACAAGACAGCATTTTAAGATGAAACAAGTGATTCGGTTTTTATTTAAAAATAAATGTTACAGCAAACACATGGAAGAACTTAGAAAAAAAAAGGTGTCATGGAAGAACTTCATCTGTTTTCCGAATAATGTAAAGTTCTGTATCTGTAACTGTAAGGTCTGAAATCTCACTCGCTGAAGGAATTTCAGAATTGGTGCAGTAGTTTCATTGGCTTTAGTATTGGTAGAAATATGTGTACCTGGAGTTTGTGATTAAATGGGTCTGCAAGTCAAAGAGAACTGAATTCTTCATGAGTAGTCAAGAATAAGTATTTTCATCTGACTTTAAACCACTAGATCGTCTTTCCGTGCTGTCATAGGTATTTAGATCTGTTAGCAATAATAATGTCCACATCATGTGCATTGATGAGAAAGGAAGAAAAAAGCCAAGGGTAAAGTTGAATAAAATGTGTGCGATTCTTCATATAAAAATGTAGAATCAAGAATTTGCTTTAAATCTCTAAGGTGCATTCATGTGCGTCTTCTGGAAAATTCAGACCTACTTCTTAATTTTCATATTAGAAACAGTTCTATATGCATTTTCTTGTGGGCATCTGGATATTTACTTTAGAAATTGTAAATGGTTACATCATACTAGAGTTAGCTTTATTATGAATTAGATTTATTTTACATATTGAACCGTTGCATAATTGTTCAAATTCTGTGGAAGTTGCTTTGGGTTTTTTTTTTCTGTAATCTAAAAAATACTGCCTTTCCCAGATACTTAGGTCACCAAAAGGAAATAGGTGAACCTGTCTCATTATAGTATTTCTTGAAACAGAACTTAGTCTTACCTTCGATGAGGTGTTTGTCTCATCATTGAAAATACAAATCCATCTCATTCAGTGTTGAATGAGGATCTGCATTGTTGCTGTGTATCTGCAGTCTGCATCTCGCTTACCCCTGTTCTGCTTTTCAGTGTTTTCTCAAGGGCTGAAAAAATCCTCCCTGGAGCTTTATGGCTTAATCTGCTATGGGGAACTAAGGAAAAAGATTGGGGGATGTAAGTATGAATGACTTAAAATTATTTTTACATGGTAGAATCAGAAGTGTTTACTCTTGACGTTGGCAATGTCTGGTACGGTTTCACTTTTGAGTTATTCAGAATTTGTGTTCATTGTATTCTCTTGCAGTAATCTGTGGTGGTGTTTTTTCATTAAATGTATTTTTATTGTTAAAGACTATCTTAGTCTGTTGCATTAGTCCCCTTTTTATTTGACATATCTTTAGCTTTTGCTGTCTGAGGAATGGAGTGCATGTAATACCCATAGATCACAGGTAAATATATATGCAGCTGCTATTATCCGCTTCATTATTCTTGAAACCTAAGCAATTAAATGTGTAAATAATATCATTTGGGCAGAAATAATTGTGGAATTGTGAAATTATTTCTGCCCGGGCAGTCAAAATCTGGGATGGTGCTTTTCTCAAAGCTGTTCTCTAAATCTTTACTTACTGAACCTTGAAGATGAAAAAGCATTATAAATCATAATGTGAAATAATAACTTTACTGGCTAACCAAGATACATTCTGATCTTGTCAATCCTGGAAGCTGGTTTTGTCCGTAAGAATGAGGGTAGATGGGTATCTGCCACTCCAACGCTCCCCCGTTTTCTGGGAGCTGATTAGTTGCATTAGCAAGATGGCTGAGCTTGGGCTTAGTGCCATCTTCGTAGGGTCATAGAATGGTTAGAGTTTGGAGGGACCTCTAAAGGCCATCTAGTCCAAACGCCCCTGCCATGCGCAGGGACACCTCCCACTAGCCCAGGCTGCTCAGAGCCCCGTCCAGCCTGACCCTGCGTGTTCCCAGGGATGAGGCATCTCCCACCTCTCTGGGCAACCTGGGTCAGGGTCTCAACACCCTCATGGTGAAAAATTTCTTCCTTCCATGTAACCGAAATCTCCCTTCTTACAATTTAAAACCCTTTCCCCTCATTGCTCCCCTCCCTGATCCAGAGTCCCTCCCCAGCTTTCCTGGAGCCCCTTGAGGGACTGGAAGGGGCTCGAAGGTCTC
>JAOXNO010000070.1:18066627-18080960 GCA_028565335.1 Limnodromus scolopaceus | reverse complement strand
ATTGGTTTGTGGTGGGGTGCTGTGTGGGTGGGTTTTGGTTTGGTTGTTGTTGTGTGTTTAGGTGGTGGGTGGGGTGTTGTGTTGGTTTGGTTTTTTTTTTGTTTGTTTTTTTTTGGTTTTTTTGGTTTTTTTGTTGGTTGGACTCGATGATCTCTGAGGTCCCTTCCAACCACTACGATTCTGTGATTCTGTATTCAGACTGAGGTGTCCATTGCAATGAGCCAGCCTTTGACTTTTCATCATTACTGTATCTCATTGACTAGGTGTCCACGACTGTTACTGTATCCTCCTCTAAGAGTCTTTCCACTGGCAGAGACTAGCCATTGTATTTGATGGGACCCACTATCTTCAAACAATTCAATTTTCCAACAGTTCCAGTTAGGGTGAGGTTGAAGGAGGAAAGGTAACAATGCTTCTGCTACAGCAGCCGCTGTTGTTGCAGATGTGGAGATAGGAAGTACTAACCTAGGCAAGTAGCTCCTGGCTCTTTTTTATTTTTACTTAAGTAGCACTATTGCTACTTTCACTTGAGAGCCTTCTCCTTTTTTCGTTAGTTACTCCATTGCTACTTCTGTGTCAGAGCTCCTGTTAGAAAGAGCTAACATACTCCCTCCAGCTTCTGGGAGCTCCGTGCAGATTGAGGAAACTTGCCCTCCCAGCCCCGGGATGTTCTGAATCTGTGGAAATTCACAGCTGAGGAGCTGAAACTTTTGAGCTGCTCACCTCATCAGCTCCATCTTCTCCACTTCACTTCTGCTGCCCTCTTGCAAATTTCCCTCTCAGTGCAGTGTAGGCAAGAGATCTTTCTGCCTGATGTTGTCTTCCTTACAGCATAGGAAAAAAACCAGATCCTGCTGGAGGAATGAATATTCTTTGTAATTTCTTTCATTTTACTGGTAGGGCTTGTGTTCAATCCTGCTGCTCCTATGCCAGCTGATCCTCAGAGCTTGAAGTAATAGGTAGTAAGTACTACTGTCAGTAACGGTTGATCTCAATACCTGCCTTTTAAGTCTCTAAAAAGAAAACAGGGCTGAGGGGGTGAAGAAATCAAGTAGTTACACTGCGTGAAAACAAAAATGGCCTCTTGCTTTTAAGGATCTTTATAGCTGTTAATGTGGTATTGAAGCTAAAAGCCAGTGAAATCATACTTTAAAAGTTCAGATTCCTGCACAAGCTGTTAGACCTCATTTCTGCAACAGACTTAGTGTTGGTATTCCAGAATGGAAGATAGTTTTTCTTCCCATAATTAAGAATTAGGAGGACAAAGAGACGACTAAAGCAAAACCACTTGTCTTATGTGAAGTTGTCTCTGAGGGTACTCTTCAACTGAACTAACATAATTCTAGTCTGCTTTATAAAAGAGCAGTCCCTCTGTAAGTGGACAGCCCAGTGTTTCAGGAAAGTCTGGAAGAGGAGAGTCACAAGAGTAATGAAAAGTAAGGTGATAGAAAAGATTGAATGTTCTTGTGAATCTGCACTGCAACCCCCTACGTTTCTTTGTTCATCCCTGTAGCCATGATTGCATTGGACTATGTGTCCCCAGTATGTGTGTATTCACAAACTTTTGTTTATGGTGCCTGTAAATACTTCTTTTCCAATGTATTCAGGGCTACGACTGTTCGTTACAAAGGCCGAAACCTTCGTATCAAAGCTCCGATGTGCAGGGCTTTGAAGAAACTCTGTGATCCAGATGGTAAGTAAGAGACACTGGAATGTGAAAGGGTTTTAACAGGTGGTCAGAAGAATACGAGGGAGAGTAGCCTGTTTTGGTGTGTACGTTACTGGCAGGGGAATTTGTGCTATTTCACATTTGTGTTGGGCACAGATACTTCTCTTCCCCTTCCTTCCCCCTCAATAAGTAGAATCAGTGCAGTTTGAAAGTCTGAAATCATGTACTTGTTCAAAGTTTCCAGCCACACTGCTTGCTCAGCTGGAAGCTCCAGTACCACTGCAATGTCTAAGGAAAAAAACCAGTGGAACAGGAGGTAATCCAAGGCAGCAGGCTCCACTTGCAAAGCTGAGCTGCTTAAGTTGTCTGTAGGTGATGCTGATGTCTGTGATGCTTTTTTTCATGTACCTGAGCATATAGTGTTTTGACTGAGTTGTCCTTGCTTTGACCCATGCCCTTTGTGCTTCATCTCCCTTCAGGCATTAGTGATGAAGAGGACCAGAAGCCAGTACGTCTTCCTCTCAAGGTTCCTGTGGAGTTGCAGCCACGAAATAACCATGCGTGGGCTCGAGTACAGAGTCTTGCCCAGAATCCACGGCTTAGGTAACCAAGAACTGATTGTGGTGCTCAGAATAGAGTAGGGAAATACGAGCAGCATCCAGGCATCTTCCTCTCTCTTCAGGGTTCTCTTTGCCAGTGGGGCAGTTAATCTTCGATAATGCAGTTTGCCTAAATGTGCTTATTCTGAAGGCTTTGTCCAACCAGAGTACAGAATTGTTGTAAACATACCAGACTTGAAAAGTAGATTACCATTGTTCATTGTACCTTTCAATTTGAGTAATGATCTAAGCTACTAGAGTTGGAGATGACTGTACTGTGTGCCGCTTACACTCAGTTAGTTGTCAGAGCAGGGTGCAAGTACAATGGAGATATGCAGCATGAGTTCAACCAAAATTCGTGTCGAACACGTACCCTGAGACAGAGGCACAGGGGAGGGAAGTAAAACAATAGTCAGGGGTGTCTGCCAGCAAGACTTTGAACATGTCAGCTGCAACCCAGTGATACTAGCAGAAAGGAAGGTATTTGTAGTTTAATCTCCCTGCAAAACGTAGTTGGTGCTGCTGTTTCGGTGTCAGCAATGGCTGTTATCCTTGTACTTGCATCTAGCCCCCAACTCGGGGCAGGAAATGCAAGGCCTCTGTGATAGTGATTGTTCTTTCAAATAGAGTACTTCAGTACAAGGAGCAAAGATCATGCACAGAGGAGAATTAGAATTTTTAGCATTAGGTTTATTTTGTAAAATGCTTTGAGAGCAAAAAGTAAATGTTTAGGGGTTTTTGGTGTGCCTTTTTTCCTTATTTCGTCACGTAGTAGTTCTGTGCCTTGCCTGCACTTTTGCACTTTAGCTAAATCTTGCCATCTTTTCCTATCATCTTCTTTCATCTGGAGAAACTAGTATCTTGAGTCGTGGCAATCAGATTTATCTGATAAGCTTTTAGATCTTTCTCAATTGTGAGTTACCTAGATTTTAAGGTTATGGGTTAACATATATTCTTGGGTTTTTTTGTTTTTTTTTGTTTTTTTTCCTTAGAGCTTGGGAGTTCTAGGTGTGTTCTCTGTGCTTGTATTGCAGAATGACAGTTTCTTCCCTTAATTCCAATTCTAGCGTCCAGGCTGTGATTTGAACTTCTCTTGACAATTTTTCTCTGTGTCCTTTGTTTATCTTTCATACAGGATGATTGTGGAGTTACATCGGAAGGTCTCCAGCCTCATTGAGTTCCTGAAGCAGAAGTGGGCTCTCCATGAAGTGCGTATTGTATCCTTTTTCCATGTAGTCTGTTCTGTATGCTGTGTTCGGGGAGCAATTCCTTTCCTAGTCTAAGTTCATTTTTGCATTGGAAATGTGATTCTACCTCATAAATTTACCAACCCATGCTTAGCAGAGGTCAGTATCTCAGCATCACTAATGGAGCCTTTCATGGGAAATCCCAAAATATTCCACTTTTACCTCAGCTCATCTCTACTACGATCCTCTGAAAAACTAGTTAGCAAAAAGTGAAGCTCCCTGCCTTTATTTAATTTCCTTAAAATTTCTGTTTCGTTATAGATGGCTGGCCACCACAGAAGCGTGATTAATAACTGACAGCTTTGTTTCTAGCTTCAGCAGAGAGATTAAGGACACATCTTTCCACTTGCTTTATGCGGTTTCACCAAATGAAGGCTTAACCTTCTTGTCTAGGTGGCTGCTGCTGCCTGTTCTGTGCCTACCCGCTGTCTGAACTATACAGCAGTAGAGATATCCCTGCCTCTGAGCTTTGATGCGTGAAGTAGAAGGATTTGTGAGTTAACAGCCACTCTGTTCTCCTCTCCTGTTGACTGGTTTGCTCAATCCTGTTCTTCGTTCTTTAATTCAGGCTTTTCTTTTTAATTAGTGAGCCTGGAAGAAGTATCAGCATAGCACTTGAAACTTAGAAGGATGTCAAAGCATGTAAGGTGGGGGCTACCACGCAGAAAGGGGAGTCTGTTTTGCTATGCAGTGATGGTTGGGGTTTTTTGCTTGGTTTTGTTGAGGTTTCTTGGTTGGGTTTTTTTTTTTTTTACAATCACAGTGGTGTGGGAAGCAGAGAAAAGTAACTTTGTCTGGAACAGAGACTTAGTTTGTGCTTGCAGCAGATCTTCTGTGTCTTCCTTAGCACCACAAAAGGACTTAATTTCTGATCATAGAGTCTTTATATCTGTGCTGAACAGAGAACATGTCCTTGATCAGCTACTTTTTTTTTTTTTTTTTAACTTGCAAAATAGGCTACCAGGTGCTTGTTTGGAAGACACAGTCATCTGTTATATTCCTTGACACATCTATTTTAGCGTAAAACACTAGAAGAACGGCAGCTTCAAGACTCCAGAGACACAGAAACAAGAGGCAGCTTCTCAGAGGAGAAAGTGATGCTCCATCTCTTTCCAGGAGAGAACTGTACACTCACTCCGCTGCCTGGGGTAGCCAGGGTGGTCCACTCCAAGGCTTTCTGCACCGTGCATTGGCAGGAAACTGGCAAATGCAAACAGAACACGAAAGATGCTCACTTACTGCCCCCTGCGCAAATCCTGGGCATACAGAGTGGCCAGGGGACAGCTAGGGGACAGCTGAAATACACGCGGGGAACAGAAAGTAAGGGTGTTGGGAAGGCAGAGAGCACTACAGAGTCGAGCAGAACCCCTCAGCCCACAGCTGAAGTTTCTGCAAGCACTGAAGATGGTGCCCCAGAGACTGGCCTGGTGGAAGGAGCAGCTTCAAATCTTGGCGTCACTAATTCTCTCCAAAAACTGCCTTCTGGACTTCAAGATCCAGGAGGGAATCATGAAAAGCTGAGCTCAGTGGCCTTCTGTGTGGACGGCAGGGAGGCCCTGGCTGGTGACCAAGCGACTGTGCTACCATTGTGTAGCACAGCTTGTGCTTGCAGCAAGATCCCTGATGTGGAGGAGCTGTCTCTGCTCGATCCATTCCCAAGGTACATGAAGTCCTGTCAGGACCTGATTGTCCCAGAGAAATGTTCTTGCACAGACAAGCTGCATGGAAAAGACTCCACTCCAGGAGCTGGTGATACTTCGCCTGTGGCTTTTCCAAGCGGGAGAAGCACAGAGACATCTGACTCCTATTCACAGCTACAGAGAGGTGGTGTAGCATCACCTGGCAGTGGCCCATCCAGATCTGAGTCTCAAGCTAGCCACAGCCAGGGCCAGCAGCTCGATGCTTGTACCAAGGATATAACAGATGCAGTAATGGAGGAATCTCAAGAGAAGCTAGGCTCCTCATTTCCACCTCAGGGACAATCTAGTACAAAGTCTCTCAAGGATGACCCAAGCCGGCTCTCTCAACAGGTTAGAGAGGAAGGATGGAGTCTACGAACTTCTGAGAGCCTTACGCTGGCTGAAGTCTACCTCATGATGGGCAAACCAAACAAGTTGCAGCTAGAATATGACTGGTTGGCTGTCTTGGAGCCAGAAACCCAGGATGTGAGGGAGCAAACATCTGAGTCAAGTGCTGTTCCTGCATGTACCACCTTTCACAAGCAGAGACTGCTGAATTGCCTTTTAAAACTCATCTCTACTGAAGTCAATCCCAAACCAGTAAGTAGCTCTTGTTTGTGCTTCCGATGCTAAACTCTTATTTGATCTAGGGAATAATTGCCTAGTCCTCTTCTCACAGCAAATCAATGACCAGCCTTGTCAAGATCTTGGAGGTTCCTGTGTTTTAAGAAAACCCAAAAAACGAAAGCAAAAACAAACCCCAGAAACATCCCCAACACAGCCTGGCTTGCTGTTCCCTCAGCGTACCACATTTGCTTTTTACACACCTTTCAGTTTCTGTTTCGCTGTGAGTCTCAGTGGTATTAGAGTCAACATTTAATTTCACTACTGAAAACAGTCATGAGGTGAGGTTGGGTATGAGCCTTCTGTTCTCTCTCAGGTTCATAGAACCATAGAACAGCCCAGGTTGGAAGGGACCTTGGAAGATCATCTGGTCCAACCTTCTGTGGGAAATGGAGCCTAGATGAGATTAACATTCCACATGAAAACTGCAACCCTTAATTTCCAATGCTTATGTAGTTCAAGTTGCACTAAGTGTGAAAAGAATGTATTTCTTTGGGGTAGCGTAGCCAACGTAACTATGCCTGCCACAATGATTTCTGTAAAAGTTCCCAGAGTCTAGGATGGTTATTTAATAGACCCAGAAGAATATCTTCTTCCTTAGGCATACAGCTGGGAGTTAACGTGCTTTCCTCCTTGCGCACTGTAACCGGTGTTTAAGATCTGTCCCTACGAGCAGCTGTTTCCACCTGGTGCAACCAATTGAAACTCAGTAAAACATCCTTGTAAAGACCAAAAGACATAGAATTCAGTAGGTTTGACTGAATTCCTGTGATGAAGATATGATGAATTAAAGATACCGTTTGCATCGTATTCCAGCATAGGATGCAAATGTAGCACTGTTCCCAAACACACGGAGTTACTTGATCTTTCTTTGTAGGTGCAGACTTAGGCTGCCCCAAAGCTTCCCTCTCTCCCCTGAAGCTCCTTTTGAGCCTCATTTTATAGACGTAGAATGTAGGATTTTACAAGTTTTAAACAATTTTTGTTCAGATACAGCTCCAGATATAGGCTTTATTTAAACTGTAAAGGCTTTTGGTCTGATGGCTCACAGATCTGTGACAATGTCTCCTCTTTTGGCATTTACTTTTGCTTCTGGTGACACATGTGACAGCCAGGGGTGACGCAGTTAAAAGATCACAAGCTAGAAAGAAGGACATCTCCTTAGACTTGGGGAGACAGGGATAAAGGGGGAGAGTAAGGGGTAGGAGGAGGGGGAACCCAGCAGTTACTATTTGCAAGTGTTTTCCTGTCAATCCAGCACCCTCAGTGTCTTAATCAAAGTAGCATAGTGCTCCTGAAAAACAGTGGAGCTCTTTCAGATACATGCTGTATCGTACATTTCAAAAAAATAATAATAATAACATAACCTTTTCTTCTATTTGTCAAATACCCCTTTATACTCGCTGTGTTTCAGAAAAAGGAGGTACTGTTCTTGCGGCAGTGAATGTCACGGGACTGATACATGCTCAAGAGGCGAGGATGATATTTGCTGCCTAATTGAAAGTCCTGTAGATTTCCTTAAAGTTTTGTCTCTTAAATGCTCTGTGTTTCATCAAATGATAACAGGAACCATAATGTTTTTGCCCCAAGATGTTTTAACAGAGGAAGGATTGATTGTCTAGATATCTGTTACTTTCTCAGCATAATGTGTAACGAAGGCACAATGGCCAACTCTGCTGTGGTTCATTCTTTTAAACCAAGATTATCGCGTAAGACAAACTGTAGCAAAGTGCATTGCAGTCAAGTGTGGGTAGTAGTTTTGGCCCGTGGTTGCACACACATCCTTAGAAATGGAGTATTTTCTTGGAAAGCATTTAAGCGACTTAATGAGATAACTGGATAGGCCTGCAAAAGTCATGTGCCTCTTGGTTATTGCTGTTTTACAGAATTAAATAGGAGAAGGGATGATCTAACTATTGGTCTCTACTTGTTCAGAGTTAAGAGCAAAATGTATTAGTCCACGTATACTTCCAACCACAAGAACCCTCCAGATTGTTAGAGTTAATGAAAAGTAGTTTTGTGTTGTATTAAAACCAACACTTTTTATGTGACTATGAAAAATCTGTGTGTTTACCTTTTTTCTTTTTTTTTTCCTTTTTGTCTTTTTATCTGGGGGTAGTCCAGCACACTGTGTGAAGCTTGTTGAGTGTTAACCCAATTGTAACTTTAATTACGTTGAACTGTTGACATTTAACACTGCTAAATGCATAGGAAAGGAATTTCAGCTGCCTACCACAGAGCCACGCAGAGGTATTGGCTAAAGTGCTTAAAGATACTGTAGTATGTCAGATTTTAATTTTTTTTCAAGCTTGCTAAGTAGGATGAGTTAAAGAATTTAGCTGTTGTAACAGCACACAATATTTGTTTAATGTGCATGCATTTTTAGACACCTGAGATAAGCTCCGTTGCCACATCCCCAATAAAGCCTGCTCAAGAGGAGCAGTCGCTGACTCCTCCGGGGAAGGTGATCACCATCAGCACCAGGAGCCCGGGTTGTGCACGAAATCAGTCTGCCCTTCGCAACAACAAGCCTTTCTCTGCTGGTGCTGCTTCCAGCTCTTCAGGTGAGTATTCATAAAAATCCATGGCAAGAGATCACGCCATTAGTACCTTGTACAGTGATGAGTACATATAACACTGGGAGAATGAGTGTTCTTGCTCTTACAAGCTTAACTGCTCGAGAACATTAGTATGTGTTAAAGTTGTCCTAAATTCAGTACTACTTCAAATCTTGAAAAACAATGCATGTCAGTAATCCAGTTTACAGTCCAGAAGTCTCAGGAGTCACTCTTGCTGAAGATGCACTGGTTAGGAGCTGACACAGGATGTGGAATCTCAAGAGAGTGAAGGCTTACAGGATGAGAGGGTAAATATGTGGTGTAAAATTTGTTGATGACAATTTTCTGTGCCATTCTGCCATTATAAAATACAGAATGATTATGAATTACCTTTTCTTTTAATAGAAGGTGCAGCTGCTGTAACTGGTGAACCCTAGCCATGAAGTCCCAAGAATTTCAGTTCTGTGCCTCAGTATAGTTGGATTTGCCAGCAAATGTTTTAGGACTTTAGAGTCTGCGGAGGTGGCAGGGTTATTGAGAACAGCTGTGATTCTGATGCTGTCCTTTTCACACCTGTGCTGTGAGAAGCAATGGACCGTGAGCAATTTAACTGATGCTGTAAAACATACTCATAAAACATACTGAAATGTAAAACATTTAATTTTAAAATGGTATTATAGCAATTTCATCTTTGTCTAAAGCATCATTGTACTTACTTGCAGACAAGGGCATACGTACATATCTAGTAAAAAGCCAATAATTTAATAGATCAAAGAGATAAATCGTTACATTTCCATGAGATACACAGGCTTGAAAGACATCTCTTCTTAAATCAGACTTGCAAGAAGAATCAAGCTTACTTAGTTTGCGACATTCATTTTTGTGAGATTGTACTTTATGCTTCCCTAGTGCCTTGAAAATCCTTTCTGAAGCATTTTAAGTAAGGGTCAGGATATCTGCTGAGGATACCAGACAGAAGCAGCGAGAAGGTAACAATACTTCATGTCTGATCCCCTAGAAACAGACACCTGTTTGGTTTACGTAGAGCTTCCTCAGTTCAAAACCAAATATAATTGTCCATGTTAGCCTTTGATTTGCGTCACCGACTTTCAAGTAGGGTTGTGTAGCACTAGGGTTTAACGTATCAGGGTTTAACATACTAAGACGAAGCACATAGCCTTTAGTGCAAAGTCAGGAAGTGAAAAATACAGACTGCGTGTTCCTGCTTTTCTGTATGGGCCCAAAGATAGCCATGTAGGCTGCAGCTGAGCTGTTTGGCTAAAAGTGTGTCCAGTACAGCGTTCTACCTGGCTAACTCGTGTAGCTTCTTGGCAGCTCTGCCCGGGTAAGGCACTCGGCTTACCATCGGGTGATGGCATTGCAGCATGTCAGCCGGAGGATGTGCAAAGCAAGTCTGATATCTTCACCCCAAGTTGTGGTTTTTTTTAGTAGACAAACTGAATTCCTTTTATCAGCTCTGATAAGGGTGTTCTGGATTTAAAATAGGATTGCTTGTGGTGTGGATTGCAGCCTTTAGTATACAGTAATTATCAAGCCTCTTTGTATCCTCAAATACAGCACTATTAAATAACTGCAGTAATTTGGCTGTCAGAAAGCAAACTGCTGGGTAACTTCTGATGAAGAGCCTTCTAGGTGTGTTCCCTCATAGACTTTGGTCCTTAGTCTGTCTAGGTCCTAACTGCTGTTCAGTTTTCATCTTTTGGGTATGTTTTTTAATTAAAGATAAGTTGATTTGGCCTTCTCAGTAGAAAATAAAGATTAGAAGATAGCCTGTGTCCACTTGAGAAGAACTGAAAGCATTGACAAACTGACAGCTCCACAAAAGCCGCACAGCCAGCTGGGGAGACAAAAAAGAGGATAAAAAGAATCATGCAAAGAGATCTAGAAAAAAGTAAAGCAACAGCTGTGGTGCAACATCACTTATAGTGCTTAAAATACCATTACATAATCACAGTTGCACCCTTTATTGCTTTTTTAAAAGATAATATCCTGTCCATTGTCTTTAAAGATTCTAACTTCTGGTCAGGCAGGAGGCAGAGATTTCTATGTTCTGCATTTAATTGATTTTTAGATAGATTGGCACACTGTAATTTTAACTGACTTTTGAAAAAACAGCAGGATCTAGAGCAGTAAGGTGAAGGTGGTGATTTCGCTTTTTAAATAGGAAGCTAATAAAACCTGCAGGTTCAATTGTCAGGTAACTAAAGCTTGACGTTCCTCAAAACACTTCTGAATACTGTTGCCTAGCCCCATCCCTGTGTTAGGCTTGTGCTGTGTTACTGTCCTGCCCAGGGAGGCAGCAGGCACGAGTAGGGATCCTGTCCCACTTCGCTGTGTCCCCTTGGGAGAGGCTGGAGAACCAGGACAAGTGTGGGTGCATACAAGTGTGACGATATCTTGTCTGTTGTCACGAACTCTAGTGTCACACACACAGCAAACACCTCTGTGGATGAGAGGTGGGTGTGTGTTGTGTTAGTCTGGCATTCTGAGAGAACCAGTTTTGGTTTTCATCTCAGCTGGATGCCTGCAGTGTGGGCACAGCGCTGTGAAGTCCTGCACTATGTTTTTTTAAAGTTAAATGTAAACAGAGGAGTTTTACTTGGATCAGATCCCATTATTTCAATGTCCCAAATGTATTTCAAAGACAGTCCATCTTTTGGAAGGTATTTTGGTAAATTGATCCCTGCTCTTTTCATTTCTCTGTCACCAGAATCACTTTAGTGGGGTTGCACTTTGAATTGCCACAGGGTGGAGGTGGCAGTGTAAATAGAACATAAACGTTGTAGAATGGGTCTGTGTTTGTACTATCTTCCCCTACAAAAGGAATGGTGGATGTATAGTTTGTTTAGTGGGAAGGACCCTGCAGTATTTCTACAAGCTGAATAGATAAACTGGTTAATGTTGTCTGTGTGAGGCTTAAAACTGGATTCTTAGATTCTGGTTTCTTTAGTAGTGCAAAGTTGCCTTCTTCCAAGGATTTCAAAGCAAGTGAATGTTTACATCGTCCTTCTGGAGCAGGTAAATACTGTCAATTTGCAGGTGGGAGAACTGAAGTATTGAGAGTTTCATGATTTGAGATCCTGAACAGATGGTGACAGCTGGAATCCATAAGTCCCGGCTCTCTGTATGATTCTTCAATTACTAGTTATTTTTGTTTTCACATTTAAATTGTTGTTAAAATCTTGTAGGTTTGAGAAATCTCCCTAGACCTCTCTTGGTGGCTGGTCCTTCAAGTTCTGGAAACACTGATGCGGATGGTGGGCTCTTTGCAGTTCCTACAACTCTACCACCCAACAGCCGCCATGGGAAGCTCTTCTTGCCAAGCAAAGAGGCAGAACTGACCTTCCGGCAGCACTTGGACACAATCGGTGTAAGTGAGACGACTGAATGAAAAAAGTGTGTTGTGCCTGAGTCAGCTTCCAGTAGGTATTGCAGGGGTTTGCTGTAAATCAGAAAGTATGGGCTTCCCTGTGAAGCGGTGCTTCTAGTGATGTTCAAGCAGAACATATTATCTGAGATTAGTCAGATTTTGACAATACAACTATGCTTTGAAGTGACATCACCTCTTCAGGCTTGAATCCGAATGCCATCACATAGCCTGATGGAACTGGTTCACTCTTCAATTAGTGTTGCTCCAGCAAATATATTTGCCAGGTTTAGCAAAACTGATACCCTTCTCATCATGCAGCTAATTTTAATACAGCCTCATTGCTGTATTTAATTGAAGTGCTCATTTTATTTTTACATATACAGTCTCAGCAGCAACGTCATAGCAAGCTGCAGTAATTAAGTAGTGAAATGGCTCTTTTGGGGAGAAAGCTTTATCTCCATAAAACAGCAAGAAAAAAAAAACTCAACAGATTCCTGGTGGAAAATTTTCCTACTCCAGCAGAAATAATGTTCTACCGTCTGAAACGAAACACAGTATTTTAATAACTAGTTACAACTTTACTAAAAATCACAGTTTGGGTGTTACAATTTGTTCTATGTCTGAATGCTTAAAATACTTTCTAATGCATTTCCTCTTCTTGTCCAGATGCAGTCAGACTTCTTCTTGCCAAAGCCAAGGAAGTTACGGAACAGGCACTTGCGGAAGCCATTAGTAGTACAGGTGAGAAGAACTGGCAAAATGTGAAATGCCTGTTTTACTTCCTGAATAGATATCAGTAAGGCTATAGTGGTTTGCACCGAACTGAGATAAAAACCTGAACTTCCCTCCTACATTCACGGGAAAAGTGAAGCTGAACAAGCATTTTAGTCTATATTGTAACCAACCACGTTGTGTTCCCTGTGTGAGGAGTGCCAACAATAGTAGTAGTGCAGTGCATGAGGTGGTTTGGAAAACAATGAAAAAGCTCCTCATCTGCAGGCAGGTTCTGCTGCCTGGGCCTGCTGGTGCTGGTGCACAAGCAGTGTGTTCGTGTGGTAGCTGACCTGGCAGTGCTATTGCAACAAAGCTCCCTTTAGATTTTTTTTCCTGCTTTCTGCGCTGTTAAATGGGTGAGTGTAAGCTTTCGTAGTGAAATAAAACATAACACTATTTGAAAGAACAATGATATATGGAAAAAAAAAAAAGGGACTTGCCAAGAGATGCATGGAAGAGATAGACTGTTGTCATGGAACTTTGGTGATAGGCAGGTGTTAACCTCCCTTAGACTGATCCAATAACCAGCAGAAAGGCACGTGCTTCTGTGAAACCACAGGCTTGTCCTAGGGACTTGTGGCATGTGGAGAACATACAAGAAATCTAAAACCAAAATAATGGAAACTTGTTTGGGGAAACCAGTTACCAAGTGTCAATGTACCCTTTTGTCTCTTCTGCTCTATATAAGAGTAGGAGACTTGAAATTAAATACATGCTATTTTTTGACACCAATATATTTTGATCTATGTAATTCTATTTGTTTTAAGAGCTCCCAAGTACATAGAGCTGCCTCATTAATTAACGCTTCTTTAATTGTAATGGAAGATCAGTTTGCACACAGACTACATCCCATCCTTAAGATCACTGCTGTAATTCTGTGGGAGATTTGAAAATTACTGCGAGAATAATCAGAAAGGAATATTGTTCTAATTATCATTTCTCTGAGAATTGTCCATGTGGAAATTTTCTCTTATAGTAGTTTATAGAAAAAACACGTGATTCCTACCTGTAGCTTCTTTCTCAAGATTACACAGACCTTGTTGCTGTGGCTGTTGCATTGTAAATGCATGTAAATACTCTGCTTATTCTGGAAAGTATCATGAACATGCCTTAGAAGACGAGCTTTACCCTCTGCTCTGTGTTTAAATATGCTTTGGTTTATTGTTGCTTCTCTCACACAGAGAACACTGCTGCCCAGGCCATCTGGAAATCCGTCCCAGCATGTCTGTTCCTTTTCTATCTTATCCAACTCATCCATTACAGGTGAGTCCGCACATCTTCTGTCACTGCCATGAGATGGACTGGAAAGTGTTCCTTAAAATTGCATAAAGGAATCATTTCTAAAAAGAGGAAAATATTCTTTCAAAACCACAGAGTCATTTACCAGTTATTTGATTACTCCCTGCGGGACGATGGGATTGTTCTCCTGGATCGCTCTTAAGCAAGTCATGATTATGATTAGGGCATTAAGGTTGGGGGCAGTCTTGGCTGCAGTGATCATGAAAAGACAGAGTTCAGGATCACGGGTAGTATGCACAAAACAACAAGTAAGACTGAAACCTTGGGTTTCAGGAGGGTTAACTTCTGCCTCTTCAAGAAATGGCTAGGAGGAATCCTGTGGGTTAGGGCTCTGGAAGGGAGGGGGGCTCAGGACAACTGGACGATATTCAAATATCACTTTCTCCAAGCTCAGGATCGGTCCATCCCTAAGAAAAAAATCAGGCAAGGGAAGCAGGAGACCTGCGTGGTTGAGCAGGGAGCTTCTGAAAAAGCTCAAGTGGAAGAAGGAAGT
>JAOXNO010000070.1:18053745-18066527 GCA_028565335.1 Limnodromus scolopaceus | reverse complement strand
GTGGACCTGCTTTGGCAGGGGGTTGGACTAGATGATCTCCAGAGGTCCCTTCCAACCCCATAGCATTCTGTGATTCTATGATAGAATTTTTTTCTTCCATTTCCCAGTTTTGAAAGCAGGGAATGGTAAGGAGTTATCTACGAGGAGACAAAATTTTGGAATAAATTATTTAGATTTTTTTTCTGTAGGCTGTAATTATTTGTCTAGATTTTATAATGGACGTTTCCTAGTACCTGGGATACTGTCTAAATTTCATAGAGTAAAATGATATACTGCCCATTTTTCCTTTTCTGCTGATACAGTCTTGAGTACAGTGGGTAGTACAGGTGATCCCCATCTCAGCTTGAATCTCAAAATCAACATGAGATCTTAAAGGTTATTTTCATTGAAAATAGTGAAAGTGGCTTCAGTAACGCAGCAGCACTTGCTGTGGTGTCTGTGTGATGGGGCGCTGGTTCGCCCGCATCGCCAGTCTGGGGCTGGCTCGTCGTCTCCACTACTTGTGTTCCCAGAGCTTGCTACTGCTTGGCATTTGCTTGCTTCCATTGAATGGTGGTGTGCTCTGCTTTAAAGATGTTAGATCTCATTTGCTTCAGAGGTATTTAATCCTTCACTCTAGGGAGAGGTTCTTTCCGGCCAATCCAGTCCTCGCTGACTAAAGCTGCTGTTTCTCGTCCAATTGTGCCCAAGGTTCTTCCAACACAGGCTCCCAACCATCTGTCTAGTAAGTCATTTCTTACACAGAGTGAATCATGTCTGTTGTGACCTGTATGATGTTACCTTAGCAGTTTCTATTTCCTAGGTAAAATCATCAGTGCCTTTCTGTGCCTTTGTGTGAGGGTAGGAAGGGAACAGTCAGTGGTGGGACAGTGGGAACGAGGTTCCTTTGCGGTGTCTGACCTGCAGGCAAAGAGAGGGGTTGGAATTTGTAACCAAAGTTGAGTGCTTTTGTGATGTTTTGTTGCAAGACTGCTTTGAAAAGCTATGTGACATATTTCAAAGAAACTTATGAGCAGCTTAACCACTAATGGGGGGTTATAAATCCTACAAGAAAAAAACATGCCAGTGTACCCCAAGCAAATACTGTCTTGCAACAAAAGAATGGTCTCATAATTGGAATGATTGGTGAGGTGAAAATAGCGACTGCCTCTGTGTTTTACTTGGAGGCTTCTCTATGATGGGAAGATGCTCAGATGATTTTAAAAGATCTGAGTGAGGTTAACCCTATAACAACATAGGTTTTTTGTATGGAGGCCACGTGGCTACTAGAGGCAAGATAAAATAAGGCTTTGTTGGTTTTATAGCTCTTCTAGTAAACCATAGGAAATTTCTAGAAATTGCATAACCAAATACTTAAAAATTTGCAGGACAAAAATAGAAGCAAGCTAGAAGGAAAGTGCAAGGGGGGAGAACTGGCATGTTTCTCTAAACTGTTTTGATACACCTGATAACAAGTTGGAACAGGGTAGAAAAAGTAAACTTTCTAGCTGAAAGAAATGTTAACACTTTGTGAAGGGGAACAACTGATACAGGGATACAGCTGATCAGATAATTACCAGTTTCCCTTTTTGCATGTGCTAAGTTTTGACTCTCCAATTTTTAAAACATTATTTAGATGAGTCACAACAAAATAATTGTCTGAAGAAAAGGCTTGTAATGTGGATTTTGCTTTGTTGTTTCACAAAAGGTGCTATCGACTTGGCAGCCAAAAGTGCTGGTATTATCCCCGGTAGCCCTGTGCCTGTCCTGGATGCAGATGGTTTGTCAGGTGTATCCCCACTGTCACCAGACAGAGTGACCACGGTGGTTACAGGGCAGGAGTCGACAGCAGCACATCAGAATGGGGGCTCCATCACTGCTGCAGAGGTCAGTCTATTGAGTGGGCTTTTTGAAGTAGTTAAATGTCTTGCTCTTTCTTTGTGTTAAAAAAAAATAAAAAATCACAGCAAACCTGATCTATGTTGTAGAGTGCGTATTCTGGGGTTGAGGGATCAAACCGTCACACTGGACAGGTTTCCATCCTATAGAGTAGCTTTCAGCTATGAGACCATTGAAGTTGGCCTTGCAGACATCTGGGCTTGAAAACAAACAGTAGTATTTCAATAGATGGTAATTCAGGAGGGAATCTGGGGCAAAACATGGACTTTTAGGTATATATTTGGAAGAGAAGCTGAATTCTCCGTGCTGTTAGCTCAGATACCTGTCAGTCTGTGTCATTTTCTCAGGGAGTTGCTGTATGATTCTGAAGGGTGTGCTGTGTAGAAAGAGCTGCATAAACAACAACAGGCAGTGCTTGTCTCTTACCTCCCCAGCTGTATTTGCTGTGTCTGGTGCAAACCTGCGTCACTCACCTCGTTTGTGTTGTGCTTCCAGGGCTCGGGCCCTGGCTGTCGCATCCCGTTCATCAGCCTGCCGGCACGGCACCAACAAGAGGCGGCTCCTGGTGGTTTCCAGGTAGAGTATGTGCTGAAAGAACAGTTGGAGGGGATGGGTAATGGTTTGAAAACACTGCTGGTATTATTAGTTAAAACCCCTTGTTCCCTGGGAATTGTGCAGTGTTGATACTGTTTTATGGGAAATGAAATCTCTAGCATCTGAAGAAATGTAAAGAAAGAAATTTAGGAAAGCTGCTTAAATGTATGTGGGTGCCATTCACTGAAAAAGCAAAGTGAAGCTGACAGTCTCTGACCTCTGAAGGACAAACAGGTTTTATGTATTTCTTGATACAGTGGAGGAGTTTATAATTGCTCTGCTGTATCACAGATGTGTATTTTAGACATCATGAAGAAAGATTCTGGCAATTGGCAATCCTGCTGCTTGTATGTTGCTGAAGGAGGAATATTAAGACTAAAAGCTTGATTGTAATGCCAGCGTCCTATTAAGGGAATCACTTTTCTTTGTGCTGGATCCAATAAGAAGCAGATACTTTTAAAGTAACTGTGGCAGCACCTAGGCTGTAAGAACGTTGTTATCCTGTCCCCAGCTTCCTCTCCTGGGACACCCAGGACCTTGTGGTAGATACTTATGCCTCAGAACACAGGCTTTTCTTTTTTTCAGTGGAAGCGCTTTCCATGGTTCCTGTGCCAGATACATATCAAAAAGGTCAGATTAATTAGATTGGAGAGCATAAAGGAGAGGAAATTTTTTTTTTTAATTTTTTTTTAATAGCACAGATGGACATGAACCTCCTAGGCATTTACTTGTGGTAATGGGGCTTGAGTTTCTGGTTCTTGCTCTCAGGACAGCTACATCCAAAAAAAAAATCACAAACGGTTCTCTGGCAACTTACTAATAACAAGACTCCTTAAAAAAGAATTGAATTTTGGGAGGTCTGGCTGTAAGGAGTGTGTTAGCAATTTAAAATATTTATATACTCTTCAAGTGGTTATAGGTTTTTTGCCTACACAAAGGCAAATTAATACTTAGGAACTATCTTGTAGATTCATCATAATTTTATTATGCTTGTTATGCAGGCTGTATTAAATATTCTTTGGAATGTTACAGACCCATATTTTTTCAGATGATTTGGCAGGATATGGGCTCCCATAAATTCATGAACAATTAACTCTGGTTCTTTTAACAGGGCACATCAGTCCTTTCTCTGTCAGAACTGTCCAAGACTCCCCTCCAAAACGGTATTTCCACCCCTCCACTTCCCTCATCAGAGGCTTCCAGCACCCGTCTCTCTCCTCCCAATGTTTCTGCTCTCTTGGATATTTCTCTGCCTGGGCCACCTGAAGATGTGCTTTCTCAAGGAGAACCTGCCACTCAAATCAGTGATTCTATCATTGAAATTGCTATCAGCTCTGGTCAATACAGTAAGTCTGAGCTTAGCTAAAGTCTTCCTATTAACTTGTAAAAGAACCCTCTCTGTCATCTTACATGTCAGCAGAAGCTTTTCTGGGAAGCAGTTCTTGTTTTTTGGTTTCTTTTTTAATATCAGTTGGAAATAAAATTATGTGCCTAGCCTTTATTTTCTAGTATATATAGGTGGGGGGGAGTGGTTGTCGGGTTGTTTTGTGGTTTTTTTTTTTTCTTTTAAACATAAATTGGTGCAGTGTCATATAACTTTACAGCATTGGCTGAATCAGTGATTCCTGACACTGGCTTACAGGTGAAGGTGTTTCTCTCTCTCCTGCGAAGCTGAATGGCAGTGACAGCTCCAAAAGTCTTCCATCCCCGTCCAGTAGTCCTCAGCAGAACTGGATTGCCTCTCCCAGCCATGATCCCCAGTGGTACCCCAATGACTCCACAGACTCATCTCTCAGCAGCTTGTTTTGTAAGTGCCCGAATGCAGAAAACTGCAACAAAAAAGCTCTTTCCTTTATTAAAAACAAATAATAAAAAGCTGTTTATTCCAAGTGAGTCCTTTGGAAAATCATAAACCCAGTAGGATGTTTGTAGAATTCTTGCTTTTGTTTCAACAATCTTGCCTTGAATACATTTTCTCTCTCTTTACAAGTCTGTTCCTGAGAAGATCCTGTTGCTAGATTGGGGCCCATACCTTGGGACAAATAACTCCTTGGCAGTTCTTTGTAGTCTGTTTGGAGCCTGACTCATCAGTTAGATTGAGACATTTTGGCTGTTCTGCCAAAATGAAAAGATGCCCCTGGCTCTGCTGTTGGAAAAATAGGCTTCGTTCTACGCTTGGTGAGCGGAATCTCAAAGACATGAGATTGCTGGCTTTGTTTGGGGGTTGGTGTTTTTTTAATTAATATTTAATGGGGCCAGTGTAATGAGTCTCTGTACTCTTAGCAGTGTGCTAAGAGGTGGTTTTCATACTGGTAACACGTAATTTTTAAAATCTTGAGAGAAGAAATAGCTGCCTGTCCTCCATTTTCTATTTCCTTGTCCTTCTCTTTGTCCTCCCAACTGCAGACACTCAGTGCAGTGACTTACTGATGTGCCTCTTCTTTATAGCAAGTTTCATCTCTCCTGAGAAGGGACGAAAAATGTTGCCAACTCCTGTTGGGACCGCCAGTGGCACCTCCTTACTGGGACCCAGCCTTCTGGATGGAAACTCGCGGGACTCCTTTGTGTCACGGTCCCTGGCGGATGTGGCAGAGGTTTGTCATCAAATCACACTCAGCTGTCTGCTCCCTTCCCTAGCCCAGCATTAATGCGTATTGCCCATCACACCTTCCTGAGATACTTAAGGCAAAGGTGCTTTGACATCTGCACTTCACTGCAGCTCTGTTTTACTAAACTAATAACAGAAAGATATAAAATGCCTTGGGGGTGAACCGCAGCAGAGCTGGTGCGAGAAGCTGGAGACTGACTGTCTAACAACCAGCTCTGCTGAGAAGTACCTGGGCATCTTGAGAGCCAGTAAGCTGAACGTGAGCCAGAATGTTCTGTGGCAGCTACGATGACCAAGAGTGTCATGGGCTGTTTGAATAGGAGCATAGCCAATAGATTGAACAAAGCGATGGTTATCCCACTCAACCACTGTGAGACCACGTCTAGGATATTGTGACCAGTTTTGAGCACCCAATACAGAAAAGACATAGATAAAAGGGAGCAAGTTCAGCAAAGGGCCACCGAGACAATTAGGAGGCTGAAGCACTGTCTGTGAGGAAAGGCTGATGGTACTGGGCTTACTGAACCTGGAGAAGGCTTCAGGGCAGGAGGGACCTAACTGCCTGCCAGTACTTGCAGGGAGGTCACCAAGAAGATTTAGCCAGGCCCTTCACAAGTGGTGGTGCGTGGCGAGAGGAATAGGCAAAAGCTGAATTGGGAAAGGTTCTGACTACGTATAAAGAAATACTTTTTCACCCTCAGGACCATCAGGCAGGGGAACAGCTTGCCCACAGATGTCATACGGTGTCTGTCTTCAGAGCCTTTCAAGACTGACATCAATAAAGCCCTGAGGAAGCTGGTCTGTCCTCCTGACCCTGCTTTGAGCAGGAGGTTGAACTAGAGACCTCTTCAGGTCCCTTCCAGTTTAGAGTTGTTGATTCAGTATAACATTGTGTATGTTGTAACTTTGTGGGGGCTTGCCCTGATGGAAGGAAAATGTCATTCCTTCGTTGCCCTTTGGATTTGTATAAGGAGGTTCTCTGCAGACTTTGCAACCAGAAGCTGCAGCGAGCTCATGCGGTGTTAATGTGCCCATGGCAGCTTCAGACTCCACACACAGCTCCGCTTCCTGGAGAAGAAGATTCTGCTTACTTGGTGGTGAGAATCTGTCAAGGTGTATTTTAATTAAAGGGATATATGATAATTTATTAGTGTGGATTTGAAGTGACATTGCAGCTCTTGATCTCACAGACTGCCTTCTGAAGAACATGGGGTAAGCCACTGTTTTAGGTGCACCAGAGCACTTGTGGCGGGTGTGGGTTTGTGTGGGAGCCTTCAGAGGAAGCAAGTATCATGAAAAATGGCTTTAATGATGGAAGAATTTTGAAAGGCCTTTTATTGAGTCTCCTGCAGAATCGAGTTTTAGTTACAAATGCAGTTACTATGTTAGAGGTAGTATCTGTAAGAGTTTTTGTACAGTGCATCTACTAGTTCGCCTTAATGCTGAATTCAGGATGGGCAGGTAAGGCCCATTGAGACTATGGGTTTGGGGGTTTGACGGGTTTGGGTTTGTTGTGGGTTTTATTTTTTTTCTTTTGAGAAGCTTCCATTTAGCCATGGATAAGAGCTATTCTCACTCAGATAAAGTGCGATAAAGTGTATCTTTCATATGAGGGAGAGAATGGGAATGAAGATCAGGGAGCCAAACTCTTCTCAGGACAAGAGGCAGTGGACACAAATTGAAACAGGAGAAATTCCACCTGAACTTTTTTAATGTGAGGGTGATCTCACATGAAAACAGGTTGCCCAGAGAGGCTGTGGAATCTCCATTCGTGGAGATCATTCAGCACCTGACTGGACAAGGTCCAGGGCAACCTTGAGCAGGATGGCTGGACAAAATGATCTCAAGATGTCCCTTCCAACCTAACCAATTCTGTCATTCTGTGAAATTTCCACTGACCTGTACCTCTTTTTCTCTCATGTCTCTTCTAGGTGGTGGATTCCCAGCTGGCTTGCATGATGAATGAGAACAGCATAGATTACATATCTCGTTTTAATGACCTTGCCCAGGAACTATCAATACCTGAGCCAACCCGCAGGGAAATTCTGTTTGATGGAGGAGGTGGTGGTCCCCCCATCGGGGATCTTTCGCAGTGAGGGTGTGAGACCAGCAGGCTGGTGTAGACTGTTCAGCTAACGTTGGAACCTACAGCGCTGGATCATGGCAAGGGCAGGTTGTGGAGAAGCAGCTGAGGCTCAGTTGTCCCTGTCTTGTGCACTTCTTTTTTTAAGAGAGAAGCGTTTTCTTCAAAAGTCTGAAGAAGTACTTGCAAGTCCTGGAATGTGCAATATACTGGGAACAACAAAACATGGGATAGTATTACAGGAGATGGTGCCCCTGCATCAGCGATAGAAGATGGCAGGTTTATGGGACAGTCCTGGATGTGTACTTTGGAATGGCCTAAGCAAGAAGCTCAAGCAGGGAAGGGTATTGCCAGAAGCTCCCCTATGTGAATTTTTTTTTGTGTAGTAATCAAAATACCATAATTTGGGATCCACATCAAAGCTGTGGAGGATAAAGGGTGGGGGTGGGTATGGGAACCATTTTGTGTCTTGTGTGTCCTTGCACTCTCTTCAAAGGCACTGCGACTCTACGATCCTTCATTTTTATAGAGCATTCTGTTTCTTTGGCTACGTTTTGTTGTTTGACCATTCCAGCAGGGGCACGTACCTGCTTTCTCGTTTTGTAGGGAGCTCTGATTCACCCTGCAGTCTCTGCTTCCAGATTGCATGAATCCTTGGCAAGTTTCCACTATTTTTAAGCCACATTACATGTCACAATCATCGTCATCTCGACTGCACCCATATGTTCCACCTTTGAGATTCTTCACCACGTTGCACAGTTCATCCCATGAGTGGGAGAATGCTTTCTTGCTTTCCCTGAAGAACGGTTGCTTTTTAAGTCAGGAGATACTTCTAAAGAGCTTACTGGAATCACTATGAAAAGCTTTGTCATAAGTAGTCTTGGCTTTGCTGGAAACCTGTATATATTGCCATCTTTTTTTCAGAAAATCTGGAGATTTACCTGGGGAGAGGAAATAGGAAAGAACATTGTAATGTTTAGAAACAAATAATATGTTGACGCTAAAGTTGTTGAGACCTGTTTTGTGTCATGAAGAGGAGAGGTGTCAAGTCCTAGCTTAATCCCTTAGTCCTTCCTTATTTCCTCCTTGTTCTGTGAATTCCAGCTGCTCTGTAGTACCTCAGGCATCATTTTTCATTATAGTCACTCCCAGGCACTTGTGGATCTGGTACTCCCTCTACTAAATCCCTGTGCATTTAATGTTACTGTTTTAATGTTTGAAAGACCCAGATCCTGCTATCAGCAGGTTCGAAGGAATATAAAGTTACTTTCTCTACAGCTGGTTGTCCATCGATTCTACCTTTCTAACTCAGGAGACTTTTCCTATTTCCTTTCCTGACGGTCATGAGAGAGAATCCCTTTATTGTGGCCCTTTTTTAAGCACTTCTCTGTTTCTCCAGTAAAAGGATGTCCTTTGGCTATTTTAAGTAGCTCTGAACTTATCCAAGGGGCTAGTCCTATATAAACCTCAACTTTGTATTATTAATAAATGAACAAAACTTCTCCATCTCTTAGGCTGTTACCAGGGGTTCATTTTCCCAACTTGCACTATATTTGGTGAATATAGTTCTACCTGCCTTTAGCTACTTTTATAAGGCATTTGACTGGGAGTTTCTTCTTGTAACCTTGCTCACGGTGCACTGATTAGATTTGCTGTTTTCCCAGTCACTTTACCCTGCTTTATGTAGATTATTCTTTTAACTGCTATATGGTTTAACTTATGCTTTCTGTCATTAAGAGAAAAAGTAACAAGTTTTCTGATGTACTTTTTGTGGCCCAGAGCAACCTTCCTGATTTCATTCAAAAAGTAGTGAGATTGGGATGACATTCCAAGACCCCACGTGTCGGGTGGCTACGTTCTCCTCTGACACAGAAACCATACAGATGTGTAAAACCAGCATTAGTACAATTGGATGTTCCCAACAGGGAGGCAGACCTGTATTACGAGCAAGGAAACAATCGTGACTAGAAGAACGGAGAATTTCATGCCTGTGGGCTCACTTCCTGTTCTGTCTGCATGTCATGTGGGGTAGTACGTCCTTCTGTTATTTATCTTTCATTATTCTTACAGAGCCTTGTTTGAGAATTCTGATGCAATTATCAGGAAATCATGTAAACCTCGAATATAAAAAGTTGAAGGCTGTCAGCAAAAATGAATGCTGAGGAGTGTGTTGTTCTGAGTATTCACCTTTGGTTTGGAGAGGATACCCATTAATCTCAAAAGTCACTCCCTCTAGAACTTTTGAAATTTTACTTGGAGTTAAGCTGTATTTTGGTTCAGTCTTTTCCACATTGTTTCCTTTTGATTTTGACTTCTTACGTTAGTAATGCTGATTATCCTATATACTGTACCTCCAAAAAACCTTTGGACTTGCAGGACAAAAGTTGAGGGCTCCTACTGTAGCTGTGGATCACAGGACACACAGGAGGAGATGTGATGCATTCTAATCAAGTACTGTATTAAAAAAATATCTGAACTCTCAAACTTCTGAATGTTGAAAGACCAGCCTGATGGTCTCCAGTGTATTTAGGTAGCTTGACAATTGTTTCATCTTCTTTACCCATGCTGGTAATGGGGGGGATGTGACACTGGTTTTGACTCCGGGGTTGCTGAGAAGTAGCTGTGTGGCAGAGCACCTCATCGGGATCCATGAGGACTTTGTGCCCTCTGATACAGGGCGCTGTGGAGCTGCCCTTCCTTGGCCTGTTCAGCTGCCACAGAGGGATAATAGAACTGCAGAATGAAGTCAGTGTAGTGGCTGTTTTTAGTGATGCCATGGAATCAGAAAACTTTAATATCCTGAACCTTTGCAAGTAGACTTGGACCACCGAGTAATGGCGAAGTGGAAATGACATAGGTCAGTTCAGCACTCAGAATTTTGTGGTTAGAAACACATTTGGCATCAGCCTCTTAAAAGTTGTCATTATGAAGCAGAATTTGATTTCAGAAATGTAATGCTTTGCAAACTGCAGTTTAGTAATAAAGCCCCTTCAGGACAAGTAAGTCTTATCAGGGAAAAACGTGAAAATAAGTTAGATTGTTGTGGTAGTTTGGAATTGATGCAGGATTTGTTATGCTTATTATGTGAAAGGCCACTTAAACACATCTGTGATTCCACCAGCTCTAGATTTTAGGTGGAAGTGCTTTACAATACTAATCGTTATCAGTTTGTGCCTAAGACTGCTAAGGGAAAAATTGGGGAGGGGGGTGTAGGAGGGGTGTGTATACACACGATATATACACACATGCATCTGTATATGTATGCTTATGTGTGTATATATATATTTATTTATTTGTAAAACACAAAACTCTTTCAATTTTAATTATTTCAGCTTCCCCAACAGAAGTGACAAAATCGATGAGTGTAACGATGTCAGCCTATCCTGAGGAAGAGACTGAAACACGCGGGGTTGGTGGGGAGGCAGACGCTCCCGTGTTAGTGTAATAGCTGGTTGGAGGGGACAAACGGACAGTAACAACCTCCAGTATTAATTGCTTTAGGCTTTCCCCATGTCGGTTTAGTGACAATATATAATGAGAAAGTTCTGAGTAGTTCAGCAAGGTGAATGGCAGTATTTGTTGTCATCATAGTGTGGGTGAAAAGCAGTACTAGATCCTGAGAACTAGCTCTACCTGTGTGTGCATGTGTGCGCTAACGGGGTTTTCTGCTGCGTGTTACATCCTGATTGCCCACACAATTCATGTTATCCTTCATCACTAAATCTACTAAGCATAGGAATACTAATTGTTTTTAATATGGCATTGTTAAACCTTTTCTTGACACCCCTCTTCATATTTCTAAATTGAATTAAATAGGTTGGATCAAATTAGTCTATAAAGACACATCTAATTTAGTGACTCCACAGATCCTGGAGTGGAAATTAAGTTGCATTTAGTTTTTTACACTCGGACTTCAGATGCATTTATAAGGAAAGTACTGCACTTTTTTTTCAATCTTTTCAAACCTTTGAATCTCTTAATTTCAGAGCAATTTGTAAATGTTAACTAAGTGAAACCTTGGCAAGCACTACGGCAATAAGTTATCATTAATTATCGAAACGTGATAACTGCTTTAGAGCTTATGGTTCTGGCAGCAAAATTTAATGCTGTTTCTTTTAATAATAGTTAAGCCATATCATCTAAGGTTTCTGGCTTGTTGGAGATGTGAATTTGTTTTATAGATTATAAATATACCTATATAGTGTATGTATAAAGCAGAATGCCTGTCCTTAACTGATTATTTTTTGTACCATATTGTAAATTATATTATTTATTCTTCACCAATTTTGGAAAAAGGTGTTTTGGTTATTTAATATAATATACAAAAACTGTTAAACTTCCTCTGTTTAAATTTCCAATTCAACTTGTAAAGCTGTTTTTATTCTTGTGCATAAATACATACTAATACTTGGTCTAACTTATGTCCAGTGTGTTACTTGCTGTTCATGCCCCATCAGATTTTTCCATGTAACCTTTATTTACATAATGATGGCCCCTTGGTGAGGGGTGTTAATGATCTGGCCATAAGGCCAAGCCTTCCAAGGTGAAGTTCTGGTTTCAGTGCAGTCAGTGGGATGGCTTCCATTGACAGCTTCCATTGCGGGTGTTTCCCCATCGCGAGAGAAGGTCTTGGCTGGGGTTTGGGTTTGGTTTGGTTTACTTTGGTTTACAGCTTCCAGCCCCAGTGGTGTCTGCTGATTGTGGGTGTGCTGACTAGAGGGCAGTCTGGCCTGAATGTCCTGTCTTTGTGGACGGTCACCAGTGACACGGGGAAGGGATGGGGCAGGGGGAACCCCGCACCAAAAAACCACCAAGCAAAAGGGTACAGTGAAAAGGGCGTGTATATTTTGGGTTCCCCCACCCCCCCACCCTCCGATTTTTTTACCTTCCCAGCTTCAGATAAATGGGAACTTACATGGAGAGGTTGTATTCAGGACATCGTGGTTTAGATAGCCACTACCAGAAAAACCTTTTCACCCTGAGGACAACTGGGAAGAGGAACAGGTTACCCAGAGAGGGTTGAGCAGTGTCTGTCTTTCAAGTTTTCCAGGAAAAAAATGAATAAAGCCCAGAGGAAGCTGGTCTGATGTGGCTCACCCTGCTTCAAGCAGGAGGTTAGACTCCAGGCCTGAGGCTCCTTTCGAGCTGAATTCTGCTGTGATCTATGTCATTAACCTAATGTCTTTAGGTTAAGACATTAACCTAAAGATTAATTAACAAAATTCCTTTTTGTACACATTTAGGATTTTGGTCTCTGCAATATACGATGGCAACTTTAGTTAAATTTGGCATTGAGAAAATGCAGAAGTGTTCTTTAACTAGATGACAGGAGAAGGATGGGGGTGCTGGTGGATGAGAAGCTCACCATAAGCCAGCAACGTACGCTGGCAGCCCAGAAAGCCCCCCACACCCTGGGCTGCATCCCCAGCAGCGTGACCAGCAGGGTGAGGGGGGATTCTGCCCCTCTGCTCCGCTCTGGGGAGACACACACACACCCCAGTGCTGCCTCCAGCTCTGGGGCCACCAACATCAGAAGGACATAGAGCTGTTGGAGCGGGGCCAGAGGAGGCCACGGAGATGCTGGGAGGGCTGGAGCCCCTCTGCTGTGGGGGGGGGCTG
>JAOXNO010000070.1:18038308-18053433 GCA_028565335.1 Limnodromus scolopaceus | reverse complement strand
TCCCTGGAGGGGTTCAAGGCCAGGTTGGAGGGGGCTTGGAGCAACCTGGTGTGGTGGGAGGTGTCCCTGCCCAGGGGTGGCACCGAGGTCCCTTCCCACCCAAGTTGTTCTATGGTAAGAAATTAAGAACGTCTAAAAACTCAACCTTTATTATTAATACTCATAGATGCCTCCTTGTTTCCTTTCCATCCAACAAGCGCGGATTCCTCTCTACCACCTGCGTACCAAGGAAACCGGACCGTGTGACCAAGCGTGAGCTCTCTCTGTGCAGCTTCTCCCCTCCCCCGTGCTGTGACACAGGCTGAGACGCACCTTCGGCTCTTTTCCACCTTATGTCAAAGCTGATACTGAATCCTACTTTTTCCTCACAATCAGATTTTGCCATTAATGACCAAAGCTTAACACTGTAAAAACAAAAGGAATTAGTCTGAAGTAAAGAACAATTAGCAAAGGAAAATGCTGCAGTTAGAGTATTTATTTCTCGCGTATTGTTTTTCTGTTCTGTGTTTTTAATCCCTCAAGACAAAAGCACAAACATGGCTGCCTCTGAACTTACTTCTTGCCCTTCCGAAAACCTGTGGAGCCGTTAAATAAAACCTTCAGCCGAAGATGTTAACTCGGAGCGTTCCTGTCCCTCGGAAGCGCTCGCTCGAAGCGCTGGCTCCCGGAGCGCGGCTCCCCCGGCCCCCGGCTCCAGCCCAGCCGCCTCTCGCTCCCCGCGCCGGGGGCAGCCATGGCCGCCGGTCCCGGGGCGGGGCTGTGGGCGGAGGGCCCGCACGCGGGGCCCATCCCCGCGTGCCCGCGCCTGCTCCCCACCGCCGCCTCCGCGGGACCGAGGCGCGGTCCTCTCCCGTCCGGCAGCGCTGTGCGAGGCCTCGGAGGCGAGGCTGGAGCCCCCGGGTTATGAAGCCGCTGTGAGGTTATTCCTTAGAGTGGGCCGCAGTCCTGACGGCTCGGGTGAGATGCCCAGAGGGGGCCCGGCAGCGCGGACCGCAGCAGAACCCTCCCGCGCCGATCGCAGCCCTTTGCCACGGAGCGCCCGCGCCCCGCGGAGATAACTCGGGCTTGCCGGGGGGAGGGGCCCACACGTCACACCCCTCTGCGGAATTACCCTGCCCGGCCCTTTAAACGCCCTCCCACCTCTCGCCCCACTCCGCCCCTCAGCCAATAGCTCTGCAGTTCCCTCTGACGGACGCACGGTGTTACCAATGAATGGACGACGATGCGAGCCCTCTTCAAGCTTCCCTCCCTCTGCGAGGCTCACCGAACAGGCGGGACATCGAGAGGGCGAGATGCTTTCGATAGGCTGCTCGGCGTGATGGGCAGGTGGTCCAACCAACGGGAAGCTAGGGAGGGTCCGCCGGCCCTACCTGCGGTCCCGGCTGCCGAGGAGAAGTGCCGCGCGCGGGGCTGTGGCGCTGAGCCCGTCGTCCGCCACCATGTTCCAGGGCCCCGAAGCCGACTCGGCTAAGCCCAGCTCCAGGTGCTGCAGCGGGGGCGGGTTGGCGGCATGGGGGGACGGGACGAGCCGTGCAGCGGCGCGGAGTCCATGGTGGGGCTTTGTTTGAGGCGAAGGAGAGGGGCAGGCTCCAGCCGAGGAGCGGGAGGCGGGGGCTGCCGGGGGGGCCGGGTCCCTCCTGAGGGGCCCGTTGGGCGGCGGCAGGCGGGATGGCCACCCCCGACCCTCCGGCGGCCGCTGAGGCGGGAGGCTCGCGCGGGGCGGTGGCCGCTGACCTGGCCGTGCATCAGTTTCTGTCTCACGGGGGCCGGGGCTGGTCCGCGGGAGCTGCGCGGCGCTGCTGGCGGGGCTCGGGGCAGGCGCGGGGCGCTCGTGCCGCCCCGTCCCACTGGGGGTTAGCGGGCTGGAGAGGGGGTCAGGGCCCGGCGAGCGGCGCGGTGCGGGAGGAAGGTCCTGGCGCGGCCGAGCCCTCCTGCCCCGCGTTGGTGCGGCCGCGTGGGAGGGAGCGGGGCATGGCGCCGCGCTGCGGAGCTTTGAGAGGGTGCCACACAAGCGCCCGCATAAGCGCACGTTCGCGTGTTTTCGCCTCATGAAGTACGTTGTTACGCTTAGAGGAGGGCGTTTATCCTAATAACTTGGAGCTGGAGCGGTTAATCCGTCTGCGAGGTAATCCTGTGCTCGGAGGGGAAGGAAGTGTTTCGAAATCGTGTCGGGGTGCTCTCCCTCACCACCCGCTTCTAACAGGCTTGTGAGGATGCTCTGTCCTTAGCGTAAGCCTCTGAGAAGCTTCTGTTCTCGTGGTAATTTTGAAACCACGCTTAACTCGTAAATTTGGTTTCTGGATGGAGTTGGAGCGCAGGCCATAACTTCTTAGTTACCAGCAAGCAAGGGTGATGCGCTTGTTCTCTGGCGCTGTGGCGGCGTTGTCCTCCCGCCCGACAGGCTGCAGCAGGGCTCTGCCCTGAGCCGTGCTGCGGGCGCCGCAATACCCGCGCTACGGGACTGCGCGGGGTGGGCTCTGGGAAGGTGATTATTGACATACAGCCTGCGCCGGCAGAAGCCGAAAGTACTTGGTGTAAAGACACTTTTCCTGTTCTTTCCCTAAACAAAACTTTATTTGGTGATAATGCAAGTCCTTTTGCAGCTCTTGACATGTGTAAGTTTTTCTAATTAAAACTGAGCCTAATTCAAAATCTCTGCAGCAACTGCCAACAGCTGTGGAAGTGGGGGAAAAAAATAGCTCTTCCTAACGAAGAAAATGTGAAAGTCTTTTTGAGGAAATTATGAACAGATACTTTGCATTTTGAGAACTTCATAATACAGAGGTATTACTGTTAGAAATAAAGGATGCCAAAAATATTTTCAATGAAAGCGTCTACTTAAATAATTGCCCCATGAGATGTATCTCTAGTGATCCAGTTAATGTGTACAGTGATATAGCAAACAGCTAGTTTGATGAATTGAATTAACTGCCTGGTTTTATTTTATTAAACTTCAATAATGACGCTTTGCATTTTTAAGGAAGTTTTGCTTTTCCGAAATGAAATGAGGAGTTGCATGTTTAAGAGTTGCTGTTGCTCTGAAAGCAAAGCAGGAGAGAACTCTAGCATTCTGCTGGTGGTGCACACGATCAGGATGCATTGATTTTATGTATCATCCACTCGTATAGCATATGAGCAACTGGTGTACAGAGCTGAAAATGCAAAATGTGGCCATCTTGGAAAGGGGATGCACGTGTTCCTTTCCTCCCCATCAGTGTTACTGCAGAACATCACCCAGCGTTCTGATGGAGAGTGTAACTGACGTGACAAAGGTTGCTGTTTGTTTATGACATGAGGCATGAATTTGTATTGATCCCACAGCAGGAGAGCCCCCGGTACCTCTCTCGTCTCTGCTTTAGAGCCTGGTCTTCCAAACCTTAAATGCCCACTTTCTGCTAGTTACCTTAGTGAGGGTCTCTTGCATATAATGCAACTCTCCTGTTTTACCTGCTTTATTAGAACTGTCTGAAAAATGTAGGACTTCAGTGTTTAACTTTCAGACAGAATTAAAAAAAAAAAAGCATAGCTGGTGTCTTGAATGAGTGGGTAAGTCTTGGCACCTCTTCTGTAGTTCAACTGAAAGGTTTAATGAGGAAAGGGCGTTCAAATTCAAGTGTGTTAGAATGTAGGAAAAAAGACCACAAGAACTAATTAAAATGCTCCAAGCCTGCCAGAAGAGAACAAAGCAATTAGTAGAGACTTTTAAACTTACAGGGGAGTGTTCTCAATTTAGCTGTTCTAGATGAATTGACAGACTTCTAGTCTACTGGAGGGGAGGGGGAGAACAGACAGATTTAAATTGCATAGAAAACAAAGGTTTTTTTTTTTTTCATTACTGTTTAAAAGAATAAAACACCACCTTCCCTTCTTCCCCTCCTTCCTCCCAAAGGAAGAAAGAAGATCTAACTTATCTGGCTACAAGACACAAAAATATCTTTATGTAAACTGGCATAATACCAATATAAAACGACTATAAACTAAAATTAGTATAAAGTGTATGTTGAATTTCCTTGTACTCTGTTGAAGCAGCTCATGCTGTCTTATCAAGTTTAACATGCTGTTTCTCATTGGCAGGATTCACAGGCTGAGTCTTATTTTCTTATTTGGTATGTGGGACATGCACATCTCCCTGATCTACAGTGGTGTGACATGGGGGTACAAGGAGGTTAGCAATGCTCTCGAGGCTACACAGCAAGAGGGTAGCTTTGTGTTCTCCCTGGGTTTTGGCTGAGGTGAAGGAGCTCAAAACCCTGTTCTCTTTACTATAAGCTGGAAGATCTTGTTACTTCAAGATTATTTTTGGTGATTCCTGTGAATGACTTAGTTACCTGACTTTGCATTAGTTAGAATTTTATGGACCTGGTATCACAGTCGCTTGAAAGTTTATGGAATATTTGGAAGGTTCCTAGTGATTAGAAGTGTCTGAAATTGAGGTGGCAAATCCACGTTGTGTGTGTAGAGTCAAGACATTCTTCTGGGTGATGCTGGCAGAAAAGGTCACCTATTACGCTGATTTCAGAGTGCCTTGTAAGCACCTCAAGTGGTGCCTCTGATTTGCTCATTGCAAGAGTAGGCTTTTCTTAGTATATATACTGAGCTGAAAATGGGAGGACAATATAAGATTAGTCAGCACTGGATTTCTTTTGATGCATAATTAAGTTAGCTGAATAATCAAGACATTTAATCTTAAAATGGGGTTTCTCTAGAATTTTTTACTGCAATAAATCTTAAATCCAGTTGCAGGAATGGGAAGTAATTTGATTCTTATGATTGGTTGTTTTTCTTAAACCAAAAAAATCTGAATGTAGTTATTTTGTTAATCCCTCCTATGTTTGTAGGCATGTGTTAAGGAAACAGCATGGCATATGGAGTGAATCTATAGTGTAAGAAACTCCATTTGTATAAACTGTTTCACTTTCTTTCATACTCTTTGATAGTATACTTGGAACTCAAGAAAGACTGGATGTGTTTAAAAAAAGACCAACCTGACAATAATGGTTAAAGTCTGAAATCACTTAACTTATATGAGGGATATTAGCAGGCCTACTTTTTAACAGGAGCCCCTTCGCAAACTCCTCTAGGTTTGATTGGTTTTTTTAATTGTTCCCTTTTCTCTTCCTTCCATCTTCCAAGTTTAAATGCTTAAACTGCCTCAAACCTATAGCATAGTTGGATCTGTAGTCTGTTGGACACTATATTGTAAATAAACCTTCTGCTCAGAGGTGATCTTACCTGTGCAGAGGACAAGACGGTTATCCTGTCTGTTGAAGTTTTAGTTACTCCCTCAAGCTAAAGGAGTTCGTTAAGTTCACTATTGTACTAAGGATTAAAATACTGAAATTGGCCAGTAAAGACAGTCTCTCTGAGGGTAGTCCTGACTATATAAACTACTCCCAGGCTAAAAGAGGAACTCTTTTCTCCTTCCTTCCAAAGCAAATAGAACTGCTTTCTGCATCCTGAGATCTGAAATGCTGACAAAGCTCATTTTCTGACAGCATAGCCAAATATCTCCATGTTTGTGAAATTCAATTTTAGGATTAAATTGGGGTAGATCTTGGCTCCAAGAGGAACTTCTTTTTATGCCTGGCAGATACCTAACCTGAAATGGCTTGCTTCTGTCACAGATCTGTGGAGGGCATGTGTTGTGTTAATTCACTGACATTGGAATTCTGCTCAGGTAGAGTGGGATAAAGATCTTGCAATTTATAACTGTTCTCTTTGTGTAAAAATACTGGTTAGTTCAGGTCCCAGATCAAGTATTTGGATTAGGAGAGGTACAATTCAGCTACTGTTTGTGCTCAGCTGCCAAGACTGTGGGTATTTGGTCAACTGTAAAGATTATTTTTGCTACCTAGGTATTCAATGCTTTCCCATGTTTTTTCTGTTAGTTTTCCACTTAATTCCACTGATTCTACTCCCACATAGTGGTTCAGTTCCTGTTCAGGATGGGACCTGAAGTCTGTTGAACATAGGTATTAACTGTGGACAAGCATGACTTCCGGTAGGTTTTCAAGAAGTCAGTCCATTGTAGCCTCCAATTTTTATGAGGATCCATTTGAAATACCTCCAGTGCCAAGCTTTGGTTTTAACAGATTTGCACTTTGATCACTAAAAATGTGGCTGCTTGGCATTCCACCTTTCTGTTCTAAACTCTGCAGCAGCTAATGTGATAACTGATGGTTGAAACTAGTAAATTTTTAGTAGTTACGAAATGCCTACTTTTATTTAGAAGTCAATGGTTTTGCATTGTATCACAGGTGCAAAGTTGGTATGTGCAGTTTAGCAGAAAGTCCGATTCTGTAATGATTATTTTTAAAATACTAACCAGAGTCATGTGACTTCCCTTAATCTCGTGTTGCTTCTGGAACACCCCAGAGAGCAGAGCCATTTGTTCTGGTGGTGCTGTTATGATCATTCCAGATAATCATAGATAACATAATGATCAAGTTGACTGACTAGGAAGCTGGCAGTATTTGTGCTGAACTTGAGAATATTTTGTTAGAACAGCTCTTGAAGATACCTGGTAGACACAGCAGAGTTACTTGGAGTAAGTTCAGTTATTCATAACATACAAGGGAGAATGGGGAGGGGACATAAAATATATTGAATGCTGTAAATTTCAAACAAACTTTTGTCTCTTGCTTCTTTCATTCTGCAATACAGGGTACTGAAGCCCCCAGGAGGAGGATCTAGTAATCTCTTTGGAAGTACAGAAGAAATTTCTTCTTCAAGCAGGCCACACCGGATGGCATCCAATATCTTTGGAGCTTCAGAAGAACCTCAAAACATTCCAAAAAGAACAAACCCTCCAGGTAAGAGCAGCCACCACCTTCAGCGTGACTGGGCTCTGAATTGCAGGACAGAACTGGGTTCCTATTCCTAAAGTGGAACACTGGGATCTGTCTGTCTTTTTATAAGTGGGCTTGAACAATAAAGCTACTCAGACTTCTGAATATATGTATATTTCAGTGATCTATGTGTTCACAGACTTTTTAGCACAAGTCTAATCCTTTCCAAGTTGAGGTCTAGGAAATGATGAAAGGAAATTGCTTCTATTTGAGAGCTGTGTCATCAGTTAGCTGCAGTTAGTACAGCTGTGAATCTGAGATCCTCTAGGGAATTCTTGTAACAAAGGATTTCAACTAGCATCTCCAGGCAAGTGAAAATAAGTCTCTAGGCAGTAGATTTCTGGAAGTCTTTGAATTCTTATATCTTTTTTAATTTTTTAATATAGTGTGGTAAAACTAAGTCATCTAGAAAAAAATAACAAATCTAACAACTGCCTTGCAGGGGGAAAAGAAAGTGGTATTTTTGAGGATTCTAGTTCTGCTCAGCCTCGTCCACGCGTGAATCCACCTGGTGGGAAGACAAGTGATATCTTTGGGTCTCCTGTACCTACCAGTGTTGTGCGAGCGCACCCAAACAAGCCTAAGGTATTTGTACTTCTTGTGCTGTCCAACCAAGGAGCTGGCACCTCAGCGAGTTGTCTCCGTCTTGTCACAATGCAATGCCTGTGTTCTTTATCAGATGAATTATGCATAGGATGACTTCAAGTTAGACAGTTGTTCCTGAACTCTCCGTTTGATAGCTTGTTAGCTTTGGTACATGGGATCTTAGCATACTCTGTAGTTTGCAGCAGAACTGTTAATTAGACTGTGGATGTGTGTTTCAAAAAAAAAAAAAAGAAATATTTCAGAAGCCTTTGGACTTCCTCATCAGTGAGGTACTGCTGGAGTTCCTGGCACACAGCCGGGAGTAGGATATTTCCCTTTATTTTGCAGTTTAGCAGAGGTGATCTTGATACCAGCTTTGGACAGTCAGTGAGCACTGGTGGGCTACAGTCATAAATCTTCATGTAGCCTGGCTGTGCCCTTCACCTCTCTTCCATACGTGCATCTACGTGCAACATGGAAGCACTTTAGCAGGAGATTAAGCTTAGGTGATCAAAGTGAAAAGGGTAACTTGAGATCGGGTTCGAGTGTCAGGTCTGCCACACACTTGGCTTTGTGATGTCAGACAAAAGCGTGAGTTGCTATATCAGTTGTTGTTTTTTGATCTTAAAGCTGGGATGTGTAATAGTTGGAGAGGCTTGTAGTTATGACCCAATCTGTTCTGGAAAAAAGGGAGGTTACATTACCAAATACTTTATTTCTGTATTTAAATGCCCTATATTTGGATTTACAACCTGCTGCCTTACTAAGATACTATTGAGTGAGTAGCTACTATCTTGGCAGGGCTGTTGGCACGTAGGATAGCACAGGAACTTAACATCCCATGAAATACAGCTGACTGACTTTGTGCTGAAAAAGTAGCAGCAGTCTCATTTTTCCTGGAACCTTAGGAAGAAAAGATTAGTCCATTTCTTTTTTCCTCCTTTTTTCCCCTTAATTTTGAAGGTTCTGGTGGTGTGCTTTACCTAACTTTTTATGTAGGCTCTGGGGTGTATTTTGGGGGACTTGGTCATAAGAAAAGAGGAGATTTTTCTCCTCTTTTTAGAAGACTGCGAGCTAGGTTTTTTCAGCAGTAGTGCTGTTGGTACAGGGAAGGGCTTTGTTTTGTTCCTCTGTACACCTTTATCGGGCTGGTCTCTGATTCTTTTTAGTTGCTTTTTTAAAAATGTAACATTTTTTATGAACTCCTGACAAACAGGACAACACTTACGAAATTCCTGTGTCTTTAATTAGAGCTTTGGAATTGTGGGAAATACTGGGATGGAAAGCAGATAGCATATTCACAAAAACTACTGTGGGTAGAGTTCCATGGATGGGAAAACATGCATGTTTTTCTCAAGTATTGCTGTGTGCTGCTGACAGTCACTTGGGATTGCTGGGGAAATGGCATTAAAGGGTTTTGTTAGTTACCTGACTGTTTGGGTCTCTCTGGATACTCACAGGAAGACAGGAATTGCTGAACATAAATAGGGTGCTTGACAAGAACGGTAATTCCAGGCCTTTGGACTGAACTGTTTATCACAGACGAAGTTTTAAGCCTCTAATGAACTAATGTAGTGTTGTTATCTGCCTTTCAATGAATCGTCTGAGGTGTGCACCTTGGCGTAACGTGGGAGTTGCCCTCTGCCAGGCTTCTGGGGATACACAGTAGTGGAGGCGCGTCGGGGCTGCACACAGTGTAAGCAGCTGTTGACTTTTCCCATGATAAATGTATGAACTTAGATTAGAAACAAAGTGTAACTTTCTGAAGGATTTTGTGACAGAGTTCCTGTTTGAGAACAGTAATATACTAAGATAGCTTCTGGTTTCCTTGCAGGATCACATTGTCTTGAAAGAAGATGAAACACCAAAGAAGTTAGAAGGTCAGCAAGAGAAATTCCCTTCTGTGTTCTCTTTGAGAAGATAACCTCTGAGAAATAGTTTCTTATGCTTCCTCTTAAAAACATAAGACCAAGGCTGGTGTTTAGGATAATATAACTGAGAAGTCCTTCCAAGAGTCAGAGATTTAATCATTTCACTGTGGGGAAATGGTTCTCTTCCTCTTACTGAGGAGAACACCACAGGTGTAAATCTGGATACTAGGGGTGTGTGCATCCACTTTGCTTGATATCACGTGTATGTCTATAGATACATATAGAATCTGTATATGTATATAAAAACATCCTATCAGATTGCTACTTCCTCTCTTGCCATCTCCTTCCAAGTGTGCAATCTTGGCCTTCCATAGTTGTAAATAACAGCTGACTGACAGCACGTATTATTGCTCAGCTAGTTATTGTTGAAGAATGATGGGAATGCTGCTTTTGAGCTCAGTGTGAGAGGATTCAAGGGTATGGTGCATCTCTTAATTGCTTGAAACTGCCAAAATAATTCCAAAGGCGTATGACTTGGCTACACATCCTTGTTAGAAGGATTGATGAAGGAAGAGAGACGTTGCAAAAAGTTAAACTCTTCCTCCGCATCTGTGTCCTTCATGGAAAAATGAACAGATACAGAGAAACCTTAGTGCCCTATGGATGGGAGAGGTGGGAAATGATGCAGCCTACAGAAGAAGAGGCACTTCCTGCACTACAGAATAGCAAGTTGATCTAATCCCTGTTTTCTTTTTATTCAGCTACAGAAAATATCAAACCACAGCTGGAAGATGGAGGCGAGAAAAAAGATCTGGGCAAAGAGGAGCGATGCAAGGAGCCAGAACCCAAGATAGACAATCATGAGCCCCGACTGGGACCAAGGCCACGCTCACACAACAAAGTTCTCAATCCGCCAGGGGGGAAATCCAGTATTGCATTCTATTAGGGCCCTCCGTTCACTTTCACTAACGGAGTCTGCACAGAAACTCTTGTCTGTGGTCAGGAGGTCAGTTTATAGACTAATGTTTGTGGATAGATTCTTAGGCAGATGGATGAAGGTTATGCTAATGTGTGTAGGAAGGGTGTCCTGGTGATTTGGGGAGGGAGGGCTGGGGAGGGAAAGGGTGCCCTGTGGAAGATGTGAGTATGGGACTGGCAGAGGGGATATCAGTGTAACTTTGTGAAAGATCAGTGCTGCTTTGTGTGAGTTCATCAGACTGTTAGGTTCTTGGCTAGCTCATGGCTCGGGACACTCTTGTGAAGTCAGGCTTATCGCTGCAGTCAACGTACAACATTGTGAGTGGGTGGGGACCTGGAGGTCACCTCTGAAAGACTGGGAAGCACAGCAGGAGAGCTCTGCTCTCCTTAGGATGTGGCATCACAGTGTGTGCTGACTTGTGGTCACTTGAATATAAATGTGTTCTGGTGAAACAAGTAGTGCTGCCATGGGCTGAATGTCCAGTCTTTGGTTCTCTTTGTCTCCTTTCTTGCTTTGCAGCACACGATTGCTGATACAAAGACAAAACGTCCTGAAGGTTTCTTTTAATACTTCTAAACCATCATATGTTAATAAATATCATGTCTTCCCCCTCCCCAGAGTATTCAGGCCTTCAGTAATCTGCTGATTACTACGACAAGCTCTTGACAAGTGATAATATCAGTCCAATGTACTGTTTCATTTAGGTGCTTCTAGAAGACTTCTATTTGAAGTATCCTGGTTGGGTGCAAACAATAGCTTTATGGTGCTCTTTGAACAGAAGTGTACCGTTACCGTGGAGAATATACTGACGTGTCAGCCAGCTTTGACCCAACCCCTGCAGAAACGCCTTAGCTTCTGCAAAGCTTCTTACTTTGTATGCTGCAGAAACCAGGACTGTTCTTCACCACAGTGCAATTTTGTTTATCTGTGCTGACTCTGTTAGTGAATTCTCATGTCTTTGGTCAGCCTTATGTTTGCCTTTGACTGCCTCAGATTTTTGTTGGTAAGGTTGGGAGAAGGATGTGGATTCTCCCCAAACCACAGCTGTAGTTCTTTTGAGACATGCTGTAGACTATCCTAGTTGGAGAAACAAAGACTTTAGCAATACAAATCTTGTGGTTGAGCTGGCTGTCTTAAATCATGTTTGGAAGATGTGCGTGTTTTGCACAAACGTTTATTGAGGAGGGTAGCTACCATCGTTTGTTCTCTGAATGGACTTTCTGATCATATCCAGAGCTTTGATGTATGAATGTTAACATAAGGTGCTTACTGCTCAATGTATTTAATAGTGACTTTTTAAATTTGACATACCCAAACAGGAGTTGTTCAGGTACACCAAAGAACAAGTGGCCTTATCTGTGGGCCTTATCAGCCCACTGCTGTTCTAGCCCAGGTTCCCTGCTGTTTAGGGGGGGACTGCCTCTGGGCCATGTGCTAAAACACCCTGTGACTGTAGGGCTCAGTGGGCTGCTTGGTTTGGTTGATGTCAGAAGTGGTGGATGACTGCATGAAGACTTAGTTGCCTTTTCAAACGGTGGAAGTGAAATACACAAGGCAGTGCTAAGGGTAGAAATAGCTGTGGGAAAGTAGGGATTTCAATGCCTTTGTACCTTTCAGATAGGTTTGGAAGTCCCTGTTACTGCCCCACCCCCAGGAAAGCAAGGCAGTGATTCTGACTGCAACCCTGTCATGGATTTATGTTACTTCCAAACGTGTATTTCCCAGCAGCTGTTCCTGAGTCCATGATGTCTGGCATCTGCCTGATTCTCAGACACATCTGTCTGTTTCAATTCCTCCTTTCTGGTACTTGAGAGGGTTCAAAGAGGCTGCCATGTGGAAAACCCAACCAGAGGCAGCTTTCTGCATTGAGGAGACTGCTGTAACTATCACTGGCTGTTATACTGAGCTTGGGCTTGGCATCTTTTACTACCTGATGTGCATTGGCTACAGTGCCTGTCTTCTAAACAGCAACTTCCAACTAGGCCTTAAATTAGTTAAACTGTGTTCATTTTCTCGCATTTCTTTCTTTGGAATCTAAACCACATTTTCAACTCATCAAGTAAGATTGGTTAGAACATTTCTCCAGGACAGGAGGAGATTGGAAATCAAATCATTCAATTGTCAATAAACCTCTGTATTTTGTTACTTCATTGTGTCTGCTTTTTATAAATGAACCAGTAATCTAGTTCAGTGGAGGTACACTGGTGAATTTTGTTACCTGAAGTGGGAAAAATTGCACCAATCTTTTCAGGGGTTCTGTAGTGGGTAGTATCTTTGGAGAGGTGGCATCCTGCTCAGTGTTGCTCCTGAGACAAGCAGCTCTTGTCCCTGGGGGTTGTGGAGGGACAGGTACCAAGGATGGTGTGGAGGTAACTACAGCTACAGAAGTCCCCATTCGGGGGGGTTGGACTGGTTGCCTCTCAGTCAGGGTGCTTTAAACCAGCTGCATTCACCCCTTAATTTACAGACTGTGATGCCTGACAAAGCCATTTGGGCAGCACACATTTCTGCAGTGACCTCTGCGCTGGCAGTTTTGCCGTGTGTAGTTCAGAACTCTTCTCTCAGGTGTGCACAGTGCTGTGGGTAGGATCTGCGGAGTGTGGGAACTTGGGAACATCCATGATAGATAACACATAAGCAACAAGGGATTGTCCTTCCTTTGAACTGCTGCCAACTAGGAGATTGCAGTATAGCTGCAGTTTGCAACTCTGTACACTACCTCCTTACCCCTAAATTGAAGGTTTGTAGCTTAAACACTGAGGATAGACTATTATCCAGGCTACTGTTTCAGTCTTGGAAGGAAAATTATAGTACCTCTTATAGTAAACTTAGCTTGGAAAGTGGATAAAGGATGATTTGCATGCTTTCATAAGTCCTGTGTACAATTCCAGATGTAGCTGCTGCTTAGTTCCAAAATATTTCACCATGCCCATCTAGTAGCAGACAGCTCTAATGAATGCTGTAATGAGCAGCCCAGCTACACCGCATCATCCCTTCTGATCCCATGAGAACCTGATTAACCCAGATCAGTCCATGCTTTCCCCTGTTGAGACTGCTGGTTTCCATGCAATACCTTTTAAGCAAGCGCTGTCTGATATGAACAGTTGATAAACAACAGCTCACTTTGTTCTCTTAATGACGAAGATTAATGTCCTCTCTCTCAGCATTTTAAGTAACATTACTGTGTTTTTTTGAAGGATTTACAGAGGTTAATCAGACTTGGAATATCTAAAGTACATTCTTGGGGCTTGTCTAGTGAGAACATCTGTAAAGCAGTATCGTGTGGAGACAATTATTTAAGTGCTACATGAGTGACTGTTGTGATGTGTTCCCTGAAGCCTTCTCACTGCTGCTTACACGTAAGGTGATCACAGGGATGCCCAGGTATCTTGGCTGCCTGTGGGACTGTGTGGTGAAGTTTGACACTTTCCTGTCAACGTGGAGCGTGCTCAGTTGACAACATGCATCTTCATAGCTTGGAAGTCAGCTGGGCACCCAGTACTGAGTTCGGGCCTCCTGGTGTGTCTCCTGCTGAATTTCAGCTTGAAGCTCTTGCTGAGTGAAGGCTGTTGAGGCTGGAGTTTTCCATTGTTTGTTTTTCTTGAGGAACAAAGTGGGGTCGCCACCAGGATGCTGTGCTGTGCTAGACTAAAGGCGGCAAAAGGACACTGATCTTTGTGAGCACAGGTTGTCTGCTGGTAACAGAGGGCAGGGCCGTAGAGAAACTTTGGCACATGATAAGCCATTTATGTTGTTAGTTGTTATCAGCTGTGCAAGAAGTAGACTGGGTAATGATTTATTGCTACCCAAGAACTGGGCACAGCACCCCGCAAGCAGCCAGCAGACCAAGCTGCACGTCTGGGCTGCCAGACCCGTGACTGCCTGCTCCTCCCTCAAAACAGTCAATGAGCAGAAAGAGCAGCTTTTAATTATTGTGCTAAATTTGCAGCCCTGATTATTTTTAGCTTTGTCTTGCTTCTGGAGATGAAGACTATCCTCTCTGGAATCTGGCTTTCCCTTTCTTTCAAGCTGCAACTCCTTATATTAGTAACAGGACCACCTCCTCCAGTAGGTCAAAATGCTGGGCCTAACCAGCAAGGACGCAGTCATTTGCTTTGCTCGTCAGCCTCCAGCCACCTTCTGCTTCTGGTGTCTTACCCACTGCTTTTCCTCCTCCCTCCTATATATACATATATTTTAAACAGTAGCGATGCTGCCTTTGGCTTCTTGATTATCCCTCCTGTGCTGCTGCCGGGTGTACGCTACTTGCCACGTAACCCAAAACACAAACAGCTCTGTGTCACTGTATCCGCAGCAGAGAGGTCTATGGGCAGTAACTGGGAACTTTGTCTTGTGCCAGGTTTTTCATAAAGCTGATGGCTCTTCCTCTGCCTCGCACAGGCTTGGGTAAATGTGTGCTCCTTCCCGTGAAAGTGTTTAACATTCTGGCTCCTGGCAGCATGATGAGCAAAAAAAAAAAATTCCACCTCGATGTGAGTTGCCTGAACTAAAGTTCACTTTAAAGTTTCACAGTTTATATTTTAGGAGTTGCAATGCACTGTGTCTTACAGCAGGGAAGGGTTCTGCCAAAGAATGTTATTAGGGGGTAGCTGACGCCGCGGAGGGCCGTGCTGCCATCCAGCGAGACCTGGACAGGCTGGAGAGCTGGGCAAGGAAGAACCTCATGAGGTTCAGCAGGGAAAAGTGTAGGGTCCTGCACCTGGGGAAGAAGAATGTCAGGCACCAGTACAGGTTAGGCATGGATCTGCTGAAAACAAGTTCTGAAGAGAAGGATCTGGGGGTCCTGGTGGACAGCAAAATGACAATGAGCAAGCAGTGTGC
>JAOXNO010000070.1:18026070-18038208 GCA_028565335.1 Limnodromus scolopaceus | reverse complement strand
TTCGGCAGGGGAGTTGGACTAGATGATCTCTATGGTCCCTTCCAACTCTAAAAATTCAGTGAAATTCAGTGAAATGTTGTTGAAAAGAGCTTACCCTTCCCAGGGTCACCCAAGGCTGGGGGGGTTGTCACCTGTATACACCAGCGGTGCAACACTGCAACTATTACACAAAACCAGCTGGTCATTTCTTTCCATTTCTTGCAGTGTGCTGACCTCTGTGAATGCCACCCCTTCATTTTCATGAGGAGCTCAAACCAAGCAGAGAGCCCTGCCATTACTTTGTAAAAAGTTTCTGAGAAGTGAGTTTGGCATCTCAACAGCAGGTGTCAAGCAGGAATTGGGAAGCCAGGCAAAGTGATGGTGGCTTTCCTGTCATCAGTGGAGTAATTAATGAAAAAAAAAGCAGTTAAACAGGAGCAACAAGAAGCTGTTGATGAACTCTAATGGCAATGAGCAGGTACTGCTGCAGAAGTACCTCTGCCTCTTTGCTGTTGTTAAGTCAGCTTCAAGCTTTATTCATCTGAGCTAAAAGGCAGGAGCAGTCTTTTAAGAACAAGTCTGCTCTAAGAGGCTCTGGTAGAATCCTCCCAACCTGGAGATAGTCTTTGTGCAACAGCCTCGAAGGTCACTAGACTCTCCTGACATCTTCAGATTATAGGAAAGGGTGTTTAAAAGCCTGTGCAGAGATCTTTGTACAATGGGATCCACAACATCTGCTGTAGCCAACTGAAGTTCTCCCCATAGGCGGGAATGCCAGGAATGCTCCACGGCAAAACCTCATAGAGCAGGCGGTGAGACATACGTCATCGGGAACCTTGTGAACCAGTGGCAGATTGAAGGAAAGTATGTCACAGCTCTTCGTTAAAACAGAAGAGTAAAGTTTTTCTGGTAATTTGGAAGTAGATTATGGCAAACGTGAAGGGCTAGTTTTTGAGCTTCTTCCATGGTGAACCAAGTACAGGACTTGGTTGGTATCCCACCACTCGTTACAGGAACAGCCCCACTGAGTTCAGCTGGAGCATCAGCTGGGTATAAACGGAGGAAGCTGATGACTTCCTGCCAGCCAGGCTGAAGCCACTGCTTTGAAGCCAGGTGTTGGTAGTATTGACATGAAACATCAGCGCTGTTGTACACAAGCCTCCAACGTGAGTGTGTAGTTACTGCTGCATGTGGCTTTTCATAATAGCATTTGTGATGTCACCTTGGCATTTTTTCATTACAATTTGAGCACTGAAGAGCAGCACAGGGAGCAGAGGCTGAGGGATGTAAAGGCAGAGCCCAGCTGAATGGGAGCACTGGTGAGGCCTTGTAGGGAGTACAGAGCCCAGCTCTGGGCTCTCGAGAGAGAGCTGTGACTTGGGGAGGGAGGGCAGTGGTGGCCCATGAAGGTAGTAGATGGACTGGAGCGCCTCTCCTAGGAGAGGATGCTGAGAGAGCTGGGGCTGGTCAGCCTTGAGAAGAGAGGACTCAGGGAGATCTTACCAGTGTGTTCAAGGGACCTGCTGGGAGGGAGGACAAGGGAGCCAAACTCTTCCCTGGACCAGAGACAATAGGCACAAATTAAACCGCGCTCCCGAGCAGGGAGTGCTGGACTTAATGATCCCAGGAGGTCACCAACAAACTAAAGGAGTCTTGTGATTTTGCAGTTTTGTGACTTCTCACCTCACCCCAAAATTTCTGGTGCACCAGACTCCAAGAGGGAACTCCTTTAACTGTCTGTGGTCTGCAATGAATTCACAGTGTAACAACATTCAGAAGACACTGGTCTCTGAACACTCTCCTCAGTAAATCAGTTTAAGAAAACTTTGCTTTGATGGGTGGGTTTTAAACGTGACTACTGGATGCTGTCAGTGCCTAAATTGCTTTTAATCTATTAGTGTTTATATTAAATGTAACTTGAGCAGAGCTGCTCTTTCACTTAAGGGTGTGTAATCATTTACATAAGAAGTCATTCACTTCAGCATTCCTTGTACTTGGCTATGTTAAAGTTTACTTCATTCTTAAAGGTGCCTTTGTAAACACTGTATGAATTTTTGTGAGCATTTTGCATAGTGAAAATGGCAATCTGCCCGAGTGAAATAAGCCTCTAGTATTCATGAGTAAGAGCACTCTCATTTCAAAGACAGAACTTTCATGCTTTGGAAGGCAAATGAATAGGCAAGGCTTACGGAAGCATTTCTAGTAAGGTAATAAGCAGTTAAGCTAGGCTTGTGTGCAAAAGGTAATCAATTTGATTAATTCAGGCTCCTGCCTAAAGAATAATGATGGTGGTACTCATGTGGCTATGTAATTTGTGAAAGATGCACGCTGCTTTGGAGGAGTAAGCAAAAGAGCAGACCTGCCGAGGCATGGGATTAGCAAGTGCTGATGTACAGAATTCCTGTGAGGGAGAACGAGCAGTGCACGCAGCAGGCACACCTCATGCAGGCAGTTTTGGTGCAAAGTGAAACACAACTATCTAACAGCTTATGCACAAGCTGCAGCTAAGTTAGTGTCACGTACTATCCTGTGGTTCTTAAAAAAGTGCACTTAAAAGTGCACAGGTTTCTGTGTGTTGGAGAGTGCCTCAGAACCACAGAGCAGACACCTCTCATTGTGTGCAAGGCATAAGAAAGTGGAAATACTCCCTTCCCTTCACGATTCCCTTTAAAGGTGTTTAACATACACATGGTAAAAATCCACTTTCAAACAGAGGCAATCAGTGCTGTGTCTGGCAGCCGTCACTGTCCTCGCACTGCAAAGGTTCAGCTGATGGAGCCTTCGGCTCCTGTTTCATCGTCAAGGAGTGGCGCTGCATCTGCAGGGGCTCTCTCCTCCTGCTCCACAGGGGCGCCCTTTCTTGTTCGGTTCAGTGTCCCACCCTGGAAATTCAAAGCAGTGATTAGTGACAAACAGCTGACTGTGCACACATACTGGTGCTACAGGTATGCCCTGGCCCTTCCCCTGCCTCCTTGCAAAAAAAATACAGCCACTAATAGCTTGATAGGAGGCAAGACTCACGTGTGCTGCAGCAACACTGAAGCAAATAATTCTCTTATGCGGTCCCATTTTTATGGGGGGGATTTGCTTATATATGCAGCCAACAGCTGTGCCACTGATAAAACAGCCCAGTGGTGCACGGCTGTTCTCCGCCTTCTCTCACACTTACCTGTTTCTTGTCCACAACATTGAGGCTAACGGAGGCAGCGATGCACGCAATAGTGTTTGCCAACATAAAGAGCATCATCCGTTGCCAGCGCCACAGAGGGATCTTTAATTCACTAGTAAGGGCCAGAACAGGATAGAACAACTAGTAACACAGATACTCAAGGCACTCCAGGAAAGCACTGTTAGTGCCTCTGCTTGGGAAAAAAAAAAAAAAGAAAAAGCATTCTCACCTGGACTTTGTCCCTAGAATGTGGCCAACAATCAGATTTGAAAGGCCAACTCCAATCATCTGCATGGAAGTTGCAAGCCCCATAGCTGTCCCTAAACTTGCTTGGGGGACCACAAGAGGTATGGATGGCCACATACTAGCCTGGCAGCAGTAACGAGAAGAAGAATTAATTTGAAATCTTGTTTAAAGATGTTAGATAGTCATTGGTTTAAAAAGCCATTATTCCCACTAAATAAACATTTATACTTTCTCTTAAAAAAAAAAAAATCTGTTACTTATCCCTCCCAGCCTACTGGCTGGTTCTAGACTGTTCCCCATCCTTCTCAAGTAGCTTGAGCCAGCACAGACAACACCTGCTCTTTGAAACTGGAATAAACCCGACTTCACATTTCTGAAGGACAGTTAGAACTGATGATTTAGCTCGTAAGGCTCAAAGGAGAATCAGGAGAATCACCTCGTTACATTCACAGTGAAAAAGCACTAAGCATGAACAGATTAACATGTCACACTGTATCAAACTGTCCCTTACTCTGCTTTGCATTTTGTTCCATATTGATTCTTTGGGGTTGTTTGCTAGTAACCAAAGTCCTCAGGACTGGAGAGCCAGTGACTTCAAACTGGCTGCTAAACCGCCTCACCAGGACAGGCGGGCAGCGATAGCCGCCATCCAGGACGCAGGAGGAGCAGAGCCCCAAACCACTCAGGTACAGCAGTGGGGTTGTAAACTTACAGCAGCAAAGGAGTAAGTAATCCCCAACCAGATGGTAGCGACTAAAGGCGGAACAAAGGTAAATGCCAGGAGAGCGAAGACTGGCAGAGTCAATGCAGCACAGCCGGCAGCAAAGACGCCTCTCAGCCCAATGTAGTCCTGGTAAAGAAAACAAACAGAAGGGATTCCTGCTTCCCACAGATTGTAGTGGCATAAGTGGCTGCCCAAAGAGGGCTGGCACAAGTGGCTGTAACAGGTCATTTCCTAGTTGTTAGCATTGCAGCAGACCAGTTCTTCCCAGCTCCTCTTGCATACGCCGGAACCGACTGAAACACTTTCAGCATCAGTATTCATGTGAAATGGCAGGCAGGGGAGACATCCATGCCATTATGCCCTGACAAATGTGGAAATAAGGAAAGGAAGAGTTTCACAGAACAGGGACTGATTACACGGAGGTTGTCCTTTCCCATCTACACGCAAAACTTATCCCAATCTTTTCTGTTCCAGTCTCAGACTTTTCAAAAAATACAACCATTTGCCATGCATTGGCACTACTATAGCACAATTAAGGGACAGAGGGAAAAACAGATTCTTTCTTGTAATTTAATTTAGACTAAAGTGCATCTTGCAGGTTGCAAAGAATTAAAGGACTGCTTGTTCAGCAACAACAGGCAAAAGTCTGGTTGAGGGGGTTGTAACAAAGACATTTTAAAAAAATGAGGAAAAGGTTATCAGGAAGCACGTCTGGTTTTGGGTACTCACAATTAATATGCCAACTGCTGCAGAGAGAAGGAGGGAGCTGTCGTACACTGCCCCAGCAATATAAGCAGCTGCCTGCTGGCTGTAACCAGAATATTTATCCTGGATAAACTTGCTAAAAATAAAATGGGGGGGGGAGGCAGAGGGGAATGACATAATTAGGATACTTGATCTGGTTATTTTGACAGAAAGTAACTCTGAGCACAACATACGGACAGGAAGTGGTTTAATGACAGCACTTGTAAACAAGTTTGATTCTATCTGGTTTGTAGTGCCAAGGCTTGGTTGTTTTATTTTCTTTTTAATTGGTGCACACCATAGAGAAGCTGGTAGCTTAAATGGCTGCTTTCTTAAATGGCCACTTCTGCAAGTGCAGAGTAAAACTGCAGGTTAAAGTTGGGCATATGTTCAATGACATCACTTGTCCAAAAGATATGGCCGGATTTTTTACATTTTTTTTTGAAGAGGCATAAAGCATTATCGATCCAAGAGTGAGAACACTGAGGGGCAAGAAAAATATTTTAAAGTAATCCAGCAGCAAAGATCAGCATTTAAATGGAATGCGTTTTAGAAGTACTCGAAATTCCCCCTTGGCATCTTTAAGGAGACATGGTTAAAGCAGAAACCCAAGTTTTGTTTTCATTGTCAGAAGTCAGCCTTTCACTTTTGTTAGGGACACGCAAAAATGGCATTAAAACTTACCCAAGTTTGCTGTCAGCAGAGTATGAAACAGGACACTGCTCCCTGGAAATTTGCTGCAGCAGAATTCACCAAAGAGCAGTGGCCTCGGGACCATTATTTTTCTGAATGGGAAGCAGCAGAGCCTTTTTCGTTAGAAGAGAGGTGTGAAACATGACTCTTAGTGCCTGAACTTTTGCTCCACGGGGAGTAAAAAAGTTATTCTGCAGGGAGGCAGAATTGCGGAAATGAGGATTCTATCTGATCAGCAGACACTGTTTTCAGATAAAATGAGAGGGCAACTGACAGAAAGCCCATCTCATCAAGGTCTTGATGATCCTTGCCATCTTGAGTGTCTTTATTTAACTAGTAAGAGGTCACTTGCACTTTGCTATGACAATGTTGATGACTCTTCTTCACTGCCGATTTCACACTGGTTTGCTATACATCATTAATGCAATACTACCAAAATAATTTCCTTTTTTTTTTACTGCAGGCCTTTGCTAATACAAAAGTTTGTTCTCATTATGTGATAGAAGCTGCATCATCCATAAACAGGAAAAAAGCAGCAAAATGACAGGTCTGTGGCAGAGCCACAGGACAGGAGTCCTAATTTAGTTGGGTGGGTTGCTTCTTTGTTTTAAGCAAATGAAGGCATAAAAGAGGAAGTCTGCAAGCCTTGTAATGGGATGCCAAGGCTTCCTCACCTACAAACCCAGGCTGACACAAGCTTAGCTTTTATCCAAACACAGCAGACAACGTGCAGGAACTGCAGGACAGAACTGCCCCAGGCCTGTGAAGCCAACACCCCACCCCACTCAAGAGGCAGCCACTTTGTTGGACTCTCACAAAGGTGAAAAGTCTACACGCTATTTTTAAAATAAAGTATTTCTTCCCCTTCTCCCGAATCCTTCTGATCCTCCTTTAGCAGTGTTCCAAGCTTCAAATATTGAATGAATCATTTCCCTTTGAGTTATTTTTGCTTTCCTTCAGAAGCCTCCCTTGTCTTTGAAAGGAAAGAAAGGTCAAAGAACCCTCCTACCCTTATCTAGGTATTAAAGATACGTTTCTCTGCGTTTCATGAGTGGAAGAAACATGCACATTGCCCCCATACTTCCCAGTCAGCCAAAAATCAAGGGCCTGCAAAGCTCTGGTAGCCTCGTATCAGTCAGCGGGATAACAGCCATAGAGCAATACCTGGCGTCTGCCACAAAGGGGAAGACTCCGTTGTAGAAGAACATGATGGTGAGGACCAGGAGCCAGTAGCGAAGGGGAAGTCGTCGGATGTCCTGAATCCGCTGCAAAGATAAGATGTGCCCTCACTCACCAGGAAATAAGTCTTCAGCTTCACACTAATGTCACTTTCTGCAAGCAACTGAAGGTCACAAAAAAAAAAAAAAAAGAAGTAACAGCAGGTAAAAGGGAATTGAAAAGCAGCTCATGTACCTTCAAGCAAAATTTGGCATGTGCTGACTCCAAAGCAACCCTTCTTTAACACTATTCAGTAAAGAAAACAACAAAGAAAAAGCTTTCTTATTTCTAAGCAGGCTCTATTAAGAGCCTACTGCAAAAGTAGGCTCTCAAAAGTAGGCTTTCACCTTAAGTGAAACAGGAGTATAAACAGGAGTCACAACAATGAGCTAGAGAAAACAGTAAGAATACTGTCATGAGAAGGAAGTGGTCTGATAGATTTAAGTGCCATAAAAATTGCAACCTATTGTCTGTAATACATGTTCCTAGACAGAAGAATGAAAGGAGGAATGGAAGACAGAGTCTGACAAAAGATAGTTGAGTACTGACCAGATTAACTCTTTTCTCTCACGGATCCTTTGAGCCAGAAAGTGGTTCCAGCAAGAGGCTACTATCCAGTTTTATACACAAAATCCTCCTCTGAGCCAGCTACAGTCAAGAAGTAACTGGCTCAGAAAAGTAACGCCGTTCAGAGTGCTAACTGCGCTCTCTGGAAGGCTGCAACTACATAGGCTCGAAACAGAAAATTGACACTTGTCTGGTGGCTTGCAGATGCAATATCCTCAGATGTAGCTGAAGAACTATTCTGCAAGATCTAACCAAGTGGTGTTTATGGCCTCTTCTGGCCAGGACGAGCTCTTATGGTTGCAGGCCTCCCTGCACTGCAAACGCAGTGCTCATGCACCCCAGGCTCTCAAAGATGCAGATGGAAAAGCTGTCTGTGCACCACATACCACTTTTTTGGACTCTTGCTGGATAACCCCATCCAAGCCCAGTTGCTTCATGCCCACTTTATCTAGTACACTGACTGAGAGGGCTGAAACAAAACCAAGCACGCAGAGCAGGGTACCTGGAAAAGACACAGGAGGGGTAAGAAATTGCCCAACATGGAGACAGCTGAACGACAAAACCAACCACATTTAATACACAGAATTCTCCAGAACTCCTGCTCCTGGCTTCGCTTAACATTAACAGCCTTCCCTACTGCAACCATAGAGCAGGACAATCTACCTCTGACCACCCTGTCAGAGTCCTTGAGCTTTTTGTTCTCTAAGCTTCCAATGTGCTGTTTTGTCATCTGGGAAATAACACTTTCTCAGACAACGAGTCTTTCCTATAATCACTGGTGCCCTGAGGCAGGCCCCCCTGCCCTCACGTTCCGGCACACCAGAGCACCCGAAGGCCACTGCGTAACTGCAGTGTGAAACAGATCATCCCTTCCACTAGAGACAGAACCCCTCTCACTGCACCAAAGAGAGGACAGAAACTCAAATCTTCTAAAGATAGGAGCCCCAGAACAGATTCACTGAGAAACATGTAATTCAGATTCTGCTTCTCACAGTAATTTAAACCTATGGTTTTGATCAGTCCACATGCAAGGCACCTTAACCTGAGACCAATTCAGATGCTACTAAAGAACCTGCATGCTCTATCAGCTAAAATACAGAAGAACACACGCATTAGATTCCTCCTTTGTTTTACTCTGAAGTGTCCATTCCATGGGAGTCAACCTACACTAAGTACTGACTACCTGGGATTGCAAATGTTAAAATACGTCAAGAAAACTGCAGACAAAACTGCCAGGCTGACACTACAGCTTTAGAGAGTCTTCAGGCATCAAAGAAGAAAACACCACTCCATTGCACACAGAAAGCAACAGGAAAAACTGGAAAATAACGTGCCTCCTCCTGCTAACTTCACCATCTCTTTCAGGTACTTTTCATAACAGGACAAAACAAGCTAGCCTCAGGTCTAGAAAACAAAAGGCCAAAGCACCAAAGAAACTCACCACCCCAGAGTGTCCACTGCATTCCAAATTTTGCCTCAAACTGCTGGGTGAAGAAGAAGTTGAGGACACTCCCAAGACGGGAGAAAGACAGAGTCAGTCCAAATGCCAGTGCCAGTTCCTTCCCCTTGAACCAGAAGGCTGTGATACGATTCTGCACAACTTGGAGAAGACAAAAATTCTCTCTTGAACAGGCAGACTTTGCAAGACAGGCGAGACAGGCAAGAACACTGCACTCTGTGCAACACAGCAACAAACACAGTCTCTCAAGCTCGAGTGCTTCAGGCCTCTACACATCCCAAGCGTAAACGTACTACATCACGCTGGGACATGGGGGTAAACTTATCCCTCAAATAAGGCAAGCAAAAACAACCCCAAAAGCCCAGCAATCACATGTCAGTCCCCACCCTTGGTAGAAGGACAAACTTGTTAGAGGGAAAGATTTTTAAACGTTTTGGCACAAGTTAAATCCATGCAACCCTTCAAGGAGCAGCATTCTTGTTAGCAATGTAGGTTGCTGGTGCAGAGCAGGTGAAGCTGACTGGTAGGACAAGGGTCTAGGAGGCAAAATAAAAACGTATCATGACCCCTCGAGCTGAGGCAAAATTAAGAATGTGAATTCCTTACTAGTAAGTGATCCATTCCCGGAGCCAAAGAGCAGCCTTCCTGTTAGCATCATGGGTAGGAGGTACGGCGATCCCTTGAAATGTGAGCCTAGAGCAAAGATTGATGATCCCAACACAGTCAGAAGAGAGAAAACAAAGACACCAACTAGGGAGAAACAGACAAAAAAAAAAATACATAAACCTCAACAGACATGCTGAGATTGGGACAAAAGCATTCTTTGTCAAAAAGCAAAATCATGTCAGTAAACCTGTGGGCTTCCTGTTTACCCTCATTATTTTAGTTTTGTAAAGACTGCCCTCTTCATAAAATGACCTGTGAATCCTCAAAATAACGATGACATTATCAAGGTGGAAGGCATGAGGCCAAATAAGTCAGAAAGAGAACTTGGCTACAGAGTCCCTGTTCCTGTCCTGAGCTCCCCTACAGACTATGGCCTAGAGCAAGCCACCTCCTTCTCTGTCTCCTCATTTGTAAGATATCTACCTCTGTGATACAGAGACGGGGCACAACTGCCTTTGCTGGGACCGCTGGGCCTTAGATTACGGCACATGCCAGAACAAATGTCAGCGCAGAGAGCAGAACACTACTTTATCAGTTTGTGCCTTCAAAAACAGATAATGCTGTTCCCTGTTACGTGCATGTCAGAGGAAAGCACGTTTACTGCACTGCTGTGTAAACTCAGGTAAGCCAGTGGTCAAATGATGAAAACATCTCACTTGCCTTCGTGGAGCTGCCCAAGTAACCGTCATGCCCTCCGCACACAGAGCTATCCTTCCTCTCCCAGCCCCCTGGGATCTTACTGAAGTCGAACCTTTGATCAAGTCTTTGCATCAGAAGAACAGCCTGAAACCCCACTTTAGTACAAGAATAAATTAATTGATCCTCAGAACTTACAGCGATTTCCTAGTTTATCAATCAGGAATCCAGCCAGAATAACCACTACTGCATTTCTAGGAGAAAGCAAGAACAGAAACATTTGTGTCTTGCTGCTGGGAAGCAACCAGGAAACCACCCCACCCCCTGGAAGCAAGAGAGAAGTGACTTACGTCCAAGCGTAGATCGCGTACAGCAAATTGTATTGAGCAGGTGCCATTCCCAAGCCTTCAACACATTCCAGCGTGGTGTTATGCCCAGTGCTGTCAGGATGGGTTCCATTGGGGCAGGTCAAGTTCTGCATAACAAGCCACAGAGCCTGTGTTAGGCAGCAGACACCGCTGAAGAGCCACGCACTCCTTTAAAAATGAAGTTCTTGCCTACTAGATTTCTATTTCTCCTACTCAGTTTCCACTTCCACAACCGGCAATTAGGGGACTTGTGTCTTCTCCCATGAAGCTAGCCCTTGCCAAATGAGAAATGACGGGCCATCAGCATGTCACGTCTTCCCTCTCCCCTGCTGTGGCAGTAGCTCAGCACTGTTGTACGCGTTTCAGTCCAAAAGAAAAGCCGGGAGACTGCACCATGAGGTTTATTTGATCCCTTAGTTTCTTGGCTATAGTTCAGCTTGATCTGACTCTTCATTCCATTCTATAAAGTCTTAAGCAGTGTGTAAATATGAAACTTAGCAGTAGCCCATATCTTAGTAATTCAGAGCTGTAAGGCATTCGCTGAACAGTAGGAAACTGGTAGTCCTACCATGACATAATAACATCAGGTTTACTACTGAAAAGCAACCTCTGCTCAACATCATATGATCAGGAAAAAACCCTAGATCTTCCAACTACTAAAAATCTATCTGCATTAGGAAAGGGACACCAGGTCTTCCACATTAGTAGGCACAAGCTTATCATCTTGAATAAGCAGGAGGCAAGTGTGATTTTAGCGACACGATTTTCATACAGCCATCATGTTTACCAACCCCTCACATCTGCTGTAGTAGAAATGTCCGAGGCTGAGGGAAAACAGTTCTCTCGAACAAAGTGTTTTCACTGCAAGCACTGGTCTTAGATGCTCTGACTACCACTGCACCACTTGTGTAAGGCGGGTAGAGGCTAAATTCCCCAGAATGAAAATATTATAAGAGTGTCAGCATATAAAAACACTGTTTGCACAGTACCTAACACAGAAAAATATTGCTTGGTTTCACTACCCTATAAAGTTACACAGGTAAAAAAGTATGACACAATCTGTCCTATACTCTATACATAAATAACTGACTCTTCTCCCACAGACCTTGTGGAGGATCAAGGAATAAATACTGACTTTTTTTTTTCTTTTTACTCCTGTTTGCAATGACAAACTGCACCCAATTTAGCCTAGAGTTCACTGAATGTTACGGATTAACTGCATTTAAAAACAAACCAGGTTACATGCAAGCCATATATATTTCTGCCCTTGCTAATGAAGCAGACAAAGAATAGGACAGTGACTCTCACCCTACACATACTAATCTACCAGCAGATGGCACACATGAGGAAAATCAGCTCTCAAAAGGCATGAAACAAATGCAATTATGACAGATAAATGAGTCAAGTAAGAATTTCTGCCAGGTATTCATGAAGTCAGGCGAGAACTCTGGGACTCTGGCATCCCTGGAAAAATCACAGAATCACAGAATCATCATGGTTGGAAGGGACCTCTGAGATCATTGAGTCCAACCTCAAAAAAAAAAAAAATCAAACAAAAAACCAAAAAAACCACAACACAACACAACAAAACAAAAAACCACAACACCCCACCACATCACACCCACCCACAAACCAATAATCTTGGGCACTAGAGCATGCCCTGAAGAGC
>JAOXNO010000070.1:17944551-17982568 GCA_028565335.1 Limnodromus scolopaceus | reverse complement strand
AACCAATAAGAGCCAGTCTTTGCTTAAAGAAGGCAGCGGCACGAAAGAAGCTCGGTACATAGAAGAACTAGTCGTTTGTAGTCTTAGAACAAACTTAAAGCACAAAAATTGCAGTTACGTTGATTTCACAGTACAGGTTCATCTGTTTATAACTGATATGTGGAGGAACCAAATGCTTTCTCTCTCATGATATCAGTAACATAGCCCACAGATTGAGAAGTAGAAGTGATGTTCCATAGATATTGGTTAGAGAACTAATAGATCACATAACAGATAATCTACTCAGATTAAACATAATCTATTAAATCAGCCCAAAAAAAGATGTTTTCTGTGGCAATTTTTACACATGCCAGATTACCGTTTGTGTTACTCATCACATGATAATGAGATGATTAACACTATAGTGACACTATCTAACCCAGGAAGTTTTAGACAGTGTTTTCCAGGGGAACAATATCGACCAAGTAATATGCTGCAGGAAATTAAATCTTTTTCTTGGCCTTGCCTTTCTTTTTTTAATTTATTCTGGCTTTGAGGAATATTAAAAGGTTTTGCACACATGCTGACCAAAAGCCATGGGAGCTGTTGGTCTGAAAAATAGACAGAGACAGTACCAGCTGCACAGTAATACTCAGAAAGGAATGCCTGCTAGGTGCATCCTCCCTTGGCTCTGACTGATCTTAGTTAATATCTGTGAACTTCAGCTGGTTAATATCACTGAACTTCACTCAAAAATAAAATCTTTGGGAAGCATTAGGCTTAGAAAAGGAGTAGGGATGGCATGTCAGACTTTACACAAAGGGCAGCTTGGGCAAAGACACGGAGATTAAAATACTGGGAAAACAGATAAATGGAAAGCCATGGAGGTTTTTGAAGTGTCCTCTGGTTGGGATGATGAAATACAAAAGAAGAGCATTGAGCAAAATTTGGAGATGAGGGAACAGCAAAGTTATTTGAAATTAAGAATAAAGAAATGTGTTAAGAATAAAGGAAGAATAAGTGAGGATATTTTAGTAATTTTTATTTACATCTGTAACAATTAAATACCAGAATGTCAGTTGATCTGGGGGTAATGTAATAGAAAGGAAGTTTCAGGTCTTGGCATAGGACATGTAAATACTCTCAGTCTGCTATGGCTCCCTGATGCTGTACTGAACTGCTCTGGAAAAGTCTGAATTCAAATTGCAAAAGTTTTGACTGTGTATTGTAAAAAAGAAAAAGGGAGAGAAAAAGAGACCCAACCCCACTTTGTCAATGGAAGAGGCTTGAAGGATGGAGAGGGAGTAGTAAAAGACATGTATATTCAGAAACTTTGGTAACTAGCCTGGAACTCCGCCAGATTCCCTGTATCCTGATCTTAGATGGGACCCATGAGGATTGTCAAATCCAACTCCCAACACCACACAGGGCAACCTAAAGATTAAACCATATATCTAAGAGCATTGTCCAAACACTTCTTGAACATGGACAGGCTTGGAGACATGACCACTTCCCTGGGGAGCTTGTTCCAGTGCTTCATCACCCTCTCAGTGAAGAATTTTTTCCAAAGCTCTCTATTTGCTATTTCATTACCTCCCATAATAATTAAAAAGATACTTCTGTAGCCTTGGCTACAAGAATAACTTGCAGCTGGAAGATACTGGTGTCTCAAAGAAAGATCCATTATTTGTTCTGAATCAGTTGGTAAGATTTTTATATTCTCGTTTGTAAGGCTACCAAAGCCTTGCATAAAGGAAGGAAAGACACAGTTATATGTGAATGAAGGGGGACTACTTACCCTTCCTCTTCTGACAGTCAAACGGTCCTTTCAGAAAAGAATATCTTATGGTATTTCTTCTAGAGAGGAGTAACTAAAGGCTGTTGTAGTTGTTGAGTGGGCTGTATAGCGAGTTTACTCTGTGCTCTTTTTTTCTGCAAAACAGTAAATGAATCTCACAACAGAGAATAATAATAATTACAGAATACAGTGTTTATAGTCTGGCTAAAATTGGATTGTGTAAAATATAAAAATCTATTGGGAAAAAAAATAATCGATCGATAGATGGCAGTTCCTAGGCAAAAGAGACAGGCATAATGGATGTAAAAAGCAAGAGGAAACATGGTATACAAAGAACCAGTAGTTTGTAGGTGTTCATAAAATCTCTCTTATCAGACTATTTTTCTTTGCATCTCCCCCTTGCGGTCCGGAAGTCCACAGTGAGCTCACAGAACATGGTCTGATCCTAATGTTATAGCTGAAATGGGATAAGTGTGTCAAGCTTGTTTCCCTTCCCACTTACCCTTCTGTAAATAAGAATGTATCCGTGGAAGGACTTACACAGTAAAATATAAAAGTACCATAGGCAAAAGCATGCTTAGGGCCTCCCTCTTTTACAGGGTGGTTCATATATGCACGTGCTAAATTTGAGTTGCACTGCGTGGTAGAAATTGATTTTAATGAGATTTTCCTTCCCTAACTTTCAAATAAGCTAATATTCACTCTGGCTTTACGTTACCATTCTGTGAAAGAGATGCACAGTGAAAAGTGTTACTGGTTATACCTGCAGGACTGCCATTCTCTGGGATGAAGGGCTAAATTTTCATCAAGAATTGCCTCTTCATTATTAGAGAAATTAGTCTTTTACCCTTTTAAGTGTGGCGTATTGCCAGTCTCCTTGGAGAGAGAAAAAAAAGAGAAACACTGTATGTCTACAAAAGCCCCTGATGGGGCTGTGATATGAGTTTGTAGGAACCACCGGTGGGAAATGGAACTTTTTCCTTCATTTCAAGCTTTGCACTGTTGGGGGGTGTGTGTGTGTGTAGCTCTGTTTTTGAGTATGCTTGTGCACAAGCACTTGGGACAGATGTGTGTTTTTGTGTCTTTGCACAGCTGGGTAGGGGTGAATACCAGTGTTTGTGCATCTTGGTGCACTGGTGCGCGTTGGGGGGCAGGTATAATTTCTCCTGACCTGTCACACAAATTTGAGTGCATTTATTTATTTTCGTCTGTGGATGTGCTTGGGTGTGTTACACTGCATAGGGCACGTATTTGCACAAACCCGTAAGAATGGCGAGTGTGTTTGTCTGTCACTTGGGAGAAGTTTGTGCAAGAACTGTTGGGGTATGTGTGAGTCCACTGCCGTCCAAGAGGGGTAATGGGTACGGTGCACACTTCCACCTGGTGTGGCTTGCAGTGCACGCGTACCCCCTATCTGTTGTAGGTCTGCATGTTTGCATGACTTTTCTCTCTAATGGTTGTTTTTTTTGTCTCGCTTTTTGTGCGATTGCCGCTGTGTTTTGGCTGTTATGTTTGTCACTGCAGTCATCGCCAGTCATGGAGGAAAAGGTAAATCCCGTTGCTGCATCTTAACTTTGTTAATCCTAGTTTTGGAAGTTGCTGTTGGCAGCAGTGTGATGCTGGGAATGTACTGTACTGGCATGTGTGCCTTCTTTGTCTGCTGGCTCCCCTGTTAGACGTGTTCGTTCAGGTGAGGCAGAGGGAGCCACCAAGCTGCTGGGGTAACACAGCAAGAGGAAGCTTGTACTTAAACACAGAGGGCACAGAAGTTCAGTCCCAAACGAGGATCAGTCCTCTGTGATTGAATGTTTACACTTTATTTCCCAGAATGTTTTAAAAAGTCATCTTTTCTCCCTTATTTTTACTGGCATGCATATTTTCTGAGTGACACTGTTAGCATCTCCCCGAAGGCTCTTCAGGCTTTGGGCTGGGAAGCGAGTTCTACGCCCGGAGCCTGCAAAGAGAGCAGTTCTCATCTTTAAATGCTGGCAAACAAATCGTAGTTTTCTTTTGTTTTGTAAGCTTTAGGATGGTACTTGTAGAGGATCCTGATCCCAGTTTTTGGCCACTGGAAACCTTTGTAGAGGAGTTTGATATTTACCTTGTAACGCAAGGTAGAACTAACCAAGTGTCACCCCGTACTGGAGAGAATTGGGTATGTGAAGGTTACTCCAGCACTCAAAATGTAGACCATCCCTGAGGATACTCTGAAGTTCTTTGAACACTGGTGCTCAGCCCCAGGACTGCAAAGCTGAATTTGGGTCTTGTATGGTGTTTGCTCTTTCCCCTTCCCTGGGAGGTTCAGAAGAATTTGGAAGGTGTTTCCAAAGAAACTCAGCAAGGAAATTGCCTTAAAGTCTACATTAAACTCATTTCCTAAAGATCCTATAGCTTCTGATGCTATGGAGACTTTGGACCTTTGTTCTCTGTTTAACAGGGACTGTGAAGTTCTCTTTACATTCAGGGACATGCTGTAGCTCCTTGCGTGTTAAATGTGCGTATGTTTGTATATGAACGTAGAAATAAGCTATGAGTTCTGAAAAGAAATCTGATAGAGATTACCTAAAGAGGAAGTATAATGTCTCTCTCAGCGTATGTTTGGGATGGCTCGTATTTCTCAGTGTGGCCAGTGAGCTACGTCAGGCCATCCCAACATAGTCACAAAACTGTTTATGTCATAGCATGTCCTTGGATATTCTGATGGCACCACTTGTTTTGCAAGGAATGTTTTGCAGTTATAGGCAATTTCTCCAGCTACATACACCTGTGAGGTATGACTCCCTTAAGACCATCATTCTAACCTGAAGAAGAGGGAAGAAATGAAACTAATGGTTGAAGCAGCTCAAAAAATGGCCTTTTTTTTCCTTCCTCCCTGAAAAAAATGGTTCTTTTGAAGTAGACTGTTTGAGACCTTTGAGTTACTTCTTTAACTGTAAAACTCAGACTTTTCCATCTTGTGGCACAAAGTTCTAATTTCTCGTTTTGAATCTTTTCATAATCTCTTATATATAATCAAGTATACTTCTGTGGCTTTTAGATCAGTACAGTGCTGTGGGTGAAGATTTCGTATCAGGGGAAAAATTTCCCTGGTATGTTATTTAGAAACTTAAAACACGGCTGTTAGAAACTGTCAAGGTCTTGGAATGATATCGGTAGGATACGGAGAGGTAAATGCAGGAAGACAGACAGAGGTAAATGTGCTTTGACATCATGACCTGTTAGGAGCAGGTACAAATGACAGGATAGAGGTCAGAAATTAGGCAAACAGCATTTTATTGCAAACAGCAAACAGTATTTAGGCAAACAGCAGTGGAATGTTTTCTGTAAACCTCCAGTGATTGTTAATATTTAAAAGTAACCAGCACCAAGCTGCCTTTAGAGTGGAAAGGCTGCAGGGAAACTGCTAATTCCTATCATATATGAATCTGGTTTTGAATCTGTTGAAAGGTGGTTGCATCTTCTCTAGAAAAGAAAGTCGGGTTAGTCAGGTGATCTCTTTTTCTCTGAAATCCAGTTACCTGCTGCGGCACAAGAGGCACGGACTCTGCTAAGTGGTGAAGCAAAGACGTTTCTTGTTTCACTTTTCCAGCATATATAGTTTCTGTCTTTTGATCACACACTGTGCTCTTTTCACAGCTAGGTTACAAGTGACTGTCCATACACCCTTGTGAGCAATACAGTTGGCTACATATAAATGTTTATCCCGCCTGGGCTAACAAAACATTACTATTTGGGTACACTGCTATCTGTTTGCTGCATTTCACACCACACACACATCACCACATAAGGACATTGTTTGACTGATCCCAGGGCCTCCTTCCCATCAATGCAAGAACACCTGCCCAGCTCTCGCTCAGCAGCGCATCTCCAACTTTCTCATTCTCCACACCCTCCTGCTTTTGTAAGAGGGTTTGTTTATAAAACTTCCATGTATGAGTCTTCAGCAACTTCAAGAGAGAATTTTAATGCAGATTCTTAGGAAAAGTGCATCCCAAATCTCCTTGCTGGGCCACACTGGGAACACCTTTCTGCCTCCTCTTCTGCCTACCCAAGATAAGCCATGGCAAGCGGTTGTTCCTCAGCACAAGCAGCTCTGACACAGCAGTGTGCGGGCTGTGTTGGCCGGGCAGTGGTGAGAATGGGAAGGCTGGGCATTTTGGGTTTCTCCACAAACACCATCTCCTCTGCTAGGTACTCCACCTCCTTCCTTCATAGATGAGCTGTTTCGTGTACCACCTCCTGTGGTGGTGTGTTTGCATACAACCTGGGGGGCATTAGGTCCTGCTGCAGTTGTTTCTCCCCCCGGGCATGGGTGAGCTGGCTGTGACGGCTGGCTAGCCTGGTCATCAGACCAGCGCTGCTGATCATTAAAGAAAGGCACATGAAGGTCTCCTGTTGTACAGAAGATGCGGATTTCATCACTCCCCGCACCAATATGTGGAAGCTCCACATGGGAGTAGGTGAAGTACCATCATCAAATCCCTTTGTGGGTGCAGGTTGCACAAAGGGCCATGTGTCTGCAGGGCCACTGGAGTCCAGCTAGTGGAGGGTTATTCCCTACATGGATGTGTACTCTGTCCTGCAGGCCTGCTTCTTTGGCACGAAACCAGTTGCCATTTTCAGCATGTTCTGGCAGCCTTTTCCACCTCCACTGCTTGCTCTAGATTTTCTCCCATTGGAACTTGGTCTCAAAACCTGTGCCAGCTTTTATATTCAGAATCAAACCCGCAACTAGCTAGTCACCTGCAGTTGTCAGAAAGAAGGTGATGAAGAAAACGTAATTACAGACATCTGTCAAAATGAATGATGCATTCATTTATACCTTTGTTTAATTTCTGAATTTTGAGTGTACTGTAATATGGGTATGGAGAGGCGATCAGAGAGTACAAGTATTTGTTTTCTCGTTTAATATTGGAAGTGGTCCAGACCCCTCTGGTTTCTGCTGTTGGAGCTAACCGGATTTGGGGTGGAATGTACCAAAGTGCCATCTAGATGACTCTCACTTAAAAGCTCTTTCCTGACCCAGTGATGACATCTCTAGAATCTATGGGAGCTTTTTTTTTTTTTCTGTGAGAGTTGCAAACTGTGGCTTGCTTTCCCACAGTACCTTTGTTTCTCTGAAAGTACACTGACTTAAATTGGCTGATGATTCCCTGCACTTTTGCGTTCCCCTGAAATGTTTTGTGCTGATGGAGAAGTCAGTCGTGCCTGTTGTGGTCACTTGACCCCGTCCTCTTTCTTAGAGTCTCCCCAGAAAGAGGTATGGTTCTAGCAGTAGACACCATGGGTCTGAGTAGGCAACACCATGGAAGTGTGGGAGTTGGAAGTTCATACAGCTGCTATGTGAGGGGAAGGAGTGCAATTCAGTTTCTAGTGACCAATATTTCACATAGTCTAGTGTGATGTTTCTTTTCTATAAGAACCTTGTCAATGGCTAACAGATTGGTTTCCCCTTTCTCTCTGTTTCTCTGTTTAGCAGGAAGGAACGTCCTAACTCTCTGAATGTCTTCCCCCTCGCGGATGGCATGGTACGTGGGCAAATAGGGGCCAAGATCGTCCCAACACTGGACCACTGGCACCTGAGTGACCTCGGCCAGCTGCAGTCCAACTCCAGCTACAAGGTTTTATAGACTGTCACGGAGCAAGGGTTTCCTACTGTCAACATCCCACATTTTCATTAAGATGGAGACCAATCTGTGTCCATAACCCTTTGCAGCCTCTCCCTGCTGTGCATCCACTCCCATGCTAGCTGTGCCGTAGGTGGGAGGATATTCTTTTGGAGATCTGGCATATGGTGCCAGGAGGGATTTGACACAGCTCCTCACGCTTCTTGTCTCAGTGATAATCTCCTTTACTTGGCTGGCCCCAAGGTGAGAGGAATGTGAGGGGAGACCATTAGGGATTTAGAGAAGATAAATCCCTCAGTTTTTACCAGCTTATTTGGGAGAGGAAATGGTGGACCTGTCCCTTCTCTCCCCCTTGATAAGAGCAGTGGTTTTGCACCTTTGCTGGGACCAGGGATTGGGTTGCACTTGCTCTTCAGTATTTGTCCTTTTTGACTGATTGCTGCTCTGGCCTTCCTGTCTACAGTAAAAAGGCTCCTAATCCTCTCTGGATGCCCAAGTCTTGCACTGTGCTTAAAGGTCTTCAGTTCCTCATATGTCTAGCCATTACTCTAGACTTGCGTTGTCTACCTTCAATACACTTGCCACCTTCAATGTGCTGCTGTCTGCACCGGGGCTTGCGAAAAACCTCACAGCATTGCAACTGCACTGAAGCAGCTGCATGTGGCTTGTGGTGCTCTGCTCTGCCTTTCGAGACTGGCCTGAGCCCAAAGACCCAGATGTTGTGCTCTTAGGTGACAGCTCACTGTAATTATTTACAGTTTAAACTATACATGGTGACCCACATTTCCCATGAGCTGTACCTGTAGACTTCTCAAAGTCTTTGTGCTTAGGAGCCCACCAAATTCTTCTCTTTGAATGATGTTCCACAAATGCCTGGTGACAAGCCTGAGAGCCAGTGGTGTATCTACCCAGCGTGGCTTACAGTATGTCCACCAGTATCTCACAGAATGTCTAGTCTGTCTGTCTGATAAAATTTACTTTCTCTCTGCCTAGAATTTGTAGAACATCAGGTGTTTCATATATCATATCTAAGGACTGGTCTGCTTTTTAGAAGTTGTAAATCGCTAGTCCTGAAAAATATGTTGAGGTAGTACAGGCAAAGACAAGGAAAAGAAACAAATTAAAAAAAAAATACGTCTTGTTATACCCATTCTGCTTTGTCTCCGTATTACATTAATGGTACTGTGGCCTGAGGAACTCTGCAGGAGTGGCCTCCTTCATGTAGAGCACAAGAAATTTACAGAAATTCAAAATTTATGCAGAAAACAAAGAAGCAACTTCCCTTTTTTAACACTCTAAAGTAGCCAGGCCTTTAACTTTGTAAAGTAGTCAGGCCTGGCACAGCACTGACCTTAGCACTTCATCATGCCTCTGCCATCATAGAAGTTGGAAATGCAAAAGTAAGATCTTTGGATAGGATGGAGACTGTTCTTGGAACCCAGCCCTTGCTGCAGTGTTAGAAGCATGGAAGTTTGGGAAACATAGCAACTTGCAGAATGCCAGTCAGGTCTGCATTTCTGGAGAACTTTGCCTGGAGTTACAGAATAGCAATGCCACAATGCAATAATGTAATTAAGGATGATGGAAATGAAGATAGAGCATGAATGTGTTTTTTTTCAGACTAGTGCTGTGCCAACACAACGCTGCTGCAAGGACAGGAACCAAAATGCACAGAGACCAGCTTCTGGTTCTGGAACCAGTTTATTCCCTGGGATCTCCAGGCAGTGCTGCACACTATGGTGTCAATATGCCTTCAAGTTCTCCAGCAGCCAGGCATATGTGGCAGGGCTTAGTTTTTAGAGAAGAGCTGGGAGGATGTTGGGGTTAGATCTGTCTTCCGCAGACTTGCTAAGGCATAATTCTTTAAGTGGTAACATTGCTGAGAGAAGTTGAGTGGGTCTCACTGGTAGGCCAGCATCTGCATTGCAGGAGGATGCAACAGGAACCCTGACAAATTGGAAGTTTTATTTCCAAGTTCAGGTGATGGAGGGTTACTGACTGGATCTGTTATGATTTGTTGGGTGTGTGTCTGGCAAAAAAATCCATTTCTGGTTACAAGCAAATGGTGCAGAAGTAGTACTGTGCTACTCCAGATGTATCTGGTGAGTAGTGCTGGGATTTGTGTTGATGCTCATTAGGGAAGTTCAGAAGAGGGATGCTGGTAGGGTGGAGTTAAGAGAGCTTGGGATGACTTGGATGGGGTAGCATGTTATGGAGGATTTCCTAAGACTAAGGAGCAAACCTATGAATAATTAATGTGACTGACTGACTAGATTTGCAAGTTGGAATGGAAATTTTCCTCCTCTGAGCTTCTTGTGCGCTCTCTGACTGGAATGCTATTTCTTAAATATTTTGCATGCCTAAAATCTCAACAGTACTGCTCGGCACTCCTTGCTTTTTCTTTAGCAGCTCTGATATTTCACTGACATCAGCTGCACACACGACTCACATTCCCAGTATGTATGTATGACTGGTTTTCCTTCTTCATGGGCCCATACGATAGTTATATTTTAAGTGTCCTCGCATACTTACTGGTTTCTGGTTTAGTTGCTATCATTGTATTATTTTATTTTTACATTCAGTTGTACATTTATTTTATATAATGTTTTGGAGATGAAAGTCCTTAACGTTTTTGTTTTCATGTACTATGCTTTCAGTGTTATAACCATACAATTGTGGCTTCTCATGGTGACGTATGACTGCTATGAATGTTGGGCCTTTGCAATGCATTTTGGAGGTCACTACTACACATTTGATGTTTAGGAGGTTGACAGGTATGGCTGTAGGTAAGTGGTGGTTGTGGAGAGTATTCTTTGGGTGAGCTGTGGGTTGTGGAGAATGGCTCCTATTCTGTAGAGGAAAGCCGTACACTTAGTGGAATACTTAGCATTAACGAAGCACTTGGGGCAATAGAAGGAAGATACCAGCAAAGATTAATAGAGCTTCTGGTCTGTGAAGAGGAGCACCTTAGTAGTATTTACATTTGGGAGGAATTTCTCCAACGCAGGCTATTAGGTTGATAAAGTATGTTTTCTAGGTAAATATAACACTCAGATGTATAACCAGAGGGTAAGTGAAAAAGCAGAGTAATTACTCACTGTTGTGTTCTGAGTTAGGGGCAGATTATGTTAATAAACAAGAAGTTACAGAATATCTCTGATGCAAATATCATCCTGTAGACCTAATGATACAGGGCTTCTGAATGACATCTAGTTCCTAAGAACACGTGGACCCACCTTGGTGTCTCTTTTACAGTGCTATGGTGCTCATGGACTTTGGTTATGCTTATAGACTTACAGTGGGTACAAGAACATCTCTGAATCCTTTCATCCAATGAAAGTTTTGTTTGGAGAAAGGTTTTGTGGTTCCACTTTACACTTGATACTTTTTGTCATTAGAAAGCACAGCAGGGAAACTGCAGTTGAAAGCTTACTGAGTCATATTTGTTCTCAAAGACCTGGTTTGCTTTTTTTTTCTTTACGTATTAGGAAAGTAGCTCCTGAAACAGGAATGTGAAGTAGAGGTGGGAAGTGTGTTTTTCACATGTAGCAGCCCAAGTGAAAAGTCTCCATCTCAGTTCTGGTGCTAAAATCAGCACATGTGCAGAGAGACGATTTGAATGTCCATGTAGGAATGTGGGTGCTGTTTGGACTGACAATGCAGAAACTACATACAAAATGTGGATCATATTTAACAGTAACAGTTTCAAAAAAGTCTTAATTTCCAATATAAAAATGCACAGATGCAATGTAAAACCTTTGACTTCCACAGTGCAATGTAGAGCAGGTATTTTAAGCATATAGAGGCCAGTCTAATTAAAGGAAGATCTTAATAAGATTCCAGATTTAAAAAAGAAAAAGGCTGCAAAGGGTTAAGTCACCATTTTTTTCAGTCTTCTCTCTCATCCCATTTCGATTTTTTTTTGTCACGTTACAAAGTTATTATTAGTACAAGAGAACAAGACTTCCAAATTAGTGAAGTGAGACAGCGTCACAGCTCCAAGGTTGGGAGGCTCAGAGCAGCCTCTGAGCAGAATCGGGATCTTTCTAGTACTTGCACACGAGGGGAGAGGAAAGGAGTAAAGGTTAAAGCTGGATCTGGATGTGCAGCTGCTGAACGTCACTGCACCCAATTGCAACCCATTATCACATGCAACTCTCAACATTAAATTTGTCGTCTTCCTGCAGGCAGTAATTAGAGTGGGCTGCCATGAAGAATGGGGAGATCTCATTTGAGTCTGGGAGAGATCACAGCATTGGTCAAGACATAATTGGCTGACTGTGAAGCAATGCTTTCTTAATTGACAAACAGGGGTCAAAATCCTGACAGAGCCTTGAAAGCTTCCCATGTTTTTCAAGAGGTGGTATTACAAGAAATGGGGCTGTAATGTCTGTAAAACTGAGAGCCGTTTGTGCGCGTTTCACACTGGGAATCCATCTCCTGCATTAATTTGTCAGCTTCTGATTTTTGAATTCTTGGGTCTTGTCATCCTCTCATTTGGAAGTGGGGATACCGCACCTATTTCTGCTGTGTTACCAAGCTGGACCCATGCCTGGCTAGCTTCTGTGTAAGGTGGTATGGGGACATAGGTCTCCTGTGCTAGCAAAGCGAGACCATCCCAGCTTGGTGTCTGCTTTGCTTCTGCACTTTAGTGTCAAAACCACTTTGCTGTTCTCTCATCCGGGTTGCGCTGGTGGCTTACAGTAATGACATCACCTGAGACCTCTAAGAGGCCACTTCAGATCCTTCCCAAGCAATATCCGTGTTTTCTTCCAGTCTTGGGAAACACTGGCCTGGCTTACCACAAGTGGCAAAGCCCTTCAGCTTCCACTGTAGTCAATGTGAGCTGCAGGTGCTTTTCACTCATGATACAGCTACCTTTCCTGAGATGCATGGTGAAGAGATCACATACTGATGTGACTGTGCGAAAAGCAATGTTTGGTAGTAAAGGAGGAAGGATATCAGTCCTTTCACAGGTGGGATTTGCTTGCTGAGTTCAGCACGAGAACTCACTGCTTCATTGTGGTTGCAGTGCCTATTGTCATCAGCAAGCACTGGAATATAGCTGGTGCGGCGAGCAATACGCATTCTCTGTAGCGCTTAAAGGCAGCCATGCGCCAACAAATGTGAGATTAATTGAAATGTATAGCTGTGCTTTTCCCTTTTTGTTCTTCCCCCACCCTGGAATTCCCATAGTGCCCCCAAGATGAAATGTCCGAATCTGGGCAGTCCTCAGCAGCTGCCACACCGAGCACCACTGGAACTAAGTCCAACACCCCCACGTCATCTGTGCCCTCTGCGGCCGTCACACCCTTGAATGAGAGCATCCAGCCCATCGGCGAATACAATGGCATGACCAAGAGCAATAAGAGAGCACGAGAAAAGCGTAACAGCCGGAACATGGAAGTCCAGGTCACGCAGGAGATGAGGAATGTCAGCATCGGTATGGAACCTGGAGCTTGGGTATTTGGTTGTTAAAGTAATTGACTTCCCAGTGCTTGTGTTCCAGGAAGAGGCTGGGAGACTGAGGAGTAATTGACTTACATTAAGTGTGGAATTTGAGGTAGCCTTACTTAGAAAGATGCATGAGTAAGACAGGGCTAATTGGATGTTAGCAGTTTTCTGGGCAACACATTTTAAAAACGTCAGTAACATGAACAGTTGCACAGATATACTGGATGGGAATAAGTTATTGAGATCAGTCCCCTGCAGTTGCATTCATCCATGTCATAGAACCTCTTTCATGCATAGTCATGTCCCATCTTAGTCTAACTGAGCTTTTGGAAAGCTGTTTCTGGACCTCATCAATATGATAGTTAAAAGTTTCCATTTAGTTTTCTCTTTGGATTTATTCATAAGATCCAGTTGTTCATATGCCAAATTTGTCTGTCAGGTTAAATAATTATCTTCTGTGTGTTTATCCCACACCCTGATGTGTTTAAAAATAGCAATTATTTCCAGCTGTTTTTCTCAACTAAATAAGCTGTTTTCTTTTAGTCTATTTCTCATGTAAGAACACACACACACCCTCCCCCCCGCCCCAAATCTTTGGAAGTTACAGTTGTTTTCTCTCCACTTCCTGGAGTGCTTTGGTAACTTGAATTCACAATTTCTTGTCAGGAAAGCCATCACCTAAGCCTTTAGCACCAGGCTATTTAAATAAAGAAAATGGTGTAATAACATGATAAAGGCCCTTTCTGTGCTTTTTAATACAGCTGTGCCAATGTAGTGTCTGAGCAACTCCTAGCCTGTATTGTATTTAGACTTGCAGCAGCCTTTAGAAATGAAAAGTGGTCTGTTTTATATGTCATGAACTTATATACAAAATGACTATAAAACTAGCTGAAGTTCATAAGGAAAATCTGTGCAGGAGCACAGACATGAGCGTAGGTCTCTGAGGTTAGCATCTGAAGCAGATGCTCATCTTTATTCCTAAGTAATGCAGAGGAAATTTCTCTGCTAACATTCACAGCTGGTTCCTAACAAATGAACATGATAAAACAACATGTAACATCTTTTGTTGTAGCATTGGAATGAGAATTGTCGTGACTGAGTCCCATTCTGTATTTATCTTAGCTGAGGGGGCTCCAGGGTCACAGATGTCAATCTGCCAGAAACTAGTGTAGTTGTCCATAAAAGTGTATGGCTTCTGCATAGCCAGCTGCTAAATTGTGATCTGTGTGATGATCCTGGCCACAGCAAGTCAATATAAGCAGTGGTATCAGGGAAGTTAAGCATGGATGTCAGTAGTTTGAATGCTCTATAAATACTTACCCTTATTTTTACAGTTGCTTCTTTACAAGCATGTTTACCATCAATAGCTTTCTTGGGTCAGAGTCTGCTCTCTTCTATGTATGTGCCACTCTGAATTCATTGTGCGTATGAAAGCTTCTTTTTTTCTTGGTGGAATTACCATGTTGTGGAATCTGCTCAAGGCAGATAGTTGTATCTTTCCTGTGTGCTATGCATATTCAGCCTTTCAGCTATTTCTCGCATGTAATGCAAAATCAGGCTTCCATGCTGTGGAGAAACACAGATATCTGAATTTTAATTACTTATTTTATGCATCTGTAATTAAAATGTCTGTCAGTGATGCAAATGCCTTAGAGCTGAACTACCCAAACAAGGTACTTGTATTGCAGAAAAGCTTCCCAGCTTGGAAAAATAAAGAAGAGGAAGCCTCTGTTTCTGAGAGCTTGAGAGCCACTGGTGTATGGATGCCTACTTTTGCAACAGATACACATCACCTTTGTCTTCAAACATGGCATTTGTTACCAGCTGGTGCATGATGCCAGCCTAAAGGAACAAAATCAACACTCAAGTTGCCGTGGGCTTTGTATATTTGGCTACTGGGGCAGTTTGGAAAAGTCAAAAATTTCACATCTAACGCTGATGAGTGACTAATGTAGTTTACAAATTAGGTCTTTAATCCTTCAAGAATTTCTTGGAAGAACAGATACTGTGTTCATATTGTTTGTTTAGAATAGGTGCAAGTCTGAGCTTTTGAATAGTTTGGTATCTGATAAATGTGACTTGACAAAAGGAGGAAATTCCATATTCTTTAAATACTGGCTTCAGGCTGTAGATTATACAGAAACCAGAGCAGATTTCATCTACCAGGTTTTAAGTGAAATTTCACTGTCATGAGTATCTAAACCAGTTGTGGACTTGCAAATTTGTATGAAAAAATATTTCTATTAAAACTAAATAGTGTTAGTTCATAACTAGAGTAATCTCTGTGAAGCTATACAGAAAATCACTGTGTTGTCTTCGATCTCAGCTAAAGCTGCATTGAAAAGTTTTTACTGATAGATAAAAAGTTTATTTGGAACTTACTTTAATGGATGAAGTATTTCTGGTTATCACATTTTAATGGGGATTCAGGCTAATGACTTTGGTGACACTGGTATGGTGGGGAGGGAGGAGATGCTTATGGTCTTCGTGCTCTGGAATTCTGAGAGCACCTTCCCAGCACCAGTGCATTTGTGACTCTAGATGATCAGCCGCTTTCTGTTCCTATTTTAAGACTTTGAACACAACACCATGAAGTTTTGAAACCTCAGTATTCAAAGCTGTAACAGTCCCTTCAAGGAACAGCATCCTGTGAAAGTCCTAATCCTACAGATTATATGTATTGTCTTACCTAGGAATGGGCAGCAGTGATGAGTGGTCCGATGTTCAGGACATCATAGACTCTACTCCAGAGCTGGATATGTGTCAAGACCCCCGGCTGGAACGCACCGGTAACAGGTATTGATTGCAACTTTTTCACTGTGCTCTTTCACTTGGTTTTATGAGGAGTGAGGAATGGGTGCTGTGGCTCACACTGAGTTCCAGATGCAGCTGTTTCAGAAAGTCTATATATTCTGCCTAGTGTGTGTATGAGGGGTCCTGACTGTCTTTGAGGTTCTCCAGAGAAAGCTAATGTCTGCTAGTAATCTGCAGAAGAATCTGTCCAGCTGACCCAGAACTGGGCGTGTTTGCCTTGCTGGATCAGGGAGGTTGGAGAGATGGAGCAAGAGAAGGCTTAAGACATGCAAAGGGGACATGGGCTTAAGCTGTCAAGAAGAGGGAAAAAAATGCATAATAATAATAGACCAGTTCTGAATTCTGTTTTAAAACCTCAAGCTTTTTTCAGTTTTAATTTTCTCAAGCGTTTGAAGAGCAGGAGCAGGGCTGCTCCATGAGGGAGGACAAGCAGGAGCAATCCCAGCAATCCCAGTCCCACAGGTTCAGAGCAGAGAGGCAAAGCGCTGATAACAAGCTCCAGCAGCAGCCCCAGACAAGGCACGGGGATGAATGAGGTGCCGGTGCTACCCATGAGCAGCAGGAGACAGGGCTGAAAACAGGAACACCTACACTGTAGCTCAGAGAAGGACTGAAGGAACAGACCTGAGGTGAAAGGGAGCTCTTGGATCAGTGGGTGGGTGCAGGTCCTGCCCACTGATGAGGCTGCTTAGAGCAATTTTGACCCATCAGTGCACTCAGAACCTTGATATATCGAGTTCTCCCAATTAGGAAACTTTTACTGCACTGCTCTGTGACTCTGGTTCCTATCCATGCCCTGTTTTGTGCTAAATAGGAGGCTCCCTAAAGTCTATTAAATTTGACACTGCTTTTCTGTGAGGCATGTATTAGTCTAGAATTATTAGTTTGGGTGCTTTGGTTCATTTTTACTAAGTTCTGGTGGTTAATTTTACAGGATTAATTAATTTTTACCCTTGTCTGGTGGGTAATTTGGCACTACGCTAGCAAAAATAACCCCCTGGCTCTTAAAGGTATGCAGAAGATAATGCCCTGACAAAATTAAGGCAAGATTTCCTCACGCTCCAAATCTGGAGTGGATTCCCCCTGTTGAGTACCCTCTCAGCGAGAATGGTATGAGCAGCAATTTCTCAACTGTGTCACCACATACAGTTAAGCTCCCCTCAGAATATGTACGATGCGTGGGCAATTTTTAGGGTCAGATGCAGGAGGAATCTAGGTAGCCGAACCAGCTCTCTGTGGGGAAGGCAAAATTGACTGATGAGATCAGATCGAAAATTGATCAAACCTAAGGAAAAGAAGGGAGGAAGAGGATTGCTTCACTGGGAGCTCTTCAGGCAGTGATCTCCAATCCCGGTAGTGAGACTGAAAGCTGCAGGAGGCAGAAGCTAACTCTGGGGCTGCTGAACAGCCTGCTTGCTGCTTTAGAAGCAGAATGCTTCTGACATATATACGGTTTCTGGAAGTTGAGTGCTGGAGGGGTAGGTTCAAGCTGAATTAGGTTTTCAGGTCAGTCACCGAGTGCTGGTTACTTCTTGTCACTTGTGCTGTCCATTAGACTGCGCTAAGTGATTAATTCTGGTGCTGTCATGGCACTCATTTGTAACTCTGCAGTGCTCTCAGATGTCTAGATAGCTGTAATTTTTCTGTAATTGAAAAAAAAAACCAACTCTTTTTTTTTTTTTTCCTTTTTTCTGCAATGTGTTTTAACTTAACTCTGCAGTATCAGAGGCATCTACTGCGCCCTATTTGTAACCTCCAGGCGTTATCACTGAGACTTCATTTATCTAAGAATGAAGCCACACAACTTGAGATAATCTCCAGTGGTACTGGTTCTGTTAGACTGGTTTCTGTTAGACTGCTGGAAAAATTACACAGCCTCTCTTCATACTGGCTGATTCCCCTCATACAAGGCAGGGCACTTAGAAGAGCCACAAGAGCGATTGCCTCATCCTCACCTCCTGTAACAGCTGTTTTCTGTTTGAGCCCTGAGACTGTCAAGAAATGAAGAAGATTCTTGATGGTACCGAAGACACTAAGAGGTGAAGATGTGCTCCCCTATGATACGATAGAAAAACATTAACTTTGATTGACCTTTAATGAAATACATTTTGCTGAAATGTGAAGAAACATTCCAGTGCGTAGACTCACCCAAAGAAGAAACTAACCCTTCAGGTTGATTTCAGTTAAAAATTGATGAAGAAGAAAGGCCATTGCTGTTTTCAACATTTGAGTCCTTACCTGATCTCACTGCTATCTAAGGTTGCTACCTAAAGTGATAGGAGGGTGGGAATCCTTGCAGAGTCTGAAAACTCAGAGCTGACAGCTCCTGCAAGTTGAAATTTTTCTATCAAATATTGAATAGTCATTAATTATTCTGATTTAAAATGAAGTGAGCTGGGTGAGCTTAGAGGCTGTGCATGATAGGTATTTGTCGTTGGTATGGGGAATAAAATATGCTTTCTTCTTTACTCAATATGTTCCCTGAATCAACCCATGGTGAACAGGTAGGATGTGCTCTAAGGGTTTTGATCGCAGTAGTCTGGGATGCTCAGTATTTCAGGGATAAATGTTCTACCTTAAATGTTGCAAAGTAACAACAGTGGGTTTTTTTATTTTTATTTTTTTATTCCAACAACAGCCCAACACAGGGGATTGTGAACAAAGCATTTGGCATCAACACAGACTCTCTGTATCATGAACTTTCCACAGCGGGGTCCGAAGTTATCGGGGATGTTGATGAAGGAGCAGATCTGCTAGGTAAAAACTTGTTTAGAACTATTCTGTTTTCTCTGGTACAATGGCAACTATCGTAAACTTCTAAAAACACTTAAATTCTCTTTTTTTTTTTTCCAAGAACTTCAGTGTTTGGCTTTTAAAAAATAGCATGGAAATTGAGACATTATGTGACTGAAATATGTACTGCAGTAGAGCAATGCTTACTTAGAAAATAACTTAAACTGTTGAGTAACTTTTATTTGGGTTGTCTTTATGTGCGTAATTTACTTTTTATAGGATTCTCCCACACAAGCAGTTCAAAGACAAAACTTGGTCCATCTGCTTCCTCCCCCAAGTTTCCCCCCCCAGTAGTTTTACACCCTAGCAATTTCACTTGGAATAAAAGGTTTATTTGAAATTTGCAAGAAAGTAACTAGTTTTGTTAAGTTTTTGAAATTTAAATTATATGGAAATACTATGGTCTATATTGCAGTCTCTTTTCTAGTCAGTCTACAAGAGGTAGTACTTCACTTTTTAGGCTGGTTTTGAAAGAGCTTGTAATACCTGAAGTCTCTGTTATATGCCATGTTCCAGACTAGGACTTTGAAGCAGTCAGAGAAGCAGCTTTGCCTCAGGTGGCAGTCTGAGCCCTTCCCGTACTTTTTGGTGTTGGACTTTTGAGTATCTAGACCTTAATTCATGACATAATTTAAGCATGTTCTTAAGACCCACTAACTGTTTTCCTAAATCAGGACAATATGAGTGGTCTTTGAATGCTCAGACAACATGGGCAGCTGATAAATTTGTAACTGTGTAGCTCACTTTCTGTTTTACTGCTTCTTTTAAGGAGCCTTAGGAGACATGAGGATTCCAACAGTATGCCTCTTATGAATTTATTAGCAAGATCTGAAAGTGTACGTTTACTTTCTGGTTATTACTGATGGAAGAGTAATGATGGATAATCTTGTAAATTTGGTTCTGTATATATGTCCAGAATAGGATGAACTGAGTCATGTCACAGATTTGCAGCAGTTTACTATCACATAAATTAAATTAGGAAATACTAGTATCACTTTTGAGTGGGTCTTATATCAGGACCCTCTAAAACAGTACGTTTCTGCAGAGAGGATAGATTTTACCCTATTCACCGAAGACTTAACCTTGAAGAAGTTACTGGAAAGGAAGTGAATGCAATCATTCTTGCTTTATCAAAGAAAAAAATCTGTGAAATCATTATCAGTAGTGTGTACTAGAATACAAGAACAAGATCCAGACTATTATCAGAACACTTGCAGTACTTTTTTGATATGGATAGGCTGATATTTTTTTCTTAGGAGCATGGTGCTAGCCCTGCAACATGTCAGAGAGCTCTCATGCATGGATTGATGACCATTGCTTGGAGCGTTAAAACATCTATTGTTTCACCTCCAACTCGAGATTGCCAGAAGAAAAAAATCTATGGAAGAATCAAGATCAAAGCACTGCCTTTCTCTGCCTGGAATTGGAGCCAACATGTGCAGATACTTAAAAAATTAAGAATTTAGAAGGAAAAGCAAGATTTCCAGGTTTGACAATCATCTGGACGTTAGCAGTCAGTGCAGAAGGGCTGGGACTCCTCCTTAAAAGTGAAGGTGACAGTAGGAACTACATGTGACAGTTAAAGCTTCATCTACCTACTCTGGAATGAATTTTGGTTAGCCAGCCCAGTATGTTATTGGGAACTCTCTTCCTAGCAGAATCAAAGCATTAAAACCACTGACAATCTTGCCATTGCCCATCTATTTTATCTTGGTCCTCAGGTGCTTCCTTAACTAGGAGAGTGTATATCTAGGAGAGGTTATATGGCTATCTTCCACTAATCACTGTGCTGACTGCTGCTTTCCTTCTCTCTTTCTTCTCTTTCTTCTCTTCTTTCCTTCTCTCCCCAGAGTGTCTGGGGCATCAGGGATTGTCAGCTTCTAAGAGTTAGTATTCTGGAAGAGTGTTTGCTCGGTGTATGAACTGCTTTGGACAAGCTGTTTCACACTTCTGGAAGCCTGCCTTCTGGGAGTTCACTTCCCCTTTGGATTACTCTGTAGTCTGACCCAGTCATCAGTGAGAAATGCAGCCTGTTGTTTTCAAAGGGCCAAAGATTTTGGTTGCCCAGACCTTCCAAGGTTGATCACCACAGTTTCAGTTAAAATCGAAGGTGCTTCACCTCTTCCAGTAATAAGGCTGCCCAAAGACCAGTGATTGATTTTGGGTAGTGAGACACCTGTTGTTTGGCTTTGTTGCTTACGAAGAGTATATGTTTCTGTGCTGGGACAATTTTCTGATTTGAGCAGAGCAGCAAAACTCTTGCAGGTGGTCACATGGCAGGCTAGCAGAATAGGGAGGCTTCTTTCTCCTGGTTTCTTTTCAAACCTGGCTGGTGGGCTGTGATGAAGTCAGGTAATTCTCTGAATTTGCTGTGAAAAATGTTACTCTGATTAATCCTTTTGTTGAGTTCTGGCTACTGACTCTGTCCACATAAAAGTGTTCTTGAAAATGAAGACACGTGTTGCCAGGATTGTACACAGAGAGGAAGGCAGAACGAGATCTTAAGAGGTCATGTCTCTGACCAGGAAGTGAGATAAATACTTTTTTCTATTTTTTTTTTGTCATTGCGCATTAGAAAGCACTAATAAAATCAGGTAAAGGTGGAAGCAAAAGGCTAGATCTTAGTACTGACATATCTGTCAACATTGTTCAGAGTTTTGACTTTTTTGTTAGACAAATTGTTCTCTCTGTGCTGTACCTTTGAAGAGCCACAGAGGAAGAGCTTTATGGACGTGATGTAAGAAATGAGATCCACAAGCCAAAAGGATTCTGTCTTTTTCTGGGTCGTATTTGGAGCTCACTTATACTTCTCTCTGTAAATCAAAAGAATTAATGAAGTTTGAACTAATGAAGTTTACCCCACCTAAATGAAATTTGAATACTTCCTCTAGTCTCTGTCAAAACTTGACAGTCTTCAAAGAATATTCTCTCCTTTTGGACTCAGTTTCTTAAAGAAAGAGAAATCTCACTGAAAGAGGACTTTAAAATAGAAGGATCTTACAGAAATTACCCTTGAGGAGTTGCTGGAAGGCAAGTCTGTTTCTTGAATGGAGAATCTCGCTCATCCCTTCTGGACATCTGAAAGGCAGCCAACATCTCTTGGCACAAAATTGGCAATCTTAATCACAATTTTTGAATATAAAATAATAAATAAAACATTTGGTTTCCCCCCCTGCCTTTAATACTGCATGACATATATGACTTTATATAGGAAGTATTCTGGAGAAAAATGTGGAATGAGAACAAGTACTTCCTAGTGGTAATTGTAGACTAAATTCCCTTTTTTCTCACTACAGCCTTAGGAACACTAGCTGGGTGCTTTCCTGCATATTCACTTGTTAATCACAGGTTCTTACCTTACCTCCTGATCCTGGGTAGGCTCCCCTTGTCCCATCTCCCTGTTCCTGCTCTTCCCTGTCCCAGCAGTTCCTGGATGTGAAGGAGCACTGGCAGTTTGATTGTGCGGTATAGGCAGGTTCCTTCCTTTCAGTTTTAGGATCCCAAGTGTGTTTTGGAGATTAAAACCTCCCTTCAAATAACAGGGTGGTGAAGACAGAAATTCAGCTGTATTGGTGGTAAGTTTATGTATATTTTTTTGTACGGAAGTTGAAATACAATTATCAAACTTGAGTACCAACACTGCACTGTAAAAAAAAAGGTTTTCAAATGCAACTAATTGTCTTTTGAAAGCTAAAGTATCGTTGAAGACCACATTTATTATCAGAAGATCTAGTTGGTAAAATTACAAGGGGAGGGGAAATTAGAAGGTAGTGGGAACTAGCTTTTCTGCATTTAGTCGTACATGACTAAATAAAGAGAAAATAAAGGTTTATACAGTTCAGGAAGATACAATTGCCTGAGATTCATGTCTGGAAAACCAGAGGTAGCTGAGGCATGTGGTTGCAGTTGTACCTCGGGTTACCTTCCCTTGATTTTTTTTATGTCCTGTATGTAGAGTCATGCCATCTACAGTCATGGCAGGTCCCGTCCTTACTATTTCATGCCTTTTGACATTGAAATGGCTGAATCATTGTTAAATTTTTTTTTAACAAAATTTTTATTTTGTTGGTTTCAGTCACTGATTGATCCTTTTTTTCACTTCCTTTTTTCCCTTGTCTCTCCGCGCTTCGCTGGACATGGCCCATAGGGGAGTTCTCAGGTGTGTATCTCCTCTGCTCAGTTTCCTTTCTTGTTTCTTTTTTCCTGGTTGAGGTCGAGTGACGTGGTATACACGTGTGATACTCCCCTGCTCTTGTCCAAACACGGTTGGCTTTGCAGACTTCTCTCACCTTCGCCTCGCTTGGTTGCCTTGCACCAGTGGGTCCCTGGGCAGCAGGACGTCCCCACTCTGTGCTCACATACCTGCTGCGTTTTGAGAAGCTTTTCTTGTGTGGCTTTCTGCAGGTTTGCTCTACTGTGTTACACTGGCCTGTCACTTGAGGTCTTGTGGCGCAAAGTGGTTTTTTTCCTGTCAGGCCAGGTGCTGTGCTTGGAGCAGAGCTCGGGTGGGCACAGGGCTGCCTTAGGTTCCCACTCTCCTCTCAGTGAACCACGCTGTGAGGAATCCCTCCATCTGCCACTGTGGGTTAGTTGGTGCATATGGGCCCTCTTCGGAAATGGTTGTAGTTACATTCAAGACACTTTCTTGGTGGGTTAGAATGGCAAAGCCTCTGTCCTCTGTCGTGGACTCTTTGCCTTTCTGGTGGCCTTTTGTTTTGGTGAAGGAGACTCATTGCCTTAGGGCCATGCTCTGTTTGCACCTTTCCATCAAATGGGGCCCTGATGCAATTACAGATGAAGTCAAGGGGATCTCCCATGATTTCAGTGCAAATTGGATTACATTTTCCCTGTAGTAAGGGAGGTGACTTAGGCAGAGGCGATAGTGTAGTGCTGTGTGGTGATGAGCTCTGTCACGTTCCTTTGCCTGGTGCCTCTTGGTGTTGGTTCTGCGAGGCTACAAAAGAAAGGGATGGCGTCATCCTTTCTTTTACTTCAAACTGGTTTTACTGCAAGTCAGTTCTTTGTGGTCCTTTCACAGAAAACTCCCTCTGAAGCTGAGTTGGAGTTTGTAGCACTGCGGAGATGAATTTAGGCCTATGCAAAAGGCCAGACGGGAGATCTGATATCCACCCCCACTTTGGTTTTTCTGCCTGCCCTTGTCCTTCCCTCACCCTACTCATAATGTTTGTTGAACTACCTTTGTTGGGGATGAGAAATCCAAAGATGTGTAGTCCAGGTGAAATTATGAAGATGGAAGAAACAGATAAGCTTGTCCTGACATCTCAGGTGTAAATCTCTGCTAGGCCAGGCAGCAGCAGAACAAGGTGTAGATGAGTTACTGCTGGGCATCACATACACTGGCACCGCACACAGATGTACACGTGCTGATGAGCTGCTCTGTTTGCTGTTTACAGACTGGTACTTAATGGCTGCTTTTTTTCTCTTCCTTTCTTCCCCTTTGTCCCCATCTCTTTCTGTTCCCTTTCTCGTATGGGATGGCTCTCATAGTACGGGATGATTTCTTTGGTAAGGCGAAGGCCTTTTCTCTTTTTTTTTCTTTCTTTTTTTTTAATGTGCATTTTTTCTAAATTTCTTCCATTGACTCAACATCCCTCCATGTGTCTTGCATTGTCTTGGTTTGTTTTTTGTGATGGTGATATCACCTCTCCAAGAAGCAGGACACAGCTGGTCAGTAGTGGTGGTTTGGGGATTCTCCTATCTTTCTTGTAGTTGATTATCCACTTTGATGCTTCACACTATCTGCCTCGCTATAGGAGGTAGACAGTGTAGGATGGGCTCTGTTAGACACGGCTCTGCCCAGACTTCTCTTCCCTTTGCTTCATGCTGTAAAGGGGTGAAGAGATCTCCTTTTAGTCACTCCACGGTTTTGTTTTTTTCCCATGAGCAGGGCTTTTCCATTACAGCTTGCGTAAGGTTATCTCATAGAGCCCATTCTGTGGCTCTGGGATGGCTTCATCCATTTCTTTATTGCAAGACTAGCCCTTCAGGCCTCTCGCTGGTTAAAGCATTGGGCTGTGACTGTGTCGCACACAAATACGGTGAAGATACTGATGACTGGGATGCTGTGTGGCTTTTAGCTCTCTCATGATAGCTCATCCTATTCACCAGAGTTCCTTTCTCTCCCCAAAACAGCCGCAGAGAGGGATAGATGACTCAGGAATTGGAAGGAAAAAGATCTAGTCCCAAAAAAATGGAGAATGAACTTTTTCCCTTGATGTGCCTCTGCACCTTTAATGTCCTTGTGCCATTTTAATGTCATACTGGCTGAATATTTATTTGATCATTTGTAGAATCACTAGAAAGGAACAAGAAAATAATTTAATAAACGGATGACTTCTTGGTCTTCTGATGAACATACAGCATGCCACAAAAAAAATAGCTATAAATCATTCTTGCCAAACCAAAAATACACTTCCATTTACACTGCAGTTAGTGTATGTTACTTTTTTGCTATTTGCAGTATTCTTTGAAACAGTATCCAAAGAACCCATTGCCTGAAACATCAAAGTGATTAATTATCTCTCTACTGATTTTTCAAAAGTTATTTGAAAATGCTGCTTCTTACTCATTCTTGCTGGGAATTTGCTTTTGCCATCATAAATTCATCCCATTTAACTGTGGGAAGAGGATTTGTATGTTGGAGTGTTGTGATGTGTTCTCACTTCTTGTATGATACCATGTTTCTCTAACTTCCATTTACTTTAAGTTTGTGTTGTTTTTATTTTATTGCAAATATTAAAGAGCGAATAATGGATCATGAAAAACTGTTGATGTCTTTGCTGTAAAGGAAGAGGTAGTTCAGAGGGCAGGACGAGGATCACTTCAGCACAACCACTGATGGTTGTGAGAATTCTTCGTGCTCTGGGACCTGTGGTGAGAAATGAGCTGCAAACCTAAGTGCTGTCCCCTGACAGAGAGGGGTCTCTTTGCCTTTGGTTCTCAGGTGGCCTCTCTTCTTCACTTTAAGATAGAAGCTGACCCTGGGAGCCAGCAAGTCCCTGTAAACAATTCAGATGTGCTTTTGGTCCCTAAATTACTTTTTGTATGTTTTTATGAAGTACTGAATTTGCCTTCACTCTTAGTCCCAGATTTTCCAAAGTGCTTGCAACCCAATCTGCATATTGCAGTCATCATATGTTGATGCCCAAGTGCAAGTGCAGTCGGTCCATTGTAGATGTTTCCTTGAGTGTGGGTCTTAAGTGATGGGACTTCAGATTTGAAATATCTATGAGAAACTATTAAAGGTAAACAGAGCAATGGGCAATCCAAAGTCCTGTTAAAATTACTCTGGTGGAAGGCTGACAATGGGAAGCCTTTCATGTGCATGAAAGTGGTCACAACTATGATCCTAAATCTGTACTGAGAAAGATAAGAAAATCGCTGATGTGCAGATGTGGCCAGCAATTTGGACAGTGTTCTGCTGTCCTCCGTGAAAAACCCATTAACTTCTACCTTCTTTCTGTACGAGTGATGGTAAAAAATGGTTGCAATAGCTCATAGCTGAACCAGGAGTTACTGACTTGACTTCCCCTAACTGGTGCTAGTGAAACTCTCCTCTGTGTCCCTCTCAAGGGAGTCTGTGAAAGTTGGGATAAGCAGCTAGGTCTACATTTGGGCTCTTTACAGAAGGACACATGGGTGTATTTCTTTGTGCTGCATGGTCTTTCAGAAAGAGGTACTCCGCTCTCCACAGCAGGACAAAGAAGCCTAGGGAAGCCTAACAAAAGTGATTTCTGTTCCTCAAGAGTGTCGTGCAGTGCCACACAAGCTTCATATTTCAAGGAGAGCAAGTGAAAACTGCTTGGCCTTTCTTTTCAGGAATGGGCAAAGAAGTGGGGAATCTACTGTTGGAGAACTCGCAGCTACTGGAGACCAAGTAAGGAACTGTTGTGTTCTCTGAACTGCCCGCCTGTTTGTAAAGAAGATGTCATCTTGGAGTAGGTCTTGGCCAGAACTGCCTCACAGGGGCTTCCTCATTTATCTAACAAGTTTGCTTGAATACTTGTTCTTCCTTCAATTGTAGAGGAGGAATTGCTCTTCTGAGCAACTTTCTTAACTGTTTCCTTTCTGCAGGCACTTGGGTGAAGTCTCTGGCATGTGCTGGTAGGATCTGATCCCAACTGTAATCAATGGCAATCAATCAGTTAACTTCAGTGGGAATCTAGATGTTGGTCTGCGTCTCTGTGAGGATATTGCTGTCTCTAAGTTTTTATTTACAACTTTTCCTATTTGGAAAGGAAAATTTCCTAGTATTGAGGAGAGTTTTCAAGGGTTTAATAGTCGGTAAAGGAGAAGCAGACAATGTAATGGACTTATTTTTTGAGAAAGGCTGACGTACCACATACTAAAGCTAAGCAGCCAGGAACAGGAAGGCAAAGTACTCCCAAGGGAGAGTTGGAGAACTTACGATGATAGGAAGCTGCTGATTTTAAAGATTTTCAGATATTTTGGAGCCGATTTGAAATACTTATTTATATCACTATCATCCACAATTATCCACAGTTACAGATAACAGCAGTTCTGAAGGGTGTGTTTCAGATCTTCATTCTGTTAAAAATAGATGTGAACCTTGTGCAGGTGATAGGTTACCCTACACTGCTTGCAGTGTTCTGTCATCTTCTTAAGGAGATGTTGGTCTGTCAGTCAGAATACAGTACTGGACAAACCTCATCCTGACCAATTATGGTGATTTCTGTGTTCTTCTGCAACTCCTTGCCAAAATCTATTTTTCCGTGAGTTGTAGCTGGACTCTGAATTGTTTTAAGTACACTCGTTTCAACTCTCCTTGTAGTGCCTGTGACTTTAGTTTCAGGTCTCTCTTATGGACAGCTGCTGGTTTTGGGCATTTTTGCTTATTGTCCCTTTCACACCTTTAAGAAATGCTTTGAACGTTGTGAAGAATGATTTGATTGCCAAGGTGGACCAGCTGTCTGGAGAGCAAGAAGTGCTGAAGGGAGAGCTTGAAGCAACAAAGCAAGCCAAAGCCAAAATGGAGACCAGAGTCAAGGAGCTGGAGGAGGAGCTGAAAAGGTGAGTGGTTCACACCTTGCCCCAGGGAGCTGGAAGGACTCCCTGGGAGAGATAAACCCACCTCCTCTGTTCATGTTACTCTATTTCCCTTGTGGAGGTTAGCATTGGAGCTTAAAGGTACCTTATACACAGCACTTCAAGGCTGATGGTAGGTGGCTGAGATATTTTTAGTGTCACATTGATTTATTGGATTGAAATGGATTATTGAACCTTAGAAAACCCATAGAATTTTCTTCCCCAGGACTAAGTTACTGTATTGCCAACTGACAGCAACTGTCAGTCCAGGCTCTCTGGAGTGAAGCATTCAGAGTTTCAATTTGCAATTTAAAAAAAAAAAGGGGGGGTGGTAGAATTTCAGAACCAATAGTTCTGAAGGAAACTGTCAAAAACTTGATCCTTGCAGCACCCAAGACAGCTGAGAGGAATGAAGGCCCATTCATTTAATGAAAGAGCTAATACAGATTCCTACAAATAATATTTAAATGCCAGTATTGTTAATTGTTTCATTGTTCATGTTAAGAATGAGAAGAAGAGGCTGAAGAGATTTAAAGTCCTATGCAGGTAGCATTTGGAGAGATTCCACTTCCTATTTTCCACTCAAACTAGAGAAACTGAAGCGTGAATGCCTAGCAAAGCCTGTGATGATTTCATATCCATAAAACCAAAGATGCCCCACAGGGCTCTTGGCAACATAATTACATTTGGACTAGCTGCACATTGCATTGTGTTATCTCAGTTCAGAGGACAGTGTTTATTTTGCAGCTGGAATCTGGAAGGTTGCCTCTTGTAATCTGAGCACAGCATCAGCAAGAATAACACAGACTGCTCTCTTTGTTCACATGATGTCTGAAATAAAAGTAGTCTCACAAGCAATGGCAATAGGTCTGTTTTTTAAAATGCCTTTGGAATCTCTCATAATATCTGTAATATCTCTAATATATAGAATATATTATGCAGTGGGGACATGGACTTTTAACTGGCAAGTGTGCCTTTTTAGGAGGTGGAGATAGCAGCTTTTTTCCGCAGTGTCTTTGCTGTTAATAAAAATGCATGTAATTCACATCAGACTGCATGACTGCACCTTGGTATGGAGTTTAAAGAAATTAAAAGCACTCAGTTAAATATTTCAGATTTGGTGTTCTCTTCTTTACCATTAATGGCAAACTGTCCTTCCTTTTTTCACTGCATTGAAAACAGAAGCAGCCCAGAAGAAGAACTTAAGCCAGCATTTTCATTGCTGATAATGGCAGTTTTCCCATGGTTAAGATCTCATCAAACGTTTGAATATAGGTTATAGCTCTGAAATAGAAACTGGCTGGACTGTTCCAGTGGTCAGTATTTTGGCGTTTACAAAGAAATGGAGTGATGTCAGTGAAGCTGTTGAGAGTAACATGCTACAAGAGAGAGGGAAAAATACAAGAGAAGCATCTCATACTCTGAACTCTTAGCATGCAGCTTGAAAACATTTCCATGCGTTGCATGCAGCCAGATCTTCCCATAGATGGTTCACCTCCCAGAAGACCTCAGGGCCAGCCATGGTATCACTTTCTGGTTTGATGCTTTTCTTCCTGTTTCCTAGAGTGAAATCTGAAGTGATTGTTGCTCGACGAGAACCCAAAGAGGAGGTGGAGGATGTAAGCAGCTATCTCTGTACAGAATTGGTATATTACATTACTAAAATGCCTGCGGGGAAAGGGGGTTTATATACTTACTTTATATTACTTCATATGTATGAGTCCTGAGATGCAGATTGATCTGCCTTTGTTAACAATGATGGCAAAGCTGGTGAACTGTGGACTGTTGTTGATGAGCGTTGCTAATGGACAGACACTGTGAGATTACCTTTTCGTAGGACTTTCAAACCATAGTTTGGCAAAAATGAGCAGCTGACAGAGTGGCAATACCATGCACAATGTGGTTTCTGCAGAACAGTATTAGAACAGTAACCTGCTCAGGACCTTCCCTTCTTATCTAGTTCTCCCTAATTTTGAATTACAGTCTAGTGTGTTTCTCTCGTGGTCTTGTAGAATCATAGAATTGTTTTGGTTGCAAGAGACCTTTAAGATCATCAAGCCCAACCGTTAATGTAGCACCTAGCACCTTCTGATAGTCAGGCTTCTCCAGAAGAGCTTGTCTCCACATTGGCAGTGAAGCTGTAAGCCATGAAGACAATGTGCGGTGAAATCCAGGTTATACAGACAGCTTTGCAGCAGTAACTGCCTTTCATTAGTTCTGTAATCTCAATCTTGCTGCATTGTTTTTCTTGTTATTTCTTTCACATAAGCCAGTACTAGCTGGTACAGGGTACTGCTCTTCTATGACAGCTCTTCAAACTGTAGCTAAAGTAAAAGGCAAAGCGGTAACAGAGATTTTCCTTGTAAATGTCACTCTGGTTAGACAGAGAATTAGATGATACACTTCTTTTCAATATTGCTGTGTTCTTTGTAAAAAGTATTGGGGCAGGTTCAATTCTAGCCTAATTGTCTTGACTTAACTGTGGTGAACTTGGTCTGTTGAGAATTCAGTTAAATAGGAAAATTTTCAAGTTGTGGTTGTGAAATGCTGAAGAGGACTGAATTCCTTTTAAGCTGAACTGTCAGGAGGTCTGGTTTTTTAAATTTAAAAAAAAAAAAAAAAAGGTTGTCAAATTCCTTTTCAGTTATACGCATCTTGGTCATACAAGTTTATTCCAAGTCCAGGGAGGCTGGAGGGGTACTTGGTTAATTTGTGCTATTCCAGCTTTCAGCAGTACTCACCAGCCAGGCTGAGTTTGGGAATTGCTGCAGTCTAGGCACAACTCGGTGCCGCTTCTTAGCGTCATTTCTTTTGGGGCAGATATTTTCCCAGCTTAGCCGTGTTCTCATTTTCCACCCCTCAGAAGAGACAAACAGAATCTCATTCCCGTTGCCTCCTAACCCAAAGTTGCACGTGCCGTCATTGGAAGGCCAAGTTGTGTCACCGAAGAGGAAAAAGTCTTTAGTATCTTGTGGTCTACACCTTTACCAGTGTATACTCAGAATGCCTGCTGCCTAGTCCTCTTGAGGGGGCAGATGGCGTTATGTGGTGCTCCCTGCTGCTTGTGACTGGATTTGCTAATGAACTAAAACTTTGGTTTCCAAACTTCTGGGCCAACAGACCGCTTTTAACTCTCATAATTTTTTGCAGACTATCAAAGCACCTTGCTGGCAATAGTCCCTGGGTGGGGCTTTCAACGTGGTGGTGATTCTAATTGTAATTTCCATGGGTTTGCAGAACACCCCAGAGGTCCGTGGGCCATAGTTTGGAACTCACTTGTCTAGAATTAACACCTCATATGTGGAAATCAGGGGGTAATCAAACAGAACAGGAGCAGAACTAACAAACATGTCTTTCTGTCTCCTGACTTGCCCTGTACTAACATCAATCCCCTTCCATCTTTTGTTGGCTGAAGCAGTGCTCCTCCCCCCTGCAGGACAACATTCCCATAGCGCAGCGCCGCCGCTTCACCCGTGTGGAAATGGCCCGGGTTCTGATGGAGCGCAATCAATACAAAGAGAGGCTGATGGAGCTCCAGGAGGCTGTCAGGTGGACAGAAATGATCAGGTGAGACTGGATGTTGGTGAACATTCCTATTTAGGACAGAACCTTGCCATGTTTGGCTTGTGGTCAGTGGAACCCCTACTAAGATACGGGTTGAGAAGCGCTGAAAATTTTCCAAACTGTAAATGCTTCTCTCCTAATACCTGATTCTTTCTCTCTTATTCCTGAACTTGGGCTGCAAATCTCAACTTGTCATCATTATTTGGAGGCATTGGGTAGTTGTTTTGTCTCACTTGTTTCTTGTGTGCTGATTAAGGTAGGAGAAGCTGTAGGAAGAGGGTTGCTTCTAATTACTGAGTTCTAAAGGCTATGGTTGAAGTGAATATAGTGCTGGGCTTTGTAGTTACCAGACTAGTGCTGTGGCAATAACATTGCAGGGAGTTGATAACACTTCAAATTGAACGCACTTACTTGCACTTCATGTCAACATGGAAACATGAAGTGGTTGGGTGTACTTACATTAAAAACCAGTGCATGTCACTTTCTCTGTTGTGTTTTGGAACATGTTAGAATGAATTCTGAATTTTGACATGGCTTCCTTGATGGAAATGGCCTGCTGTTTGGCAAAAACTGCTAAAATTACCTTGATGGTTGGCAGAAACTGCTGAAATTAACTTGCTGCTTCTGTCTTTTTCCTTAGAGCTTCCCGTGAGCACCCATCAGTCCAGGAGAAAAAGAAATCCACCATTTGGCAGTTGTAAGTTCCTTGGTGGTTTGTATAAGATTAAGAAAAGGGGAAGAGTTGCCATTTCTACTTTAGGGAGCAATTTAGTAGACTCTGACATTAACGAAACGCCAACTGAAAGTGTTGTTAGCTGAACCATTTTGCCTTCAAGAGCTTTCTTTGTCCCTAGTGAAATTAAAATCAGATCTGAACATCCGCATTGGTTTTGTTTTACAAGCTGAAAAAGATCACGAGTACCCTTGACTGGAAACATACATACACTCACAATCAGTTTCAATAAAGGGCTGTTTTCAGAAGGTATCTGTTTCTGGAAGCTAAAAGCACCTTATGTCATTTAAACTGAGGAATTAGCTTTACGTTTGAAGTAGGGCAGATTTGATCAAAGGCTTACAGCCCTTGATTGCCTACCTCTTGCTTCCCCTGTTGTGAATCTGTGGTATGTTGTCTCCCCATGCACCTTTTCTCATATTTGTTGGCCTTTTTTCTGTCCCTAGCTTCAGCCGCCTGTTTAGCTCTTCCTCGAGTCCTCCACCAGCAAAGAGGACCTACCCATCAGTGAACATCCACTACAAGTCTCCAACAACAGCCGGGTTCAGTCAGCGTCGCAGTCACACCATGTGCCAGATCTCCTCCGGCAGCCGCACTTTGGAGTTCTTCCCTGAGGAGTGAGTCATGTGCTGTGTGCCAAGCCAGGTCCCCCTGCAGCTCTTGCAAATAGCAGCTTTTCTTAAACAAGCTGTTTTCTGCTTTTAAAAAAGCCTATGTGGTGCTAATATGTTTCTGTCCTTGTGGTTTATCTCTGTGATCTTTCACTTATAAGTTACGAAGTGGGTGGGCTCAGCAAATTTTGTCCTCCCAAACATATCACTGCTGTGGCTTTCTGCGCCGTGATGGTTCATCTCAGCAGGGAATGCTGTAGGCTTGAGTTGGCCTCAGCCCTGGTTCTGCACTCGTATTTGGCGACGACGTGATAGAATGAAGTAGTGCTTTTGTGGTAGAGCATGAAGGCAGTCTTGGGACAGTGGGACAGTGTCTTGCCCAACCCTGTTGACAAGGAGTTTAGGTGAAAAGTTCTCTCGACAGCACATTTAGGTTACAATATTTGGTTTTAATCTTAAACATGCTAAAAAAGAGCCCCTAAGTGTTGTGACTCTGTCCTTTATGTCGCTGACATGAAGGGAGGAGACTCTCCTGTGCTTTACTTGACTTCAAAATGCACGTGGTGTTCTATCATTATGAGGTTGTACAGTTTCATGGTTTTGGTATGTTTTTGTGGAAGGACTTAGGGGAATGTGGTGGTAAGGTATTATAACTTCTGCAATAAGGAGGATTTGTTGGAAAGGCTTCTCCTGGTGTTCAGGAGAGATTGTCTTTAGAAGGGTAAATTTATATTTCATAGATACCCATGGCCTTTATTCTGTTCTTTTTATCCTATTACAATATGATAGTCATTGTTTGGTGTCTGAGTGCTTTTCAGCAGTGCATTCTAGCTCTAGGCAATCCTGCTTCAGCAGGGGAGTTGGACTAGATGATCTCTATGGTCCCTTCCAACTCTAAAAATTCAGTGAAATTCAGTGAAATTAAACGACGTGACTAACCGCTGTCAGAAACTGTTCTCTCATCTTCTCCCCAGGGGAGGAAGCATGTGCAAGGAAGTGTTTCATTTTAGCAGGGGGTTGTTTTTATTCTAAATATGTATGTCAGGGTGTGTGTATGTGTGTAGGGGGTTTTGTTTTGGATTTTTTTGCTGATGTTGTTTGTACCTTGGAATGATACTTTAAAAACCTATTGAGAGCTGGAACTGATATTCAAACAGCATTTATTTATATTAAAACATATCTTGAGAGCCCACAGATCAATTTTTCTTTTAACCTTTGCCAGTGCAAAGCTGGAGTTGTTCTGTTGAAACCAGCAGTTTCATCAGCAGTTAGTGCATATTTTCCTTATCAGCAGAGAAAGCTTTAAAATGGAAAGATAAATAGTTGACTATAATGAAGAAGGGAAGAACTCAAAATGTCTTCCTGATTGAGACATTAGATCAGTAAATTGTAACAGCTAAGCAAAAATTGATGTAGTCTCATAGATTCATAGGTCTTATGGAAGGTCAATGCGCTGTTTCTGAAGGGCTCTTGGAACACTGAAGTGGAGATGACAATGATTTGGCCTGCCATGTCGCTCAGATCACAGGGAGTTAGAGATTAGGGATGCCTCTGTCTGCTTCTTAACAGAGTTTTTCTTTCTCTGATTTCCTGCATCTGTTTTCAAAAGCGGATTTGGTTTGCTTTGTGTTTCCTCCCCCTGCTGTGGCAACACTCCCTTAACCTTCAGCTTCTGATTTTAACCACAGATTGAAAAGTAATGCTGCTGCTTCTCTCCCCAGTGATTGTACATCCTCAGCACGTCGCGAGCAGAAACGGGAGCAGTACCGCCAGGTCCGGGAGCATGTGCGGAACGATGATGGGCGGTTGCAGGCCTGCGGCTGGAGCCTCCCAGCCAAGTACAAGCAGGTAGGGACCACTCTCTGGGGACATCATCCCTCAAAGTGAAACCAGCTAAGACCTAACTCTCTCCCATTGGTAACCTTAGCCTTAGGCCTTAAATATGTACTTTTGAGGTATTATATGCATGTTTTATATGTATGATACTTGTAGGCACAGATCAAATGAATCTTTTCTGTATCTCCACCTAAATCAATGTAGGGGGCATTGCTCTGCATGAATGTGCTGAAGGAACCTAGCCTAAACCAAAAGTAATTAAAATTCTTTCTCCAGAGTCCAGTACTAGTTTTTACTTCCTTTGTTATTATAATTGGACTTGATCATTTATACTATGGAGAACTTTACCAATCATTAGTATAAAAACCAAATACAGTGCAGTTTGCATCCACTTGAACCCAGCAGTAACGCAAAATCAAATGTCATCAGCCTCATTTGTTGGCCTATGACTCATTTAACTTGTCAAAGACCACCTGAAAGGAAGGAGTCTTGCAGTGTTGCTTGAAAGTGGATGAGTTTCAGGCCGTGATGGAAGGGAATGCCAGTGTTCTGATAGAGAATCTGTTAACTCTTTCTCCATCAGCAGTGCAGCTGACACAGCAGTATAGCCTCTGCTGACCATACATGGGGCACGGTATCATGGTGAGAGAGGCAGTCTCTTGGGTAGGCTGCTCCAATCCCTGTAGGAACTCTGTTTCATACAAGATGTGAGATAAAGCCTCAGCAGCACCCGTCTCTGAGGCCAGTAGGTTTGGTTCTGCCATATTAGTTACAACTGTCTTACCATAGCCTTGTGTTTACAGCCTTGTACCGTCTTTTTCGTCTTCTCTTCCCCCACAGTTGAGTCCCAATGGTGGTCAGGAAGACACTCGCATGAAAAATGTCCCCGTGCCTGTATATTGTCGCCCACTGGTAGAGAAGGACCCAACCATGAAGGTACATTGTCTCTGCACACCATTCCAGTCCAGAAAGGGGCCATGGAATAAGCAACAAATTTTGGTTGCTAACTGTGCAATTTTTAAAACAATCTGTATTTTTTTTTACATTATATATTCCAAGTTCTATCTTCTGCTTCCTTTTTTGAGTGGTGGTTTCCAGCGTATGTAGGGAAAAGTACCTCTTTCTGTAAGGACATAATTCTCAGCTGATTCTGGTTGCCAGGTCCCATGCTTCTGTCTTACATCTTATGCTTTTTTGACAGAACTCTTAAATAATATCAGCGACATTTTATGCTTATAAGGCCTTTGCTAAGAGTCCTTAGAGCATAATACAAAACAATATAAAAATTCATAAAAACAAGCAGGTGAAACTAAAAATGCATTTCATTGCTCTTTTTTTAGATTTCACTATTGACTGGGATTCACTGGTAACAGGTCAAAATTATTTAGAACTAATTTTTATGAACTTTTATCTATCAATACTAGAACATTTTGAGTAGAATTGCAGTTGAGAAGAGATGGTCGTCTCTCTCCAGGTAGCATATTTTTCTGCTATAACTAGTTGTTTTGAAATAGGCAGTTTGTCACTAACTTCATTCAGAGCTGATTTTTAGATGTCATTCTGATGTTAAGTTGTAGGAAAACTTTTACACTGTTGGTTCTTTCTAGAAGATTGGTGTGCTCTTTGAATAGTATTCTGTTCGGCATCTTTCCTTTATGGTTTTGGATAAATCCAGTATTTGTTTCTGTAGTCCTGTTCCCAACATTCTCCTAAAAAATCTATCTGGAAATAGCTCATAGGGGGTTAGCTAAATTTGATTTCAGAAAATGTGCAGTGTGCTTCTTTCACCCTACACTTGTTATGTAGGGAGCTAAACCAGCAGATTTTTTTTCCTTTTTTTTTTTTACTTCACTTTTATTGTCTTTGTTCATTACATAGCTTTCTAAGATCAGACAAACACTGATTTTTTTGGCAGAGGAGTGTGTGAGGAAGCAGAAGAGTGCAAGGGGTGGGAGGGGCGCGAGGGAACAGGAGCGCGCTGCATGTGTATCCTCAGCCAAGCAGTCACTGTCGATTTTAGTTAAGCACTCATGCTTATTGTACCCTGAGCTAGTAACATCTGCTGTGTCCTGCTTGCTTTGCTACCATGATTTAGGAACCCCAGAGTCAGAAAAACTGAGGACATTTCCGAAGCCTGTTTTCAGTTATGCATCTGATTTATTATTTTTATTTTCTTTAAATCTGTTAGTCACATCTGTTAAAAAACCCAGTGATTTTCTGCTAGGTTACAGAGAACCTTTACCTTACCTACATCTAATCTGACTATGTCATCTAGTAGAAATAAAGAATTAAATATTTCAGGTGTTTGACACAAACAAAAAAATTCTCTACAAAGGTGCCTGAATTTAAAGAGACCTTGGAGCCTCCAGAATTCTTAGTTTAAGATGCCTGTTTCTTTTACTTAGCTATGGTGTGCAGCTGGAGTCAATCTCGTGGGATGGAGACCTTTGGAGCAGGAGCCTGGGAATGGGCAGAAATTGGATCCTGGACGTGATCCCCTCACCTGTGATAGGGAAGTGGAAGGCGAGAACAACAAAAGTAATCATACATCTCCTGAAAGGAAAAAGGTCAGAAAAGAAAATTGATTTTTTTTCTTCCCTCCAGTGTTTTTTCTCATTCCATCCCTGACATGACCCCTCTCTCAGTACCTTTGTACTGTGCTGTATCATGCTCTAACTTGTACTTCTGAGACATCATCTCATGGGGAAGTGTTGTGGTGGCTTGGCTTTTTGGTAACTTTTCTGTGTGATTTTGGATAAATCATCCAGGATAAAATTTTCCAACTTCTGCTTTTGAAATGTTCAGAATTTTGAAAAAAATCATAATAATAAGTGTAATAAATTACTTTGCTTGGTGAGGTTGGTAGGAAGATTATGGAGTCCCCGTCATTGTGAATTGAAAGACAAAAAAGCAGGCAGACCTATGTTAAAAAGAACATAGACACAGCAGAGTCCATGAATACATGTGATTCAGAAGATTTATTCCAGCTCTGTTTTTCAGTAGTGCTAAGTGGCTTTTTTGTTAAGAACCAAGCTATAGTTGCAGATAATAGTACAATGCTTTATCCTTTCTGGTTTGTGGCGTTGTTTTCCACAGCTGTCTTACGCTGATGCCCTGTAGTCTTCTGACATCAGCTTGCTTAAGCCGGTCAAGGTTGAGTGCATCCCAGCTCCTTGGTATTGTCTAAAGTGAATGTTCACTGATACATTATTCAGACATCTCAGAAGAGAAATGAGTAGCCAAACTCCTCTTGCCCTAAGGAGCCAGATAGGCTCTTTTGCCAGTGTTCCAGACACTAGTGTGGCAATGTGAATGGAATTTGCATAGCTCATATTGTTTATTTGCATCAGCTAGGAAGATATGCGGGTTTTTGAAGCCAGCATTGTGGTATTGTGGCCAATGGCATCCTGAGATGCGTCAGAAAGAGTGTGACCAGCAGGTCAAGGGAGGACATCCTGCCCCTCTGCTCTGCCCTGGTGAGGCCCCATCTGGAGTACCGTGTCCAGTTCTGGGCTCCCCAGTTCAAGAAGGACGGGGAACTCCTGGAGAAGGTACAGCAGAGGACTACAAAGATGATGAGGGTCCTGGAGCATCTCTCTGCTGAGGAAAGGCTGAGGGACTTGGGTCTTTTTAGTCTGGAGAAGGGAAGACTGAGGGGGGATCTTATCAACACCTATAAATACTTAAAGGGTAGGTGTCAAGAGGAAGGGGCCAGTCTTTTTTCAGGGGTGTCCTCTTGACA
>JAOXNO010000070.1:17887487-17940350 GCA_028565335.1 Limnodromus scolopaceus | reverse complement strand
CAGTTGCAAATAGGCCTGCTGCTTCCCAGAGAAGCTGGACCCAGCATAGGTAGTGGAATTGATCACTGCGTACACAGCAGGCAGAGCTGGGATTCTCTGCAAGTCTGGAAATCTCAAACAAATGGTGCCTTTGCATTGCACTTGGTCAGTTTTTCTTGTTGCAAAAAAGAGATGTCTGAGTAACCTGACATGCCTTAATTTTGTCACTTCAAGATATTCTTTGAATTCTGTGGTTTTTGTCCTCTTCACTGTTGTAGGTTTTGTTTCCCTGTGACTTGAGCAGTTCCTGAGCTGTGTTCATAACTGAAAGCACATGGGAATTTGCTAACTCCGACTAATGTTTGCGTATTAAGAACTTAGTTATTCTTTGAGTAGCAGTTTATCCAGCAAGCTGAAATACAGAGAATTCTGGGTTTGTGCAATCTAAATTTTGATTCAGACTTTGTCATGAGTTCAAGCCTGACCACTGACACATAAAAATTGTTCCCATTGGAAATAGGATAAAGCTTCGTGACATAGAGGCCACTTGTCTGTGAGGGACACAGTATCTGCCTGGTTAGTTTGAAAATAGGCATGAGAGAAGGGAGGTTGATTCCTCATCCTGTGTTTGACACTTTGGGGAAATTATGTTGTCCATCTGTGATAGGAGGGAGCCTCACCACAAAGTCCATTTCCTTTTAAGTTTTCGCATAGAATTCTTAGGCTGTCTTTCTTCTTCCCCTGCTATTTTTGTTGCACTTGTTAGAGAAGCCTGTTCACTTCATTACCATAAAAGGATGTTTAAATTAGCCTGATTTGGAGAGCTTGCAGCCCACCAAACTAAACTCAATTGTCGTGTGTTTTGTAAGTATAAGGTTGTGCCTGAAGTAGTATTATGGATTCATGGGAAGTTCCCAGACATAAACAAAATGAGCATTTGAGTATTAGCTAAGCCTATGTACCTAGATATACATGGAAAAGTAGATGATTTTATTGTATACTGATGTGTAGTGAAGGAGATGCATCTTTTCACACTTGTTTTTCACCTTAGATGGTCAGTGGGATCTCAGTAATTACCACCTAATGGACCTCGGTCACACTCACCATTCCATCCGCTGCATGGCTGTTGTGTATGATAGAGTCTGGTGTGGCTACAAGAACAAAATCCATGTTATCCAGCCTAAGACAATGCAGATTGAGGTAAGAGAGCACATGTGTACTTATGCATGCACATGCTTGTGTTGTACTTACTCTTGTAACTGTTTTGTGCTGCAATGTATGGAAATGCAGAACCTTTGTATTATCATTGCTGACTGTAGGACCCAAACTGTCAATCTGGCTCATGTTATGACCCATTCTGCCAGGGGAGTATTTGTTCCTTCCTCCCTTTGCAGAGGTTAAATCTTTAGATACGTCTAAACTGAGCACTTTCCATGCCTTTACTAGTGAGTCTGTGAGGCCAGGAACTATACAAATGTACGTGTGTGCTTTACAGCTACCCTTCGTATACAGTCTAAGACTTCTCCATCTGTAGGCATTGTGGCACAAAGGAAGTGTAAGCAAGCCCCAGTGATCCCACTTGTCTAATAAAAAAATGATGTTTAGAGCCTTTTGGTTGAAATTCAGTACAGTAGTGTTCGTACAAACCAATTTAACAGTGCTTGGAATAATTCTAATCAAAGGGAGAAGTGCTGAATCTGACATTCACATTTGTGAGCCAACGCAGTTTGATCTTTGCAATTTATACTGGAGTTATGTGTTTTCTTTTTGTACCAAGCACATTGAAACTCTTGGTTTCTAATTGTTCTTGCTCCTGAAGTGATCTGCAAAGACTATAAACTCTGCAGAGCAGCTATACAACTCATTATTTCAAGCAAAGGTTTTTCTGTATACCATAGTGAACTTCTGAGATCAGCTAGCATTAACACATTTTCTGCAAGAGCTTTGAAACCCAAATAAGTGATCTCAGTTGAGAAAAATGGAGTATGTGTGTAGATAATTACAAACTTTTTGTGAACTCTTGTTGGTCCACCTATTTGGCGTTTCAGAAATCCTTTGACGCCCACCCTCGGCGGGAGAGTCAGGTGCGACAGTTGGCATGGATTGGAGATGGAGTATGGGTTTCTATCCGCTTGGACTCCACTCTGAGACTTTACCACGCCCACAGCCATCAACATCTGCAAGATGTCGACATTGAGCCTTACGTCAGCAAGATGCTAGGTGAGGCAGTAGGGACTGTCAGTAAAAGGTCTGTTGCTTCCTGAGATCAGGGAGAAATCAAAATTCATTAGCGGACCTTGCCTGAAGTCATAACTGACTCTCCAATTCTTGTGCATTCTTACTAGGCACTGGAAAGCTGGGCTTCTCATTCGTGCGGATTACAGCCCTGCTCATCGCTGGCAACCGCCTCTGGGTAGGGACAGGGAATGGTGTTGTCATCTCCATTCCATTGACTGAGAGTAAGTGACATTTATTGGAGATACTTCTGTGTACCTCCCTTTTGCGTGTCATTTGTGTAGCATGGTAGATGGCTCTGGCAGGCTAATGCTTTCCAAACATTTTTACTCTGAACCTGACACACCTTTCATCATAGCAGTGTTCAGAGAGAGGAGCCCTGAGTATGAGCAACCCTGAACTTGGTTTAACTCTTACTTATTAAAGAATTAAGTATTCAGTTGAAGGGATTTAACCTGTTTATAGATTTTTCAGTTCAGCTGAAGCCATTTCTTTCTTGGGGGACCAGTGACATCTCTACCATCTGTAGAGTCTTCTTTTTTTGAGCATGAACTTGACAGAGCAGACTGATGTGAACTGATTCTGTAGCTACTGGAAAGCAGGAGAAACAAAGCTTTGGGAATTGTAGTAAGTCTCCAAAAAGACGCCATGGGATGAGAAGTCACCAGGAAGATCTCCCTGGAAATTTTGGTTTGGCATAGACATCTAAATGTCTCAGTAAAAGTATTTTCCAGACAGTGACCTTAGAAAAGCTTCATTTACTCAAATTAGGGCTCAGCTTTATCAGTCAAGTAGAAATCAGTATCCTATGCCAAATCCAACCCGGTGAGAAAACCCAGCAGTAGTAGTTAATAGGTGCATCTCTGGAGCTTAGAAGCTCAGTCAAAGCTCTTAGTAATCCTGTTCTGTACCTGCCAGTCAGCATCTAATTTTGCAGGTGTGTTCCAGATTATAATAGGGGAGTAGGATTTGAGGCTAATTACACTTGCTTTCAACAGAAAGCAGCCAAATTTACATTTTCTCACCATTGCTAGCAGGAAATCAAGAAGCAAATGGCTCTTGTATCAGAGGAGCAAACCTATTGTAATCCTCCTGGAAGTCAGGGCTGAGATGGTCTCCTCTAAAGCTAGTGGAGCTGGATGTGCCCAGGGCTGACTCCAGGAACCCAGTGACACAGTCGTCTTTGCATTGCATTCTTGGTCTCATTTCTGAATCCCTGTTTTAATGTCCATTCCTTCTTGGTGCTACTGTCCTAATTCTGAGTTAAGCTTGTTCCCTGCTGTAAACCACTTGCATTATCTTTTGGTGTTTCTGTAAAAACGTGGTAAGCGATGAGGTCTCACTAGAAAGTTTAGCAATGGATCCTTATGACCATGGTCCCTCTCCCATCTCAGATATTACGTTTGTACTTGTAAGATAAGAGCAAAGTGAGCACGAGCGGTGTTGGTATAAACTGATTCAAGCCTGTAGCTCCTGTTGCAGTTTCTCTAGATTTTATACGTTTCTGTTGCTCCCTCAGTTTTCTCCCAGTAATCACCTTTTTCTTTTTTCCCATCCTGCCTGTCTCTTCCCGTGCCCCTCTGTGTTCCTACTCCTTGCCTGTGCCTAGCTGTAGTCCTCCACCGAGGCCAACTCCTTGGGCTCCGGGGTAAGTCCATTGCCTCCTTCCTTCAGCTTCACTCCTTCTGCACCTGTTCACCTTTTCAGTCACCTTCCCACCCTTCCATCCTGCCATTCAGCTCTCTCCATCCATTGTTCTTCATCACTCTTTCATTTTAAGTTGCGTCTGAGAAAAGTGACCAAAGACAGTAATGTAAATATCTTCATTTCTCGTGGCTAAAAACATTTTCATCCATCTCATCAATCATCCCTCTGGGCTTTTTTTTACGTCAAGAGTACTTTATTACTCATCAGTAGTTCCCTTATTGTGGTAGGCCAGGTTTGAGATGGGGACTGTGAAGCTTCATTCCTTCAGAGAGTCCCAGGAAGCAGGAGTGGACTGGCCTTCCAAGGTCTTCCTTGGTTATCCTTGGTGTTCCGAGGAACCTTCTCTCATCAGTTCCAGGCCAAATGTAGTAGGTGCTGTGGTACCTGCCAGCTGCAAGTAATTAACCAAGACTTTTAACCAGAGGGGACTTTGATAAACACTAAGAATTGTTTAGTTTTGTGCCAGTTAAGGCAAGGTCTGAGTTCAAATTTATGCTTACCCTAGCATTTGCAGGATCAGAAAGGAGTATTTTTTTCTCATTGTAAGACATTTCTGTCACTGTCCAGAAGCATTATCAAGATATATCTCCTCCTTTTAGAGCATCTGATATTGGTTGCAGTAAGAAGCCAGATACTGAGCAAGAAATGCTAGTACCAGCCCTGTCTTGTCAATCGGATGAGCTCATCCGGTTGTAACTGCCATAGCAAACCAAAGCACAGAGGTACAGAGAGCCTTCATCGTGGGGATCTTCCCGCTGCACACAGTGATTCTCATTCCTCCCTCAAAATATTCGTGCTTGTCTTGCCATCCTGGCTTGAGCCTGATACATTAAAGTCTACTTTGTCCAAGTGACTTAATAATTGAAATCCAGTCCAAGCCAAAATACAGAACTTCAGATAATTAAGGAAGCAATCAATTTCTCTCATAGAAAGTGAAAGCCTTCTGATTTTAGTACTGTTTCTGCAACCATTGATGTGGGTGCATGTGCAAGGAAAGCATCTTCCATCCTGAGCTCTGAACACTGGTCTCTCTTCCTTGGTGAGTGGAATCATTCACATTCTCAGAGCCTGGACATGAAGGATGCTGACCCCTGAGTCCACCCTGAAATCCTTGGAAGCTATGGATGGTGAACATCTTCCAGATGTTCATTGTTTGAGTAGCTGATCTTCTGGTGTTATGGCTGAATCAAGGGCTAAATAAGGACTTCACGGCTGTGACATTTACTGGGCTGAGAGGCCTTCAGCAGACCCAGAGACTGCTTTCAGCAGCCTGTGTGCTCACAGCTTGGCGTGAGCAAAGGACTTGACTTGGAAACTGAGCAATTTCACCAATCTAGAAAATAGCAGTAATTCTCCTCCAGGTGCCCTTCATGTTTCATGGGTAGAGTGGGCACCTTTGCACACCCTGCCAGATACAAAAGACCAAGGTTGATCCTAGGACAGCAGGTGGTTTCTGGAGGCTGGACAGGATTGCTGCTGGTGAAGAGGCCTTCACTGGGACACATCAGAGACCTTGTCTAGTTTTCCCTAGGCTCACTCTTCCCCAGCACCTCCAGGGATGTGTGCCTCATTAGTAGCCAAATACTAGATTTGATGAGAAAATTTAGTTTGTTATCATGAGTAGATTGCTACCAGCCTAAGAGAGAGGGAGTGTATGGTCCAGTGTGGTGTCCTCCATCACATCCTTTACATGAGGCCTTTAAAGAGACCTATACCTTTAAAGGTTTTCCTTCATGGCTCATTAGTTTTCTCTTTGATTAAGTCCCTTCTGTAAATAGGACTCTAAGCTATCACTGACAATATTCCTCCTCCCTGTCCCTAGCCAACAAGACTTCACCAACCTCTGGAGAGGGCAGCCGCTCTGGCGGGGTCATCCATGTGTACGGTGATGACAACAGTGACAAATCTGCCAGCAGTTTCATTCCCTACTGCTCCATGGCTCAGGCACAGCTCTGTTTCCACGGCCACCGTGATGCTGTCAAGTTCTTCGTCTCTGTACCTGGTAAGGATGAGCACAGACCTTCCTTGTGATGGTCTTGTCCCACCATCCATTCTGCAGGAGGAGCTTGAGCTGATCTGCAGCAGATGGCTGTCCATGCCATTTCTAGTGCTTGCAGCCATCACTGTAGCTCAGACATGAGTAGTTTAAACTGCAGTGACTTCCAGATTTCATCAGCAGAAGGAATTGGCCTGCCCATTTGTGTGTGTCTGTCTGTCTGTGTGTCTGTGTTAACTGCACAGGGGCTGAGCAGAGGCACTGACAGCACCTCTGTCTTCCCCCAGGCAATGTCCTAGCAACCCTGAATGGGAGTGTGTTGGACAGCCCTTCAGAGAACCCCAGCACAGCAGCCACAGAGACCGAGGGGCAGAAGCTGAAGAACGTCCTGGTGCTGAGCGGAGGAGAAGGGTACATTGATTTCCGGATTGGTGAGTGCCTGTGGTGGGAGGCACCTGGAGTGGGTCAGAGTGCAGGGCCATGGTCGTGGAGAGAGGGATCACTGCTGTGGGGAGTGAAATCTGAAAAGCAGTGCTCTCTGTTTCCCCTGCCTCTAGCTGTGAGGGCAGATAGCAAGCATTTTCCTTGCACAGTACAAGGCTGCCAAGCCCTGCCTCTGCCTGTGCCTGCAGTGCCATGAAGTCTGCATTAATGGTCCTGGAAAGAATAAAACCATCTGTGCCACTGGCTGCAAACGTTGCTGCCCCATTGTGGTCACCCATGCTGCTCGAGAGTGCAGTGTTGTAAACATTGGCTTCCCCGAAAGGACAGGTAGTTTTCCTTACTGCTGGGGATGGTTGGTTCCATCCATACAGTCCTGCTTCAAAAAAGCACCATATTGCTATAAATGTTCTCCAGGCATAAAGGAAGGTTTCAGCTAATGCTGTCTGTTGTCAGACTGCCAAGGCTGTAGCAGGGATATTAGCCTCTTTGGAAGTATTCCAGAGCAGTGCAATTTGGGATTTTTCTTCTTGCCTTTTTCACTCTTTGTTTTCTCTCTTCAGGGGATGGAGAAGATGATGAAACAGAAGAGAATGCAGGAGATGCCACCCAGGTGAAGCCAGTACTGTCCAAGGCTGAAAGGAGCCACATTATTGTGTGGCAGGTATCATATATCCCGGAGTGAGAATTTCTCCTTTCCCACCAATGTAAGTGTCCCTCCTTCCACCTGAATGCCAAAATGTACATACAGAATGCCTGCATTATACCTACTGCTGGAAACCGACCCCAGACAACTGCAATGGCTCCTGCCTTGGACTGTGACTCCCTTCTAACCTCTGAATTCGCAGCTTTCATCTTGGGCCCGTGCACTTTCTGCGTGGTTGGATTATTGTTCTGCTCTGGAGCTGGCATCTACAAGGAGAGAAATGGCAGCGCATCAATGAAGTTTGGAGCTCGAACTGTGTAAAGCCTTTGCCCAGTGCTCGGGAGCTGGCAGCTGGATGGGTGGTGGCTCAGGTTCTCCAGCAGGTTGCCTCATTCCCACCTGCATGAGAAGAAGTACGTCCCCCTGGCATCCCCTGCCAAAGCAGTGGTGGTGAATCACAACTTCTGCAGCACCCTAGCAGAAATCCTTTCTAGTTCACCAGTGGACTCTCCTCTTTATCCGCCCTTAAGCACAGAATAATGTCGCACAGACTGAGAGCAGCCAGATCCAACGAACCCTCAATAGAAAGATCTCAGGGTTTGGGCAACACTTCTACACTTTGGTTGGAGAAGGCAGCAGTGCCATTACTGTGGGGAGCACATCCTCCGTACTTGGAGATAGAAGGTCTTCCTCCTCTGCTGCTGTTGTCTCAGCAGTCGTGTGCTGGGTGACTGTGTGTGTCCAGAGAGGATTGTTTGATAGCCTCAGATGGGAGACAGGTGTTCATGGAGGTGATCATGGAGGCCACAGGACCTTTGGAAACTGTGGTAGCAAAGGGGTACTGGAACCTTGTTTTTTTAAGAGCAGAAAAGGCAGAAATATGTTGACTCCCCTTTCTGAAAATGCCAGGCAGAAAAGAACTCTTGAGTTCATTCTGAAAGGTTCAGGATAAAGCTATCTGCGTAGCATCTTTTGGCTTTCAGGATACAGGTGAGGGCAGGTGGTGTTGGTCTGCTGTGAGTTCTACATTAACACACTGAGATTACCTTGACTCATAAGGTTGTGTCCTCATCCCGGGAACTGATGGAAGGAGATGGCTGTTTTCCTTCACACCGTGGCTGTCAGTTAGGAAAGACTGTGTAGGTGCAGTCAAGGAATAGAAAGGCTGTGTCTCGCCTAAGGTCACACAGAAAAAGGAATTGAGGCCAGATCTCCCAACCTCTTTTACCCAACATTGTAAGCACTGACTTTGTTACTAAGCAGTTTAAAAAGCTGGAAATTTCTCACTCCTGAAAAGAATTGACAACCCCCAAGAGAAATTCTGACAGTCCTTCTTGTGTAAGCAGTGCTGGGGGGTTGCAAATGCACGTCCTGCTTACAAGAGAAGCAGCAAAAAATGGGGCCAGGGAGAGTGGTTCTGAGCTCCAGATGCAGCACACGGCAGCTCCAGATGTAGAGGCAATGGTGTGTCCTCCCTTTCTGACCGTGGAAACAGTCCTCTCTCCACAAGGACAAGTTCTGTTTCCTTTGATCACTCCCTCCTGGATGTGTAGGACTAGAGTGCATAGCAGTTGTTAACAATGCATTTGGAAGCTCCTGGTGGTCATCTTGTTTCTTCCCTGAGCTGTGCAGCACTCTGGGGTTCACAGGGATGTCCTTGTGCCAATGTGGCAGTATGGGGACAGCTGGGAAGCTCCCCGCTGTGTCCCGTGCTTGTCACCATGCACGAGGCTGCCCCCAAGGTTGGTGGTCTAAAGCTATGTATGTGCTGCAGGGATGCAGTATTCCTAGGGAAGCTCTAACATGTGGCATCTGTCCCGATGCAGCAGCACTGAAATGCTTTTTGGATCCACAGTTCAGAAAAGGCTGGAGCAAGAGGACATCACTGGAGAAGAGAGGCCTCAGCCACCCAAGTATGAAGCCACAGTGGTGCCCATGCTGCCTGTGAGCAGTGCTGGTGACATGCACACCCACGCTGCTCTTTAGCGAGGTAGGGAACCTGCTGGATGGTGTCCTCCAGCCACTGGCGCGCCCAGCTCTGTGCCTGGCATTTGGCTAAGGGATGCTCGGAGCCACCACCTGCATGCAGGGAGACCTTTCACCGGGGACATGTCACTGGGGCGCTGCTGACCATGCCAGGCTTCTCGTTCACTTTCTCAAAATGCTTTCTGCTAGGAAGAGCTCTTTGGATCACAACACAGGGTGCAGTAAAGTTAACAAGATCAACATTTAGACCACAGGCTCCACAGACATGTAACGGTTCATCTGTTAGGGCCAGATAAATGTCATAATTCAGGCTAATTGAAGGAACAAAAAAAAAAAAAAGCTGTAGTAAGCCCAGTTCCTTAGCTCTGGCGACTCTTCCATAGGAAAACACAAAATTGCAATGTTCTTACCTCTTACTGTTTGTTCTGTATCTGGTTTTAGCAGTTGAAGTGACAATACTCGGTCTCCTGTCACCCACTGGGCCCTGGCAACATAAGGAAACCAGTCTCGGGCCTCTACCAAGAGGTCCCTTTCTAGCCCAGTGCGTGTTTTCCTCCAAGAGAAGCACATGTCCAAGAGGGGCAGCTCCAGCAAAGTAGAACCAGCCTCTGCTGTCAGCTCCTGTGGGCGCTTGGTGGCTGCTGGGCAGCAAGGTGAGACGTGACTGGCTTCAACACACTTCCCTGTCATATCTCCACTGTGATGTATGTAAAGTATCTTGTATGTTACAAAAGGATTTTAAAAAGTGTCTTAAGGCCTGTAAACTCTGCTATTTGGTCTGAAGATGGCATTCTGTAAAGAGACTGTATGAATACGTCCCCACGCGTTGTTCCCTATGCTATCAAACAACAAACCATATCTGTTCTGTATGTAATAAACGTGTTAACATCAGCAAGCGCAAGGCGGTGTGTTCCTATAAAGGCACTGGGATTTCTGCATAGCCTTTAATAACAGCAGGATACTTAAAAGGGTGGGAATGGCAGCTCAAGTGTTAGCTGTTGAGTAATTTAGTGGCAAGAAATGAGATGTGGATTGCTTACTGGGTCGGAGCAGAAGGGGCTGGCCCTGCAAGCCACAGTGCAATCTGTAGCTTCTCCCAGTATCAGAAATAAAAGGCGGAAAACACAACCATCAGCTGCTTGCTGCAGCTGTCCAGTGGTGTCCCCTCCAGCTGAGCTGCCAGGGTTAACACATCAGGCTTAGCTTTCAACGCTTAGTTTGCTGATGTCCCCTGTCAATCCAGGATGATGCTTTTACAAAGCTCCATAGGAACTGGTGACATTCAGCACTGCAGGAAGCGAGTTCCTCTTAGTGCCAGCAGCACTTAGATTTGTTCATATTTACTTTGTAGAACTGCATTAATTCAAGAGCTGCAGATAGCAGTAACAGTGAGGAAGCCACCTCCTTATGCCAGGAGCAGCCTCTTCCCTGAGAAGTGATCCCTAAGGCAACTCACCTCTGTGACTCCACCTGCACTGCCGTCCTGTGCAGGCCAGAGGGAAGTACAGCAGGCAGTGCCTCCTGGGCTACTAGAGGCACCTCGACAATGACACTTGGAAACAGGCCCTGGGACCCGTCCCACCCCCCTGTGTACATCCAGGAGCAGCTTGAGCAAGGCACTGCGTGAAGCACAACCATGTCTGGCACCCACCTGGGTGGATGAGGAAGACGCTCACTACCATCATCCTTCAGACAAGCACCCCAATGTCCTTCAACGAGCCAGGAGGGTAACACCAAGGTTTGAGAGTCCAATTGAATCCACCACATGGCAAATCAGGGCTTTGCAGCTTTCCAGAAGGGGATCTTCTCAATTGGACGATGCTTTCGGGTTGCCCAGGGCTCTATGTGAGGACTCCCCCTCCCAAGGTGCTAGGGCCCTGAGGTCACCAGCGGGCTGGGATTGTCATGATCAGCCCCACCCGGGCCCCCACCCATGTACGGGCCCTTTCCACCCATGGCTCAGGAGCCTCGTTTAAGTACTGTCTGGGGCCTTCAGTCTTCACCTGAGCTATGCCCATCTCCAGCTGCTCCTAAATGGACCCCTTGAACCTGGGGGTTTGGACTAGATGATCTTCAAAGGTCCGTTCCCACCCCAGCTATTGTATGATACTATGCCTCATGGTGTGTTATCTCCACCTGCTTTTGCCCTTGGCTGGGCTCACTGGACGGGTGCTGGTTGTAGCCTGTTTCTTGCCTTGTCTGGGCCTATTGACAGACCCTGTTCCCAGCACTTGGCTCTGCCCACTGTGGTCAGACTAGGGGCCTGTGCCCTGTTGGTGAGGGCGCTGCCTGACACAGGGCTGTGTTCAGCTCCTGCCTGCACAGGACAGAGGACTACATAGTTCTGCTTGTCCCATCTAACTCACATCTACACCTTCTGTCCCACCTCATTCATCCTTGGTTTGTATGCTGGTTCAGTAGCACCTCAATCATGGCAAGGACAGTGATAGTCCATACCAGTTCTGCCTGGCAGAGGCTGTGGAAACCAGAGCAGCTCTTTTCCAGCAGCTGCAGCAGGAAGCCTCACAGCCTCAGACTGTTTGTGCCTTAAGCAACACTCTGGATTTTCCATCCTCTGGACTCTCCCGCTGCTTTTGAGACCAGTGAGCCAGCCCTGGCACGTGGCCTCCTGCGCTTCTGCCACAATAGAGGGATAAGAGCCCAGCCCCTCCCAGCCTTCACGCTTCATCACTGGACCAGCTTTTAACTCGTGGGAAAAGCCTTCCCTCGTATCCCATAGCAGCTTAATTCTTCAGGAGCCCCTGGGGAGGAAGGCCAGGCAGCCGATGTCAATCCATTTGCTGATGACAGCCTTTTTCCTGGTGGCTGGGGCCATGTGTTCCCCTCTCCCCCCAGGCCTACCATGCGCACCGGGCAAGGCACAGAGTCCAGTTTGTGCTTTCCCTCAGTAAATCCCTTGAGGCTACTCGGGATCTCGGGATGCTGCAGCAAATGGAGCAGCACCTCCTGACTACCTACTGCACAGGGAGCTAAACAGCAGCTTCTGCAGGGAGCTGATCTGCAGAATTACAGACCAGCATAGCCCTTGTGCCCCCTCCACCCACACCCAGACCAGACCCTCCCACAGTTCCTGACACAGAAGCAGAATCCACAGCCACCACCAGAGACAATGAAATGCTAAGAACTGCACGAAGGGGTTGCATGTTTTAATGTTCACAGCAACACGCTGCACTGGAACAGGAGGCAATCTGCGGTGGGCTTCAAATAGTAAGAGCCAATCTTACATACTTTGCATCACCAGCATTAAAATTATTTATCTCCTGACAGCCATCTCTGGGAATAAGAGATGGATAGCTGTGAAAAAGCTTAGGATCTAAAGTCATCGTCTGTTCCTCTTGTTGCGTTCACTGCCATCGTATGTAACACAGATGATTCTGCAGCAGTGAAGAGGAATCTGATGCTGTGCCTGTACTTGGCAAAGTAATGGCTCTGCACTTGGGCCTCTTGATGATCTCCGTGCACTGAAAATAATATCAAGTTTTCTTAGAACTGTGCTGTAGAAATAAGAAAATATTTATCTTTCATTAGTAGATACATTCGTACACAGCTCTGTAAAATAACGTGATATTCTCAGTCGTTTCTCTGTGATTTACGTAGGACCCAATCTGAAAAATGTTTAAAAACCTAATTTTTAGGCTCCAGAGGAAATGGTGCTCCCACGAACTGTAGCTGCATGACAGGACCTATGCACTCAGAGACTGTATAGGGTAACAAGAAGGTTCTTCTGCTGACTTGAGACCACAGTTACGGGAAAAAAAATGAATAATGAATGTATCTACAGCTTTCCTTTCAGATGAGGTCACTGCACAGGGCTGGGGAGAAGCTAGGAAACCTGGATGCACCATACCACAGTGGACAAGGGGGTCTGCTGTAAGATGCTTTTAACACGCTGTGCGAGCATGTGGGAAGCTCAGGACATAAAACAGTCTTTATACTGGTGTCCCTGCGGATTTCTTTGGACGCCGAAGGGGAGAGGCCATGACCTTCTCCAGATCAATCATTGGCTCCTCTGTGATGGGTTTTCCCTCCTTCTGCCACTGCGCAAGGATCATGGCTCGGAGCAGAGGTGGGTATGGAAGGTACCGAATGGTCTCCTCCAGCACTGGGGTGAATTTCTTGAAGGCCTCCTCCTCATGCTTGGGGACCATACGCCAGTCATGGTACATGACTTTGTCAATCTCTCTCATTTCTTCTTCGGTTTTGCCTGAGAAAAGATGATGAACACCAGTGGACAACACTATTGACAACAAACTCCCTCTGGGAAACGCAGCAAGTGTCTGTTCTCCAGTACCAAAAGCGTTGCACCAGGCAACAGTAAAGGATGTTTTCAAAGGTTCAGATGGTGCATTCCCTGCTATACTGTGGGATCCCATGTCTGTCCTCAGAAATCAGAACAGAAACAGGCTGAAAGGACTACAGGCAAGTCGTTCCAATTCTCTTAATTTAAAATGTCACTTCATCTCTCTCTGGTTCAGTTTCCATGGCTAAGGAACCAGAGTCATTTTTCTCTACACTTATAGAAGTTCCCTGGGAAATGTAACGTTAAAAATACTCAACAACTTCAAAGCCTTTGAATGAGAAATGTTTCGGAAACTCCAGTATGTGACAATCACGTGCCTAATAAAGCGTTTTAAAGCAGCTTTAAAAAGGGAAATTCACTCACTCAACTCCAAGTGTTAATTTTAAATCCCAGTAACCTAAGTTTACTTGCCATCACTCCTGTTTTACCGATGATTTTACCTGGAATATCCTCACGGGTTCATTCTGTGTCTGGCCCTCCAGGTCTCCAGCCAGCCCCTCGCCTAACCCAACCCCCGGCCTGGGCTGCCCCCGGCGCTCCCCGCGGGCCGGACCCCGGCCGCTGAAGCTGGAACACGGGGAAAGTCCTTCCCCACCAGCAGGTCCGAGCGGAGCGCCTTTCCCGGGCGGGAAGGCCGCGGTGTTCTCGCCGCCCTCCCGCCCCCCCCCGTTATCCCGGGGGAGTCCCACAAGCCCCGAGCCCCGTGCGCGGGCACTGAGCCGGCCTCACCTCTGAAGGTCAAGAAGCCCCAGGCTCTTCCGTGATCCATGTTCTGCAAGAAAAACAAGGGCCTACTAAGGATTGGGGGGGGTGGGGGCAGAGAGCGGGCCGGGGCCGGCGGGGGCGGGGGTTACCTCGGCCGTGTAGTCCGCCTTCACCTTGGCGATCACCCAGTAGCAGGGCTCGTCGTGCGCCCACAGCCAAGACTTGCGGGTGACGGTGCGGCCCACGCCGAAGCGCGGCAGGCGGCAGAGCAACGCCAGCAGCCGGTTCTCGCTCCGCGCGTCCTCCCAGGCCCGCACCGGGAGCCGTTTCTGGGTCAGCGGCCGCCGCATCGTCTCGTAGTCCAAGGCGAAGCGCTGCGAGTCCCGCGGCCGGTTCTTCAGCGCCCGGTACTCGCGGATCTTCTTGGCCATGGCGGCGATCGGGCGGTGCAGCTTCTTGCGGGCCATGGCGCCGGCTGCGCGCTGCGACGGAACGGGACCGGGATGGGACGGGACCGGAGCGGGCCGCCCCGCTGCCTCTCCGCCCGGAAGCCGCCCGGAAGCCGCCCCGCCCGCGGATCGCCCGAGCTCCCGGAACGCCTGAGCGCGGCCCCGCCGCCCGGGGGGGACGGGCCGGGTGCGGCGGAAGGGGTTTCGCTCGCAGGGGAGGAGCCGCGATCTATTTATGGATGCGAACCCGCCGTTCGGCAGTCGGGCGGTGAGCGCGGCGGAGGTGCGGCCCGGCTGGGCGGGCAGGAGCATGGAGGCCTGGGCCGGAGCGATCAGGGAGCCGAGCTCTGCGGAGCACCCCCTGCCCATCCGGCCGCCGCCTCAGGGGAGCCGGGGCGCGGCTGGCCCCGGTCCTGGTCCCAGACACGGTCACCGGCTTATAGCCAGAGGCTCCTATAGGCACAACCCATCCTTTAATTCACTTAGCTGAGATTTCAAAGCTCAGCGTGCTATAAACCACTCATAGAGGATCTGTTGCAGCATCGCTGTATCTCCAGCAGTAGCCCTGCCCGGGGCAGGTCCTGGCCTGCAGGAGAGCTCCTGGGCTGTGCACTACTTGCAGAGGGACGGTGACTGTGCAGGGGGGGCACAGCAGCAGCGCTGCGGTGGGGTGGCCGTATTGCCCTAGTCAGCCCTTGGCTGTTGTTACCCGTCTCCCCAAAACCACTCGGGAGCCGGACACCGCCATCACAACCAGACCCAGACGTTGCAACCACCGTGGGTGGCAGTCGCTTGGGCAGGTCACAGGAGCCAGGGCTGAGGTTGGGGCAGGGGGTGCGCAGTGTCCTGTGAGGCAGCCCCTCACCTGGGCAGACAGCGGTGCCGCTGCTCAGGCATTTGTCCTGCGGCGTGGGTGTACGGGGCGGAGAGCGGTCCAGGTCTGGCTGTGTTAGCCCTGGGCTTTGGCTACAGACTGGCAAACTAAACCTGTCAGGAAAAAAGGTTTTTTTTTTATTTCTTTTTAAACCCGTATGTTGTACTGAAGGAAAGGCATCCATCCCAGTACTGCTGTTGAGTCCTTTTACCAAAGGCATTCGGGCACACAGAGCCTGGCTTTTGTCAGCAGCCAACATCAATGCGTGGGCGAAAAGTGGGGGGCAGGAGGTGTGTGTTACACAACAAAACAAGTAAAACACCCATTTTTTAAAGTCCTCTAATGCTCTTAAACCAGGACGTTTTCTCTTAACGTGGTGGATCTCTCTTGAAAGAGGACAGGGGATTGATTTGTAACAAGGAGGATACACCCGGTTACGTTGACAAACACCAATTTAGAATACGATCGACTCCAATCTACCCAAATCTGGGAGAAAAAGCAGAGCAATTAGACCGCTTATTCCAGAGGGTGGAGCGGGTGGCTCCGATCTAGGTCTACGCAGCACAGGTATCAAGCTCATGCTCTTTAAGGAGACTACGCTCAGGCTTCTGTAGGGGTAGAGTGGAAGAGGACACAGTAATACTTGAAAAATTGTAAAACTGGCTTAGTCAGATGCACCAAAAGGCAGGGCAACACCAAACGCAGCGTGTCACCGGGACAAGGCACGCAGCTCTACGGTAGCCGGGCACAGACGGCACCCCCGGAGCTGGCCTAAGGCGGGGGTCGCTGAGGGACACGGGCGCGGGAGCCCCGCAGCACGCGGCCGGCCTCGGGCAGCCCCAGCAGCACGTCCGCTCTCCGCAAGGCCACACCTCCCATCAAACCCCTTAGCTCCGGGTGTGCCGCCCAGACACCGGGGTGCCGCCGGGGCGGCCTGGCAGAGCAGCAGCGACCCGCTGACCGCCACGGCCGCGCCCCCCGCGGCGCTCGGCGCGGCGTAGCCAACCGCGGCTCCTGAGGCGGGCGGGAGCCGGGGCAGACCCCGCCCCGCCCCGCGCCAGCCGAACGTCATCACGACACGGGGCGTCCAATCGGCGCCGCAGCAGCAGTCACGCCTCGGGGGCGGGGCCGGTGACAGCCCGCCCGCCCACGTGACAGGGGCTGCCCAATCCCCGCTGTCGCACCCCTCCCTTCCCCCGCAGCGGGTGCCGTCCTGTCCCAGCGGCCTTTGCGCGGTGCGGCTGGTGGCTCTGTCGGTAAGATGGCGGCCGTGAGTCTGAGGCTCGGAGACCTGGTGTGGTGAGTGGTGGTGCGGGTCGGGCGGCGGCGGGGATGGCTGTGGCGGCGGACGGTAGGGCAGACAGCTCTTGCGGTGCTTGAGGGAGGGAGGCTGAGGCTTCGCTCGTGGCAGTGGAGGCGCGGGCGGGGAGGCGGAGGGACTGTGCCCGGCCCGGAGGAGCACGGCGCGGCCGGGCCGAGGCGGCCTGGGCCGAGAGCTGTCACCCCGTGGCCGCGGAGGACTCCGAGGTGCGGCTTGACGGGGCCGTGGGCCGGGCGGCGGGTCTCGCCGCCGCCATCCCTCGGGGTCTGTGTGAGGAGGGGAGAGGGGCGGTGGGAGGCAGTCTGAGGCCACGGGCCGAGGGTGGGCGGCTCGGCTCTCAGCTCGGCCGGCACCGGAGGCTAACGGGAGGCGGTGCAGAAAAGAACCCGTGTAAGATGAAAGGGGGTGATGGGAGCAGGACAGAGGGGCAGTCATCGCGGGGCTCGGTTGGAAATACGGCATCCGCCCAAGGGAGGTGGAAAGACGCATAAATAAGTTAGTAGGTGTTCAGGGAGAGCAGCGATACCATTTCTTGGCAGTGCTTTAACGAAGCAACACAACATTCCGGGAAAACATTGGTTTTTTGCAGGCTAGGATGCCCCTGTTGAAACTCACAGAAGCCATTTCCTGTTGTCGCTCCACTTTTACCCTCCAGTAGTCAGAGTGCTGTGATTTTTGCATTTCCTAATCAGGAGAACTGAGGGGATTCCATCGAGCTCTGTAAGCACTGGTTTTTAAGTGCATAGGCTCTACTGTACTTGATAGGCTAGGGTGACCTGCTAGGGCTTGCAAGAAATAGCTAATCCCTAAAACGCAAGTGCACGCATGTATATTTATATCCCAGATAAAAAAAAAAATGCGTGTGCCAGGCTGTGGCAACTGTAGTTTCTCATCTGAACAATTGACAGTGCTGTGAATTTGTCTAATTTATATAGCAAAGTAAGTAAAGATTGGTTCCTTTTAGCACTCTTAAGGGAGTGTGCTGTTCTCAGTGTTGAAATGCAGATTATCCTGCTTTAGTTTTGTACATGACCACCTCAACAGGTACTATTCCTACGGCTGTTGTGGAAGAATTATAACAATAAGACAGTAACATATGAACAGCTTTGATGTATGTCTTGTTGAGAATAAGAATGGAAGCATTGAGTATGAGACATGGTCACGGCTACAGCTCTTGGCAGTGCTTCTGCCTGACCATCGCTACTGAATTGTCTGTGTAGCGTTGCTGTCGCAGGAGGGGATGCAGTGCCACTTGCTGAGAATTTTTGGTTCAGGAGCTGGCAGGCTCCACGTGTGGTTTTCTTTTTTTTAACCAGTGTCTTGCAAAGACAATGACTGATAAGGTTTTGTGAGAGTACTGCTTCCCAAAGAAGTGACAAGGGTAAGATAATGGTGAAGCCAGTATGCTGAGGGCTAAGACTAATCTGTCTCTTCCTCCTCTATGAAGAAATAGGTTTGTGTTGTTTTTGTAGCAGAAACATTTGCAGTGTAGGAAGTAAACTTTTCTGCCTTCCTTATGTCTCTTTTATATATTTAGCACGTCATACTGTAGTGGCAAGCACCTGAAGACAGAGATAATGGAACACCTGTTCAGGGGATCCTGCCATTAATGCTTTCCTGTGAGAACTTTTGAGAATCTCAGCTCTCTGAGCTGGAAATCCATGGCTGCTCTGCTCACTAGACTGTTCTGTCCAGATGGATATAAGTTACCAATGTGAACTTTGGTTTGATTGCCTGCATCAATATTTTTTTTTCCCAGTTCTTTGTGAGGGAATATCCAGTCTTACAAGAGTAACAAGCACTGTAGCACTTTGTCTTGCAGGCAGTAGTTACGCTGCTGCTGTTCTGTTCACTTAAATTCTGATAGTGTAGCGAGCTCGTGCAGGCTGTTTAAAAGCTTAGTTTAGGTGCAGTTGCCTAACTATACAATGCTTGTGTGTCAGCTGTGTGTCTTGTCTTTCATGGTAAGTTTTGACTGTAAGTTGTAATTCCCTTAATATGAAAAATGTGATGTAATGCAAAAAAGTAGATGCGGGATAGTTGTTTTTTTCACTGATTCTAGTGCCTAATACTTTATTTTTTCTCTAGGGGGAAGTTGGGTCGGTATCCTCCATGGCCAGGAAAGGTGAGGTTTTGTTGTTGTGTGGTTTTTTTTTATTGTTACTGTCTCAGTTTTTATTATTTTTTTTCTTCTGCACAGAGAAAGCTTTGCCTGAAAGCATTTCAGTTAAAGATTAATATTGGGTTTTTTTTGTTTGGTTCTTTTTTAAATACTTACCCAACAAATCTATACGGTGAACTTTCTACAAGACAGCTTTCTTTCCTCCCATAGTAAATTGTTTAAATGCATTGTGTTAAATAATAGAAATAAAGAGTCTGGCTTATGAAGATACTGTTTTAGAGCTATGTTTTTTGAGTAATAACTCTGGGGGTAGGGAGTGATTAAACTTTCTCTTCTTGTTTGGTTGGGTGTTTTCCTGATGAAAGGCCAAAATGATTTAAAAAAAGCCCATTGAATTATGAGCCATTTTTATTATTTCTACTTCTCTGAAAGAACTTTGTTTTTATTTTTGGTGTAACTTTGAGGACTAAGCATCCTGAGGTAAGAGCATGCAGCAGGAAAAGTGTTGTCAATGTGGCTGACAACCATAAACGTTTGTTTTCATCTGGTTATTGGATCAAGTTAAGTCCAGGCTCCTCTACAGTCTTTCAGATGTCACCTGTGTAACTGAACGACAGCTTTTCTCTTCACTAATATTTTAAACTTTATAAGCAATCTATTCTGGGAGTAAAGACAAAGCTTTAAATGTAAATTTAAAATTTTAATTTAATTTTAATTAACATTTAAAATTTTACATTGGAACAAACTTTTATTGATGTCATTTGGCTTTCTAAATTTTAAAAAAGATTGCTAGCTTATCTTTTGGGGATAAGGAAAAGAAAACTTCACTAGGAATGTAGTGGTGTATCAGTGGAGTTTGGGTGCTTTCTCACTCTGCTGCAGAATAACCATATCTGAGGAAATTCCTGGGTTACATGTTTATCTGAAAGACTTATAATAGATTCAAGTTCTCTTCCTAGTCAGATTAAAAAAAATAATCTACCATAGCTGTAATGTATGACAGTAAAATCACAGAGTATATGTTTTCATTATGTGCTTTTTAACTTTTACTTCTAATCACCTTCAGATTGTTAATCCACCTAAAGATCTGAAGAAACCTCGTGGAAAAAAGTGCTTCTTTGTCAAGTTTTTTGGAACAGAAGATCAGTATGTACCTGCTTGTTTACATCTGGTGAAAATACTGTGCTGTGTAACATGAACCTTTTGTGAAAGAAATACTAACACAGCGCAGTGTAGCTTTGCAAAAGATTGTCTTTGATCTGCACTCAAAGTTCAACTATTATTGCATGCTATAGCTGCTCATGCGGGTGTATGGAGACTGCAAGGACTTAGGTACTCAATCATGTTAAGATTTTAGTTGCCACTGTGCAGGAAGGTTCTTGGTAGCTTGTGATTTTTAGGGGAATAGGTGCGATGTAACTGATTTTAGCATGTAACCATGTATGAGAGAGGTACAGCTAAGAGCATGCGTATGTTTTTCTGCCAGAAGGATTAAACAGCTATAAACTTGCCTTTTGGAAAAGAATGTACTGTCATAGCTGGTGACCGAAAACATTATTGCTGTGCTTTGGGAAGACCTTACAGTATAGGAAAGCCAAACTGTTGTTTGCCTTTTTGCAATGCAGAATGTATTGATTCCAAACATGTGTACAAAATCATAGTTGTCTTATGTTGTCTTCCTTAATTCTTAAGGAATTAAGAAAATTTTCTCCATTAAGGAGAAAATTAGAAAAATCTGCAGAAGATCAGAAAGCCCTTTACTTTTTGGGGAAAAAAGGTAACAGGAACTGAGACCATTTTATGGATGTTTCTTAAGGAAATTGTTGTCAACTGCTAAATTATTTTTGCTCAACACTTAACAATCATTTTCTGTTAAGAACTGAGGTCCAAACTTGATTAGAAGTGGATGCTGCATACCGTTAAGAGTTTGTTGGATCTCTAGTAATGTAAGGCAGGTGAAGGTTGATTTGAGGGTGTTTTTTGGTGGTGGCATTGTTGTGAAGTGTGGTTATCTGGGCTAATCAAGTTCTAAAAGCTGAGGAGGTTGGCTATTTCTGTCCCTATTGTTTGTTTTCGACTCCTGTGTTTCACATTATTGGATCAAATACAGAGATGTTTTATATTAAGACAAGTTTGGAAAAAGTGGTCATATGTCTAGTGTACTGTAGCTGAGATTAGCAACGTGACTGCAAATGAAGAGTTCAGAGCTGCAAAATAATCGGGTTTTATTACATGATTCTAGAGTGCTGGCTAGGGAAAATCCAGTTTTCTGTCACAGTAAGGTAGCGTGGTTGTTACTGTGTCTTCCCCTTTCCCCCATTTCCAGCTGGTGAAATTTAATAATTTTCCTGCTAGATAATCATGACTTAGAAATCTGCTAGTTTTGGCTGGAATACCCTACTTGAAGATTAAATAGAAATAAATACTGTCCCCTTTGTTCTTTTAAAATAATATTGAGAGACAACAGAGAGAGAACCTTGTGTGCCTTCTCTGTCATGACTTGTAACTTTAGAAGAGTGTGCTGGTTAGAACTGTGCTGTTCTAACCAGTGTGCTTCTTGAGCAAATCCTTATCTTTGAGCATAATCAATTACAACTTTAAATTATTTCACTTAAAATGTGAGTATGAAGAGAAAATCCCTTTACTTGTTTTGTGCAGGTAAACTAATGTGTTTTGCAAATACTTTCTCTAGGTGTGTATAAACAGTAAGTGGAAATACATAACTGACAAAATGTCACTACTCCACATAATGAACAGTGTGACACACAGGAGGATGCAAGGCTCTGTCGCTGGCTGTAGGCCGTGGTGTGATGAGTACACTGACTCGCTCTGATGTTCTAGTGCACGTTGCTTCTCTTTTCTGGCACTTCTTTCTTTCTGCCACTTCAAAGTTTGTAAGGTGGCATTACCGTATCACTGACCCACTTTTGCAGCTCTTCTATTCTACTTTGACCTCTTATCTCTGTTTCTAACCGTGCTTTTTCGATAGTTTTTAAGATCCCCTTTTATTTCCAAGCTACAGTCTTGTCATAGGAAATCTTTGTATGTCATTCCAGAAGACACTTACACGTAAGACCTTACACGTTGCTATATATCTGCATTTATTGCTACAAGTCTTTCTTGGTGTGCTTCATCTGGTTCAAAATATTACTACGTTTCATGGCCTGCTTGGGAATTCATTATGACATTGTCAAAACTAAAAAAAAAAAAAATCATTGCTTTGAACGCATCATTCTACTATGTTTCACAGAAATACTAGGGCGTAGTACTGTAGTGATCAGAGATGTGTATGCAAACACATTCATCTCCCATCCCACCCTTTTCCCCACTTAGGTGTTCTGTAATAGCCAAATGGTCTTGCAGGTCATGTACCTTGAAGCCTTGATAGGAAGCTGGAGCATTTCATTCTTACTCATAGTACCTTTTTGAAGCATCAATAAAAAATTAAATAGTCTCACTAAATGTGGTGGGATAAAGGGGCATTTCCTGACTTAATATATCAAGGAAAAATTGGAGGAAGCTTGCAATCCAAGGTAAGCATAACAATCTGCAGCCCATTTCTATCAGGCAGTGATTTTCATGCAGTGCTTGCCTTCCTATCCTTTTGGGATGCAGACACCTACCCTCTTCTTCTGCCGCTGTTCTCACTGGCTTTCAAGGAGAGGAATTTCTGGATGTAGTCTTTCTGAAATGTTCTTTCAGGTCCTAACATCAGAAAACACTTGCTTAAAATTTGCCAGATGTTGGATGTTCCACTCTGTCAGTCTGAGAGCCGGGGGACAGACCAGGGTGACAGAGGGCGAGTGCCCCTTGCTGGTGTTTCTCAGTTCGGCACGTTGTCCCGTGTAGAGATCTGTGGTGCTGTAGCCAGACTGCTACGTAGCAGAGCCAGGTGGAATGTTGTTAGACATCTCTGCAGGTAGAGTGCCATAGCTGAAAATTACTATAGTCAAAACTTTTCCACCTCTTACTGATATCTTTGGGCACGTAAGTGCTCTGCAAAATTATTGCACAAATTTGAAAAATGTAATACTTAAAATCTTTCAGTATTGCCCTGCTGCTTGTTTTCTTTCGTGAAGTATCCTCTCCTTTTAGCTGCATGAACTATTCTAATTTAGTGTGCTCATTTTTGGTTTTTTTTTTTTCCCCATCAAGAAGTTTACATATCAAATTTGAGGGTTCAGTCATTTAAGTTGTTTTACCAACAAAAATTGCGGCCTTCCCTTTTAACAGCAGGATACGCATCTTGATTTCTTTTTGTTTGCTCAAACACACCGGATTTGTAAATAAACCAAGCAATTTTCTTTTGACTTTAAAAATTGGTTGCGTTAGCATTTTGTGTGGGTGTCTAAACTGCTACAGTGTAAAACTTCATGAAATTTTTCCCATACTGTAGTAAGTAATAACAATTTGGAGATACAGTGTCACTGTTTTCCATCCCGAACTCTAAGGCTTGCAAAATGTAAGTATATGTGGATATTCCTCCACTTCCATTTCTCCAATTTATCATTAGGAATTGATATCTTTAGACGGGAAGGGAGTGGCTAGAAAGTCAAGGGTTTTAAGGTTGTCTTGCTTGTGCTGAGCTCGTATCATGGATTTGGGTCTGGTATCTCTGGTTGCATTTCTGTGTCGCTGTTTTCCATGCAGCTCCTGGTAACATTCATACTTGCGTCTGCTTTACAAGTATGCTAAGTTTTGATTATTGGTCATGAATATAACATAGATTTTACATGATTAGTGGTTTTATAAGAATGATATTTTGGAGGGGATGAGGAAGGATATGGAGAAATGAGCACAGAAACCAATTACTAACGTGTATCACTTTTACATCTTCTCATTTTTCATGTAGCCCATTCTTTACAGATACCAACTGACTCTGTGCAGTGGTATGAATGTAATTTTGTCTTAAATATGACATCTTGAGTAATGTAATGTCACTAATGTTTTTCTAGGGCATTAAGTCATTGCTGAGTCAGGAGAGAAAGAGTAGTTCTCTTTGTATGTTGCATCCTACAGACCTCTTATCTAAATACTGGCATTCATTGGCTTTGAGGTAATTGCTTAACAGAGATCTTGTGTATAAACATGAATGATTTTGTTTGGTGGAAAGGTCTCTTGTTTTCAAGTGTTTGAGACACTTGCGTGTCTCAATTTGCGTGCAAATGCTTTATGGACACCTTGTGTCAACAGACGTGTCTGTATCTTATAGCAGGTTGTACAGGTTGACACACGAAGGACAAACTGGAAAGGAAGAGACTGGTGTTAGGGGTTTTTTGTTGTTTTGTTTTTTTAATTATTTTAATACCCAAAGCAGCATTTAAGACTGTTATTCGATTATTAGTTTACCTCTGAGATCTCTAGCTCTTTGTCCTCAGGGATCACAAGTGCCAAGATGTATCTTTGAAGCCAGGAGCCAGAAAGCTTAGTGCTTCACGCTTCCTCCATAGCAAAGGAAAAGTAATGAGAAAGGAAGCTAATGAACATGCACAGTGAAAAGGGATTGGATGTGCAGAAACCTAAGAGAATGCCTTGATAGAAAAAAAAGTTATTTTTATTTAGAAATTCAAATCTGGCACCAATGTTTAACATGCTTTATTATAATGTACTCCAAAATTTTGGTTCCTTTATATATGTAGTGGGAAGGCTTCTCATGAGCTGACGTTGTCTAGTACCTAGGGATGTTTTGTCACTGAGTGCCACACAGAAGAGCTTTACCGTATAAGAGAATTTTAAGATATGTTTCAGTATAATGTCTGGGAATCTAGAAGGGATTCTCTGAACAGCTGGTGCATGGCAGGCTTTAGACTGAAAGTAATGATTTGACTTGTTCTTCTTCATAACAACTGACTTAACATAAGATATAAACTAAGGAAAAGGATTCAGCTTTGCATGCAAAAGAGTACTGGGTTGTTCTTCTCTGGTGGAATCATGGTGTGGGCTGTACTGACTGTGGAAAGGATGCTAGCGTTTTTTGCAGTTAGCTCTAGCAGGAGGCCTCATGTCTTCAAATGACATCCAAAAAGTTTTAGTCTGCATTAAGCAAGTTGATTCCTGACTACAAACAATGGCTAATTGAAAACTGGCTGAAAGACAGAGCTCAGAGGGTCATGATCAGTAGTACAGAATCTAGTTGGAGGTCCATAACAAGTGGGGTTCCCCAGGGGTCAGTACTGGGTCCAGCCTTCATTATATTCATCAATGACCGGGATGAAGGGATGGAATGTACCCTCAGCAAGATACAAAACTGGGAGGGATGGCTGACACACCAGAAGGCCGTGCTGCCATTCAGTGACACCTGGACAGGCTGGAGAGTTGGGTGGAGAGAAACCTGATGAAGTTCAACAAGGGCAAGTGTAGGGTGCTGCACCTGGGGAGGAATAACCCCATGCGCTGGTACAGGTTGGGGCTGACCAGCGGGAGAGCAGCTCTGAGGAAAAAGACCTTGGAGTCCTGGTGGACAGTAGGATGACCATGAGTCAGCAGTGTGCCCTTGTGGCCAAGAAGGCCAATGGCATCCTGGGGTTCATCAGGAAGAGTGTGACCAGCAGGTCGAGGGAGGACACCCTGCCCCTCTGTTCTGCCCTGGGGAGGCCCTATCTGGAGCACTGGGTCCAGTTCTGGGCTCCCCAGTTCAAAAAGGGCAGGGAACTCCTGGAGAAGGGTACAGCAGAGGACCACAAAGATGATGAGGGTCCTGGAGCATCTCTCTACTGAGGAAAGGCTGTGGTACTTGGGTCTGTTTAGTCTGGAGAATGGAAGACTGAGGGGGGATCTGATCAACACCTATAAATACTTAAAGGGTAGGTGTCAAGAGGAAGGGGCCAGTCTTTTTTCAGGGGTGTCCTCTTGACAGGACAAGAGGGAATGGGCACAAACTTGAACATAGGAAGTTCCATCTAGACATGAGGAGGAACTTCTTTCCTGTGAGGGTGTCAGAGCCCTGGAAGAGGCTGCCCAGAGAGGTGGTGGAGTCTCTTTCTCTGGAGACATTCAAACCCACCTGGACACGTTCCTGTGGGACCTGCTCTGGGTGGACCTGTTCTGGCAGGGGGTTGGACTGGATGATCTCCAGAGGTCCCTTCCAACCCCATCTCACTCTGTGATTCTGTAATGCCAGTGAAGAGAACAATCTCCATGAAGTTTTTAAAAAAAACTGGGCTCTACTACTTTGAAGGCAGGACAAGCATGATCCAGCAAAGCATCATTATTATTAATTTTCACCTTTATATTCAGTTTAGCTGTCTGACATGGTGCTTACGGTGTCTGAAAAGGCAGCTATTAAACCACTTCACTGCTTGCAGGAGCTAGACTGCACTTTAGAATATTTAAAGCTTCTAGTCATGTCTACTCAGTGTTTGTAACAGATGTTTAGGGACCAGAGAAAATCAGTGTGACTGGTTTTTACTGTGTGCTGGGCTCCTCTATGCAAAGAAGCACTCTTGGCCATGCTAGCTCAGGAAAAACTTTTCTGAAACTTATGCAGGTCTGTTTTCAGTAGGATGGAAATAGCTTTGTAACAGGGTGGCTGATAAGCCTGGGCTTGAATCTGGGGAGAGAGGAAGGTAGTCTATTCTCTGCAAGAGCTACAGCAAATGTTGAAAGCAAAGGCATTCCTCTAAGCCGCAGTGAAGGAGTAGTAGAAGAGCTTGTCAGCCTGAAGGAAAGTGGAGTTGTCCACTTGTGTTTGACCACTTCACCATTTGATAAATGTCAGGAAGTCCTATTTAGCAGCAGTGGAAATAGGGTTGTAAATGGAGTTTCCTCATAGGATTACAGTCAGGTCAATACTCTGCTACTGTACTGTAGCTTATCTTAAAATATCAACAGAGAAGAAAATGGTTCTTTTTCCTCAGAAGTGAAAATGTTGTTTTCATGCAGAATTTCAATATACATCAGAAATATGTTCAGCAGTGAGCTGTGGCGTTTGTGTTCACTTTATTTGTGGTCAGTTCTATTGTGAGATGTAATTTTGGGGTTTTTTTCTCTAGCTTTTGCAGACACTTGTGTGTGCACAGTATGTTTGAAAAAGGGATTGATGGCCTAGAGTTGTTATGCGGCCTGTGCCTTTCAACAGCCTCTCGAGCAGATTCATATTATTGGCTACCTTATGTGGAGGCATGCGATTGTGGGTGTTCCTCCTGGTGATACAGGAGCAGTCACTAGACTGCCTTTGTTCTAAACGAGTACCCATGATCGCATCCAAAAGCTGTCTTGCTGATAGAGAGTATGGATAGCGCTTATTAGACTTGAGAGAGAATCCAAGGAAAAGTGCCAGACGAAAGTTCCCAGTGAATGCAGAAACCACAGCCCTTCAGGTTGTAGAATGCAAGTGAATTTGGGCTGCTATCATCAGTTGCTCTGGAGAAAAAAGTGTATCTGTGTGTTTCTAAAAGTGATGGTTGAGGAAGTTGCTGTTTGGAGAAGATAACTGACTTTTTCTTGGTTTTGTTGCTAGTGCTTGGATCAAAGTGGAGCAGCTGAAGCCTTATCACACTCACAAAGAGGAAATGATAAAGATTAACAAGGGTAAGCGCTTCCAGCAAGCGGTGGATGCTGTAGAGGAGTTTCTTAGAAAAACCAAAGGCAAGGACCAGGTGAGTGAGTTCTTTTTCACTGTGTGCATCAAAACAAGTCTTGGCATGAATGATGGTCAGATGCGTTTTTATGTGGAAGGAGTTTGTTGACTCTGGCAAGTTGAGAGGGGGAGTTCATTTTCATTTCTTTGTTACTTTTTTTTTTTCTCCTGTCTTCTTCCCCATTCAATCTTGTTTGGTGGGAAAAAAGTGTTGTTAAACTGATGGAGAAACTGAAGAGGCTAACTCATCTGCTTATGATGATTTGATAAGTCAGTCTTAAGTCTTGGGTTAGAATTCGGTATCTACTAATCTTGTGTTTAGTATATTGGAAGTGCATATATGTGCACATGCTCCCAGCAAGTCTTCAAGTCGCCTGTTCTATTACTTGTTTACTTAAACTGATGTGTTTTTGTAGGAGAACTAACCAAGAACTTCTCTCACTGACTTCAAAGGGCTAACAGATAGCTGGTTTTCAAGTTACTGTGCTGTTGTTTCGCTTGGTAGTAATCAGCACAGTGTCCTTCACATCCTTGGTTTTGCATGAAAATCATTCCAGCTCTTCTCTTCTTTCCTTACCATCTTCTATTCTGTAATCTCTCAGGCGTCTTCCCATAACTCCAACGAAGAGAAGAATCGGCGTAATTCCAGTGAAGAAAGAGGCAAGCAATCTGCTGGTGAAGAGAAACGCAAAGCCATTTTGTCTGAAGGGAAGTTGAAGAAGGGCACAGGGGAAGGAAAAAAGAGGGTCTCTTCTGTATCATCAGAGAGAGGATCAAAATCACCTTTGAAAAGAGCCCAGGATCAGAGCCCCCGAAAGCGGGGGCGTCCACCCAAGGATGAGAAGGTTTGTGTTGTGCATGTCCGCCAGCGCCCTGTGGACTTTGCAGATGGACTCTAGGGTTGACTGGCACCTTGACTAACAGGCCAGCAGGAAGAGTCAGTTCAGTATCAGGTTTATTTAAGCTGTTCCATGTTACTACTTCTAGACCAGAAGGCTAGTCTAGCTATCTAGGCTGCCTAATACATTTGGCAAGTGTATTGTTCATTCTTCCTGTAATTTTTACCAGTTAGTTACTTTGAGTGGCTCTATTCATATCTGAGCAGGCTTTATAAGAGCTTTATCATGAGATCTTGCCATCCCTCAAGTTAAGTTTGTGGGGGAAGGATTAGTGAAGAGATGTGTAGGTCTTCATCTGTTTCTTGACTTTGCTATCTACTTTGTATGATTGTGTGATTAGTAGTCACTCAGCTTCACCCTCAGCACTTACAGAGGGTTGGGTATTCTTAAGGACTAGGCCTTAAAGAAGAAACTCTTGCAGCCTGGGGAATTCACCAGAAGAATTAAATGTATTCATTTCAGCTTCTATGCTATAGGATATATTTCCATCCTCCATTACAAAGGCATTATTATTTTATCCCCATAACTTCCCTGTTATTTCTGGATGTTGTGGCAGCAACGATCACCACCAATGCTTTGTCTACACTCATCTAGAGTTCCAGCCTTCTTATTTATTGTGGAAGTCACTGTTGTGGTTCAGATCTTCATTTTCCAAATGGATAATTATTTCAGTGGATTACTACAATGCACATGCTCCATCGGACACTACACCCGAAGACCATTGGGAGACTTCTGCTGATACACCGTGCAGCAGCCCGCTTCCTCACCTGTGCTTCAAAGGGATTGCATTATGCTGTGCTTCACAATCTTTGCTTTCAGTGCACTTCAGGCTGCAGGTCAAGATGGTAGTCTTTGATCTCCAAAATTATGAATGGTTTGGCCTTCACTGGGTGAACAGCAAACTCCTTCTTGATGTAGTAAAATGAAGCTGATCATCTCAGATATTAGCTATGAAGGAAATACTGGCTGCTTTTATACAGCCGGCTTCTGTTAAATCAGGCTTGACCACAGAGCCCATCAGTTTCTCCTTCTGGGGGGCGGGGGGAGGGGTTAGAGAAGGGGGGAATGGATGTATATTTTTACTTGTAATTATAGAACTTGTGACTTCACTGATGCAGGAGAACACTTTACCAGCAACATACCTTTACCTTTCAAAGTGTCTTCCTATGAGCAGGTTCTATCTTTGCATATTTCTGTTACAATAAGCCACAGGGCCCTTTTCTTCCACTTGCAAAATGCTTTTTTGTCTTTGAGCTAGATTCATTCCAAAACTGATCAAAACGAATGGCTGAGAGAATTCTAATTGTGCTGACACATCACATGCTTCAGTTTTACTGTATTAGCTACCTCAGGGGATCAGAGTGCTTTGAGTGAGTTAACTGTGGTAGTAGAAATTATTTTACTGGCAAACTGCAAGCAGAGTGCTTTAAACAGCTTATCACAAAGAGGTGGCCAGCTATGTGATAAATGCATGGCCACAGACCATGAAAATAAGCAGGCTAACGTCGGAAAGTAGCCTTATAGCTTCTGGAAAGTAATGTACTGACAATTAAAAAAAATTGCTGTGAAAATATAACAGTATTGCCTTAATACTGTTTGTTCAGCCTGTGAAATAATTTTAAAATCTTGTTGTCTTCTTCCTGGTTCTCATAATTTCCTCAAATTCTTAGCTGTAGGGCAGAAAAATCCATTTATGTCCCTATCCTGAATTATTGCAGTGTTGGGATCTGGAGGCTTTTGCCCCATCACAGTTGAAATTCTGGCTTGTCAGGTAATAAGGATGCACAAAAATCAAGGAACCAGTTGTTGCTGAAGTGTGCTGTATCTAAGAATGCTCTGTGGGCATACAGAATCATTCAGATACTCTCATTTTTAAGCTTATATGCATATTTTCAAAGGACTAAAGTGACTTCATAGGTATCAGGGCAGGTTTCATCAACGTTTTACCAGTTGAAACAGCAGCGTGGTCTCTAAGGAGAGAGCTCTAGTGTGCAAGGCTCTCCCTAGATTGAAATGACAATTTAAGGTTAGAGACTGATGTCTAAATTGTCCCTGCTAACAGATAAAACATTTGCATCAATTTGGGTTACCTCCAGGAGTCTTGCTTTTACCTTTTCTGTAAACAGTGCTCTTCTCTTGTGGTTCTGTGTGGACACCAAGGTATGTTGTGTGTTTTCAGGAATAATTTTGGAAGGGTGATAAAGTGATTCCATTTCTGAACCCTGCACATTCTCTTCATAATGCATATTCTCAGCATGAAGACCTATATGTCTATAGCATATGTCTGTGACCTGTAGCATAAAGACCTTATTTTAACTTATATATATTGGGGAAATAAGATAAATTTTTATCTGCCCAACAGTAAAAGTCATGATGTGTTAAGTGTTGTCATGACATTATGAATCGCGGCCTGTTGAGTGAATGGGGCAGAGAATTTGTCTCACGGATTCTGCAAACTTGAGCAGATGTGACTAAGCCTCATGCTTTGAAGCTTCTCCTGTTAACAGGTAGGCTACTATTTTCTGACGGTGGAGGATTGGAAGAGTTCAGACCTCCGACTGTGGTGATGTTCCTCACCCATTTGTTTAGCTTTTTGCATTCACAAGAGAAAAATGCTGGATCAAGTGTGTGTGTTTGCGTCTGCTCGTTGTGTGATTACACCAGTGCAACGATTCCTCTTATATACGAAGAATGGATTCTCCAGAAGCCATAACTGTGTTTGAATTCCTTTGTTAGCAGTTCATGGTTTTTTCACCTCACCTGTGTTGATAAAGCACCATGTGTTTAAATATGAGCTCCTTATGGAAAGGCATGTGAAATGGAAGGCATTTGCAGTGCTTTTCAAAACTCTATGTGTGTACTCATGACCAATGTGCTGTGGCTAGCTGCTGAGCCAGGTTGTAAGCTCTTTCTGATCCTCCTGTCTCCTCAGGACCTCACAATTCCAGAGTCAAGTACAGTGAAGAGAGTGATGACTGGAACAGTAGCTGGATTTAAATGGCCACCAAGTGTCAGTGAGGTGAGAAACTCTACATCATCTGTGATCTAGGAACTGAGCTTATGGAAGCAAATCCAGAGTTTTGTCTGGGCTGTAAAACAGCAAGATCTTATCTTCCTCCTGTACGAACAAAATAAGGTGCTTTCATTCTGTCATTCTGTAGTGTAACAAAGCAAAACAATATCCTGGGGAATTAAGAAGTTTGCTGGGAAGTGAGATTTCAGTCTTTGTGGAACCATACATTTGTAGATTCACATTTAACTTACTGCACTCATTTTTTTGCACTTTTTGTTTCAAAAGTATTCCTGGGGCTGGCTTCCCAAAACTGGAGGAGATGATGTGAATAGTCTGTCCCTGTCTGGATACTGTCGTGTGGAGTGGTGTCATTTGATTTCTCTCAAAAGCAGCTTTTGGAAACCTTTCATTTTTGTGCATAAATAAGTGATCAGTAAAGCAGAGTAAGAGCAGCACGACTGTAGGGGAGCATGTATGATGCTCATTGGCAAGGTGAGATACCTGGGCCTGCAGTCCTTGTTGCTGTTAATATGTGTTTGCCCGTGACAGTGCTAGGTATAATCTCCAGCCAATTCCCAGAACGCTGTTTTAAAGAGTTCTTGGAAGCTGGAAAATAAGTGTGTTCGTTCCCTTGGAAAGAGGAAGTAGGATATGAGAACTCTTCCTTCCATTTTAATCTTGCTCATGATCTTCTTTGGTCCAAAAATGAGGAATTTGACTTGAATGTCTTTGGTTTTGAGAATGAAACATGATGTAAACCACTTAATTGAACCAGGTGGCTTGATACAGCTGATGCATTTTGTATTTTCCACCTTAAGTCATTGTTCTCATGCGACTTGGAATTGTGCTGTGGTTGCTCAGTGACTCTCTGGGAATGTTTCTGAGCCTGTACTTTCTCTCTTTGTAGCCTGTGAAGGACAGTGATCCACACTTCCATCACTTCCTGCTGAGCCAGACCGAGAAGGTGAGGATTTAGCAGACAGGGTCATTATGCTGGTCGGTCCAGCTTGGCATCCTGCCCTTTGCAGGGACAAAGTACAAGCAGTATGCATAAAGAGCTCTGAAATACTGTTCTTTGGAGAGTAACAGCAATTAGATTCTCATGTGCAGTTTTGTAGTTCAATTACTTCCTAACATTAAGGTTTAGAACTATTTAGTATTGAGTACAGTGAATAGTTTAAGTAATTAAAGATTATCTAGCACCAGGACTTCACAGATCTATTGTAGTAAATTCATAGATTGAACATTGAGGGTAGGAAAACCTGTTTTTCTGTTTAAAAACCCTGTTGTTTCATTGTCTTTAGTTGTCCTACCAGTTGCTTAATCTGGATGAACTTGACAATTAGCTGAATATAGCAGGAGAATTTCCAAGACCAGAAAAGCTCCATGTAAAATATAGCAAACTTATGTCCTGAGAGTCAGAAGCCTTGCAGGATTTTATCTTCAGCAGTGAACATCAGGAGGAAAAGGAAGGATGAAATTAAATGAAGAAGAATATATATCTAGCTGAGGATCTGGGCAGAGCCAGGAGGATTAAGAGCAGCTAACAGTTTTAATCTAGACAAGCTCGCAATAAGCAGCATGGGAAGGAGCAACCTTCACCTTCATAATATGGGAAAGCATGCTGCTTTCAACGAATAACAAGAAGGTTTTGCTTCTGCAGCTGCATTGCTGTACTGAGCATAGGCAAGGTGCTGTTTAGCAGCAGGCTTTAGAGATCTGTTTTCTTTGGGCCAAATGTGAGAGTAGGGAGTCTCTGGGTCCCTGCCTCTAGAGGAGCCTGTCACAGGAACTACAGAAAGGAGTTTGCAGTACCTGTATCAGGAGACAGGCTGAATTGCTGTGGCAGGGTGGGAAAGGAATAGCTTAGTATGTTGCAATCAGTTTTTGTTTTTATTTTCTCCCATGCGGGAAAGCTTGAGAGTTTTTCTGCTTTGCAGATGGTGGTGGGTGGGTGAGCTGCCTGTTTCTGTTTAACAAGGATGTGGTCTATTTGCTCAGGAGAGCAAATCAGCACTGTCCTTTACCTGAATGCTTTGTCTTCTCCATACAGCCAGCTGTCTGCTATCAAGCCATCACAAAGAAGCTGAAGGTTTGTGAAGAGGTAAGGCAAATCTTGGTTTTGATGTATTTTCCTTACTGTTGTGAGGATTTGTAGTTCCTCCAGAGCTGTGCACTTGATTTCTATTTATTTATTTATTTTTCCTCCCCACCCCCCAGGAAACAGGATCCACCTCTATCCAGGCAGCAGACAGCACAGCAGTCAATGGCAGTATTACACCTACAGACAAAAAGTAAGATCTCCAAAACATTTCAGCTATTTCCCTTCCTTCTCATCCTTCCCAGGTCATACATGCAGCCATTATCCAGCTTGTTACTAAGAATAAATAAACCTCATGTTTCCCTCTAACTGCAGGTCTCCTCTGTCCTTGTGTGAAACTCTGATTTGGGGGGTAAGGGGGGACGGAGGCAGGCAGCTAAAAGCAAACAGGGGCTGTACAGTAGAAAAATCCAGAATAAGGTTTGGCCTGGATACACGTGCAATTCAGGGCTTTTCTGCAGTTGCGCTTTTCCTGTAGGGCAGATTGCAGAACATTAAGCATCAATATTTCTGAATGCTGTATGAGGCAGAAAGATAAAAGGGTGTCTTTCTCCGGTAATGCTTGGTGGTTGACTGGGGTTGTTTAATTCCTCTCTTGAGCATGTAGAAGACAAGAGGGAGGCGTGTTCTCCCAGCACAGAAGTTTTGCTGTGAAGCTCATGAGCTTTCTGGTTTCTTCTAATGTCCCCCTTCTCCTTTCTAGAGTGAGAGAAGCCTAATTTGGGCTTCCTGTTTCACTCTGTAACTTCCGCTCTGTTCAAACTGAGTTCAGGCCACAGCTTGCTGTTTGCCATTGGGGTCATTCTCATGGGATGTCAGTTCTCAACTGTACTCCAGGGAAACCAAAATAACAATGAAGCTGTTCAGGTAAAACAGTCTCCCAGGAAAGGGTGGGTTAGGAGAGAAAGAATATATCTTCTGTTTTTGAGACTAGAAAATAGGTGGACCTTGTTTGGGCTGTTTAAGGTCACTTGCTCTGACCTGTCTAAATCAGTTTGCTCTAACAAAAGGCAGCATAGCTGGAGTGCAGGTGCCTTGTGAAAGCCACAGTGCATCTGTAAGGTGGCTAATTCTGAAGAATTAACTGGGGAGTTACCAGGCAGATTTCATTGTGAGGCTACATTGGATGTGTAACTGAATACTTCAGAATCTCCTGTTAGAATTGTGGTTTTGGTCTGAAGCTGTGTGACATAGAAATGGTCCTTGCAGCAATGACTGCAAAGGAATTTCTGTTGCAGGTAACTGTAGGGTTGGAACTTGTTAGCACATTGTCTTTTTCTTGAATGAGGGGAGCAAAACTCTTGCGAGCTTTGAGGGGGGTGTGTGTGTGGGGAAGCACCAGGGAAAGCAGCTGGTATCTGTGACAAATGTGTTATCATTCAGAGTGACTTGTACTGGTCTACTACTTCCTTTCTGTGTCTGTCCAAAATCACAGGTGTACAGCATGGACTAGGTCTTTGGTCTGTGCATGATGCTTAGCCCCAGTAGTCCTTGCTGGGCTTTATTAAAATAAAGATTGTAATATATCATTCAATAGTATAAGCAAGTCATATGCTTATGTACATGTGACTTAATTTAAAAATCAGATTATTAGATAAGCACGTGCTGATCTCTAAATGTTCCCTTCAGTAAGGCAATGGCTGACAACAGAAAGCATAAAAGCAGCAGTTTTAATAAAACAAAACCCACAAACAAAAAAGCCCAGACCACCCAAACCTCTAGTATTTAGGTAGTCTTCTGAACTGGACTAAAGACTTTCTTCAGGAAATTAAGGATGCTTAGTAAGAATAATAAATACCAGCTTGCTTTTAGGGCTCAGTATCCGCCTGATCTTCGTTGTCGCAGTAGAACATGTTTGCTTTTGTTATGGATCTGGGATTTTTTTGCTGATGATGCTCCAGGGTTTGCTCTTCATCATTTCCAAGACTGTAAGAGGCTGACATCAATTGCTTTCTGTTACATTAGTGTTTATCTCTTCCCCTCAGGATAGGATTTCTGGGGCTTGGCCTGATGGGAAGTGGCATTGTCTCCAACTTACTGAAGATGGGTCACACTGTCACTGTCTGGAACCGGACTGCTGAGAAGGTAAGTGTGTGCTTAAGGTACAGATGATACTTAACCTTTTCTAAAGAGGTAGTTGCCACCTCTAGCTTAGGGGAGCCTGGAGTTGCCAATTGGTTGTGCCTGGGAAAGGATGCCAAAGAAATACAACTGTATGCTTGCCACCTTGTTCTATTATTATGGCTTGTTGGTGCCCACTTTTGACTAGATGAAAGCTGTAGTCTGCCCTAGTCACTCTTATGTGAACAGTCCCGACTCCATTGCCATCTTGTGTAAGATGAGTTGCCAGAAAAATTACAACCTTGTATATGTGTTGAGGAATACAATATAAAGTGTGAATAGCCTGATCAAACCATTATGTCATGGAGCTGGACAAAAAGACCAAGTGCTGGGCGGCTGATCCTAGGAGGGGTGTGGTGAGATGCACTGTTTGACCACAGCTTCATTTGCATATCCTTTGTGCTGTTTTATGTTGTGGTAACAAAGGTTCTTTTGAAAACCTCCTGTGTCATAAGACAGGTTGAGAAGGGTTTTATAGACGTATTCAAAGTGAAACTGGAGCTTATGTTACACTTACATTCTAGCCAGTGTTGTTCTTTGTAGTGGAGGAGGAAAAGTAGGTAACTGAGGGAGATGTGGTACTTGGATGATACTGTGGAATATCAAAGGCAAGAAGGGCACTGTGCTTACCTTGTTAAAAGGGATTAAAAGAGTTATTTATTTGTTTTACCTGCAAAATATGGATGTATGAGAGAATAAGGTAATAAGGAGCTAGGATTTTGAAGCAGCAGACCACTTAAAACACTTCTCGGTCTCAGCTGTGCATATTCCTGTTTACTGTCCAGTAACACCTTTTGCTGTGTCTGTTTACTGTGGTTTTATTTTCCTCATCTGTCCTCCAAACCCCACAACATTCAATCTCGTATTTCACCTAAGTGTGTGTGTCTTCCTGTGTCTGTGTTTTGAAGTTTTTCACTTGGGGTTTCAGAAAAGCTGCAAAAGAGCCCCTTGTGTGTTTGCGGGAATAAACCAATGGAAGACAACCCAGTTGCTATGTAACTAATATGCCTGACTCCTTTTGTGTTGGATCCAGCAGCAGAGTTTGTTTCAGCAAAATTCTAGAGAACCCATTTGCTCTGTACTTAATTTTTCTTACATTTGGATTTGTGACTTTTGCAGTGTGATTTATTCATCCAGGAGGGGGCACGGCTTGGAAGAACCCCCGCTGAAGTTGTCTCCACCTGTGATATCACCTTTGCCTGTGTATCAGATCCAAAAGCAGCGAAGGATGTAAGGATTAGCTCTTATTTTTCCTCCATCAGCTAGACTGCAAGATAGTCACTGAATGCCACTTCTGATTCCTGCTAACCATGGTAGCCTGGGTCATTGTACATGCTGGCCAGTGCAGCTATGTAAAAATAAACGTCCCAACAAAAATCGTACTTTTAAAAAAAATAATCCCTTGGACAGTAGGTTTTGATATCCCTCTAGGAGTCCACCGCTGCAGTACTAGGCTCACTTGAACTGCTGTCCTGCAGGATTGGAGTTTCTTTGCAGACACGCTATTGCTTTACCGCTCTTCTGTTCCCCACAGCTGGTACTTGGTCCGAGTGGAGTGTTGCAGGGCATTCGCCCAGGGAAGTGTTACGTGGATATGTCCACTGTGGATGCAGATACAGTCACAGAGTTGGCCCAGGTAATCACATTGAACTGAACTTCTAACATCTGTGATTCAGCAGCAGTACTACAGTTCTTATTGCTCCAGGCAGTACACTGTTGATGATAAATATGCTTCTGAAGATTTTTTTGGGCTTCTTTTAGGAGATACTCAGGTCCCAGACAAATAAGACAAAATAAACTTTTAAATCTTGACCAGCAAACAAAGTTGGATGAGATGTATCTGGTGGTAAGAGAAAAGCTTATAGATTTGGGAGGGCTGTTAGCTGGTATGAATGCAAACAGCCAGCCAAATTCTGATCCCTTAAGAAGTATTTATAGCCAGATTGGTATTTCTGAAGGAGAAAGCACTGTCTGGATTAATAACTGTCCTTAAATTAATACAATGCATAATCTGCTTATTTTGAGTGTTGTAGTTGAGAGGAGGAAATAAGGTCTTCATGTTTCATTCTGTAGAAATATTATTACAGAGAGGATTTCTGTAGAAGTGTTCTGATTATTTCTGATGTGATATCTTTGATTCCCCCTTTCGTATCTTGGTTGTTATCTTCTGCACTAAAGGCAGTGTGTGTTGTTGCATGAGGAAGAGAAGCTAGTTTTGGTTCCATTTTAAGCAGATGTATTGGTGATGCACTAGTGTGTAACGTGAATTTGGAGAACAAAGAGTCATACATATTAGTAAACTTCTCTCTGAAGAGATCTGTCAAAGGCCTTTCCTCTTTAGGGACAAGGGGGAAAATATCATAACAGTCAATCTTCTGACATTCCTGCACTATGTGTACAACTTCAGCACTGGTTCCGTGGCCATTACAGGATGCCATGGCAAAAGCATATTAAGTTCAGCTCTTAAAACATGTAGTTTTATATACTGTTTTGAAACAGTAGTGATGGGTGTGAGAAAGTGTTGCTGGAGTGTGAGGGGAACTTTTGGTCTCCAGTGCCCTTTGCAGCATGCAGCACATCACATGTTAGCACTTTCCTCTCCCGTTTGTGTGTCCGAGCTATTTGTTCTCTTTAAAATTCTGTCCTCAGGGACAGGAATGCCCTAAACAACGTTCTTGCTGTGCTGCCTACTCAGCATCAACATGTGCTGTTCATGCAGAACTAACCAGAGATGCTCTTTTTCCAGGTGATAGTGTCCCGAGGTGGTCGCTTTTTGGAAGCACCAGTCTCGGGAAATCAGCAGCTGTCTAATGATGGGATGCTTGTGATCCTGGCAGCTGGCGACAGGGGTTTATATGAGGACTGCAGTAGCTGTTTCCAGGCGATGGGCAAGACCTCTTTTTTTCTAGGTAATTGAAACACGGAGGCCCTTATAGCAGTTTCTTAGCGCAAGGACTGGGAATTCCAGCAAGGAGTCTGAGAGGCATGTGTGTCATCTCTTTCTTGTCTCCTTGGGCAGTATCGGCAACTGGCCTGCTCTTTTGGAACTTGGCCGCCAGCCTAAGTTTTTTCTTTTTTAAATACTGGCTCATTTTGGAGGATCCATGATGGTTTTTATTTTAAATCGTACTTTATGATTTCTCCCTTCCTTTGAGTGCTTGGAAAATGAGTAAGTTTTCTGAAGCCTTTCAGGGGAAGAGAGAGCAGCCAAGTGCTTGATACAAAGAGCCTGGTAGTGTTAATATTGTGTGGGATGGGGGAAAAAGGCTGATGTATCTCTTCTGGAGGAATGCCCAATGGTATGTCTCGCTCCCAGGTGAAGTAGGCAATGCTGCCAAGATGATGCTGATTGTGAACATGGTCCAAGGCAGCTTCATGGCAACGATAGCAGAAGGACTGACTTTGGCTCAAGTGACTGGCCAGTCCCAACAGACCCTTCTGGATATCCTCAATCAGGGACAACTTGCCAGCATCTTCCTGGACCAGAAGTGCCAAAGTAAAGTGCTCTTACGTTGTTTTGTTATAGGACATTTGCCACAACCTAGCAGCATTTCACATATTGTCAGAAGGGAGAAAATAACTGTCCCATCTTCATCAGCCTGGGATTCTGGGTATTTCAAGCACTCTAGAAATGAAGAGCTGAGTTCTGTTCCTTCCCTTTCATAGCCAGGGCTTCTGAGAATACACTCTAAGCCCTGCATTGTCTACGGCCTGCTTAGGGCTTGAGTTCACAGTGAGGATTTCAATGGGGCAGGGTAAATAAGTGAAATGGAGGGCAAGCTGCTTAGAAATATGAGCTCACTTTGTCAGTGGGTAATAGTGACATTATCTTCTGTGGCTGGATGAAGATAGAGAGCAGAGAAAAAGAAGAGCTAAAAGTAGTGTTACTGGCGATCAGCCCAGGAAAAGGAAGTTTGTTGTTGAATTGCATGCCCTTGCAGTGTGGGCTTGGTTTACTTTTGTCATGCTTATTTTTTTGCATGCTTTCATCTCAACAGATATCTTGCAAGGAAACTTTAAACCTGATTTCTACCTGAAATACATACAGAAGGATCTTAGATTAGCTATTGCACTGGGCGATTCTGTCAACCACCCAACTCCCATGGCAGCTGCTGCCAATGAGGTAAGAGTTGTTCAGTGTTCGGATATGTTACTCAACATTTCTTCAATAGAGCCATTTGGCACCAAGAGACAAAAATCTAAGAATTATATCATCTCTAAGACAAGGGAGCAGCAACTGAAGTATATTTTGATTAAGATACAATTGGATTTGATTTGATTGTAAAAGCCCTTAGAATGTCACATCAGTAAACACAGATGGCCTCAGCAAGACTTGGTGTGTTCTGATCTGTGCTGCTCTAATTACTTGACATACTATGCATTCTCTAGTTTGCAATGGTCAGCAAAGTTACTTTTCTGCTGGGGAAAGGTGGCGCACAGGCACTGATCCTTTTCTAATTTCTCTAGGTCTACAAAAGAGCAAAAGCATTGGACCAATCGGACAACGACATGTCTGCAGTGTACAGGGCCTACATCCACTAGGCTGCACCGTTCTTACTGTTAATACTATGATTATTGATTAATATTATTATGATACCGGGTTTTAACTCTGGACCAGTCCATCTCTGTCTCTCCATTTCCTTTTATACACAGACTCTGAGATCTGCCATGGAGGCAGCTTCTGCGGTGAGCCTTCCCCTGGTGGCAGAAGTGGGGGAGGAGGGGGCTTGGATTGTTGCAGTCTAATTAGAAAAATCCATGCCATGCACTGACAGTCATGGAACGGACCAGTGGCGGCTTGTTCAGAAGCTCTGAGGCAACTCTGCCAGAAATCTGCTGCTTGGCTGCTTTTATTTTCCTCTTGTATGCTTGTCAAAGATGCTGTTTCTAACAATCCCTTTTCTCCTTTGCTATGAAATAATGCCTGTGTTGGACTCTCTGCGTCAAGGGGACAGGTGACATACATCCCATCTACCTGTGAATATCACTAAAGTCCTTGGTCCCAAGTCAGGTGAGGAGCATTCCTGTTAATCGACCACTGTTAGAGAACAAAAGACCTCCCATGGAGGAGAATGGCAGTTCCAGAAGGTAATGGGGTTGCATGCAATGCTGTCTTGATTCTGTTTCTTTTTAACTTCCACCTCCCCAGCACCTTGATGGAGGAATTCCTCCTACTATTAGGAACAGATTGCATCCATGTCTTCCCCTGTATGGATAACTGTAGCTTAGGGAACACAAACATTACTGAAAATGAGAGAATGCCAGTGTAAATGAGCCTCCTAAAATGCTAATCACAGCTGCCCATCCCACAAACAGTGCTAGAGATCAGCACATTTGCATAGAAAAGTGCAAGAGAAACATACAGGCTAAAGCTGAGCCAGAGATATTTTTATTTGGGGAAGGAACAAACCTTAGGGTTGCTCCTGGCCTTAGCTTATGTTGCTTTCCTTCTTGGTGTTTTTTGTTTGGTTTTTTCCCCCCCCCGCCCTTGTAATCAATAGTTACAAAGATGTCGTGGATTGTGGTAGTGTCACAAGCAGAGTGAGTCTGAAAAGGGCAAGAATGATCATAAAGCCAAGAGATTGAGAATCTTGAGCTCCTTTCCACACTTTCTCTCTGGCCTTTGTGTGGTCATGATATCTCTAAGCCTGTTTGCCCATCTTTAAAGGTGGGTGATGATTACCTACCTCACAGGGATAGTTTGTGTGCTGATGAGAGATCTTTATACATGTCAGATTTTCCATACATGTTTGTAGTGTTACTATTCTGGGTACAGCAGTGGCACAGCATGAGACTTTTCCCTGTACCTGTGACTCTGTGGCCAGATGCCAACTTCCAGAAATACTAGTAAATAAAATGGAAGGCTGGGCTTTAGCCTAGAAACATGAGACTTGAACTGCAAATGCCAAACTGCAAAAGAGCAGAGATGCTGTCAGTGTCGATAGCAGAGCAACTCAGAGTCCAAAGGGTGCCTGTCTCTCCAAAAATGCACACAGTGTGGGTGGGTTTGTTTTTGTTTTGTTGTTTTTTTTAAATTGTTCTTAGTATTAGCCTTTTAGGAGGGTTCTTGCATTTTAGATTTGAGAGTTAGTAAAATGCCAGTAAGAAACTTTATTGGCCAAAATCACTTCTCAATGTCATGATCTCCTCCCTTGGGTTGGGATTCTGAAAGCAAATAAAGCAAATTCAAATTAGACCATGTTCCTTTAAATCTGTGAGGTCTGCCCCTCCCACTGTCTTATTTTTTTAGGAACTTAATGGCTGTATAGGGAAATCTTCCTGTGGGTTAGGATTTCTTACCAATCCTGCTTTGGGCAGTATGTGCATATGGTTCAGGGGCACCTTATTAAGAGACAGAAAGTATCAGACACTCATTACGAATCATGACATCTAATGCTATAAATGTTACTCTGAATATTTCACCTCCTGTGATCACTATCATTTGTGGGCTAATACTGTGTTCTGCATTATGTCCTGTGGTGAACATCTAGTAGTAGATCTGTTAGGCATCACTTTGGCCATTTGTCAGTGGTACATGTGAACAATACTAGTTATACATACATGTTTCTTTGGCAGAGCAACTGTCATCCTGCATGTAGACACTCATATTAGAGGCACATAAAAGTACCCGGGAAAACCAGCCATTAGCCTGCTTTGGACACGCTTGCACTTTCCCCATCCAGAATAGCTCGGCTGTTTGCATCAGAAGTCCTTGGTTAAACATGCCACGGTTAAGACATCACTTACATGAATGTGTGTTGAGGGCATCTGGGGGAGATAAGACTGCAGGTTTCATAGTGTAAGAAACGCTTTGGGAGGGAGAGGGAGGTGCTGTCTCGGGTCCAGTGGAGAGTAGAGCTGGGCTGAGGCAGTGCAGCAGCATCCCTGACCTGTCCCTGCTCGGGGCTGTTGGCCAGGGTGAAGGTGAATGGGGCTGAGCAAAGCTCATGGAGGATCTGCCCCTCTTCACTGGCTGTGTGGTGCTTCTGGATAGAGTAAGAATACAAAAGGAGCTCTCAAGTCCCTTGATGTGTATTTCATAGTGCATTCAAAGAACCATATTTGTGAGAATGAGAACCGTTCCCTGGGCAACTCACTGCTGCAGGTTTTATCTTCCAGAAATACTGTAGTTCTCAAAATGGAGATGGTTATTTATGTGGGAGTGGCAAGTGCAGACTAGTTAAACACTGTAATTTATCCTGGGAAGGTCTGACTGCAGTGCTCTGGTGAGGTGGGGGTGTCTGGGGTGCTGCCTGGCTGGCTCTACAGTCACAGATGTGCCAGGGAGCAGTGGGAGGAGACCCAGAGCTCTAAAGTGGGGGAGAAGTGAGGAGGAGGGATGGAAATGGTGAAAACCAGACTGTTTCAGATGCTGTTTGAGATTGACTCGTGTCAGTCTCACTTGGATTCTTGTATTTATGTCTGTAGCCTCTGAACATGGATCTTATCTGTTCCTAGGCCTGAGATTTGGGGGAGGGAAGGGAGGGAAGTTGTGAATTGAGAGATGCTCTAATAAAACTGGCTAGTCAATGTTGTCTTAATATTGTTGACAATTCTGTAAAGTTCCTTTTTACGAGGATTTCTGTTTTAGCAGTTTGCTTTTTTTTGTCTCCCTCCTTTTTAAAGAGAAAATGTGACATTTGTGAAAAGCTTGTAAGAAAAGCAGTTTCTTTTCCTCAACGATAGATCCTATAGTTAATTAAGGTTGTGAAATTTTATTTTTTTGCCTTGTTTTTAATTAATGCTTGTCATTCAGAATAGGACGTGTGAAAATGTTTAAATGGCAAAACAAAAAGATTTTTTTTTTTTGTGCAATTAACAAAGCTACTGGCAAAAAGAATAAAACCTTTCTTGGTAATACAGTGTTCTTGTGGCAGTTTCTAAAGCCTGTCAAACTTGTATTGTGGCATTACAGAAATAACGTGCATCAAAAATGAGAGTTGCTGAAAACCAGCAGCATGGCTGGGAGCATTCTGGTCACTGCAGAAGTCTGGTCTTGTCCCTGAGGCACTATCAAGGATGAATTTGGATTAATTTCAGCCTCCGCGGGCAGAGGGCTGCGTGCACCTGGACAGAGAGGAGGATGAAGGCTTAGTTTTAAAGTGAAGGCTGCTGAGAGATGGAGGTCTAGGAACTTTCTGGTGAGGATGACTTCTTGTGTTCTAAGCCTGGTGCCCCTATTGCTCTGTCTGGAGTGTCCTTCTAGCGCTTGGGGATTTTCGAGCATGAACATGGCAGCGGGTTTTGCAAGGCGAGATCCCTTTCTTGATGTTGGTTTTTGACGATCCTGGCGGCATTTGCTATTGAAGAGCAGGGATGTTGGTGTGCGGGGCCTAACGGGCTCGTACCGACTGATGCTGCGCTTCGGTGAGTGACCCAGGAAAAGCTCTGTTCCGGCACCGCGCTGGAAAGCGAGGCAGAAGGCGCTGGGCCAGAAGCTTCCCCCGCTCGGTGGCGAGTTCCCCGCAGGCGGGGGCTGCGGGAGGTGATGCTCTGCTCCCTCCTCCGCGGAACGCCTCCCTCCTCCTGCCGCGGCGGCGCTGCACGCGTGGGTTTGTTTCGCTTTCCAAATTTTGAGAAGAAGAAACTGCTGAGGCTTCCGCGCGTGTGCCTGCTGGGGAGGGCTCCGGCAGCTCGCCTTCAGCTTAACGGGTGCGCGGTGACATCGCCAGTTTCCGCCCGCCTGACGTCACGCCTCCAGGCGCCGCCCCCGCCACGATAGTGCTGGCCAATCAGACGCTGCCTCCGCCGCGTTGCCGGGCGGAGGTCGGGGCCGCTAGCCAATTGGGACGGCGGCGGGCGCCGGGGTGGGGCGGGGCCGGTGGCGGGATGGCGGCGGCGATGACGACTGTGGCGGAGCGGGCGGTGCTGGTGAGTCGGATGGAGGGCCCGGGGCTTGCCGCGGCCGGCAGCAGCGGCCCGACCCTGGGCGATGCTGGCCCTGCTGGGACCCCCACAGGCCCGTTCCGGCGGACGCGGCCCTCATCCCTGTCTCTGGCAGGCCCGGGCCTAGGCTGAGGCGCTCTGAGGGCCGGCTGCTCCCCGCCGCGGCGCTGCCGAGGTGACCGGCCGTGCGGCCCGCACAGGCCTTCGGGACGGCCCCGGGCTCGGCTGCCGGGCTGTAGTCGAGCCCGCCGCCTCCGGCAGCCGTGGGCTCCTCCTTCCGCTGCCCTAGCGGCCTGCGCGGTGGTGTCTCCCCGCAGCCCTGCGAGGGCGGGTGGCGGTTGCTGCCCCGGGGCCGGGCCGGTGCCGGAGGCAGCCCCGCGTGCGGTAAACAACGCGGTATGACCGACGTTTGAGGTTTTCACGGTCAGCCCAACGTGCTGCTGGGTGGAAGAGCAGCCGGCAAAGGGTGGGCAGGCACGTCGAAGAAGCCTTGTTGACTTGACAAAGGTAGGAAAGACAGGGGCCAGCTGACACTGCAGACACCTCCGGGGGCCTGAGCTACAAGGAGCAGCAAAAGCATCCTATTTAGGGAGTGAATCGGAGAGATGCATCTGGGCTGGACAGAAAGCTGCATGTGAAAACCAGTTTTTTTCTAAAATTGATGTGATTTGGAATCGCATGACTAGCGTTTTTTAAAAATGCAGATGTGTAGCATACAGACAGCAAATGAACTTGACCTGGCCTGAAATCGCTAGTCATCACTGCTGTCACTAGGGGGACAAAAGACACTGATGGTGACCAACAACCTGATCTAGTGGAAGATGTCCCTGCTCATTTCAGGGGATTTGCGCTACAGGACTTTTAAAGTTTCCTTCCATCGCAAACCATCCTGTGATTCCATAATTCTAGGGTTTGAAGTGGAAGCGTGTGCATGGTGACAGTGGGGTGGTGGAGACACTAAAGGCAGATGTTTTACCTATGTGATTTCTGTTCCTTTGGGAACCTGGAGGAGAGTGAGCGTTATGGAGAATGGAAGAGCACGGGATTCAATATGTCAATATGATCCCCAGAAACCTAAAATGGGATTAAATGGTGAAAGTCAGTGGTCCTGTACTGACCTGGTTTGAAGGATAACAGAGACTCCTACCCGGGTTTGTTGTATGTACTTGCTTTGGGTGAATCTTTGTTGAAACAAAAGTGTCCTCATCCTGCTCCTTGTTCAGATAAGTCTTGCATAAGATGACAACACATCAGTGAGCTGTTGTGTTTCTCATGGTGAACAGGAACTGTCTAGTGGAGAACTCACAGGCTTAAATTTCTGAGTTTACCACACCTTTCCAGTTTTCCTGTGGGCAATCTGCTCAATTCATTCCCTTCCCGTACTTCCCATGTGGAAAATATATCCTGGTTTACAATGTAGCAAGCGTCAATCTCTTTGTCCCTTGCTTGCTTCTGTCTCTGCTCCTCTGATCTTCTGTGTGGCGTCTTGTGGTTTAAAAGGAATACTTAGCTGTGGCTTGAGGATCTGCTTTATACAGGCTTCTCTGTAGCAGGCAGCTGGTTGAGGCCTGAGGCAGTGTGTTGTCAGATTTGAACTTGTTACTGAATTTGCCCAAATGGTTGGGAGTCCTCAGCCTTTCTCCTCCCCCCCACCCCCTCACTTTTCAATTTAGCTGCTTTATTTTTCAGCTGCCACATTTCAAAATGCCACTTGGGGGGGGGGAGGGCAGGAGCCTTTTAGTTTTTGTCATTGCTTCTCGCCATCAAATTGGCAACACATTTGTCCACAAGTGGAGTCTGTTTTGCCCGTGACAGTAGTTGATAAGGGATCTGCCTGTCTTTATCTCAACTCACAAGCTTTTCATCTTATTTCCTCCCTGTCTTGCTGAGGAGGGGGGATGGGAGAGGCTGGGTGGGTGTCTGGCAGCTGGCCTGCCAAGGCCAGCCCACCCCACCCCAGCAGCTTAAAAAGATGCCCCAGATTTTGAAGCAGCCGGATGCATACTTTGCTCTGAAATTCACATCCCATGCTGGCTGTTCTTTCCTAATTCTGTGATTATTGGTACAGTGATTTGTAGGAATGCTACTTTGTTAAATGAAGTCAAACCAAGAATGAGGACCCTTCTCTTGCAGAGAGGCAGAAAAGTGGTGAGTAAGGCCTTTCAGCAAATCAGGAAGAAATCTTTTTCTTTTCCTACCAGAATGTGATTTAAACAGCACGGACATAACAGAATACTTTGAACTTAAATAATTTTCATATGTGGCTTAGACATTTGTTTCCAGTGTTTGACGTCTATTGATTCCACTGCTCTCTTTCCACAATGTAGGAAGAAGAATTTAAATGGCTTTTACAAGAAGAGGTCCATGCTGTTTTGAAACAGCTGCAAGATATTTTGAAGGTAAGGTTAATTTGCTTCATCTGTTCTTTGTATTGTGGGTTTGTTTGCTCTCCTATGTGAAGAATGGTGGCAAATTTTCCCTGGAGGAAAGGAATTGTGGTCCATCACGCATATCCAGTACTGTCCCAAGTGTTTGCTTGTCCTCTGGTCTCCAGGACCCACAATAAAGCTGATTTCCCCTAGATTGCTCTGTACTTAACCCTCTTTCCTGAGAGAGCTGCTTTGAAAAGGCACGTGGAGGCTGCCAGACCTGTCTGCCAGGCATTTGCCTGAGACATGAATATTTTCTGGAACAGAGAATCCAGATCTGCCTGTAACTTTGTCATGTGATGGTGGAAATGAGCACAATGGCCTTTAGCTGACAAGCTACTACTTGTGCAGTAATTACTAGCGTGCACTTTCCTCACTCGAAACCATCCTTTCCTCGATACACCCACTTCTCTGCCAGCACCTTCTAGGGGTATGAAGTGTTCAGCTGAGCCAGCACTGAACTCGCCAAAGGGGATTGTGTGCACAAGAGGTCACCGCTCTCCTGAGAAGATATTTTTTGACAGGCCCAGCCCTGTGACGCTGTGAGGTTTCAGTGAGGGTTGGTGGGTGGTGCAAGAGCGCAGGTGAAAATGTGGAGATGAGGGGTGGGTGCCCGATGTGGTAGGAGTGCCATGTGCTGACCCAGGACATGACTCAGTAGCAGGTGACAATACTGTATCTGTGTATATAGTATCTGTTTTGAAGAATTTGTCATCAATTTTAAGAGTGAAGTGTGATTAAAGGACAAGTGCCAGCCAGTATAACCAGTCAGGAGGGCAGGTTTTCACTCCAGACTTCCCACATGGGTGAGGGACCAGCAGTGCTTGCACTGCACAGGCCAGTGCAGCGAGCATGCTGTGTGGAGTGCTGCTCCTGCCGTGGATGGCCTGGCCACCCTGCTGGGCATTGGCTGCCTCCCCTGGTTCCCAGGCACAAAGCCAGAGTGCGGGATTTCTGATGCCTTTCTCCTTGAGCTGCACACAACACAGCCTTCTGCGCTGCACCTGTCCTGCAGGAGGGTGAGGGAACATCTCTGTGCTTTATTATTAGGTGGTTTGCAGGAGGCTTGCAAAGCTGACCGCTCTGTATTTGCCCACTTGCCTGCATCTGTATTTCTGCTTTTGCCTTGTCGTTGTTGCTGGTTTGTGGTACGCTGGGCCCGGGTAGATGCTCCAGCACTCATTATGTCCTCTCTCGGGCAGGAGGCCTCTCATCGGTTTGCCCTGCCCGCCAGTGGCTCAGGAGGAGCTGTCAAGCAGGAGAACTTCGTGCTGAGCACATTGGGGTAAGTGGTGCTGGTCGGTAGATTGCTGCTGCTTTGCCAGACTGTGCTGGGGGGCCGTACCCAGGCTCCTGGCGGTGCCAGTGTTAGTGCCAGGGGCTTTCCTCTGTGGCAAAGGACGCTGTTCCCTGAGCGTCTGCAGCAAAGGTCTCTACAGCACCCTCAAAATGAAGGGGCTTTCTTTGATGCGAGATTTCGCCTTAAGGAAAACAAACAAACTCATGGCAGGTTAACATAACAGTCTGTAGCTGTGTTCCAGGGGGCTGCCTTAGCCAGACTTCTGCTGTTTCCTACTAACACCTATACTGTAGTCACTGATTCCTGTTGGTGGGTTGTATCAGTGTGCTACTGTCAGCAGTTTTGCCAAGGGGCATTTTTCTGATTCTGGGTGCAGGGAGTTGCAGTTACAAGACCTGAATTCTATTCTTGGCTCAATTTCTGACTCTGACCATGGACAAATCCTTTGTTCTAATCTCCCTAAAGTAGCAATAATAAATCTACTTCGCACAGAGCAAGCTGAGACCTGTTTGTAACAGCAACCAAGTTGTTGACATAAGCATGGGATCAGAAATGAACAGTTTTAGGCAGGGCAGTTAGGGTGAGGTGACTCATAAAGAATATGACAGCAGCTGGCTGCAGGCAAGAGCCAGGGACTTGAAAGTGTGTGTAGAGTTCATCTGCACCCCCCAGCTGACCCTGGGAAGGAGGGGGACTTGGCTAGCTCTATGGGACAGGGAAGGGCAGTGTTGGGTTGGAAGTTTCAGTAGGTGTCTCTTGCCTCCTGTGACTTGTGTTTCCCAGATCTTTCTTCTCATTCCAGCACAGACCAGGTGAAAGGTGTGTTGACGCTGCAGGGAGATGCCCTGTGTCAAGCTGTGAGTACTTGCTGTGCTTCTTGCTTTGTACTAACATCAAGGGGTGGGAGTCATACTTATTGCACTTTGATGACTTCAAGGGGGAGGCCATCCTAATTATGCTTTTCCAGTGGTCCATTAGTATTCTTTGTCAGTCTTCCCTAATAGGCCTTAAATCCTTAATGTTTCAACAGCTGTTGAAATTTTTCAACAGTGAGTGGTGGAGTCAACTTCCACAGGAATTCCTTGCCTTTACCACCATCGTTGTGTAATATCAGGGTTCCTAGGGGGCCTTCTGAATGAGTTCACATGCGTCCTGCTGGGATCCCCATTCACTAAATGCCTTTCAGCTTATCCTTTGTATTAACATCTTCCTGTAGGAGGACTGCAGTTGTGGCTGTGCCAAGACTGCTGAAAGCAGCTTGCCAAGATGCTCTGGGAGACAGAATGGAGTGGCACTGGCTGTCTCCATGTTGTGCATATGGGGACTGCTTGCTCTTCATGTGTTTGTTTCTTTCTTCAAGGATGTTAATCTGAAAATGCCCAGAAATAATCAGCTGCTACACTTTGCATTTCGGGAAGACAAGCAGTGGAAGTTGCAGCAGGTACTGTTAACTTTAGATGCCTACCAGTCTGTAGTGTTTGCGCAAGCTACTCCAAGCAGTAGCTGGTAACCCTTCCCCTTTTGAGAGAGAAGGTTCTGTCTGTCCTACATTAGCTCCAGTGGTAAAAGATAAGGGAGGAAACAGATGTAACTAAATTTAGTTATGGTGCTAGGAGAGAGAGGTGGGTTCTGCTTGTTCCTGAAGCACCAGCAAGCTGAAGGCTGCCTGCACAGAGCAGTCATAATCTTTTAAAAGGAGTGCCTAGGGTGCCTGTGCAGTACTGGCCTTGAGCCTGCTTGTAAAACGCAGACTAGCAGGGCAAAGAGCAACCTTGGAGGCTTTGAGTAGCTTGTGCTCATTCTCTTACAGAAGGGGGTTTTTTTATGCTGAGAACAAATCTCACTGCATTGTGCTCTTGTAGCATAGCTGAGTTCCCCTAGTTAAGGACACTTAGAACACTGAATGAACAATTAGAACACTGAATGTCTTTCCCACCATTTTGCTGGGAGGTACCTCATTTCAGGACCTGATCTAGGGCCCGATCTTGAAAACATAGTTTCCCACAGTTACTTTGTGACAGCTGAGTAGGTTGGAGAAAGATGTATTCCATGTGCTTCACTATGCCATGGCTTGGATTCTCTTAAGTGATCAGTGCATTTGGTCTTGGGTGCAGTTTCCAACAGCTGCTTTGGCAGCAGAGTGAAAGCTCTAACCAGTAATATTGTAGAAATCTAGAAAATTATGTTCTTGAGATGTTAATACCAAAGCTGACTGAGTTAGTTTATGCCTCACAACAAGGCAAGGAAGTTTTCGTGGTAATACTCAGCAGTGCATCCAGTTTTGTGGGTGTTTTGTACTTAGTTGGTAGGCTTCTACCAGCTTTTGTGGAAAAGACCTTCCTTAATTTTCTTGGAAGAGTTTTGTGTTCTAATATTGTTCAGATGTGGAGCGTGAGTGCCTAAGGGATTCTGTGCAGAAACTTTCACAGTGATTACGTGGAGATATTTGTCCTGTCCAAATTAAAAATGAGCCTCTTGAAATATTGTGAGAGTCTTCCTTAGTGAGTGGTGCCAGCTTGGAGCTTTGTTTCTCTGTGCAAAGTCAAGTTATCAGTAAGAAATTGTAGTATAGGCACATTTTTGAGGAACACAGGTGGAGGCACACAACTTTTGAGGAACTTGATTAGAAAATGGAGCAAAATCAAGGGGGAACAGGAATGAAGCAAATCCTTATAATAGCAGGATTGGCATTGCTGGGTTGGTAACACTGCCAGGAACCACTTAGCTTGCTGAAAAGCATCTGGGAGATGTGAAGGCTGGAAGTGGTGATGTTTGGAGATGCCATAGTCCAAGTACCTGCAGAGCCTCTCTGCAGTCTGACAGTGGACTTCATCATCTCTCTCTTCTTTCTGCAGTCTTCAGTGCCCAGTGCTTTCTAAGAGCAGGGCTATTGTGTGATCCTTGAGCTCCAGATGAGAAGGAACCAGTGCCCAGACTTGTGCTAGGGAGGCCTCTACAAGGCTGAGCTAGGATCTGGGGTTGCTGGGGAGCAGTGTAGTTGTATCAAACTGCAAATACCCCAAGCTGTGTTATCCATCTTCCAGCAGCCACCTCTCATACAGGCTTCCCTGCTTACCTTTTCCATTTATTTCACCCTCTGATTTACGTCTTTGCTTTTTTAAAATTTTCCGGCTGCTGCTTGGAACTGAACACGAGTAACTTTCTCCCAGGGCCATTTTCTTCTTCCTCTGGTTTGTCCTTGCTCTTTTGAAAGCATTGGGATACACCTATCAACCTTACTTTGATAATTGTCTCCTGGCTAGAAGCTGTCATGCTTGAGAGGGACATGACCTAGCTGTGTCCTGAGTTTGGTCAAGTTCCACACAAGCAGCGCGATGGCAGCTTGATTGCTGGAGATAACGCTCAACCCCAACAATTATAGCTTAGAAGAGCTCTGGAATATTGCCAGAGACACTGTATTAGAAATCAATATTTGCTGGTCGTTGTTGCTATTGATGTAATTTGTGTCATTGGATTTAGCTCTATGTAGTTCCTAAGGAAGGAATCATGACTGCCATTTATCATCGATAGTGAGAATTCCTACCTGAACAGTCGTCATCAGGGTCTTCCCAGGATGAGAGTGCCTGATGTCACTGTTCCTTCAGAGCAGCAGCAATATTTTTATTGACAATCCAGGTTGTAGATATCAGACTGCTTTGCATCTCCAGTCTTTAAGTGACGAACCCAATAATGTGTCTGGGCAGCAGTGGTAGATTTGTATTAGTGGGTGTCTGGTACTCAGAGAGAAATGGTCTCAACATTTGAGACATCCCCATTTTCTTAGGGCCAATGAGATAACTAGGAACCCTCTACTTCCTAGTGTTTATTACAGAGAGTGTTTCTTTAATAGGGCTGTATTTGTACCTTTGCAGATCCAGGATGCTAGAAACCATGTTAACCAAGCCATTTACCTGCTTATGAACAGAGATGTAAACTACCAGTTCAAAACAGGCTCAGAGGTTCTCAAGGTGAGGAGAAAGCCTTCTCTACTTGGGTAGGAACATGCATTTTTCTTTCCTCCATTTTGTTGTTTTAAAAATAATTAATGCTTGTTATTCTCTTGAGTCTCTTACTGGAAATGGATTCCCCATTTGTACCCATGGCACATTCCCTCCTGTGGTCTTCCATGCTCTTCCCTGTCAGTCAGTGCTTTTGGGGAGAGAAGGAATGAGGCAGGCATCAGCAAATAAAAGATAAGGGTAGTACTCATGATGTACTGATGATCTGAAAGTGACTTTTGACTTGCCAGTAGTAGTTGATAAGGTCTGATACAGACCAGCTGCTGTGTGGCAGTAAATCCCAGTCCTCTGCTTGGAAATGCTCTCTGAAGCTACCAGAATTTTGACTTACTTGTTAGAATCCATCACAATATCAAACATGAGAAAGCTAACCCTTTCTATTCTCCACATGGGCAAGGGCTGCTATTAGAAAGAAGCTAGGTAATAAAACTATTTCCTTTTTACTTTTGGGTGGAAGCAGAGGAGAGAAATTAGTCGTAATGTAAAATGCCTTCATCTTAGCAGTCATGAGCTCTATAACAGACACATGTTTCTTTCCACTTTTTTTCTGGAAAAGGACATCTGTCTGAATGTTTGAAATTGTGTACCTGAAATTGTGTCATTTGAATTGTGGCTTCCAAGGTCACAGATGACAGGACAATGGGTAATGCCTTCAAGTTGCACCAGGGGAGGTTCAGGTTAGATATTAGGAAATATTTCTTTACTGAAAGGGTTGTCAAGCATTGGAATGGGCTG
>JAOXNO010000070.1:17793413-17803795 GCA_028565335.1 Limnodromus scolopaceus | reverse complement strand
CTGCTGACTGCGGGGGGGTCGGACTAGATGACCTTTGAAGGTCCCTTCCGGCCCAGATGATTCTATGATTCTATGGTGTTTTGTAGAAGAAGACAGTAGATATTTAAGTGCTCACCATAATCTTAAAATTGATTGAGTTGTTCTGAGGCATAACCCGGGGCTGGCTGTGCGAGCAGGTGGGGCCGCAGCGGCGTTGCTGGACTCTGGTGCCTTGGGAGGTGCCTACAAACACATGGAGACGTTGATGCCTGAAGTAAAAGTACTTATACCGGCATTCCCCCAAAAAAAGCGTCCGAGCAGGGCTCACCCGGTGCTTGCTTGCACGTTGTCCCCGCTGGGCTGGCTGGTGGCGGTGCCTGCGTGCTGTGCAGTGGCCACGCTTCTTTCTCACCGCTCGCTTGAGAAACGCCACGGGCTGGGACCCGGCTCTTGCATGGAATGGCCTGTCCTTGTCCTGGAGAAGACGCTGTTGCTACGAGCTGCTCGGTGCCGCTGCTGCTTAACTGCGCATCCCAGTACACCCATTTCTTCATCATAACCTGATGGTAGTTCTGATTGCTCCTGGAAAACTTCTGCTTCCTTAAACTTCCTTCCTTTTTCTCTCTTCAGTGCACTTTCTCTTTTCCCTCCGTGTCTGTTCCTTTCTCTTACATCAGGGGTTAGGTCCCTGTGGGTCCTGGCGGTATCAGTGGGCACCTAGAGCCTTCATTACCATGGGAACGGTGTATAACGGTGTTATTTCAAACCACCTGTAGATGCAAGGCAGCGCGTACCATGTATTTCTAGTTTCTGAGGTGGGGGGACACGGTAGGGTGGCTTTTAGAGAAGAGCACGGGCTACTTAATCAACCAGCAACCTGTGTCTGCATCGTGGTGGTTTGCTGGGAGGCCACAGGAGACCCTCGGTGCTTCCCCCTGAGCCTTACTCAGGTGCAGAGACACAACTGGGCTGCTCCCAGTTGTGAGATGTCTCCAGACACGTCCTCTAACCCCCTGATTCCTTGGTGCTGGAAGGGGAAAGTAGGTTTTTCTGGGCTGGGTGACTCTGGCCACCCCAGCTGATGCCGAATCCCCTCCCCACTTGGTTTTATTCTCTTTCAGATGCTTCTCAGCTTCACGGCAAAGGGTCCAACACACAGCAGCGCAAGTTGTGACATCTGTGAGGAGGGGAGCTAGAGCACACATAGGATAAACCCCAGAGGAACAGGTCATAAACTTTGGATACCGGCTGTGTCTTCTGGGTTGGTTTTTTTCTTTTTTTTTTGTTGTGGATTTATTTTTTTTTTTGGCCTCACGACAACTGGAGAGACTGAACCGCGCTGAGGAACTCGTTGGTGCCTTTGCTCAGCGGCTTTCGGAGCGAAGCCCCCACGCAAAGGGCCACCTTGAGCCATGCCCTAATGAGAGGAGCGTTTTTTGTAGCACTGTTTTATCGCTGCTGCCCTTCCCGCATTCCCCGGCACTGGCAGGAGCTAGAACTCCCAGGGAGAGGTGGGTGCCCTGGCTTTCTCCCAGTGGATTCCCACCACCTGCATCGTCTGCCAAGTACCTCCGAGTCCAGTCACCTCCTCGGGCCCCCAGTGGAGGGTATGAAAGGTGCTTCTTTCTCCTGCTTTGGATTTACTTGGATAATTCTAGCACTGCCAGTGCTTTCTTGAAGACGTTTGACTGACTTTTCCATTGTACTATAAAACTGTGCTACAGTTAATTGGAGGACTTAACATTTCCTGTGTGGCGAATCTAACGAACCACCTGATGTTCCCCTCTGGAGGAGAAGGAAGACTCTTTAGAGAGACATTTTTAGATGCAGTCATTGACTTTGAGAATTCGACTTCTTTTTGGGTTTTTGATTTATTTTTTTTTTTTCCCCTCCCTCTCAGTTTTATCCTCATTACCATCGAACGCATTGGATTGAAAGGGACAGTTCTCGGCATGTCACTTGTATAGGAAGACATAATTCCAGTGCCTTTTACGGTGGAGCAAGAATGGACCTAGTGACACACATTTCAACCCTATTTTGTGCGCTCCTCAACCCTTTTTTAATCATTCTGTATTTAAAATGTATTCTGGTTTATTTAATAGAGCTTTTTATGGTTGCACATCAAAAAAAAAAAAAAAGAAAAAAAGAAAAAAAGCTGCACTGTCTGGACTTCGATGGTGTCTTGGTGACTGTGAACGCAGTCCCCAACCCAGCAAGAGCACCAGTTCTTATCCGAGTTTGTGCAAGCGGGTTCCAGACCCTCCCCTAAAGCCATTCTTTCCTAGGGTCGACAGTTGGGATCTCTTTGGTGGGCAGAGGGAAAGATCTAGATTAACCAAGGTCACGGCTAGGCAAAAAGAATTCCAGAGAATACCGTTGCTCTCCTCGAGGATTTCTGCACTAGGATCACGTGCTTGTCACAGCTGCAGGAACGGGGACCATCTGCAATTTGTGGGGGGGTGTCTTTTTCTTTTCAATTTTTTAACTCCAAGACCTAAATTCTTCTCCTTTTGATCTGTGCAGGGCAGGCTGCGGTTCCAACTGAGCTTTGATTTATGGGCTTTGATTTTTTTTTCTGCTCTTGCCCCCCCCAGCCCAGGCCTCTTCTCAGACCCCCACAGCCACATCTGAATCATGCAGCAGTAGCCCTGATCCACCTATGTTTTACTGGTATTTCAAGAAAAAGCTCACATCCTTCCTTCCTGAGCTCTGGGGAAGGATGCTGACACCCAGAATACCAGCGAATATCTGCTTTAGTTTTCCCCGGTTTTGGTAAGATCCAAGATGGACTGTTTTCAATTTGAGCTGATACAGAATTTCCCAAGATCAGTGCGTTGTTTGTATTTTAAAAAACAAAATAAAATCATGCAGCTCAGATTTAAAATCTGTTTACAGAACATACCTAGGTTGTAGCAAAAGAGCCAAAGACAGAATTTGTGTTACTGAAACGAAGCACAGCAGTTACAGATGGACTCTGAGCGGTGGATGTCGCGTGGTTCCCCTTGAAGGCCTGATCCCGAGAGGTACTTTGCACCTTCAACTTCCCACGGGAGCTTGAAAGAGCCTTCCCACCACCTGGGACACCAGCGAGTGACTCGAGGTACTGGTTCTACTCCTTCTCTTTGCTCTCACTTGAACGCTTCCGCTGGGAAGCCCCTGTCTGCGTGGCCGGAGCAGAATACCCTCCTTCTAGGAATTTAGCGAAGCCTCTTGCCTCAGGGAAATGTTTATTTGGTGGAAATTCTGTGGAATATTTCTCTTTTTTTTTTTTTTTTCTTTTTTCTTTTCCTTTACACGCTATAATGAGTGAGTGAGTGGGATGGAGTTGTGGCAAGGCAGAAACCGGCCGAGACCCGACAGCTGATGGGGAGCCAGGAGTCTGGCAGCTCTGCCTTGACCGGGCAACTTGCAACGCTTTCGTGGCACTTAACTTCGTGTGGCAGTTCCTTTCGGGTGCAAGAGCTGCAGTTTACTATTATATATATATTTTTTTTTTTTTTGGTGTGTGTTGGGACTGTCTTGCTGGAGATAGTGGGGGTGGTATGAAAACTGTTAATCTTGTACAGAACAACTGAATAAATTGTTTCAAAGTTTCCAAAATGCCTTTTTTTTTTTTTGTTTTTCCCCCATCTCCTTACCTGTTCTTTCGTGGCTTTGTTTGCAATAATTTGTCGTTCAGCTGAGATGATCACCTCTCGATCATCTTGTTTCTCGAGTAATGGGTTATTTACCGCTTTAACTAAAGTCTCTTAGGTGGTAGGTGAATTCCAGCTCTGTTTCTAACCCTTCTGGTGGTAGAATTCCATGCTTTCATTCAATGTGGTCCTGCTGATGCTTGAAGTTGGAATCTGCTGGAAAGAACACGTGGGGTTTGGACCCCGGAGCAACGGTGTGATCCTGCGTGATCTTTCCTTCAGAAAGGTAAAATACGGGTGTTAATCCCCAAAACCAGGATGGATGCGCAGGGAATGCTCGTGGCTGCTTTTGTTGTTGTTGGAATTTACTGGGATTAGCTGAATTTTGGGGAAAAGGAAATGAAGGTGCTCTAGATGTGGGAGCCCCTGGTACCATCCCAGTGTAATTCCCTGTTTTCAGTCCCATTCGTTAGTGCAGTTCACTCCCACCTAATGCTGCTAATTAGTCCCAGCTCTAATGATGCCCCAGCAATTTCCCTCTTGCAAAAGAGTCAACAGCTAAAATGAACAGTCTTTTTTTTTTTTTTTTAACTTCTGAACTGGCATCTTTCTGTAAAGCCAAAGCCAAAGAGCCTGCCGTAATAAAGAAAAAAAACAAACCCGACTTCTGATTGGAACCACTGCATTTTTATTGTGTACTATAAATAGGATTCCCCTCTATTTCCCATTCCCTTACACGAGTAAATGAAACACGTAGCTGCATGTAACTCCATCCAGTGAAACACCAGCACAAACGGCTTTGGGCCGTGAGCTCCAGCTGACGGTTTGGAAGGCACTCCGCGCTTGGTTACGGTTGCGTGCTTGACTCTACCCTCTTGTGCTTGCCGGCTCTTCACGTACTTCTCGGTGACCTCTGTGGCGTGGGAATGCTCCTCCTGGGGCTGACGCCGTCCCATTCCATCTGCTTCCCTCTCCCCCAGCAGCACAGGCACGGAGGTGAACGTAACGATGGTGGTTTAGGTATCGATGAATCGCGACGTGCAGCACACCTTTGTTCTTACAGAGCTGGTTTTCTCGGAGGACGATCCCATCGTTTGGCCAGTTGTCCACGAGGAAATCTGGCCGACCTACCAACATGCAGCCGACGTAAACCAGCTCCTGCTGGTCACCTCGGAGTCATCTTGACCTTCAGTCCCTCTAACGACTGCCGTATACAGCGTTTTACGCGACTACGTGAGTATATGCGGAGGAAACTGCAGGTTCTGCTGAGTCTTTGGACTTCAGGCACTTCACTGACCTGAGGCTCGGTTTGTGTTAGGTTGAGTGATTGGGTGGGGATGCAGAGGGGGGAGAAGTTTTTGCTGGAGTCCCGACACATGTGTTTTCCGCTCCCGGTGGCGCTTTCCTGCGGCATATGACAGCAAGCGGTGTGGCTTCGTAGCGTGGCTGGGGCAGAGGCTCTAGCGTTTTGGAAGACGCAAAGGAGGGCAAGGATTTGCAGTGATCCGGTAGCCTAACGAGCGGTGCAGCTCTGACCAGCTGCTCTTAAGAAGAAGTTTCCTAAAGTGGAGGGAGTGTGTAATTACTTCCGGACACCAAAACTGCCAACTCCTGGATCGACATCTCCTTGTTGAGGTAACTGTTGTACTGAGCCATGGTTAACCTTCCACTCTTCAGGGCGTCCTCAATTGAGAACTCTCTACCAGACTTTCTGTCGAGGATCACAGATGATTCCCCGTTGGGACCCTTTATGGAGATCTCCTCCCAGTCGCATTCCTGACTCTTCAGTTTGACAAACAAGCTCCACTCGATGAGGCCAAGCACGTGAGCTTCCTCTGGAGACATTTCTTTTCCTGTGTCGGGGTCGATGACCACAATGGAGCGCCTCAGGTGGTTCTCTCTTTGTTCCCTCTTGATTGCCACTGTCTTGAGGCGATTCTGGAGTTGCTCGATCTCTGCATCTTTTTCTCTGGATAACTGCTTCAGATCATCTAACTCTCTTTCCAGCGCTTGGAATCTGGAGTCCAGGTTTCTTCCACTGTCCGTGTGGGTCATGTTTCTCAAATCCCGAGCTTCTGTTGCTGTGAGTTCAATCTCTGACTGCAGTCTCCTTGTTTCCATCAGCAGGTTCTGCTTCTCGAGGTGTAGTTTGTGGTTTTCCTCCCTTAACAAGTCTAGCTCCTTTGAGGACTTGGAGTTGTTGAATTCCACCTCGGACAGCCTGGTTTCGAGGCGGTTGATATCTGCATCTAGCTCCCTCTTACGCCTACTTTCTTCCTCCAGATTGCTCTTCAGCTTTTGAATCTCGTACTCCGTGTCTCCTTTGTCCACTTGGACGCTCTCTGAAAAGACCACTTTCTCTTTGACCTCCATCTTCTCCAAAGAAAGGAGCTTCTTTCTCAGGGCTTCTAGTTCGGTTTGCAAGACTTGTCTCCGGTGCTTCTCTTCTTCTAGCTCCAGCTTGAGGAGGGAGTGCTCCTTCTCTTGCTGGGGATCTTGCTGAAGAATCACTTTCTGTTTCACAGTCACTCTTTCTGTCGTCTCCCTCTCCTGTTCTTCTAGCTCGTTCAACCTAATCTTCAGCCTCTGCACCTCCAGCTCAGCCTCTCTGCGGGCCTGTCTCTCTTTCTCAAGTTCTTCCAGTTGACGCTCCAGCTCAGACCTCCTTCTCTGCAGCTTGCGGAGCTCTTCGCGGAGGCCATCGATTTGCTTGAGCTCGCTCTCGATGCTCTGAGAGAAGGAGTTGACTTCGGCCTTCAAGGCAGGGTCCTGCTCATACTTCACTACTTCCTGCTGGACCACTTTCTCCTTCACCTGGGAAAGTTCTTCCTCCTTCTGTCTTACTTTCTCTTCTTGGAGGAGCCGCTCCCTCTCCAGGTCAATGTGTTTCATCTGTTCATCTGCTAGCTGCACCCGCAGAGACTCGACCTCCTCTCTTGTCTTGGGGTCTTCCCGAAACTGCAGAATTTCTTGAACGACTTCCTTCATATGCACTTGAGGTTTGGTATCTTTCAAAGCTTGTATCTCTTGTTTCAGCTGGTAGATCTCGAGGTCAGCTCTTTCAATTGCTCCTGTCCTCTCTATGATTTCCTCCCGGAGTCGCTGTAGCTCCTTTTCAGTTTCTGGGTCATTCTTGTACTTAATGACCTCCTTAATGACTTCTTTGACTTCTACCAGTGGCCCTCTGTTCCTCAGAGCAGCCAACTCATTCTGGCAGCTCTTCAGCTGTTCATCCCCGCCTCGGTATCTCCTCTCCTGCTCTACCAGCTCCAAACGAAGGTTGGCAACTTCATTTTCAGCCTTGGGATCTGGGCGCACAATCTCACGCACTTTCTCCTGGACAACCACCTTGGCATTCTCTTCCTCCAGCAGCTGGATCTTCCTGAGCAGCTCAGCCTTTTCCCTCTCATTGGAACGACCCTTGGACTTCTCATCCTCATACTGGCGCCGGAGCTCGTTCACCTCCCTCTCAATGGCCAAGTCCTTCTCTACCTTCAGCACCTCCTTGACAGTAATTTTGCCCTCGGCAATGGCCCGTTCCTTCTCAAGGCGTTTGAGCTTGTCCTGGAGGAAGCTGAGCTCTTCCTCGTGCTTCTGCCGAAGGGCACTCTCCCTCTGCTTGTTCTCTTGCAGCATCCGGAATTCCATCTCCAGCTGGGGATCGTTCTGCAGCTTCAGCACCTCCTTCTCCGTTACCTTCTCCTGCTCTTTGTTCTTCTCGCTGGACAGCACAGCGATTTGCTGGCGTAAAAGGATGACTTCGTTCTCTCGGGTTCCTTCCTGCCTCCTCAGCTCTTCCAATTCTTCTTTGAGCCTCAGGATTTCATCAGCTTGAGCTTTATCTTGTTCGATCCGCAGCACCTCTTTCACTATGTACTCCTGCCCTCCCTCCCTCTTCTCGTGCTCCAAAACCCGCAGCCTGATCTTAAGAGCCTCCAGCTCATCCTGGAGCACCTGGTTCTTGCGCTGCTCTTCTGCCAGGCTCTGCTGCAGCTTGTGGAAGCTCTCCTCCAGCTGAGGGTCAGGCACTTTCTTCAGCAGTTCTTTCTTAACAACAGTTTCTTGGGGCTTCTGGTTTTGCAGGTGGACAATGTTGTTCTGGATGGCTTTGATCTCTGCTTCTAGCTGTTGCCGGCGCTGAGTCTCATCCTCGAGCTCTTTCTTCAACTTCCAGACTTCTTCCGCGGGCCTTACGGATGTTTTGGTCTGGACAGAGTCTTGCATCAGTTGAACCTCTGGTTGCTGTTGTTGAAAAAAGAGTGTGTAGTCAAAAACCCTCAAGTAATCATACTTCTGGTGCTTTTTTTTTCAGTGCCTCCTGTGACAAACAGGAGGTGGTTGAGGCTGGTTGATGGAGGTTGCCTATTGGGAGGGGGTATTTGCTCTTGAACTGCTCTGTGGATTCCCAGCCTGAGAAATGCTTCCTGCTGTGGCCATCAGAACAAAGCTTTCAGCCACGAGGGACACTAATTCTAGGATGGGCTTGGCAAAAGGAGTGTTAAAAATGATGTGGAGCTTCCTTGGATGAGTTGGGGATGGGACTTGGGAAACACGGAGGGGTTGTCTGTCTGATTTCAGTGTCTGCTGATGGTTGTTTTGGGGGCATGAAACACCAGCTGGATTCATTTCCAGTTCAACTTGTAATAGCAAAGGCACAGGTGCAGGGACACCAGTCCTCTTCAACATATTCATCAGTGACCAGTGACCTGGATGAAGGGATGGAATGTACCCTCAGCATGTTCGCTGACGATACAAAACTGGGAGGGGTGGCTGACACACCAGAAGGCTGTGCCGCCATCCAGAGAGACCTGGACAGGTCCTGGTGGACAATAGGACGACCATGAGCCAGCAATGGGCCCTGGTGGCCAAGAAGGCCAATGGCATCCTGGGGGACATCAGGAAGAGTGTGAGCAGCAGGTGGAGGGAGGTCATCCTGCCCCTCTGCTCTGCCCTGGGGAGGCCCCACGTGGAGCGCTGGGTCCAGTTCTGGGCTCCCCAGTTCAAGAAAGACAGGGAACTGCTGGAGAGGGGACAGCAAAGGGCCACAAAGATGATGAGGGACTGGAGCATCTCCCTTACAAGGAGAGGCTGAGGGACTTGGGTCTTTTTAGTCTGGAGAAGAGAAGGCTGAGGGAGGATCTGATCAATGCATATAAATACTTGAAGGGTGGGTGTCAGGAGTGGTGCCCAGGGACAGGACAACAGGAAATGGGCACAAACTTGAATATAAGAAGTTCCACCTAAACGTGAGGAGGAACTTCTTCACTTTGAGGGTGGCAGAGCCCTGGAAGAGGCTGCCCAGAGAGGTGGTGGAGTCTCCTTCTCTGGAGACATTCAAATCCCACCTGGACAAGTTCCTGTGCAACCTGCTCTGGGTGGCCCTGTTTTAGCAGGGGCTTGGACTAGATGATCTCCAGAGGTCCCTTCCAACCCCATATCATTCTGTGAGTCTGTATATTATTTAACATGTATAATATTTACACGCCTGTCCTTCCAGTACCACGTTCCTCCTGGTGATCGCTTACCTGCCGCAGGAGGCTCTGGGCAAACTCCAGGTTTTGCAGCCTCTGTCTGTTCACAGCGTTCACTTCGGTGAACCTGGCCGCCAGAACAGCTTCCTGCGGAACAAAAAATGCATTGAGAAGAGGCGGTGGAACCAGGGGTCCTTGGGCAAGACTTGCTGAATAGAAACAGTGAGCAGGCCCTAAAGAAGTAACCCTGGGTGCTCCTCTAAAAACCTTCTGCAGGCTTTGGAGGAGGAAGAGTGATTCTCGTGCACACCCACCCACACACCCACACACACTCTCTCAGGGTCGTACTGTATGTTTCCTACTCAAGATATGCAAAAAGAAATGCGGATGAGGAAGAACCAGTGCTAAATCCAGCATTTCCCCTCTCTCCTTCTGGCCGGCCCAGCCCCAAAAAATTGATGGGTGATAAAAGAATGGTGGAAAAATCCCTTCTTCCCCTTATTCCCTGCCCTCTCCTGCAGTTCCCTCTGGGACCAAGGTCACCGACACTAAATCTAACTGTTTGCAAAATCCCCGTGGCTCCCATAAGGTTTCACCTGCTTTAGCTCTCTGCAGGACACCTCTTCCTTACCTCCTCTTTCACTTTTGCGGCTGGAGACTGGAGCCTGGGCTTCTTGCTCATGTACCCGTTCCGGCCGTTCTCTAGGTCGAGGATGGACCGTAACTTCTCTGCTTCCAACTCGTAGTCCTGTGGGAAGAAGTTCCCAGGAGAAAAGTGAGATTACTGGGTCCCTTCCATGCCCAGGTTCCTCCTAAATCCTGACTTTAATGACTTCTACCCTTGAGCTGTGTTTTGGGTGAGGTGCTGAGGATGGTAGGACCCAGAGCACTGTTGCAGGACCTCCCAGCGGGTTCTGAGTTGGGTACTGCCCTGTGACTGTAGCAGCACGTAAGCGGCCATGTCTTGACCTTCCAGTTACCTTATTGATGCTGGGCTTGAAGTGGAAACCCTCTTCAGAGACAATAAATCTGGGCTAGTCGCCATGCTAATGGCCGTGTGATGTCAACATCAGAGCAGATAGAACCTGGGCTTAGCTCAGCAGTTGACTGAGCAAGGGCACTAGGCTCTCTTTAGGTGGCTCCTTGTAGGATATAGGTAGTTCTGTCCCTCTGCTCTGGGGAGACCCCTTTGCAGCACTGTCTCCAGCTCTGGGGCCACAAACATCAGAAGGACATGGAGCTGTTGGAGCGGGGCCAGAGGAGGCCCCGGAGATGCTGGGAGGGCTGGAGCCCCTCT
>JAOXNO010000070.1:17732265-17743169 GCA_028565335.1 Limnodromus scolopaceus | reverse complement strand
CTGGAGGGGTTCAAGGCCAGGTTGGAGGGGGCTTGGAGCAACGTGGTGTGGTGGGAGGTGTCCCTGCCCAGGACAGGGGGTGGCACTGGGTGGGCTTTAAGGTCTCTTCCAACCCAAACCATTCAATGATTCTACGATGTACTTAGGATGGATGGGTGCTTGGGAAGCAGCACAAGGAGCTTCTCCTGTTCCCAAACCCCCAGAGCAGCTGGGTTTGACGAAGGAGGTCCCCAAGGACATCTCTGCAGTCGCAGGGAGGCTGTGTCTGGCCCCCAGCACACTGCCCTGATTCCCACAGGGACACATGTATTTTGAACCAGAAAGTGGCCATCCCTGAGACGGAAACTTCCCGAGGGAGATGGGCTGGGAGGCATTTGCTCGTGGCCACATGCATCTTCGGGGTTGGCTTCTAATTTATTGCAGAAGTGGGAAAATCAGGCTGCGAGTTGGCTTCCCTACAGCCCAGCTGCCAGGGCAGGGAACGGGGATGCTCCACAGGCATCCAGCCACACAAGGTCACTTGGCTGCTGATGGGGTTTGCCCAGGCTGTGGGGCTCTGCCCGGTGTGCCATGGGCTTTGACATGGGGCTGGGTGAGCTCAGTGGAGCACCACCGTGAGCCGGTGTTGACATTTTACGGTCCTTGTCTCACAGGGCCGTGGACATCCTGAGGACGGCATCGGCCACCAGCCACATGCGCCTTCTTATAGCCCGTGATGACGACGCCAGGTAAGGGGTGTCATCTCACGCTGGGAAGGGGGATGGCGGCACTCATCGGCACTAGAGCTGGGCTGCCTTTGAGCTGACAGGGCTCAAAGACCATGGTGAAGACGGAGGTGGTCAAAGGTCTTTGATAACTCTACACTGGTTGGAACACTCTGGAGCTGTGATGGGAATGGAAACAAAGCTGGTGTCTCCCGGCTGCAGACCTGGCTCCAGCCCAGCCTGCGCTGGGTCTGTGGGGTGTCCCAGCATCCAGCAGATTTCTGCAGGTGTTTTCCCAGTAAGGACCAGGGCAGCTCCAGCTTTGGCTGTGGGGTGGCACGGGTTCCTTTAGCTCTGCTACGTGGTGCTGAGCTGACTAAGGCTCATCATGTCCTGCACAGAGGTTTGGATGAAGACAGAGAAGGACAGCAGGGTCTTCCCTTTCCTTTCTAGTTAAGACACGTTGAGTTACGGTCTTTTTTCTCCAGAGGATTCCTCCTTCCCTGGGAGGATGAGCAGTTTCTCCCTGGAAAATCTTGCTTTCTCTAGAGGTGCTTGGAGGACTCAAAATGAGAAGGAAAGAGTTTGTCTTGGCTGGATTTAAACTGTGTGGGATGATGATGGTGTCATGAGAGAGGGCAGGGTTGCGGAAACCAAGGTATATGGGATCAGTAGGGTCTTTGGTGGCATCGCCTGGTAGACCTGGCACAATGTGCTGGAGTGTCCTCTCCCTATCGAGTAGAAACGTGGGTCTGGAAACTTGAGGTGCACCAGGAACCACTGAAGTGCGAGCGGGTTCAGGCAGAGCGTGGCCGTGGGCAGGAGGCTGGTGGCGCCGAGGCTCTGCACTGTGCGTGGGCGGCTGAAGATGACAGAGCCGTTTGCTCCACGTACCCGCATCCCGTTAGCGTCGGGGAAGATGGTTTCATTCCTTATCCATCAGCAGCCATGGAGTGTGACTGCCACAGCAGAACAGTGAGAGTGCTGTAATGACAGGGATGAGACTCACTTCGACCCGGTAATACTCTGGTGGAGGAATTATTTGCTATTAATGACAGACGGCTTTTTACCCACGCTCTTCCAGTGAAAATAACATCTCAAATTATTATATTAATTGCTGAGGAAGCCCTGGGTGAAGCAAGCAGGTCACCAGAGCTGGACTCTGGAGTCTGACCCTCTTTTGGTCCAAGCAAGGACGGGCAGGATGTGCTTCTGTGCTGCAGCAGTCCCTGCGCTCGCATTAAGGGTGACAGTGGGTACCTCATGGTGTCCCCTCTCCGGGTGGCTGCTGCTGGGCTGGTCCCCAGCAAAAACGATGGGTTCCTGCGGCTGAGCAGCTCCCTGCGTCCAGGTCTGCTCAGGGAAATGCTTCATTTCTCAGCCAGAGCCCCTAAAGCAGGTTTTCTGCCCTCACCCGTGCTGATCTCTCCCAAGCTGTTCAGGCATCTCCTAATATCTTAAATTGCAGCAGATGTTTCTTAAAACAAACCCGCGCAGGGCTTTGTCGGCGGCTCCAGCTCCTCCGTGCATCTGTCAGCGTCCAGCCCCCGGTCGCCCTGCGAAGGAGCCGCCGGAGAACTGGCTGGGGGAGACCGGGAGGGCCACGGAACTTATTTCTGTGGCCTCTGTTTGGTGCTGGCGATCTGTTAAATCTGCAAAAGGTTAGCCGGCAGGAGAGTGGGGGAGTAATCAGTTTATTTATTTTTATTTTTTAAAAGATTTGCAGAGATTTCGCTTACATAATCGTCTCCCAAACTGTTTAATACGCGAATACGTATCTCCAGGATTAAGAGCTGGGGAAACGGGGGATGGATTTTTCTGCTTTCTCCTTTTTTCTTTTTTTTTTTTTTTTATATTTATTTTCCTTAGCTTTGTCTTTATTTTATTGATGCCCTATTATCTTTTAAGCCTGTCCTTGAGCGTGGGCGAGCAGACAGCCCTCTGTCTGGGTTGGACTGGGCTCTCTCGGGCTTCCCCAAGACTGTCAGCTCTGGAGGTGACGGTCCCCACGGAGATGCCTTTCCCGGAGCTCCTGTGAGCCGAGGGCAGCTTCGCACCTCCCCGCTGCCCAGGGAAGTGGCTCACGAGACATGAAAGCTTGAATTCAGCGTATTTTGCAGATACTCTCACGCAGATACTCACCTTCGCAAAGCCCAGAGAGCACAGGGCAGCCCGGAGGAGGAAGCGCGATGGCTGGGGGTTTGGAAGGTGATCCAACCCGCCTGCCAATTTTCCAAATGACTCAGCCGAGCAGCATTTTGTTGTGGTTGCCCTGGGGTGAATTTGACTCATAAACGCTATTATTTGTCCCCGGAGTTAATTATAGGTCCCAATTACCCGTGCTCTTAATGGAACTCAGCCCTGGCGTGTATAAGATGCATGTTTTCAGCCTGTCGCATCAGACATGCTGCAGAGAGTGGCAGTAACGCCAGAGCTTAAAGCAGAAAATTCAGATTTAGGGCTGGACACGCTGGGTTTGGATGACGGTTGGGTCTGATTTTCATCTGTGCTCATCTTTAGCTAATGAGGATAATTTTATTGCATACGCATAATTATTGTTTATTCATTCTCCTCCTGAAAGTTACAATAGTTCCTCGTTTCTGCGCGTTGCAGAGATATCATCCTGGTCTTTCAGGTTTGGCCCCGTGAGAAAGCCTGTTTGCGCTGCACCTCCTGGTCCTTGCATGATAAAATGCTAAATACGTTGCAGCCCTGCGTGATTTGCAGAGTCATCTCGGTGAAAACGGGTATTAACAAGGCCTAATTAATAATGCCCAGCCTGGTGGGAATACGAGGTAATCCCTCTTTTCCTGCGAGCCCCGACGGTGGTGGCTCGGGCCAGGGCTCGGTGTGAGCCCTTGGTGCTAAGCTGGAAGGCAGTGGTGGGGTTGGCTCCTGTCCCAGGGTCATTTCGGGGGGAAAAAATGCACATCCTTTTGCGGAGAAGCCGATGCACCTGTGTTTGTACCACTTTCCCATCATTTATGGAAAAGCCAAGCCTGGCAGCATGACGATGTGCTGGCCCAGCATGGCTGGTGGGGACGCTGCCGCGAGCTGGGAACAAGAATATCTAATTTTGTGATGTTTTTCCAGTGTTTCGAGGTTCACAGTTCCCCCTGACCTGCAGGTTTTGGGGGTCTTCTTTTTTTGAGATAAGCTATTGATTTAAGGCCAGGCTGGACGGGACTTTGAGCAACCTGGTCTGGTGGGAGGTGTGTCTGCCCAGGATGGGCGGGTGGAACTCAATGATCTTTAAGGTCCCTTCCAACCCAAATCGTTCTATGATTCTATGAACTTATCTGGTGTCACTGGCTCCTCTTTCTCCCCCAGCTGCGGTGCAGAGCGGAGGTATCCAGATGCTGTGCTCTCACACAACCTTTGATGTAGGATTCACTCTTTGTTCTCCCCAGAACAAAAGGGCAGGACAAAAAAGGTATTATGAGATAAAACAACAATATTCTGCAGGAAGATTGACCCCCCGCTGCTTAATCTGCAGCAAAGTCGGCCCACAGCTGGCTGCTGCCGGCAAACCCCGATATCCCACCCCGCGCCGTGGGGCTGGCTGAAGGCTCTGCGGGTCCGAGCTCTGTCACAGGGATCCTCCAGACCTCAAATGTCTGTATCTTAATGAAAAAGAGCTGGAGAAGGGATTGTTGAAATGAACTTTCCACCTAATACAACCCCATCATTTATTTTTGTTTTTTTTAAATGAAGCTGGGCATTTTAGTCCCGCAGGCAGTCGGCAGTTCAGAATGTTTGAGTAAGGGTCAAATTTTAAATATTAAAGACACCTTCTGAAGCCTCTCGGTGTCTGAAAGCGCAAAGCAAGGCTTGCTGGCATTCCTTGGGCGCACTTGTTCATTAATCAGTAATGTTTGGGCATCGTCTGCCCGCTTGTGAATTCCCTCAAACACAGCGCTGAGCACGAAATTAATTCTCGGGAGACCGACACCAGAGAGCGTAGCGCTTGCTGCTGGGCTAAGCGTGTGCTCCCAGTTACTCATGTGTTTGTGACCTTCGGTGGAACTGGGGCTTGGAGCCTTGACCGAGAAAGCAGGAGCTGGGACGGTCGCCCGTGACGTAGCGTTGAGTCACGTCGTCCCCGGGGCAAACGGCCGGGCTGGCCCCGGGCTCGGAGCTGGGTGTTCGGGCTCCCGAGCAAATCATGATAAATGCTCCTTTGTGGGGGAGCTTAACGACACTGAAATAAACAACAACAAAGAATGCACCCGTCATAGGTGCCCTTGCTCGTATGAGAGTTTGACAGCGTGGGCTGGTGATGGGGTTTGCGTTGTTGGGCAGGGTTTGAGGAGCACAAGAGCTGCCAGACCAGTTGCATTTGCATTGACTAAGAGTTTTTTTAGCCATTGTTTTAAGTTCATAACCTGTCCTGTGCTCTGCCGGGTTATTATCTGAGGGAAACGTAACAATAGATGACCACAGAAACACCCAGCCCCGAACAAAAACCCAGCTGCTGATGGCTTGGTAACCACTGGAAATGACACGTTAGCTTCCAGCACGTTAGACCTGCCATTGCAATAGGTCAGGGAGCGGTAAGGCCATCACCCAGCGAAATGGGAGGCTGAATCACCCAGAGAAATGCAGAGGCTTTACAGGAAAGTTGGGAAGATTCTGCTAGGGTGAGGTCCACCCAAGGTTCAACCCAGGGAACCACAGAACTGCGAACCGCTGCCCCACCGCTACGGGGTCTAAATTGTCCTTCTGTGTTCTCGGTGCTTTTACATCTATTTCGGTGTCTAACGCCATGAAACTGCTTCTTAGAACAGTTTTGTGGAAAGTGGGGTCGTCTTTTTTAAGGCCAGGGGTTTAGTTGATAAAGACGATAGTGTGGATACCAAGTGTGGGGATTCACCACGGCATTCCACTAAGTATTGTGTGACACTTGGATTTAAAATTAGCATTAAATGGAATGAATAAGGCATACATTTGATGACAATATTAGATAAGGCAGGCACGGGTCTTTGAAGTTAGTTAATGAGCTGGTTGTTAATGGGAAGATGTAAATTACTGAGTGCATTTCCAGCAGGAACCCAAGGAGCTGATGATTCATTCATCATTTAATATTGTTGACTCTAATCTAGCCAATAATATATAACATCTGTCCTGGTAAAGTAGGCAGATGACACAACGTCTGCTTGTGTGTAAGAGGAGTCTCCTTGCTGAGGAAACTTCGCTGTGGCTGGTTTCCTACAGATTTATGACTTGAGCTTGTCTGACTGTCAAGTGTGAGAGTCAGCCACTCATCACCAGGCTTCTCCTGTGGCTACAGCACCAAGAAGGCACCTTCCCACGGGGATTCCTTCGTGCCTTCAAAGTGGACACCTAATGTTGTTACTGTGGCCACAGAAACAACGCTTTCAGGGTCTCTCCCCATCGCTTGGCTGCTTCTTTAATGACACCTGGAAGGAATTAGTCATCCTTGAGGCTCTTCTCTCTGCCAAAAGGTTGGATTGAAGCAGAAGCGTTGGGTTATGAAGCGAGAAGACTGGTTGCAGAGGGACAGCACGCTCCTGGGAGACACGTTGCCCAAAGAAACAACGTGGCAGGAATGGGCACAGGAGGCTGATGTTTGAACATGCCTCCTCCTCGGCCAAAACGATGCGAGAGGCTCCTGGCAGCCCAAAGCAGGGTTACAGAAACAATGCAGGAGCTGGTAAATATGGTTAATGGTGGTTTTTAATGGTTCAAGAGCTTAACGCTTGGGAAAAAGAAGGTCATGAAGCAATTCAGCTGTTGTGTGCAGGTAGTTAGGGCTCATCAAGGAGGACTCAACACACTTGGGTATTTAGATGGTGGTCAAACTCAGCCCGGAAGGAAAACATTAATGAAGGCAATTGGGCCCTCAGCCAGCTTTCTAGGAGATGTTGTGCACGAGATCATTTTGCAGAGAGGTAATAAAGGAAGCAGGGGGTTTACCTCAAGACTTGAGGGATCACGCTAGATGTTTGTGGGCTGCCGTTCCTCCTTGTTCTTGAATTCACCGAAAAGCCCTTCTGATCTTGGTACCTGTAAGTTTAGCATGTGGCTGCTGGCTCAGCGTCTTCAGCCATGAGCTGCTGGGAAGAGGACAGAAGCCTGAGCTGCCCCAGCATGCTTTATGCGTGCAGGTCTTTGTTAAGGTCTTGTGCTCCAAGAGTTTAGCCTGTGGATGGAGGACATCACCACGGATGGATTCAGAGAGTGGGCTGCTGCTCTTGCATGTATTCCAGAAGCCATCTCCCATCTTTACCCCAGCAAGAACAAGCAGGATCTGCCTTCTGTCTAGGAAAGGAAGAGAAAAAACAGAGAATAATCTCCATTTAACTGTTCTGGAAGGAATCACAAATAGGCCAAGCGCTTTTGATTTCTGCTTGCATAGTTGCAGCTCCTTCTGACAGTCTGTTTAATTTCTGTGGTGCGTTAGCTAAACTTCTGAGCCTTATAGTTGGGGGTGAAATTATTCCAGCTGATTCCTGGGAGGCTGAGTCAGGGCAGGGGTGCAGGGCAGGGCTCCTGTGTTCATCCACCCTCTCTCGGGAAGGACGGTGCCTGTCCATACATCCCCTCCCAGCCCCTCCTGCCATGTTCACCCCGAACACTTTCCAGGGCAGGGAGGGAGCACACCGAAGCTCCAGCACATCACGGGAAAGCTGCGCTGCCATGACATCGATTATTGACCTTAAGCCTTGCACAAGCCTGCTGTAACCACGGGGGTTATACCCTTGTGTATGAGAAATCTCTCTCTGCTCCCCATTGCTGGAGGGAATCATCCCAGTAAGTCACTGCCATCGGAGGCACTATTGTCATATAACGAGGTGGGGAATAGTTTTGAGCAGCAGCTGACGATCCCGTGTTTTTCTTTGCAGGAGAGAGTTCTCTGAGCTGCTGGAGAAGTTTGGCTCCCAGAGCAACACGGGCTCGGCGCGGAGTTCTCCCGTCCTGCATGGCGGCGGTGAGTAGCTCAGCATGCCTTTTGGGGGAAACCAAAAGCCCTTCTCTCTGCTGAGAAAGTTGTCTTTATCCCAGTGTTATTTTGAAGGAGTTATGACTTGATTTGCTGTAGGTGTTTGGGCGGAGGTTTGGAGGAAGAGAAGTCTTGCTCATCCTTATTGAGAGTGTTTAGTGCCTCCCCAGATGCAGCGCAGTGGCCACGTCCAGTCCTGCCTGCACAGAGGACGCACAAGTGAGGCAGCAAGAGATCTTTTGAAATCTGTGGATTCCAAAGCATTTCAGCAATCGTTCATTCAACGATCAGTGTTTTTCATTGGCAAGTGGAAAATGTTTAGTGAGATGCAACAAGGTGAACCCAAGCCAGGTGCCAACACATCAAATCAGGTGTGAGGAGGCAAGAAAGGTCGGACCAGATGATCTTTGAGGTCCCTTCCAACCTGGTATTCTGTGAAAGAAGGTGTCTCTCTGGCTTGGCATCCCACCAGAAGGCTGTCAAACCTTCCCCCATGGCCGAGGTAGGTAGGGCTGGCAGAGGGGTGACTGTCCCACGCTGGGATTGTGCTGAGCATGCTGAACGTTTCCTCTCCATGTCTTTAACTCCCGTGTGGTTTTCCCCCAAAACCTGGGAAAACAGTGACAGCTCTCAGCGGCAGAGCAGGGGAAGAGGGTGATGCTGGAGCATTTGCGTTCCCTGGACTGATTCTGATCTTTCTGTGCAGGTCGATACCTGGAAAGCACGTCCTCGGGCTCCTCCTCGCGCTCTCAGAGCCCGCTGCTGCTGAGCCCCGCCAATTCCCACAGCCCCTTCATCGGGAACCTGGCGCACCCCCCTCACGCACAGTATGTACGGGTCGTGTGGGGACGGCCCCACGGAGCCTGTCCCTTAGTCAGTCGTGAAGATACCATCAAATGTCCAACACTGTCTGAGGGAGTGGTAGATCCAGAGAATACTTCCAGTGTGTGAAAAACTGCTTTGTTCATCCTTTTATCTTCTATTCCGTTGTATCACCACAACGGTTAGGAGACCGTGGTGTCTACTAGAAGTCTTTGTCGTGGTGACAGCTTGGCTGCTCTTGGGAAGGCTTCCCAAGAGCTGCAAAGCTTCCCCGTTGAGGCAGTCAGTGGTTAACCACACCACTGCCCCTCTTCCTCCCCTCTGAAGCCCGGGGAGAAGCCGTGGCTTACAGCTGGCTGAGAGGACCCTGAGCATCACCTTTATAAACCATGTCGTGAGCGGAGTGTTTCTGTGAGGCCAGTGGTGCTTTCAGAAGGTGTTTCAGGAGCATGTTTTCCATTGCCCTGCTTCTGGCACGTTGACCTCGTGCAACGAGAGCACAAGCACTGCCCTCTCAATGCAAACACTCCCGACGCCCTTTGCTTTGGTGTCAACAGCGACAGCCTACAGACACCGCATCCTTTTGTCTCCAGAGCATCTCCTGGAGCAGGTGTTTTCATGTGGTCATCTGTCCCTTTCATATTTCGCAGGGTCAGAGGTTTGGACAGGCTGAGCTTGTTTTTCTACGGAGTCTCATCTCCAGGGTGCTTGGGGTTGCCCTTCTCAAGAGGGACAGCTGGAAGGGTGTCAGCAGTCATGGCATTGGGACCATTTGTCCCCAGGGCCTGCAGCTTCCCAGTCTTTGCCAGCGTAAACAAGCCAAGTCGCTGGTAAAGAGAATCAGACCTCGCTGCAGAACCAGTAAATCCTCTTGCTAAATACCAGCTCTTTATTAGGGATTTGCAGAGGACAAATATTTGGCACCAGAGGTTTAAGCTGCTTGCACGGAGTGAGAGACCCTCAGAGAGGAGAGGCCAGCTCTTCTGCTTGGCAGCTGGTCTGGGAAAAGTAGACCTCCTGGCTCTGCTGTTAACCCGCTCCAGGCTGTGATACAGGCTGGAGGGGAGCTGGCTTGGTGGCGTCCTCACTCTGCGTTGACCTGCTGTGCCATCTCCTGCTTGTCTCCAAGCCGGTGCCAGGCCCCAGTAGTCTCCTCCCGGGAGAGAAGACTCCATCTGAAATCCTGGACTGTGCAGAGCCTTGAGGTCTCTGAGATGTAGAGCCGCAGAGGAGTAACTCAGGCCATGTGCAGCAGGGTCTTCTCATGCATCCGGCTGCCATCCCTGGCCCATCCTTTCCTCTCACTGCAGGCTGTCCCCAGGCTGTGACCTCTGGATGCAGTGTCATCTGAGGTCCCGCCACCCCACTGAGCAACGGGACCCAGGTACGATTCAGTCTCACCATGGATAGTGTCTGTTATTTTGATTCAGAGGGTTTTAATACAACGTTTTTTTCGTGAGACTAAGACAGATGCTGCATGAATGCAGCCCCTTTCTCCTGGATGGCCAGCTGGTTCTCCTGGGGGTCTTCTGCTGCTGGTTTGGAGGGGAGCTGGCCACACGCTGCTCTGTCACTGGGGTGTCTGAGCACTGGAGATGGCATCAGGTACGCGCTGGTGTCACTGTGAGGCCTGGGATGCTCAGCTGTCATTGTGTCTTAAGTTATCAGACAGCACAAGGAGGACCAGAAACTGCAGACTGTTTGGTGAGTGGCTGCAGTGGAAATAAACTGGAAAGGGGAAAAGCCAGCTCCTTCCGTTAGGAGGAAAAGGCTTGTTGACCCTTTGATCCCACCAAATTCTTCCCCCAAAACCTCCCTGTTGCCATGCTGCCCACTGGCCCATGGCTGGCCAGTGAAACCTCTGCTCCCACAAGCGCTTACTGTAATTGCTGTCTCTCCCTCCCTGCACGAAGCCACCGGCCGTGGCCCAGTCGTGGTGGCATCTTGGGTCCTGCCTAACAGGCAGCTCATTGAGGGTTGACCTCTAACAAGGTCCAACCTTGTTACTGCTCCATTTGCAGTACATCCTTGACTGGGCGAGTCACCTCCACCACCGCCACAGAAGTAAATCACGGTGTGGTGGGTATTGTGATAGAGGCACTTCAGGGCACATTTCTTAGGGCATCTTGCAAGGTTTTGAGTCCAAACCTTGGCTAAGATGCAGTCAGCCGTGTATCCCGAGCTTCACTTGGATGTTTGTTAAGGGCTGCTTAATAGTTGACCAATCTGTAAATTGCTATCTGGTGATTTCACTGAATTTCACTGAATTTCACTGAATTTTTAGAGTTGGAAGGGACCATAGAGATCATCTAGTCCAACTCTCCTGCTGAAGCAGGATTACCCAGAGCTAGAGCATGTTACTCAGGACGGCATCCAGGCGGGTCTTGAAAATCTCCAAAGAAGGGGACTCCACA
>JAOXNO010000070.1:17707422-17719841 GCA_028565335.1 Limnodromus scolopaceus | reverse complement strand
CCCTGGAGGGGTTCAAGGCCAGGTTGGAGGGGACTTGGAGCAACGTGGTGTGGTGGGAGGTGTCCCTGCCCAGGGCAGGGGGTGGCACTGGATGGGCTTTAAGGTCCTTTCCCACCCAAACCATTCTGTGATTTTATGATTCGTTGTCACAAAGGAGACTCTCACCCTCCACTCTCCATAAATGCCTCTTTTGCTCTCAACCTCAAATGAAAACTTATTTACACTGAAGCTAAGCAGACCCTTTTTAGCAGTGCCTAAATATATTTCAAACCGCAAAAACGCGTCTCACAAATAAGCCAGGTCTATGAGTAACAGAAGCGTGGCCTCTCCTTCCCTCCTGACCGCAGGAGCCACAGCCTGGCTGTTAGCACCATGGTGGTGTCCAGCTGGTGTCCTGCAGCCATGTGGGTGGCATCCCAAAAAGAACTGTGCTGGGGGAGAGCACACACAACGGCTTCTCTAAAATATTCTTCCAGTTTTTAGCGGCTACAAGACCAGGGTATCTTCTAGGGAATGTCCTATCGCTCGTTGCTTCTAATCCAGTGACAATATTTTCCCCAGTCTCTCCTGAAAGAGGTGGAGAACAGCAAGAAGTCGATGGAAGAGGAGCTTCAGAGGCTGAACCAGGTTAGGGAAGAGATTGCTGGGGGCTTCAGGGGGTGTTGGTGCTTGGCAGCTGAGGGGGATGTGGTGCATTGACCAGAACTTCTCGCTGCTTCCAGAAAGCCCTGGGCTTCCTCTCCGAGAACCGGACGCTGCACAGCAAGCTGCAGATGGCAGAGGTGGTGCAGAGACAGGCTCACAGCGCGGAGCAGGACTACGAGGAAGTGATCCACTTGCTGGAAGCTGAAATTGCAGAACTCAAGATGCAGCTGGCGGGGAAGAAAGCAAAACACATCTCTGAAATAGAGGTAATGCAACCCCTCAGCCTGGGAGAAAACCCAAAACCCTCCTGACCCTTCTTCTCTTGGTTCCCCTCCTTGTTAACAAAGGAGAACATGAACGTAGCACATGCATCATTTGTTGGGTGTGACCACAAGGCCAGCACGGTCTCTGGTTCTATGTTATAACCTCTTTTCCACTGTCATGGTTTAAACTGAAAGACGGGAGATTTAGATTAGACGTGAGGAATAAATTTTTCACTCTGAAGGTGGTGAGACCCAGGTTGGCCAGAGAAGCTGTGGCTGCCCCATCCCTGGAGGGGTTCAAGGCCAGATTGGAGGAGGCTTGGAGCAACCTGGTGTGGTGGGAGGTGTCCCTGCCCAGGGCAGGGGGTGGCACTGGATGGGCTTTAAGGTCCCTTCCGACCCAAACCATTCTATGACAGTGGTTTTCTGTTTGTGGCCAATGTCATGAATTGCTGTTTCCAAAAACCAAGGCTGGAGCGTTACCATCACCTTTTTCTTCTTCCCCCGGCCCCGTCTCAGGAGGACATCCTGGAACTGAAAAGACAGTTGTCTCTGGCTGACGGCCAGCTACGAAAATCAGAAGTCTCACGGAAGCGCCTGGAGATCTGCAATAGGAAGCTGCTCCTCTTTGTGCAGGTGAAGTGCTGAACCACCCCCAGCGCCGGTGGCACCGCTGTGGCCTCTTTCCTTAAGCGTGATTTTGCAAGTCCAAATAACTTCCTGCTCCATAAGCAAGAGATTTATTTTATTTTATTCCATCTCATCCTAAAAAGGCACTGTCTGTTGGTTGGGAAACTAGGGAATGAACTCAGATATATTCATATACCTGTGGGCCTTGTAAACACCGTGGTGCAGGCTGTGCCTGGTGGCTCTGCTGTCCCCAGTTCACCGGTCCCCGCTGGCTGAGGCTGCTCCAGGAACTCTGCTCTCGAAATCGTGTCTTTTAACCTCCCCTTTGGATAACTGGCTGCTGCTTCTCTGCACAAAAAAAAATGTGAACTCGGAGAGCGGTTTTGCTCTTCCAGTGCTTTTTTCCCCCCTTAGATTTCCTGCAAAATCGCACACAGAATTGCTTTAGTCTTTTAATTGACTGTTCTTCCACTTCACTACCTGTATCAGGGACACAAGCTTGTGTAATTAGTAAATGGGTCAGCTGGGATCACTAGTATCCAGTGTATCTGCCACAGCAACCAGTAGCCCGTCCCAAGAGCTCTCGAAATCAATAGGAAACAGTGGAGCGAAAGGAAGCGCCGATGCCGCGTGTCTGCTTCAGAGAAGGACTGGGCTTCAGGAATGGATTTGACTTGGCCCCATGGTCAAACATCATGGGATTTTGACCACTGGAGCAAAATATCTTCTTTTTTTTTTTTAATACATCCCTCAGTAGTGTTTGAGAATTCACTAACCGTGCATGGTAAAGGAGAGCTTCCACGTGCGGGTACAATCCAGAGCCCAGGGATCGCTGGTAGCGACGATCGAGGCTCGCTGAAACGTAGCCTGCAAAGTTGCTCTTTGGAAGAGTATTTTTATGTTGCATTTCGTATATTTTAGTGTTGGTATTAAAAGGCATAATTTAGATGTGTCTGTACATTTGCATAGGCTGCGAATGTTCCTTGAGTTGCAAAAGGCCTTGAGATATTCGCTTCAAGGGCAATGAATAAGCAGAAGCTGATTACTGCCATGTTAAATCTGATCACCAGGAAAAACCCACGGGGTTTGTTCTCAGGAATTATTCATTGCTACAAGTTTAAACCTTTTTTTTTTTTGTTTTTTTTTGTTTTGCTGTTGCATGGCAGAACGTCCACAAGGTCCTGAGCTCACCCAGACATTTCCCAGATGAGAAAAGGTAGGAGATGGCTTCTGGGAATCTTGAACAGGAACATGAAATGTCCTTTTCTGCCCTTTCTCCGGGGAAGGTGATTCACACATAACTTACCCAGAGCTTCTAAACATCCTGTCGCTTTGGAATTGAAACCCTTGGGGAAAGACGATCTGGAGGCTGCTGGTGGATTGGGACCTGGGGGCGGGGGGGATTGGCCTCCATCCAGGCTTTTTTGGGGAGGGAGTAGATAAAACACTCCTCTGGGTAAGTTGCTCGTTAGCAGAGAGCCTACGCAGGTTGTTTCAAAGAAGCAGAGTTTTGACCCACCTGGTTTTCACAACATATTTCAGTTTTCGGCTGCAAGATCATGTCCTTTTTTAGTAGCAGTTACAGAAAGTGGTAAAGCGTAAGCAAAGAGCTAGTGGGGGTCTTGGTTGCAGAAATGGAGTTCAGGGTTCTGGACTCCTCTTCAACCAGAACCTGTCTCCTAGCACTTGGGAGAAAAATACGTCAGAAGTTTATGTGTGTTTTTAATTGATTAAGTCATTGAAAGGTCACTGTCCCATTGACAATGATCATCTCCTTTAAAAATGCCAGTTTTTAAGAATGATTGAAAATAATTTTTAAGTTTCCAAGATGGTAACTTCTAATATAATGAAGGAAAACTATTTTTGAGAAATTCTAAAGAACGCATTGATATCTGTCTGTAACACAACGATGCAAGTCTGTCTAAGAGGGAGTCTCCTGGGCTGCTGAGCGATCGAGACTCGATTCCCCCTGAACACCCAGAATTTACATAAAATATCCTTCATGAGAGGCTGGCCAGGATTTTCAATGACCATTCCATGATAGAAGTATTGATGGCACTTTCCATATTTATAAGAGTCAACAGTGAAACAGAAGAGGATAAAACAGACGCAGTCTCAGATACATCTCTTCCATCTTCAGATCTGGTTGACCTTTTGCTATCAGAAGCTAAAGAACTGTTAGCGCCAATCCTCTCCAACAAGGACGGTAAGAACTAAATTAGCTGGAGAAACCTGAATCCAAGCAAGTCTGGAGGGTGTCTGTTAGTGCTATTTACAGTTTCCACCACCTTACGTATTTTTTGCCATACCAGTTAAGCCTCCCATACGTGTACCCGATTCCCTCACGCTAACGGGGATGCAATTGCCCTCCGTGTATCCATGTGACTCATCTCTGAATCTGAAATGCAGACTCGCTGTGTAAGGAGTCGGAGGGTGTGACTCGTGCCCAGGGCCAGGGGAAAGGCATTTATCCAGGGAGGGAAAAAAACCCCAACAGGCAGGAGGATGGTTTCACAGAATCTGGTGGGAAGGGACTGCTGGAGATCAGCAGTCAAATCTTCTGCTCCAGGTAGGACCATCAGGCCAGATGAGACCTGCAGTGGGTTCAGCGAGCTCTGCTTTCAGCCTCCAAGGATGGAGATCCCCAGCCTCTCTGGGTAACGTGCTCCTGAGACACCTTATGCTCCATGAAAAAAGATTTTCCCAGCATCTAGTCTGAACTCCCCCAGGTGCCATCTGCGGCCGCTGCCCCCAGTTATATCGTCTGCCACTGCCAGCTTGGCTCCAATGTCTGCGCGATCACCCTTGAAGGAGGAGAGGGTGCTGCAAGGTTTCCTCTCAGCCTCCTCTTTGCCAGGCTGAACAAGCCCCAGCTCCCTCAGCATCCCCCCGGCCTCTCCCTGTGGGTTGTGAGCCCTAGGGCTCCCCTTGCTGGACCCCGTCCAGTTTCTCAACAGCTTTAAACCAGGGATCCAAATCTTCCTTACGCCATCCGGGCATGACGACAGCAATGCTGAGCAGAGGCCAACAGTCATCTCCTTGTTTCCTTGGGGTACAAACCAGCCTGGACTTCCTTCCACTCACACGTCTGTGGCTGGGAGAAAATCAAAGAGGCATCAAGCTCCATGGGAGTCTGAATTAACTGTCCCACTCTGGGACTCTGAGCTTAATAATGGGCCATAAGCGTTTCTTGGCAGCAGTTATTTGACCCCGCTTGTCTCTTTCCATGCAAAAAGAGAGTTTCTGATCTCCTGGGTGTCACAACTGGGTGAGCGTACGGCCCCAAAGAGGTGCCCAGCCTTTACTCTTTGACGCTCTTCACCAACCAGACATGGCCACGGTCCAGCATCGTCTTTGTCTCACAGCCCAAGACACAGGGGAAGTAATTGTAACCTTTAAGGAGCACCTCTGATATATATGAGCGTGTCAGCATTTTCAGAGTTCCTGCATCATTTAAATGTGCATTATCATAATGTAGCAGCGCTGCTTGCGCCGGGCACGTCTCCTAACCCTGCACTTACTCTTGGCTGTGTGCTTACATTTGCAGCTTTGCCACCTGAGAGGGACCAGTGCCTGCCTGCTGAAGGAATCCCAAATTACAAGGAGTAGGTGTCAAAACCGCCGTGGTCTGTAATTTTGACAATACACATACTGAAAAATCCTGTTTGTCTTGTTGGGGGTTTTTTAAATCAAAATTGTTGCTTGACGACTTTTAACCAGATAATCTAGTAGAGGTCTCCAGATGGCCATGTCAGAGAAATATGTCCCTTCCTAGACAGCAAGAGATTTCCTGCCCCGCGTGGTGTGAATTCCTGGAGCTCTCTTTTGTTTTCTAAAACGTTCATTTTCCTTCAGGCCAGATGGGAATTTACGGTTCTATGGCTTGTTCTAGCTGGCATTTGTATAGACCACTGAGTTCTTACGAAGGGCAAAAGCATCACTGAACATGTTCATCTTTTATGTTGTGGTATCAAGATGCTGGGAAGTCCCAGCCAAGGAGAGCAAAACAACATGGGTTTGTTTGGACCTTCAGTATCTAAAGAATTTCCCTAAAAGCTCTTGAATAGATTACATTTGACAGAGCCATGTCCTAAAATATCTGCTTAAAGGGCACTTTGAGACCTAACTGTTTACTACCACCATCTTAGCTGGTCACCTTGACTCAACCTGTAGATCTGCCAGCGGAGTTTTGCAGTTGAGATTTGCAAACCATGACTTTAAGGTTATGAAAAGCATTTTCAGACAAAGCAGATGGCCCGTGCAATCCACTAGCCGTGCAAGATCCGTGGCCTCCTCTTTGCTTTCCTAAATAATCGGTGTTGTCTTCATGTTACCCCCTGTGTCCTTCTCCCAAACTCTGTAAAACGTATCTCTCGTTTCCAGCCATCTTCATCAGAAGACCACGTGGCCCCCTCCTTCAAGCTCGAGCAAGAGTGATGAACCGAAGCCACCGAGTCCCACCAACGAACAGCCAAAGAAGCCGACATAAATCTCCCGTGGCGTCCTTGTGCTCCAAACTGGGACTGTCCATCACGCAGCTGCTGCTGTGCTGGGAGATGGGAAGAGGGCACCACGGGACCTTCAGCTTCCAGGCAAACCAGACTGAGAAACAAGCTTTCTACCACCAGACTCATTCTTCCAAACCACCCAAGACTTTTTCAGCGACCTCCCCTGCACATCTACCTCCGAGTTATCATACACAGCTATTTGCTCACGGTTTTGCAGCTTTATAGGAAAAACATTCTCACGAGGCTACAAGGGCCTGGATTTCACTGGCAGCCTTTTAGAGCCTGTATTCTGGGTAGTAAGAGGAGCGTGAACTCCCCCAAGGAACTCAGGGGTCTTCAACGGGTTCCTTTCGGTACCAAAGTGTATTTAGTGACTGATCAAAGCAGCTTAATCCATAGCATCCTAGCTGTCTTGGGATAGGTTCTGCTCTTTTTATTCTTTTTGTATAGCTTATCCCAGCTGCAATGCTTGGAATGGAAAGCACCGTCTTTTGGAGAAGGAGCCAGCCATACGCTACGGGTGAGGATGTACCGCTGGACACCGAGCGCTCCCTGGAACGCCAGGGGGGACATAGTGACAATATTTCGGTAAAGGCCTGCGGTGTCACTGGGAAACTAGATACGGGTGATGCAAGAGCATGTGTGGTTAGCAGGGAAGGGGGCAGGGATCTGAGATGAACACAAGGTCCGGAAAATAAAATGGAAACGCTGCTCACAAGGTGTTTGCTTTCTGGGTTCTGGTCGCGGTTGCTGGGCTCAGCATCTCCCGGACAAACACCGGGTCCGGTTTTTCCTCCCTTTTATTTCGGCAGGTGGTAGCAAGACGCGCTGAGAAGTTGCAGGAAAATGGGGTACGTTCTGGTTTTTACACAGAATTGTTACAATTACTTCAAATCTCCTTTTGTTGGGGGGTTCAAAGCACGTGGATCCTTTATAAGGCCAAAATAAAGGCTTAGGAAAAACCATGACCCTCCCCGATATCTGCTGTACTCGGAGCCATCACCGCTCAAACAGGAGCTGTGGGGTGGAACTGCACATAAATAAGCAGTCTGAAATTTTGGTTAAACTTAATTTCATAGCTCAGGGTAAATTAAATCTTTTCAGTGCATGCCTCAGAAAATAAATGAAAGCACTCCTTTTAAAAGGAAACATAATTCTTTGGACCACTCAGAAGGAATATTCCCAGGAAGGAGATACTTTCAAAAAATATTAATATTGGGATACTCTATGGTTAATAGGTTCCCCGGTGCTCTGATGTTTTGATGGAATGATAGTAAATACTGGCGTTACTTGTGGGTTTAGCCCTATGGCTTTGTCCTCATCTCATGGCTTCTATAGACAGGGCAAAGCTGCCAGAAGACAGGTAAGAGGCACCCGGAGCTAAATCCAGTCTCACCAGTTTGGTCTACCCTGTCTCTGGAAAAACCTCCCTGGTTCCCCTGGGGTTGCTGTGGCAGATACTGGTCTGCTCCCAGCAGGGTGTTTTCCAGAGCGCTTGGCTGGAGGTTGCACCCTCGGGAGATGTCTCCAGCCACTGCTCACCAGAGACCAGTACAAACAAGATTTGGGGAAGTAGCAGGTCTTCAGCTCTACTGTGTCCTCACGTACACCCAACGGCACCTGCAAAGGGACAAGGCATGGGGCAAACAGAACTATTTAGGCCAAACTTTAAACCTGTGGAGTTAAAACCAGGAATTTTGCTACCAACACCAAGAATCATGGCATTTTCTCAAAGGAGGAGTATTGACCTCCCCTTCCCTGAGCGCTGGAAGGGCACAGCCCAGTCCTGTCCCAGCAGGGATCGGGTACGTGCTCTGAAAGAGAATATACTGGATGCTGCTCCACAGCCAAGTGATTTGTATTTTAATGTCCCAGGAAAGGAGATTTTGTATAAAAGTATCACAGTGGGTGAGGGCTCGGATGAGACAAGCGCAAACTGCTGATGATAAGACATGGCAAAGGGTGGAAACGGCGAGGTGCCGGCCCAGGGCTGCTGTATTTTGTGTATCCTGAGCCGTCTGCCAGCAAAAGCACCGCAAAGAGGGGTTTTTTAAAAAGCCCAGACAGTCCTGTGCTCTCCGTTTACTGGCGACCTCTTTGGAAAAGAAACCCTCCAGGTTCCCACCAGCCACAGGAGATGCTCACACTGAGCAAGGATCAGGCATTGTGCGCGTTCCAGAGTGGTCGTATTTAATTTAACTAACTTCCATTATTTTCTTTGAATTTATCGTGTTCCTTTCGCCTCTGTTTCAAGCACCGCAAGACTTTCCGTTCTCTACATAAAGTTAGTTACTAAATGCTGCCTTTCCAGAGCAATGTCGAAAGCTCAGATGGGATGAGAGTCGTGCTCCTGGAGGTGATGTGGGTTTCGGTGACCCGGAATAACCAACCTGTGTCACGCTTTACTCCCGGGCACGCGGAATTCGGCAGAACTCGGCGAGTCACGGGGGTGGCGTCTCCTCACAGAGCTACCGAGAGGCCAAAAGGGAAATGAATAAAGGAACAAACAGCACGGAAAGAGAAGTCGCAGAATATATCATTTAAACAGGGTGCATTTTATTTACGCGGGGTCTGCCTGGCGCTCGGGCAGAAAGCTGAATTCTGTCTTAATTTGCAATATTACTGCTTGCTTGTAAGGTTGTGGAGATGCGCTGCTGTCGCAACGGGCTGTCTCAGAAATAAGGAGGAGAAAGTGGAGTATTTCTGATAAAAATGAGTCCTGCCTGGTATCGGACCTTTGCGAGTGGATAAGATGGACAATGGCAAGCATTTCATGAGCCACTGCTCATGGGAAAATGCAAACAGTCCCCTTAAAAAGACATAATAGACCACCTTCAACACATTGTGTGTGTATAAACTCATAAAGATGCCTCAGTGGGGTCCTGGGAGGTTTGGGGGCTAAATATCACTGATGCGATGGTTTTATTCTGTATTTTTCTTACGCAAAGCAGAAATCCAGTTCTTAACTGTTGGTGGGACAGAGGTTGGGAGAGCTCTTTCCCCAAGGAAATAAAACAAACCAAGACATGACTCTCTATTTTAACAGCAGCAGGGAAAGGGAAGGTTGGGCAGGTGGCCACCTCGGCATTATCTCCCAAGGTGAATGTCCCAGCGAGCCATTAGCAGGGTGTTTATCTGCAGTCTGATGGCTCCGGTAACGGAATCTGCTGTAAATGTGCCGGACTGGAGCTCATTAGGTCTCCAGTTTCGTCTCCGCCGGTGATCTCTGCCATCTCACTGCGTGACCTTGGGCAGCACGTTTCATCTCGGTTCTGCACCAGAAAGAAAACGGGGCTGACGGTATCAGGTTCTCCGAGCAGGATGGGGAAGGCAAAGCCCTTGGGACCCACCAGATGTGGGGTGTAATCTTCGGGCACAAAGGATCTGGCGAAGGTGGGGTATGATGTACGGCTGGTCTGCATTTTCCGTGAAAAAAAACCTCAATATTTTAACTTTTGCTTGGCTCTCAAACCAAACAGACCCAACTTTTGCTTAGCTTTCGTGAAAGGGAGCTGGGTTAAGTGCTAAAAGGTTTTCTCCTCAGTGACGTAGAGGTAGAGCAGAGCCCTGAGCGGTGCTGGGGAGCAGACTGGCCTGTCTCTACTGCAGAGAGAGACCTCCTCCTTCTCCCGGCTCCGCTCAGTGACACGGGCTGGACTGGAGCCCAGTTCTAGAGAGTGGAAATACTCTTCCAGCTCGCTTTAACTGTGGCTCGTATTAAAAAAAAAAACAAAAAAAAAAACAGGTGAACTTTGCTGCTGAATTTTTAAAGAGGCTCTTTAATGTTTAAACGGTGCTGATTTTCTAAGGGTTGTTGAACACGTGTGAGAGAGGGCTGGGGAGGACCTCAGCGTGAGGGTGCAGAGAGGACCCGGCTGGCTGCGGGATGGTTCCTTTCTGCCGCACCGTGATCTCCCTCCTGCACGGGGCTGAGGCCACCTCAGCACCTCTGAGACAGACCCCAGGATTTTCGGCGACCACAGTGTTTCCACAAACTTCCTTTGCAGCTTCTTCGGAGGTCAGCTGCTTTCAGAATAAGGGAAATGGCAATAACACCACCACGGACAACCCCTACAAGTTTTTTTTTTCTGCACATGATGCACCAGTTCACTTGAATTTCAGATGAGTTTTTCGAATTTACGCCCACAGATGAGGCACGAAAGTTGAGAGGAAGAGAGAGTTTGCAGTGAAAAGCCCTCGGTAATGGGGGAAGTGGTGGCTGAATGGTATCTCCAGACCAGATGTCCTTCCTGGCAGACGTTCTCCTCTCTAACTGCAGAGTCTGGCAGGAGCTCCTGGGGTGAGAACTTCTTTCTGAGCAGCTCCCACGAGAAACTCTGAGGGCAGAATGCCAGCCCGTGAGGCAAGCGCTCAGGCCTTGGAGGTGGAAAGAGAGCAAGAGACTTCGTGGCCCCTGGGAACGCCGGGGGAGAGTTGGCTCTGTGTCAGGGGAAAAGGTAGCCCACCCACACTTCCAAGAAAGACATTGAGGGGCTGGTGTGGATCCAGAAAAGAGCAACGGAGCTGGTGAGGGGTCTGGAGCACAAGTCTTGTGAGGAGCGGCTGAGGGAGCTGGGGGTGTTCAGCCTGGAGAAAGGAGGCTGAGGGGAGACCTTCTCGCTCTCTCCAACTCCCTGAAAGGAGGGTGTAGCCAGGGGGGGTTGGTCTCTTCTCCCAAGGTGATGGGACAAGAGGAAACAGCCTCAAGCTGTGCCAGGGGAGGTTTAGGATGGATATTAGGAAAAATTTCTTCACCAAAAGGGTTATTAAACCTTGGAAGAGGCTGCCCAGGGCAGTGGTGCAGTCGCCATCCCTGGAGGTATTTAAAAGACAGGTAGACACAGTGCTTAGAGATATGGGTTAGTGATGGCTTTTGTCAGTGTTGGGTTGACGATTGGACTTGATGATCTGAAAGGCCCCTTCTAACCCAGGCAATTCTATGATTCTATGACACTGGAAAATGCCAAGGTGACCTTTTGGCAGCAGGAGAAAACATACGTTGGAAAACATATATTCAGGGCTGCCCAGCAGAGGACAGGATGGGGCTCTGCTCTGACTCCACAGGCTGCAGCCTTGAGGGCTGTGACATTTGATGGCTCTGTGGGTTCGCTGTTTGCAGAGCAGCGACAGGCTGGTCTCCTTGGTCTGAGGTAGCAGAACATTTCAGGAAATATTGCTGATCAGAAACAGGACCACAGCTTCCTGAAATGCCTGCCCAGATAAGGGGACGCACTACAGCTAAAAGCGATAAGGAGGCAGGAAAAGAAAAAGCAGTTAATGTGAGCATGATGTTTTTGAGTAACGTCATGCAAAGTGGCAGCTGGGCCTGAGGGAGACCTTGAAAGGAGGCTTTGAAGGTGCGAAACCTTCCCCAACTGGTCTCCCACATCCTTCTCCATCACTCCTTGGTGCCACGTGCTCCTCCTGCCCCAGGACCCGCTCATCAGCTCTCTCTGCCACCCCACAGGGGCTGGGGCGTCTTCTCCTCCAGGACAGCCATGTCCTCAAGGGCTTGATGGTGACACGTCTGCTACAGCCTCACGGTTTGACCAACAGGGTCTACTCTCCCCACGCGCCCCAAAGCACAGGGCAAGCGCCATCTCCCCAGGGGTCACGAAACAGCTTAATAGAGTTTCAAAGCTGATAGGAGAAAGAGAGATGGTAGGAGAACTGAGAGACGAGGACGTTCCCCAGCATCCTCCTCGACACCTCTGAGCTAGATCATCGCCTTTTGCCTCCTGAGGAGAATTCAGTTACAGGGATGTTTGCTCCAAAATTGAGCTGTGTAATAAATCGCACGATAAATCAAACCTCCCTGCAGTGCAATGGTAGGAGTTTAAGGACTGCCTCGGTTCGTGAAGGCCTGATCCGCCCCGTGACCAGCGGGGCCGGGTCTTGTGTGGGAGCTGTGGCTGGTTTGAGGTGAAACAGAACCAATTTTCTCTTCAGTAATTTTACTTTGCAGCTAAGCCTCTTCTAGCTCCGTGAACTCCCTGATGAACTCCCGGCGTTATTTTATAGGTTACAACCACCGGGGTTGCAACACCACTGTGGTAAAAACGGTGGTAAATCCTGTGGTAAATTTTGTGGTAAATTCTGTGGTAAATTTTGTGGTAAATATTGTGGTAAACCCTGTGGTAAATCCTGTGGTAAATTTTGTGGTAAACGCTGTGGTAAAACCCCCCAACGCGCCCCCCGGGACCCCGTCCCGCTTTCCCGAGGCCACCGTGTCCCGCGCCCCGCCTCAGCCCCGCGCGGCGCCATGGCGGCGGCCGGCGCACGTGCGCGGGGGCGGGGCCACCGCCCCGTTCTTCCCTCTTCCCCTCCCGCCCTCCTCCTCCGCCCCCGCAGCACAATGGACAGCGCTCTGCGG
>JAOXNO010000070.1:17681695-17692448 GCA_028565335.1 Limnodromus scolopaceus | reverse complement strand
GGCCTCCTCTGGCCCTGCTCCAACAGCTCCATGTCCTTCTGCTGTTGGTGGCCCCAGAGCTGGAGACAGCACTTGGGGGGGGGGGTGTCTCAGCAGAGCAGAGGGGCAGAATCCCCCCCTCACCCAGCTGGCCACGGTACTGGGAATGGAGCCCAGGGTGCAGGGGGTTTCTGGGCTGCCAGCGCACGTTGCCAGTGAATGTTGAGCTTCTCATCCATCAACACCCCCTATTCCTTCTCCTCTGGGTTGCTCTCAGTCCATTCTCCACCCAGCCTGGGTTTGATTAACCATCATCAATTGTTACATCTCAGCCAGCGTGGATTTTTTTTATTTTTATTTTAAACTGCGAAGCACAGTGACCTGCACTTGTTTGACCCTGAATTATGGTCAATTTGTATAAATTCTCATAGCAGCTTCTGGCAAGGACAAGTTGTCCTTCCAACTAGGCATTACTCCATAAGCCAGCCTTTTTGATTTGGGGGTGATTCACTGAGCATTGAGTGTGTGATGTGACACTTGATTGCTGTGTTTTGCTCTTCAGGGTATTAGTCACCTGAGATATCTGCTTCCTTGCCTTCACGTTTTGGTGTCTCTTTCTGCCATGGGCTATGACAGATGTGTCCAACCAATTGGCCATGGCTCCTGGAGAAGGCATCGCTTCATGGCTATTTGTAAAGGCAAAGGCACAAACGTTGGTCTTGTTGTGACTTGAACTGCTCCACCACCAAGTTCTTCTCCCTGGTAAGGCGAGGAGAAAGCTGTAGCAGAAGAGACCGAATGGGGTATTGTTTCTTCTCAGACAGGAGGTTGGGCATGTTGGTAGCTTCCCGAGTTAGCTTTGTGCAGCTGCAGTTTGGGAGGTTTGCAGTGTCACTCGGTTGTGCCTGTATTGTAATAGACAGCTGCTGCTCCCTCAATTGTTCCTTTCACCAAAAGCTGAAGAAATGAGGCAAATTATTGGCTGTGGGCCAGGCAGAGATAACACTGGGTCAATGTTCCCAGCCTGGTTACTGTGGTCCAGTGGACTCCACACTGGCAAATCTTTTTCTTTTTTACAGCAAAAGTGTTTTTTCTCAGACCCCAAAGACTGTTTCTGCTACTCTGCAGATGCTCTGCACCTCCTCAAAACGCAGTTCCCTTTTCTCTGCCTTCAGAGCCTTTCTCCACCCCAAATATCCATTTGATCTCTCCCCACTCTCAGTTATTCCACAGGTATTTTATTTTGCACTGCCATGGCTAGCGAGGAGCAAGGTATGTGTTCTAGTGATTGCAAAGGAAGTGGGTTCTTGTGTCTGGTGAACAGGTATGCGGACCCTGCAGTTCTCTTCAGCAGTTAGACTGAATAGCAGGAGGGACTGCAAGATGACATAATTACTTTTTCCTAAAAGGACAAAATCTGGAGAGAGACCATAGAATTGTCTAGGTTGGAAGGGACCTTTAAGATCATCTAGTCCAACCATCAACCTCACTCTGATAAAAAAAACCCATCACTAAACCATGTCCCCCAGCACCATGTCAACCTGTCTTTTGAACACCTCCAGGGATGGTGCCTCAACCACTTCCCTGGACAGCCCATTCCAAGGCGTAATAACCCTTTCCGTGTAAAAAACTTTTCCTGATATCCAGTGTGAACCTCCCCTGGTGCAACTTGAAGCCATTTTCTCTTGTCCCATCACCTGTTCTTTGGGAGAAGAGACCAACCCTCCCTGGCTACACCCTCCTTTCAGGGAGTTGGAGAGAGCAAGAAGGTTTCCCCTCAGCCTCCTTTTCTCCAGGCTGAACACCCCCAGCTCCCTCAGCGTCTCCTCACAAGATTTGGTGCTCCAGACCCCTCACCAGCTCCATTGCCCTTCTCTGGACCCACACCAGCCCCTCTATGTCGTGTTTTTTTTTGGTTTTTTTTTGTGGTGAGGGGCCCAAAACTGGACACAGCCCTCAAGGTGGGGCCTCACCAGTGCCCAGTACAGGGAGACCACATCCCAAGTCCTACTCACCACGCTATTCCTGATACAGGCCAGGATGCTGGTGGCCTTCTTGGCCACCTGGGCACGCTGCTGGCTCCTGTTCAGCCAACAGTCGACCAACACCCCCAGGTCCTTTTCTGCCAGGCCAGAAGAGAAGACTCAGGGGGCATCTGATCAATGCCTATAAATACTTAAAGGGTGGGTGTCAGGAGGATGGGGCCAGTCTTTTTTCAGTGGTGCCCAGTGACAGGACAACAGGAAATGGGCACAAACTTGAATATAAGAAGTTCCACCTAAACATGTGGAGGAACTTCTTTCCTGAGGGTGGCAGAGCCCTGGAAGAGGCTGCCCAGAGAGGTGGTGAAGTCTCCTTCTTTGGAGACATTCAAACCCTGCCTGGACACGTTCTTGTGCAACCTGCTCTGGATGACTCTGCTCTGGCAGGGGGTTGGACTGGGTGATCTCCAGAGGTCCCTTCCAACCCCAACCATTCTGTAATTCTTTGTTGTCTGGCCTATGTGTGAGCTGCTGTTTTCCAGAGTCATGGGATTAACTGGGGCAGCCTTCTCCTAGGGCAGGGTTTCCAGTTACACTTCTTGCGAGTGTGATGAGGGCATGTGGAAGGAGTGGAATGGGACAAACAGTCATAAATAGTTGCTAAATGTTCTGGTATTCCAGTGGCCTACAAAGGTGTCCACAGCTTTCGCTGCCGGAATGCTGAGAGCCTCATAACAAGGAATGGGTGGCCTGGAGAGACCTGCTCCAGTGGGAGGTGTCACTGCCCAGGGCAGGGGATTGGAACAAGATGATCTTCAAGGTCCCTTCTAACCCAAACCATTCTATGATTTTATGTCCATGCCGGAATAGAAAAGAATAGGAAGGGAGAAGAGGGTAAAGGCTTTGATCTCAAGAGAGCACAGGTGGTAGGTTGGCATCTGGAGGATTGGGAGAGGACAGGTGGAGGCACAAGTACAAAGTATTAAACTTGCCTGAGAAGATTAATATGCTGGCAACTGCAGGCACCAGAGAGCAGGTAATAAGGGACACCTCCCCTTATGTTCTGTGACCCTTGAGAAGAGGGCAGTATTCTAGGAGGGGATAGCTGGGAGCATCCCGTGGCAGAGCCTGACGACCATCTGTGGATTCCTATCATAACAAATCAAGCTTTTTAAAGCAATGAGGTTGCTTTTGTTGTGTGAACTTGTGTGGATTGGTGTTGGGAACAGTCACTTGCCATGAGAAATTTTCTATTTGTCTAAAACGTTTTAGCTTTTCTTGCGATCAGGAGAAAAAAGTTCAGGTGGAGGCCTCGCAGATACAGGAATTTCTCTGAGAAACGTGGCAAAGCAAGGAGATGATTACTCAGGGATGTGGAGAGGATGAATTAAGACCTGTGTTTTGTTTATGGCTAGAACTCCCGCTGGTTGTCTGCTTGCACTTCCCTCCTGACACCAGAGCAATAAGATAATCTGAAATAACTTCTGTTCCGTTCAGAGGTCTAGGAGCAGGAGATATGGAATGTGTCCTTAAGTGCCCGAGCTATTTTAAGAGCAGGTATTATTCACAGCACCCGGGTTCACGAATACGTACAGGGGCAACCAGCCTTCAAACTGCTGGGGTGGTGGAGAACGTGGCCACCCGTCAGCGTGCCCATGGCACCATGCGTGTGCTGCCAATGAGCTGCTCTTGGTTGTTTGTTATCACATGAATATTTTCTTTTGTGGTAGATAATTCTTTCATGAGTGTTTATGTTTTTATATGCTTTATAAAATGGTTGTGCGTTGCAGAAAATGGCAGAAGTTCATGGAGGGTGGGCTCATCCATGGAATGACAGCAAAAAATTCCTATCACCAAAGGGATGAAGCTCAGAGCACAGTGGAAAAGGGAGCAGGCGTTCTCCTCCCGTCACACCTGTAGTTGAATCCTGAGCTGCTTGTGCAGCTTTAGCTGGTGTTGCTCCAATTAGATATTTCCAATAGCGTCCCAACATGCAAGGCATTTTTCAGAAATCCGAGGTAAACATTCCATCCTGCAAAGATCTTGCAATGTAATGAGAGATGGAGAAGTTTGGGAAAGAGGAGCAACAGTAGGTAGCATTTATGCAAGTTAACTTTGTTTGCTGCAAGTGCCGTGGAAAGATGGGTTTTCACTAGAGCTAATAAAAGGGCTGTGGATAAAAGGCTTTTCAGAGGGATGAGGGTTAGTTAAAACAAGGAAGACTTCAGAATCAGGATGGAATTGGTTTAGAAATGGATAAATCAAGGCAAAGTGAGTAGCCAGTAATTACCCTTGATAGCCTAAGGCAATTAGACAACTGTTGGATGCATCACAGTTTTAAGGTGTATTAAATATTATTAAATGGTTTCTTCATGGAGGCTGTATGTCTGACTTGAATTGTGTTATCCCTGGGTCAAGTCTTTAGTAGAAATCAGCAGAGCTGTGCTTGCTTTTGCCAAAGATCAGGTTCCTGATGTCCGAGTTATTAGGAGTCCCTTCCCAGTACTGTTTAACAACAAGCTTTTGTTTCTAATTTGTGTGGAAAGAAGAGTTATATAAAGACATGCTTAACTTGATGACTGACATGAGCGGATGCCAGCTCTCTTCATAAATATTTTATTTTAACTTCAGCCCCTGCATTGGCTCCCCTTTTCCCAGAGGTGAAGGGCATCTGTTTTGTTGGACTTTCACTATAAGGGCATTAATTAATTTGGAAGGAGTTAAAGTTAATCCTAGCCAGAAGCTGGAACTCGCTTTGTTTTCACTTCCAGGCCTATGAGAAGCGCTTTCCTACGTGTCCAGAGATCCCAGTCTTCTTGGGAAGTGAAATCCTGTACGAATCCAGAAGTGATGACGGAGCCATACATATCATTGAGCGGAGCTGCAAACTGAATGTGGATGCTCCTCGGCTGCTGAAGAAGGCAAGTGGGAGGCAGAGTCATGGGGTTTTTGCCTGACTAAGATTAATAAAGTCTCCTAAAGTTTCCTCTTTCCCCTCCTCCTCAGATTGCAGGGGTAGAGTATGTTTTCTTCATCCAGAAAAACACAGTGAACTGGAAAGAGCGAACTCTGCGTATCGAAGCCCACAACGAGACTTTTGCCAACCGTGTTGTCGTCCTCGAGACGTGCAGCTACTCAGTAAGTGCCTTCTTCCTTCTTCCCTGTGAAGGAAGTCTTGAAAGTCAAGCACTAAATACAGACTGAAGTTGTTTGAATGAATTTGAACACTGGACCAAAGCATTCCATGGTTAGATACTCTATGATTAGGACTGGAAAAGCTGTTGGGTCTCAGGGTACGGGCTTTTTTCCAGTGCTTTTGTAGGGTTTTAGAAACCTTTTTGGGACGATTGTGATTCTCTGGTTGGGGTGGTAGGCCCCAGAGCGAGAGCAGATGGTGCTTCAGAGCTGCTGGTGTTCCCCAAGTTTCTTTTTGGTTGAAATTCAAGTTCATAAAAACATCTGGAGCTTGGGTATGTATTTAGAACTGGATATTTAGAAGGAAACCCTTAATACTTATTATGATGAGGGCCAGAGGGAAGTCTGGCAATTAATTTTTTCCCCAAATAAGTGAAAGTTTTAAGACATTGTCATGATATTCATGCTCTAAATATTTGGAGAAAGGTGTTGAGCCTTATTTGTGGCCTGAGACGTCTCCCTTTGTGGCTGCATCTTCAGCAACAGTGTCCCATTTCGCTGTAGTTGTGCTATTAGGGCTCAGTCACCATTAAATAGCTTCATCTGTTTCGGGAAGCAATCAGATATTGCTTTTTGTTCCCTAAACAAAAGCCCAGATCCTGTTACTTACCTGCCCTTTTGGCAACTGGACAACAGCTCAGCATCTTGGGAGTAAGCAAACTGGACCTGGCTTCTGTTTGAAGCAAGACAAAGAGTTGAAAAGCTATTAACGTTTTGGATGGTGAGGATGTTTCTTGAGCCAGAGATCGCTTGGTGGCTACGTGGGGCTTCCTAAAAAACTACAGTAAATCAAACTTCCATCCTTGTGAAAGGCGCTGACAGATCTGAAATGCTCCCAGGTCAGCTCTGGAATGGCTCGGCCGTTGTTGCACTTGCTGATTTTTGGCTGTGATGCCTCCGGCTCGCGTCCTTGGGAAGGAAACGTCGGGAGCTGGGCTCGGAGGGGAGCGCTTTTCCTGGAACAGGGCGGGAGCTGGCTGCCTGCATCCTCAAGATGCTTCCCTGCTCTATTTTTACCAGTTCCCTTTTCCCTGCCAGAGCGCACCGGAAACAGGTTTATTCTCATCTTTCCTTTTCTGCAGCGCTCTCTGAAGCAACTTGGAGAAACATGATCCTGCTCTTGCAGTGACTTAATATCTCCCCCGGGGGAATTTGTGTCCTTTATAGAGCTCCTATCTTTGTTGGAGGGGGGCTGATATTTTTTTCTCTTGTGGCAGTTTGTGAAGAGCAACAGCTATGGAGAAAAGGCAGAGCCTTCTCAGCAAAGAGTTAGGTTTAAAAGTGGAAAAGATTATGTATGTATTTACTGTATATAGAGTAACTGACGGGAAATGGATGGAAAGGAAAGGTGAATATTGAACCAACAGTGGGAAAACTCCCTGCTCTGCCATGTCTCCCCATGTCTAGGGGGGGAAATTGACATTCAGTGGCCGAGTTTCTTATCCAAAACTAGAAAAGAAACCTGTTTTCTGTTCTTCCTTTGAGGCAGATGTAGGGGGTTTAATTGCAGGTTCGGAGAGGCCATCCCTGTCTTCCTGTAACATGATGGTTTCCAGTGGGCAGGCTCACTACTATTTTAGTGCAACTTCTGCTATGAATATTACCATTCAGTTGTGCTGGGACAGAGATGAGGTTTAATCTTGATTTCCTTGTGTGTGTGAAGAATGCTGGGTCAACCACAAATGTCCATATGCCCAGTTCATGATGTGCTTCTGTTACCCTGGAAGAATTCATCTGACTTTTAAAAAAGTGGGTGCCTTGTGGGAAGCCTCTTCTGTGCCCTCACTCTGTAGCTCTAGAGATCAAACAGCCAGTTTGGTTCCAGGGGCGAGGGCCCTGCAGTAATGTGAATTATCTGCTACTGTCCAACCCCATGTGTGTCTTTGGGCTTAGGTTCACCCTGAGAATGAAGAGTGGACTTGCTTTGAACAGTCTGCATCTCTCGACATCAAGTCATTTTTTGGCTTTGAAAGCACGGTGGAAAAAATTGCCATGAAGCAGTACACTTCCAACATCAAGCGGGTGAGATGGGCTTCCCTTTGTACTGTAAAAACAAAATCAAACGCCTGCTCTCAGTGTGCCTCGATTTTGTTTTCTGTAAAATAGACCTGCTACAGTTTTATATCCTTGTGTATGTCTCCGAAATCCCTCAGTAGGGCAAACGAAGAAGAAGCTAGTGTGCAGCGAGCGAAAAAACAATCTGGAATGTGTGTGTGCAGGGGAGGGAGCAGGGATCGCAGTGGGTGCTGTGGGTGCCAGGCTCCTCGCACACTGGGGACTCTGTTCTCATGCAGGAAGAGAAAGTTCTGGGTAGAAACTAGCAGCCTGTCTCTGCAGTAGCCTGGGCAGAGGCACTTCCTTTTGGTGGCCTTTTCTTCTGGGCTACAGAGGAACTGGGCAGCTAATTGATGATTTGGGAGCAGGAGAATGGGATAAGTGTTATAATGTTTCTTGCATCTGTAGAATTTGCCTGGCCAGTGTTATAATTCACCGTTTGTACGGTGCTGAAATTCTGAAATACTGAAAATTTACCAACAGGGTCATGCAGGTGGAAGGAGACAATTATTTCCCTTTTTCTTTATAATTTCTCTAACAGCATTAGTCATCTGTCCTGAGGAAAACTCTTTTGCACCTTGCTGGTTCTGGGCAGATGGGATTGGTTTTTTCCTAATGAGAGTTTTCCCCTTCAGGGCAAGGAAGTGATTGAACACTATCTGAAGGAATTGATCTCCCAAGGGATCACTTTCATCCCCCGCTGGACGCCTCCCCCGGTGTGCGGGCAGAAGGAGGAGCGACCCCCCGCTCTGGGACATGATGCTGAGGAGGAACTGCCGGAGTCTGGGGATTGTGGAAGTACTAAAGAGCAAAGTGGCAGCTCGTGCCCCGCAGCAGAGGCTGTCGTTCCAGATGGTATGTGATGTCGGGGCAGCAGCAGCTGCTGGCCATCTAAATGCCTCGAGTAGCACTGACTAATAAGTTTATTTTTATTTCTTTTTTTGGCATGAGGCTTTTCTTCTGGATTGTGGGTGGGGAGGAGGGAAAGTTATTTTCTTTCTTCAAGAAAAATACAAACACAAACAATAGAACTTTTTTTTCTTCCCCCCCCCCACCCCAGGAACTGAAAAGCCAAGAAAAACTGCAGGCTGTATGTTTTTGTTTGAGCTTAAAAAAAAAACCTTGGTTTTGATCTGCCCTCTAAGGTATTTTATACTTCAAATTGGAGAAACTTACAGGTATCTTGACTACACTCAAACTGAATTAAATACTTTGGCTGTTTAAAAATTAATGTTCTTGGGGATTGGTTTGGATGTTTTTTGCCCCTGTATCAAGCCAAGACAAACTCACAGAATGTTGCCTCATGCATTTCTCACACAAACGGCCTGAATCAGCCTTTATCTTTCTGTGTGTTGATCTGATGATATCTTCTAGACTAAATAAAATTCTTCTGTGACAGAAATAGGAGGGGCCTTTTCATTTAGAGCTGTGGTATTAGAAACACAAGTTGTCATTCCTCAGAAGGAAAGACAGCACTCGTTCTGCTGAGTGTAAACAAGGCAAAAAGCTTGGAATTTGGACCTAGCAATGGTTCTGGTCTCACCAGGCCTTCTCTGGTACCTTCTATGTATTGGAATCCATCTGGAAAAAGGATTGAAATCCACAGAGGAGCTGACTAAGAAATGTTCGTGTGCTTTGAGATTAAGGTTAATCCAAGAGTGGCAGGTCCCATCTAGCAGAAGCGGAGAGTAGCTCTTATTTTTCTGCTTGTATTCATGTTTAGGAAGTGATTAGCTTCCCTGGGGCTGCCCCCCAGCTTGCTGGGGGTTTGGTAGGGGTGTAGCGCTTATCGAATATAATTTCTGCATTATCAGTCAGCAGCAGCATATCCTGTGGGTGTCCAGCCCTTATTCTGTAATTAATGGTTAAAAAAACAAAAATCCTGTCTGATGAAGAGCTAGCTCAGAGGTCTTCCTCCTTGTGTGCCTGCATGTCTCCTTTGCTGCTCCCCTTTGGGTACCATCCTCTCCCTGGTGGCATCTGCCCATCCGAGCCTTGGGTGGCACATCTGCTGCTGTCCCTGAATGCTGGCAGACCCCAACCCCTTGTCCTGATCTGGAGGGACCTTGAGCTGCCGGTATGCGCAGGGACTTCTCCTGCCGAAAACCTCCCTTGCTGTCGGAAATGGTAGTGGTGTTCTCCCTTTCCCTCTGGTGTCCACAGGCAGAATAACAGCTCAGTTTTCAGCTGTCTGCTGCCTGTTGTCAGTGGAATTGTGCCTAAGATCCTTAGGACACCGGGGTATTTAAGTGCCCAGGTCTTGGAGTGGTTTATGAGGTGAGTGCCAGAGCTCCTGGTTGGTTTTTTGGGTCTTTTTTTGTTTGTTTTTTAAAGCTCTTGCTGGAGCAGTTCAGGGTTGAATGAAATATTTGTGTTCTAAGAGACAAGTGGAATGATGTGGCTGTGATACCTTGCGTGCTGTCTGTGTCCTCCTGCCCTGATCACTGTGAGAATATCACTCACTTCCCTCAGGCAGCTAAAATGAGGGCTTCTGTGCTCTTCCAGTAAATCATAAGTAACTTGATGTGAAGAAGTAACTGCACATCTCCTTTCCGGCTGTGCCAAGTCTCCTCTGAATTATTCTTTTTTTTTTTTTTCCCCTCCAGCTGATAAATTGGACGCTGACTACATTGAGCGGTACCTGGGCCAGCTGACCCCCATGCAAGAGAGTTGCTTGATCCGCCTTCGCCAGTGGCTTCAAGAAACACACAAAGGCAAGGTGGGTCAGTGAGGCAAGAGCGAAAAACTCGAGGTCATGGACAATTTGTGTGTCGAGACTGTTTTGGCACAGAGGATAGTCTGTGTGACCCCAAGTCTGTGGTCCCCAAGCATCATGCGTTGGCTTTGTACTTAGAGTAGGTGTTGCTTGAGGCTTGGTGGCCCAGATTGGCCCGTCTGGCCGGGTTGTGTCTCCCAGGAGCTGTGGGATGGGGTGAGGGAAGTGGTTGGCCGCACTGGTGGCGTGTCCCTGTCCCTGGGCAGATGCAGCTCGGCAGAGGGGCAGTTGGTAGCACTGAGCTCTCAGCTGCTGCGTGCGTTACATCGGACGGGCTCTGTCAGCCTGTTGGCTGAATTCTTTTGAGGAGAATTAATTCCCTTCTTGTTTTAATCTCCTTTATCAAAATGTACTCTTTCAAAACCACACGGGATTTGGGAAGTAGAGACACTCTCACGCTATGGAATGAAGTACATTGGGAAAGCCACCAAAATAGAGGAGCTGAGGGCACTAGACTGGGGCAAGTACAGCTGGAGTTGGCCAGTTAGTATAGAAGGAATCATTTTTTCCCTGAAAACCCACGTGGGTACTGTGGGCTAGATGTGTGTCTGCTTTGCTGTAGAGTTCAGCTGCTGCTTGGGCTCCTCCTGGTTGAAGGGGAATCTCTGTATCAGGCCGAGGGGGTAAGTGATCACTTTCTACAACTTACCGCTCTCTACAACTCCCTGAAAGGAGGCTGTAGAGAGGTGGGGGTCGGTCTCTTCTCCCAGGTCACAGATGATAGGACAAGGGGTAATGGCTTCAAGTTGCACCAGGGGAGGTTCAG
>JAOXNO010000070.1:17585851-17596113 GCA_028565335.1 Limnodromus scolopaceus | reverse complement strand
AGGCCAGGTTGGAGGGGGCTTGGAGCAAGCTGGTGTGGTGGGAGGTGTCCCTGCCCAGGGCAGGGGGTGGCACTGGAGATGGTCTTTAAGGTCCCTTCCAATCCAAACCATTCCATGATTCTCTGAAGTAGTCTCCAAGTTGGCTTGATGTCCCAAGCCAACCACAGCTCCTCCAGCTGCCCTCATCTGCCCCTGGTGAACTGCTTTGTGTTCAGGATGTGTGAGCTCCATCTTGCAGCGCCCAGAGAGGAGGCAGCTCCTGCCAGGGCTGTGTGTGGGGCCTGGACATCCAAAGCTTTTCAGGAACCCTTTCTCCCTGCAAGCAGGAGACTGCATGTGGGTGAGAGCAGAGAGCTCCTCCTTCACTGTTGAAGTACAGGTCCCAGCCTGTCTTAGTCAGCCCCTGGCAGGGGAGTTCACCCAGCGGAGGGAAGGGAAGGGCTGGGACTTGCAGCTTCAGTCCTAGAAGAAAGCCTCCTGCTTGTGGCTTCCTCTGGGCACATCTTTTGAGGGATGTTTTTCCCCCAGGTACACGGTGTGCCTTTTCCTGGGCCAGCTGCTGGCCCAGCACCTCCATCAAGAGCTGTCTGGTGCGTGGGATGTCTGTCTTTTCATTCCCGGATCTTCCCTGGAGCCAGGGAGTAGCTCAGAGGTGACTTTATTTATAGGCTGGGAGAGTGGATGAGTTAATGAAGTGACTGAGTCTTGTCCCTGGGTCTGGGAGGCTGAGAACCAGGAGAGGGTGGAAAACTCCGGCAGGAGCTGAGCTGGCTTGTGGTGCATGGATGAGTAAGTTAACAAGGAAAGGAGCGCGGGGGATATCCCAGCACAAGGAGGAATCTTCTGCACATGGGACCAACTGGGGCCAGTCTGCCTCGCTGGCTTCCTCACGGGCTGGAGCAGCTCCAGGGATCTCTCTCTCTTCCTCCTGCTGCCTGCCAAAGGGAAGAGCTTGGGGAGGGTCCTAGGAAAAGATGATCCTGCAGCTTCCTAGATAGGTTGAAACACTCAGGCTAGTGCTTTTTCTTCCTTTTTTTTTTCTTTTTTTTGCTCTCTTCAAACCTTCTTTGGAGCCAGAGGGAAGGAAAGGGGGTTGGGCAGACCCAGCTCCCCACCCTTCCTGCCTGCTTCGCTCTGGGTAGTGTGACAGAAGAGCCCAAAGGGTCAGTGCTGCTGACTGGTGGCGAGGAACAGGGTTTATCTGGAAGCATCCAGGCTGTGGAGGAACCTCCATGGGAGAGCTTTGCCATCCTGAACTCACTCTAAGCGCCTGCTGCTCAGGGTGCTGGTGGGGCAGTTCGAGGAAGGGTCTGCATCACGTCCCAACAGATCAGGGTAAGTGGGTGCGAGTGGCCTGGAGGTGGAAAGATCAAATCTGGATTTATTTTGGGAGCAGTTAAACAGTGTTGATTGAAAGCCGGTAATTACTGCAGCTGCAAGGGGCAAAAAACCCCAAATCCAAACTCAGCATCTCGCTAAGGTGCTTAACTGTTAATTGCCATGAGTGAGAGCCACCCTTCTGAAGACACTTCAATCTGTTCACATTGTTGCTTCCTCTCCTGATTAGATAGGTGGAAACAGGGCTGTATTAATTAGGAGGAAAATCCTGCTCCCTCCTGCCAAGACAGAAGAGTTCTTGGCATTTTGCTTCCCTTCCACGGCTTGAGCTCGGGCAACGTGCAGGGCATCTCCTGGGGCATCTCCCTGCTTGGTGGGAGAAGCTCCTCAAAAATAAGGCTGGGTGCTTCCAGAGGGGCTTTTCTTCTTTGCAGGCTTATTTAACTGCCCCCGTCCCTTCCCAGGGTGCAGTTTTCGTTCTCACCTTTACTTCTTGCGGGTTCTTCATTTGCATAGCGTTGGCCGAAGGCGGTTTCTGGCCCCGCATGGCGAGCACGTGGGTGCTTTGCATCCAGCTCTGATGCTCCTCCTGGTTTCAAACAGGTTCGCCTTCCCCCCCTTTTTGGGGTCAACGTTCTGCCCCCCCAAATATTGTTCATGGGCTGCTCTCACCTGGTGCGAGGGGTGACCCTGAAGAAAAGGATTTACTGCTTTGCCCGGAGAAATCCGATTTCACGCAGTGCTCGCAGCCAAGCAGCCCACTTAGACCAGACAGTCTTGGAGATCACTGCGACTTAGCCGGGTTATCCTCCACCTATTTATAGCTCCCTTCCTCTCCCCAGCTCCACCCACCCTGGGGTTTTACCGCAGGGCTTTAAAACGAGATTCCCGGCCTCTCCTCTCCCGGTGCAGACCTGGCGGAGGAGGAGGGAGCGAGGCAGGAGCCCGGCGTTGGGAGCCGGCAGGGATGCGGGCAGCAGGCATGTCTCTCGCCTCTCCTGGTGAGCTAAAACTGGCGTTTCCGTCTGGAGGAGGAAGCAAAGGGTTCTGCTTTCTCCAGCTGAGGAAGTGGTCTCGACCCAGCCTGTGGAATTGCTTTATTTATCAGTTTAGCTCTGCTCGAGGGAGGAGAAAGGCTATAAACCGACTGAGCATCCTGCCGTCTGTTCAGCTCAGCCTGCGGTGAACTGCGCGGGGCTGTGGTTCTCCCCATCTCGCCTTTATTTATTTACTTTCTCATGGTAGAACCCAAGTCTCGAGGTGAGAGACGGAATCTGTTCTTCCAGAAGGTCCCGTGGCTGCATCCCCCACGCCTGGGCTCGCTATGGGGCAGCCGTGGAGGGCTGCGGGAGAAAAGGCAGAGACGCCGGAGGTGTGGGACAACTGGTGTCTCTGGTTAGACTCGAGCTGGTGATACTTGGGAATACTCTTCCCCTCACATCACATGGCTTTCATTTAGCCAGAAAATCAGATTTGTTGCAAATCAACTGCCTGAATAGCAGGAAATGAGAGGGGAATCGCCAAGGATCCGTTTGGGCAGGATCTGCAAAAAAAAAAATCAGTGAAATCTTGCTGTCGGGCAGGTTGCGGGAAGCGAAGTGCCTTGGCTGGTGCACAGCAGCTCGGCAGAGCAATTACAACGAGGAAATCCACGTAGGGAAAATTATGTTCTTGGGCTTTTTTTTTTTTTCAGTTTTATTTGGTTAGTCCAGGCTTTGCAGGGGAGAGACCAGGACAGAGCAGTTAATGCTCTCCAGCTAATAATGGCCTCACGCGGGCACATTCCGGTATTAAGCTCGTACCAAAACTGCACCTGCTCCTTGAGCGGCTGCATTCGAGGGTCTGTTATCTATCAAGGCCTTTCTTGATCCCTTAGAACAATTCCAGGATTGAAAAAAATCTGTATTTTAGGACTCTTTGTTTCAGCCTTTTTACTGCACAAAGTAGTTTCTTCGCAAAGGCCTTTCTACAGTTCATTCATCTGTAGATCCTGGTGGGTAATTGAATAAGCTCAGCTGGGCTAATTTTTTTCTTCTTCCTCGTTTCGTCTTTGCTCCGTTAAATGTTCCCTCGATCCCTTCCTCCTGACTCGCATCCAGATTGCCGTGCCTTTTTCCTTGTAGGAGAGACGGGTATCTTTAAACTTCTTCAAATACTAGAGGACAGGAGACGTTTCTGTGGTTTAACTGTGAGGATGCTCAAAGAATAAATTCTAAAAAAAAATTTAAAAAAAGTAGGAAAGAGAGAGGGAGAAAAGGAAGACCAGCCAAAGCCCCAAACCTGCTTCTGTGGGTAGGGGGATGCTCAGTAGCAGCTAAAAATTGGTGTGAGCTGAAAGGAAGTATTTCATTGCTCTGTCGCAGGAAACCTACTTGTGCGGGTGCCCAGTCTGTGTGTTTTCAGCCTTACTGGGCTGTTAGCGGGGAACAGGAAAAGAGGGATATTTTATTTTACATAACAAGAAAAATCAAATCTCCTCACTGGGTACAAGCCGTCAAATCGTTCTCCTCGTAGCTGAGGTAGCCAAAAACCTGGTGTCCCTGTCAGAGCCTGGAGCTTTCAGAGTGATCTTCGTGTGTGTGTCATTCCCAAGGGCTGCTGGTTTGGGCTCTAAGTGAGACCTGCTTGTCCCCTTTCGGGCCGCTTTCCTGTGGTGGCAAGGGCTTTCTGCTGGGCTGTGGTGTGCTTTCCTCTGCTAGCTGGAGCACTTAACTGGGGAGAGCCTCCTCTACGCCCCCCGTACTCCCCGTCTCCAGGCAGTGAAAGGGCCCTTCCCATCCCAGTGGGCGCTGGGACGGGGATGCTGGTCAGAACGTGCATGAATAGGCTTCTAAAGATGGAGGGTTGTTGCTTAAATCACACCTTACCTTTCTCTCTTTTTCTTTCCTTTTTTTTTTTCCCCCCTTTCTCTTTTGTTTGTTTGTTTGTTTTTTAACTCTTGATCAGAACCGACCTTCCTTTCTCCAGTGTGTTGGGATCTTTACGGCAGCCCATGCCGCGGCGCCTCGCCTCTTCCACCCGAACTGCCCCTGGCTTGGACCTAACCTAGGATAAATCTCAGCGCGGCTCGGACCTAACCTAGGATAAATCTCAGCGTGGCCGGGGTAGGGGGGAACCATGGGGAGCTCTGCCTCATCGCTGGCCGCGGAGACGGAGTCGGACCACGGCTTCACTAGCGCGCCCTACCCGGGGCACCCAGCCGTGAGCTGGTATAGGAGTAGTCACGGTGGCCCCGTTTGGGAAAGTGCCCTTATAACGCGGCAGCACCAGCATTTACAGCACCGGGTGCGAAGGTAAGGAGGAGGGGAAGGAGCCTGCTTACCTGCTTACCTCTCAGCTTGACTCCGGGACGCTGCCTTTGGGAAATAAGGTGCTTTGCATCCTCTTGGGTGTCGGGTCCTTTCGTTCAGTACATAAAAGCTCAAGACAAATTTCCGCTGATTTGAGCGATGCCACGTCCTTGTCACAGGGCTGCTGGTGTCTCCTGCAGAACGGACTGCAGGACTCGTCCCAGCTCTTCCTCACGCACCCAAACGGTGAAGGTGGCTGCCTGGGAATGGGATCTCGCTTCCTTTAACGAGTTTGCCATCTTCTTGTGGCTTTTTTTCCCCGACCTCCCCACTGCGCTGTGGGTGTCTGTCAGCCTACACCAGCACAGTGTCACAGACGGAGGATTGTGGTTCCAGGTTGGGTGGCGATAAGTAGCAACAGTTTCTGAACTCAAAAGAGCAAGAAAAGCTGTTTTCATGCAAAAGCAGCGAAATGCTTTTCAACACCAGATCCAGGGGAACGAAACACACCAAAACACACCAAAACAGTTGCGCTGAAAAAGAGCTGAGTGTTTCCAACCCTCCGTTTCTATCCCTTCTCGATAAAATCAGTGCCTCAGACGTGTCTCTGAGGCATCGCCTCTGCCCCTTCCCCATCAGCCACCTGCAGTGAGGGATTTTGCTTCGTGCTGGAGGGCTGGCGTCCTGCATTCGGTCTCTGACAGGTTGAGAGGTATGTCTAAAGCATCTAAAAATCCTCTGCCCGGGGGCTTGGCTGCAGAGGCTGCCGTGTTCTGTGCTAATAATATTTGAGCCTTTGCCTAATGCCTGCTCTGTGTAGACTCCAGCCTGGCTGGGTGGTTGTACTCGCTCGAGTCTCTCTGGAGCCACTAGTCTTTTAGGAATAGCTGCTTGCTTCTGAGTGTTCCCCGAGCTGTTGGGGCTTTCCACGGGAGGCGTTTGCTGCGATGGTCACGTCGTATCTGTCGCGGAGTCCTCGTTTTCTGTACTTCCCTGCCGCCGCGAGTCCCAGCGGGTCTGCTCCAGGGTGGCTGGGGCACGACTGCGGGAGGCTCCCAGGCAAGCGACCTCCCGCTTGGCTCCTTCGAAGCCCTGTGTCTCGGCTCTCCTTGTTGAGCTGGTAACCGTGTGAAACCAACTCGCTGTTGTCTTTGCTCTCGCTCATGGATTTGAGTTCCGAGCAATGCCCCAGAGGCCTTTAAAAGCTCTATTTTGTGCAGTTCCCGGCGTCTGTTGCTGCGCGTACCAACCTTTGTGGCTGTCCCGGGGTTCTGGGTTGGGGGTCTGTGCTGTGTAGGTTTGTCCCTTCTTGTTTAGAGGGACCCTGCCACCAGAGCTGGGTCCTTCCTGCGGGATTATTCCCTCCGGACTGCTGGTTTTCCCTCTGTTGCTGTGAAGATTTGGGGAAGGTGTTGATGGCTCCCAGATGAATACCCTGGTGTGGCCGTACACAACCACGGCCGAGGTTTAGGAGCTTCCAGGACAAAGCTGGCACCGGGCGCTGAAAAGGTTGTGTCTCCGCAGCCTCGTGAGTGCCAGCCGAGACTCGTGATTCGAAGCCTGTAGCTTGGAGGAGCTTGAGAAACGAAGTGACATCTTGACACGTGGAAAAAAATTTCCTGAACAACCAGCCCTTCGCGGAGGAGCGGATGTCGGGGCAAGAACAGGAACCGCCGGTCTCGGTGCAGATAAAGCCGGTGTCCTGTTAGGACAGGGGTGGTTCTTCTGATAATCATGTATTTCCCCTGCTAAGGGGCGAGGAGAACTCATCCCGGCTGAGTGCCGCGTGGCTCCTGGAGACAGGAAAATCACTGGCCGGGATTCACGGAGCAGTGAATTGCGTGGGAAGGACTCCCTTTAGGCAGCGATTGTGGAAGTGGGTTCAAAAGACCTGCTGAGATCAGCCGGGCTGTCAGGCATCAAAGCACCCGCCGTTCCCATGGCGAGACGGGTGAAACAACAGGGGGAAGAAGCATCGGAGGTTGCTTTCCAGAGAGGAACAGATAATTTTTTTTTAAAGGAATATATTTAAGTAAGTCGACAGAACAAGTCAGGGTAGGGAGCCCTGCCTCTGAATAGCCTCATCCCCGGAGCTGTGTGGGGCAGGAAGGAAGCGGAGTAGTGGGGAGTCAATTTGGGGCTGGACAGGAATTCTGGGATAGACTTTGCTTTTCCTGCTGGTTTCCTGTCCCTGCCTGCGGCCGCCTTCAGAGCTGATAGTGCTTTGGCTGCTCGAGCGCGGCACGGAGCCAGGCCTGCTCGGGTCTGTCTCACGCCTCGGGGACGAGCGCAGACCTTCCTTGGCAGGAAAACAGGGACGCAAGTACCTCACGAGTGACTTTGGGCTGTACTTGGTGGGGGAACTGGGGGAGGCTTCCCTTACGGTGGAGTGGGAGTAATTCGTGCTGTTTGGCTTTCGAGATTCTAGAAGCTGAGAGGAGGCTGCGGTGTCTCCTGTTGCCTGGATGAGGCTGGTGGTCCCAGTTCACTCTCTGCTGCAGCCAGGTGGACAGGAGGGAGAAGGAAAAGGGCCTTAATGGTAGAAGCAGTAGACTTGTGACCACCAGATTTGAGTCCCTGGTCTCTTCTGGATGGTCTATGTGTCAGCATCCCACCTTTTAAACAGGAGCACGTCCCCGCTTTCCCCAGCGTGCCAGGAGGACGTAGCTGCTTACAGACTAAAGGAACCGAGTGTTTTGTGCATGTTTTTTAGAGGGATCTTTATTTAGAGGGCTGAAATCTCTGCTTGGGGCAAAGATCTTGCTTTTAAATACATCCTTGGTAGCAGGGTGTAGCCAGACAAGTTCTGGCTTAGTTAGAAGTCCCCTTGGGCTCCTCCTTGCTCTTACGCTTAAAGGTGTTTGGCCTGAGCTGTTGTTGGGTGAGGGCATTGAGCTGAGCCTCCAGACCCATCACGGCTGAGCTTCCTGACAGGTCAAACCCTTCATGAAGTGGAGAGCAGCAAGATACAGGGCCACAAGTCCGGGTGCTGGTGGTAGGACGTATCTCCATTGCTGCTGCTGCAGTTGAATGGTTTGGGAGCTGTGGGCTCACGGTTGCTTCTCCTGGTGCTGCTGGAAGTGGTGGTGGCAGCTCTTCAGTGTCTATCCTTCCACACCTGTGAGGTGTGAGGAGGGAATTAGGGCAGAGAACTGTGTACCCAGGTGAGATTTAAGGGGGTGTTCTGCTCACCCACTCTTCATTCCCCAGCATTCATAAAGAGGGACAACAGGGTCCTGTCCTGGTCGAATTCTTGATGGGACCCAGAGATGAACGGGCTCTTGATGGGACCATCAGAGAGATGGGGCTATTCCCTGCTGGACCTGCTGGGTTCCTTTGGCCCTTTTGGTGAGGTCTCAGCACCGGGCTGAGCACAGGGCTGGGAGGATTCCTGTGTTTCAGAGTGCTTTGGATGTCTTGTGGAGGGTTCATAGCACTGAGAATTGCTTGAGTTCACTCTGCTCAGGAGAGGTGTTTGCGGGAAAGTGTTGCAAGATCCGTGTGGCTGAATCGAAGCGTCTCTGCCCACCGCTCACTTTGGCTGAAGCTCTCTGAGCTCCTTCCTTTTCCAGAGAACATGCATTTGCTGGGGTTCTCTGCAGCATTCTGCAAAGGCTTTGTATTTTTCTATAAAAGCCTCTTCAGAATGAAATACCTCTGGGCCTCAATGGCTGCGGAGGGAGGAGCAGACTCTTTATTTTTAAATGCTAAAAATATATAAATCCTTCCGCTTTTAGAAGGAAGCGAGGAGACCCGCTTTTGTTGTTGGCAGCTGATGGGAGAGCACTTGCTGTTACCTCCCCAGCTCTCCAGAACCACCACTTAATTCTGGAGAGAATCCCAGAGTGAGCACCCGTGACCTTGGTATTTGTGAACCCCGTGGCTTAAATGTTGGGGGGGGTGGGGGAAAGCAAGTCAAAACCGCTGGGTAGCATCACCCAGTCCTGTCTCGGGGGCTTTGAGCCACCGTGAGGCTGGTGGAGATGTGAATAAGGGGACACTGGTGTACTGGTGGTGGCAGGGAGCCGTTTGGAGGGGGGACGTGGTGGTGCAGCCCCTTCCCCTCCCTCCTGTGTTGGGGCACTTCACCTTGGAGCGTGGCATAAGCAGAAGTGGCGTCTGGAGGAAGTTTCTTCTTGGGGAAGAGGAGAAGTGAGACGTCTGGGAAGAAAAGCTACTGGTAAAGCATCAGGTGACACTGCAGGGTTTCCTGCTTCTGGTTTCTGTCATCGGATCTCGGGTCGGGCCTCAGCCTCAGGAGGTCTGACAGTGGTGGGCCGGTGTCGGTGCTTTTTGGACTATGGTTACCCCGAGGGTGCTGGGGCTGTGGGCTGGGACAGGCACAGTTCCCTGCTTTTTAGCAGCAAATTGCTTGGATTTGGATGTTCTCAGAGAGTTGATTTTGCACTTTGCAAGAATCACAGACTGGTTGAGTTTGGAAGGGACCTCTGGCGTCAAGCTGGTCCGACTCCATGCAAAGAACAGAGACGGTGGAAAAGCTGGGGATAACCAAAATCTCCTCTGATTCTGTATCCGATGAGGAGGGAGAAGGAGATCACTCTTCCAAACCACAGGAGCGCTAACATCATCCCTGGTGCCTGTTCATTGTACTGGAGTGGAGCTGCTGTTCCCCAGGTGCTGCCGTGAGGTGGTCGCGTCCCTGTGTGGGTTGTGTTCCCTCTGGAAGTCGTCGTGGCTTGGAATCCCAAGAATCGGCTGGGATTTGGTAGCGCAATGATGCTGCCGGTTGTCGTGGATACCTGCTTGATGGGAACGTTGGGCTTGTAACTGTTTTCTGGCCAGTTCTCACCAACGCACGCGGCAGCCGGAATGATATCTTGCTCAAGAAAGCGTGTGGTGCCAAGGAGTTGGCAATGTGGGGTGGGGTTTCACCCAGTCCTGCCCATCTGCTTTCCACGCTGGCTGCTCCAGCAGCCCCCTTACTCACAAAGCCTCTCAGGTGCTTAAATTTGGGCTACTTAGAGCTGTGAAGAACTTGGAGGGTGGTACAGAGTAGCAGAGAATGAAGTTATTGATAGGTCACCCAAAAAATTCTCCCTTTGCTCCCCGTATGCTGCCCAACCTTCCCCATCTCCACTTCCCACAAGGGCCAGTAAAAGGGCAATCCTGCCCCTTATCCTCTCCAAAGAGAGGGTGAAATCCAGGGCAGGGAGTCAGTCGGAGCTTGTGCGTTCATCTTACCCAGTGGGGTCAGCTAAAATCTGAACAGAAATGCCTGAAGCTCTTGTCTGGAGTGTTGCTGTCACATGGAGAATACAGTGGACCTGTCTTGTCAATAGTACCAACAGTAAGAAAGGAGAGCAGCACTTTTACTTGGATTTGGGGTGCTCCTGACACTGTGGTAGCCAAGTACCCTTGCTCCTAGAAATGTAGGTTCAGGTCCTTCTCCAAGTGCAGACATCAGGTAATTTTCTTTGGTGCCCTCAGGATGCCATTCTGCATCACAGAATCACAGACTGGTTTGGGTTGGAAGGGACCTTAAAGCCCCTCCAATCCCACCCCCTGCCCTGGGCAGGGACACCTCCCACCACACCACGTTGAGCAAAGCCCCCTCCAACCTGGCCTTGAACCCCTCCAGGGATGGGGCAGCCACAGCTTCTCTGGGCAACCTGG
>JAOXNO010000070.1:17561841-17574018 GCA_028565335.1 Limnodromus scolopaceus | reverse complement strand
CCCATCCCTGGAGGGGTTCAAGGCCAGGCTGGATGGGGCTTGGAGCAACCTGGTGTGGTGGGAGGTGTCCCTGCCCGGGGCAGGGAGGTTGGAACTAGATGATTTCTAAGGTCCCTTCCAACCCAAACCATTCTATGATAACCTGCTTGCGGGCCACCAGCACCCCAGCTGGGCAGGCAGGTATCTTTTGCAGCCTGGTCCTTCTGTGTTGCTGCTCCTCTCCCTGCGTGAGTGATGCACATACCGCTTGACCGCTGGTGCCCTCCCCTCTCCGCTCCGGCGTGTGAGCCTCCCTGTGGTACACCAGCTCTGACAGAAAGGGCCAGCCCCGCTGCGGGCTTTCACCGTGTGTCAGAATAAATCGCTTCTCCCTCCTCTTGCGCGGAGGAGATGCTGGTTCCGAGTCTGAAGAGCACCTGAGACGACTTCTCCCCCATCCTTCCTTCTTCTTCCTCCCCCTGCGAGGAGAGCAGAGCCTGCTGGCTGCAGCGCGGCGACAGACACCCGAACCCGCAGCTGATGCAGCAACAAATTCTGTGCAGTCTTGCATTCGTCTGCTTGACCTGACGTAACCTGGGAACGGAGCTGGAGAAGGTGCAGATGATCCCGGAGCGGGGAAAGCTGGAGCTATCTGCGAGGTTGGTGGGGTTAATTGCTGTTGAAAGCCCCCACTCTCCATGCAGGCCAGCGGGCCAGCTGACCACGCACCCCAGGTTGGCAAAATGTGGAAAGATGTGGCTCCGGGGCAGCAAAACATTAAATTCTTGAATTCTTGTGCTGCACTGAGCCTTCGGGCATGTTTTTTCCAGGATCTGGCAATCAATGCGAGTGCACTTGGAAGGTGTGTGTGGAGCCAAGGACTTGGTGGAAAGAGTGAGCGTGTGTGTGCAAAATCCTACACCCAGCTCATCTGGGACATCGCCCTGGGCTTCTGCTCTGCGCGTTGAGATCCTCCTCTGGCATCGGTGCTCTCTGGAGGAGTTGCAGACATAGTTCCTGAAGTAGGACATTCAGGTTTGCCCTCTGCCTTTTGGTCTCCTGGCACCAAAGGAGCCGCTCAAGCCTGTTGAGAGATAGCCGGGCATGCTGGTTGGTGGCATTGGCTCTGGGAGGAACCTCCATCCTCGCCTTTCCCCTCGCTGCCGGGTGACATTTGTAGTGTGGCTGCGGTGGCTTGATCACCGTGCCCTGATCTGACCACGGGCTCAGGCTGTGGCTTGGCCGACTCGGATGGGCTCCAGGAATGTCGGGAGTTGCCAGAGTTCCTCTCTCTTCCCCCGTCCCTTGGCAACCCTTCTTCCTTTCTGCAGATCAGCGCAAAGCTTGTTGGCGGGGTCATTAAGCGTGAGCTGCTTTCCTCAGGCACAGGACTGACTTAGCTCTTCGTTAAGGCCGGTTAATCACCCTGAAGAGAGCCTGACAGCCGCTGGACCATGGTGCCAGCGCAAGGTCCTGCCCGTGGCATCCCGAGCGTGGGTGGCAGCTACGGGGAGGGCACGGTGTGGTCTGGGACAGTGGGACAGGGGGATGGTGCCACTGCAGAACGTGGGCTTTGGGCCCCGAGAAGTTTCCTCGTTGGCAGGAAGAGGGCCCAGCAGCAGCTCTGCCAGGAGCGGGGACGATGGCCAAGTTAAAGCCCCAGGAGAGGAGGAGGAGGAGGAGGCCGAGGGCTCTGCTTCCCCCCGCTCTCATTAGTCTTAGACCTCAGGGAAAGACGAGTCTTTCTCTCTCCCTCCAGCCCAAATGGTACCGAGCTCTTGACGACTGTTGGTTTTTTCCTAATTGTACCTTGGAGCTATGCCTTGATTTATTTCTTTAAAGGGATAATTTAGGGAAAAAGCTGGCTGTTTCTCAAGCAGATAGTGGCCTGCACCGTGCCGCTGGGTGTGGGCAGGGCTGGGAACTGGTGAGACGAGAGATGGGCTCAGGAGCATTCTCACACCTCCCTCCCCATGGTCGTGCCTGCGTTGCGATATGCGATAGCTCCCACCACCCCACAGCCCCTGCAGGGCCACGCAAGGGGGCAGATGGTCCCCTCCAGCCTTGTACGGATCCTCCAACAGCAGCATTTTGCCTTTCAGGCCTCAAAGGCAGCAAATGGCTTTGAATTTCCTTTTCATCCTGGGAAGAAAGGATTTCATTCACTCTCTGAAAGCACAGGGAGCTTTTGGAGCTGAGCTGGTGGCGCTGGCTGTGAGCGTGAGGTGGAGCTGCTCATGGAGCATCACCCTCAGCTCCTCAATCCTGTCCCACGCCATACTCTCCAGACATGAGACATCCTAAGAGATGTCCTCTACTCCGTTCCCTCCCAGATTTCATCTGAAATCCCTACGCTTCGAGCTCTGCTGGCCATCCCTCCCACTCTTCCCAACCAAGCATTGTGTATAATCATTGGTATGAAGATGTCCCCATCCTGTTGTCTCTGAGCAGGGATTCCTGTGGCCAATCTGCAGGGGTGGGGAGCAGATGTCACCCTTTGGGCTTGGTGAGAAGAGCTGGTGGCAGGGCTTAGGGCAGAGCCTCAGCAGTTCTGTGATGGAGATGGTTAATGGGCAGTAACAGAGCTCAGATCCACCCCTTGACCAGAGGGATCAGAGGGGGTGGCACACACCCTTGATGGAAGAAAAAAGGACACCTCTCCTTGCTATATCAGCCTCGTTTAGGTCTCAGCAATGCGTTGAAGACAGCAAAGTCTTGCCCTTCTTCCTCGCTGGGCAAAATACATGGTGAAGGGGATGTTCTGCAGCCTCCCTGGATGCCATTTATTGGCTACTGTTAGTGCTCAGAGAGAGGAATTAACTCTACGCTGCTCTTCCCTGGGATCTTCTCCTGGTTCATTGCTCTTACCAACTTTTGTGCCCTTTTTAGAGGGCACAGTTCCTGTTGGCTTCTTAAATTAAAACCTGCCATGATTTGAAATGAATTGGTGTAACAGTAGTAGGAAAGAACATCATCTTCCCAGCTGTTCCTCCCCAGCATCTTGGCATCTTGCTTGTCCTCCTAGATCTGGCACGTCGGATGTAAATCCTCCCGCTGTTGTTCTTGATCTCCCCTGGTTTGTGGTAGCCTAACCTCAGTGGTAGCTTGAAGGTCCTGAAGGAGTGGCACCTTCATGATGTGTCTGGTCACCAGTTTGCCCGGATCAGCAGGGAGAGCAAGAGGAGAGGCTGCCTCCAGGGTGTGATTCGGCTTCATGTTGTTCAAGGTGTGTTTGTCCTCGGGTTCCTGTGGGCGCAGGAGGCCAGTAGGTGCTCCTGGTATCTCCCACCCTCTTCCTGGACCTTGCTCCATGGAGGCGGTGTGCTACAGCTCATCCCAGAGGATTCGGTGTCCTCAGTGGTCCCTGCTGGGTGTGTGATGGGATTCTGTCAGTCCTGATGTTGCCAGGGCTGTGTTTGCTCTGTAATAATGTCCTCTCCTGCCGTGTTCAGAGTGTTTTGGGCTGAGAGTTGAGGCTCAACGCTGAGCCAGGTCAACGGGCATCACTCCTCTTCTGCCAGCTCTGAACCTGCTTGGCCTTTGACCGTAGGTTCTTGCTGCCTGGCAGCTGAACCTCTCTTCCCCTCACCCTGATTCACCTTTTCTCTGTTCATCTGTGTTGCCGATTGGGGAAGGTCTCTCCCAGGATTGACCCTTGGTAGGTTCTTGAGAAGTTTTCCAAGCTGCCTGAAGGCAGGGAAAGATTTATGGGCCAGGCAGAGAATGGTTAAATAAGTTTTTGGAGCCCCTGCCCTTCCTTCAAAAATCTTCCTTCCTAACCAAGGGGATCTTTTCAGAGTCTGAAATTTTTCATTCAGGCTTCTCCACGTGTGAATAACTGCAAACTCCCTCCTGCTGGGGCTGTCGAAGTGAAACGGCAGAACACATTTGTACTAAACCTGTTCTCAACATCAGCGAGCGAGGGCACCCCTGGGGCAGGCGTTGGAGTCCTGTCCCCGACTGCCAGGGGCTGGGATCTGCCCGGGGTGTGGGATCTGCCCTCTTCATCGGTGACTGACGTTGAGTTTTGGTCTTGTCATTCTCAGGGTGGACAACCAAAGGTCCAAGAGGTTTGGTTGGTGTCGGTGTGCATTGCCACCCGCTGGGTGCTGGCTGGAGATCGCTGTGGGACTTGGGTCCACAGCAGGATCGTGAGCAGTCATTCCCATGAAAATATAATTCCCAAATTCCCTTTTGCTGCTTCCTAGAAAACTTTCCCCTGGAATTGCTGAGAAGATGAGTCTGAAGGGCCAAAAGTTAGGGTACCTCTCCTAATCCTTGTGTTTCCCCAGAACGTTGGTGAGACCCCTGCGCTGTTTGGGTTGTGGATCACGTTGTCTTTCAGTTTTTCACCGTGGAGGCCTCTGGTTGGTGTGAAAATGTGTATTTTTCAAACCTTTCTATACAAGCCATCTTGCAAACAGGTAGTTGTTTTATTCCATAGCAGATCTGTAAGATGTATCATCTTGGTCTGTGGGATTGATTTCAGTGGAGTCTGAATCTTTCTCTGTTTCAGGTGCTCATGAATTTTGCTGGACAACTTTATTTTATGGGGGAAACTTTCTGGGATGCTGCTTAGACCAAAGAGGGAGAGTAATTATAAAAAACATGTGAGATGGCTGAACCAATTTTTACCAGGCTTCCTAAAGAACAAATCTAGTGTTCTCTAAGGGTGCAAGAAGCTGAAGCTACAAGTGTCCAACCTAACTTGGGTCTGTCAGACTTCAAGGGTTCAGGCCTTCCTGGTCTGTTTTTTTTTTTTAACAAAAAAAATGTATTAAATTCTTGAATTCTTATATTGCATTTGCTGGAGGACTGTGGTCCTTTTTGCCCTGAAAGAGCAGCTTTTTTGGAAGCTGCAGACACGCTGAAGCACTCCCAAAATTTTTAGCAGAACCAGGGTACCTACGGAGATCCTTTGCGCTTTCTATGCCTAAATTACACCAATTTCATGCAACTGTGACAAAAACATATAAAACTGGTGTACTTTGTGTATGCAAGTGGGTTCAAATAGCCTCTGTGTGTGGATTTTAGTCATGTAGTCAAAGTAAGGCAAGATATGGGTTGAGGCCATTCAGTTCATCACCACCGTGAGGCAAATCAACGTATTAAGACGTTATCGAACCTGTTTAATGATACACATAGCATGGTGCTGGCCCGAGTTAAAGACATGAATTTTCCTCACCTAATCTAATACTTGGGTGCAACTGGAGCTTGATATTGTTTGGTCTTAATTTCCCCGGATAGCCCAAAAAACGGGGAAAGGTGAGTTGAGTCCAGGAATGATGGCGGCAGCAGCGCTGTGCTAAATTGGTTTCTTTGAAGTGAGCTGTGATTGCAGCTGCCCAAATTTCCCATGCTTGCCTGCAGGGAGGCAAGAAGAGGTTATTAATTATACCAACAGGCTGGGATTGATCTTAATGAGAAACGGTGTAGCCTGAGAGGAGCTGAGGCTGCGCTGGTGGCTGTCCCCAGGGCTGGAGCTCTAGAGGGACCTTCCCGAGCTGTTCTCCTGCCTTGCTAAGCCTGTTCCATGATGATCCCTGAGTGCCAGTGGGTCACGTTCTCCATCCTGAGTCTTGAAGAGGTCCTGTTGCCATTGGCCATCTCATTTGGGTCCTGCATCCCAATGACCTTGGAGATGCTTCTTTTGGGTGAGACACCTGGTCCCTCATCAAAAGCCTGTGAACCCAGAGCTTGCAAAAGCTTGTGATGTTTGAGCAAAGCAAGAACTCGGACTTTGCTGGCCTCCTTGAAATACTCGGTCTGCCCCTTCCTTTTGTATCCCCAGGGATTCTTCTCCTTGCCCTGGCAGAGGTTTGGGCAACCTGTTCATTAGCAAAGGAGCCTTTGAGAATGGTCTTGTCTTGGCATGCCTGTGCTGCACAGCGCTCTGCTGGCCAAACTGGTTTTCTTCTGAAAGCCAGGATCTTACAACACTGAAGCAATTAAGGTATATTAAAGGCTAATGATGCACGTCCTGTTTTTCTCACAAGGCAAGCCTTCCGGATTCTGATTCTGCTTTGATGCTTTTGCATGAAGAACGATAAAAGTTTCTTATCTCCCGTCCATCAGTGTAGGATAACACTGCCTGTAAGTCCGTAGCCTTGGAGGAAAGCTGGTGTGAGGCATGGTCCTTCCAGACATGTGTTGCTCTGCATTCCTGCAGCACCATTGGCTCTGCAACTCCAGTGATCAGGTATTCAGATGGGTAGAACCCTTCAAAGACTCTGCTCCTTCTCCTCTGGGCCAAATCCACCCAGGGATTTCAGCCATGGAGAAGACTCTCCAAGCGATGATGGTCTCCTCAAATCCCTTCCTTCATCGAAGCCAGGCTTTGGTGCATGTTACAGGAGCTTTCAGGATGCTCCTGTCCCAGCTGTGCCTCTGCTCTCCTCCCAGTTCCCACCCCACTCTTGACAGCTCCTATGGGGCCTCTTTTTGGCTGACAAAGAGTAGAGGAACATGTTTTCTACCCAACTTGCACCCTTTGCAAGCAGTTGTACTTACAGAGTGTTTCCTTGGGATTCCTTTCTTCTCTGTCCTACAGCAAAATGTCCCCTCTCACCCCTAACATCTTTCTTAAGACAGACAAGCCTTGATTTGGGGGAGGTGACGGCAAAGTAAATTGCAGGGAAAGCTGCAGTTCGAGAGCATGTTCTGTGGTTTTGTTGGCTGCCCCAGAAATACGGTGCTGAACGAACTCCGTACGTCTGGGGCCAGTGGGGTTTTTTTTTCTCAGACTTCTCATTAGCAGAGTTCAGTTTTCCCCTGGGAACTTCCCATGACAACTCCCAGCCTCTGCTCTCGCTGGCCGGTGGAGCGCATCTGAGCCGCGGCCAGGCTGGGACAGCAGGAGCTAAATAGAAACCCTGCAAGCACCCTCTTGAGGTTTGGTGGTGCAGTGGGACCAAGAAATTCCCAGGAACTGGAGTGCGTCATTCGCTTGGAAAACTCTTAGTGTCTGTCTCAGCCTCCCAGAACCTTCTGGGGAGGGTTGTGTGGTGTTGAGGGATCTTTAATGGCCCCGTTCACTGCCAAGTGCTCACCCTTGCATGGTCTCCTGCTGCAATTAGACTGGGTTTTTTTCCTCGTTTGATGAGTCCTTCTTGTCTTCCACCAGTGCTTTGTTAAACAGAACAAATCCAGTTGTCCTGCTTCAACCCGTTGCAAGTTATCACCAGTGGAAGATGCTATTTTCTGCATAAATGCAATTGTCTTGCCCAAGTGAATGGTCAGGAGCACTGATACTGCCCTGGGGCTGGGAGGAGGTGACCTCCAGAAAGAAGGAGAGTCCTGGCCAGAGGAGGGTTGGACATGGAAGTGGAAGGGACTGGTCCCTCAGATGTTTTTCCTTCCCCCATCTAAGCTGGTTTCCCGGGAACTAGTTGCCAGTTTGTCCTGGACTGACTCTCAAGAGTGAGAGCAGATATAAATATATCATAAAGGTCTGGAGCGCTCAAAAATTAATATTTCAGGATTGAGAAATCTTGATTTCATCAACTACTTCAGCAAAAGGGGGGATTTGTGTGGTTGTGGTCATTGTGATTCCTTTCTACCAGGCTGGAGGCACAAAGAGCATGGTCCAGCCAGGAGCTTGGTCCCAGCTGAAGGAGCTGCTGGTGTGAGTTGGAGTTTGCATGAAGAATGCAGTGTGCTTTCTGGAGTTGTTTTTTCTTTCCTCATTTGATCTCGGTGTGATGGTTACATCCCAGTACTGCTTCGTAGAAGGGGCTGTGCGTCGTGGAAGCTATAGACCAGCTCTGCTTGGAGGATCTTTTGTCTTGGACCGGACAGCTGTTTGCGGTGGTGGGGTCTGGAAGGATAGGAGGCATCAGACATGGAGATAAAACCAAGCTATTCTGGCAAGAGTTTCGTAAAAAATCAGTTTTGTCTCTTTGTAGTCACCAGAAGGCTGAACTGCTGGTGCTTTTGAAGTTGACAGGGTCCTGTTTTGTAGAAGCTTTTCAACCGGGGTCCCTTCACACTTTCCCACCTCACTGTGGAGGATGTGTTCCAGCCCCGTCCTGCTGGGTTGGGTTGCTCAGCCCCATCCAGCACCAAACACTTGCCCTGGTGCTGTGCCCGGGGAGCAGAGCTGCAACCAAGAACGTGTAGTGAGGCTGCAGCTTGAAATCCTAAATGTACATCCGATTTGGGGCAAAGTCCTTGGCAAACTGTAGCCAGTTCAGTGGAGGGGCACTATGATGGTCAGGGGGCTGGAGCCCACGTCCTCCAAGGAGAGGATGAGGGAGCTGGGCTCCTTCAGGCTGGAGAAGAGAAGGCTTCGGAGGAGGTCTACCAATGTCTACAGGGACATCATCCACAAGACAGAGCGAGGCTCTTCATAGCAGTGTGTGGTGGGAGGACAGGAAACAAAAAGTGTAGGATGAAACAGGAGAAGATCAGCCTGGATATGAGAAGAAGCATTTTTGCCCCAAGGACGGACAGTTTGCTGCCTAGAGAGATTGTGTAGCTTCCATCCTTGGAGGTTTTCAGACTGTATAAACTGAACAACCTGATGTGGTCTCTTGAGATGCAGCTTGGAGCAGGAATTGGGACTGGAGACCCCCCTGAGGTCCTTTCAGACCTGAGCTGTTGTGGGATCCTCCCTGCTTGCTCCTGTGGAAGTAGGGTGCTGCTTTCTCTCGCAGGTGGAGAGATCCACCACGGGCCCCTCTTCTGTGGGCACGTTTGTGGCCCTGCCTGGCACCCCCTGCCGTGGTTGCTTTGATATGAATCACAGAATCACAGAATGGTTGAGGTTGGAAGGGACCTCTTGAGATCATCCGGCCCAACCGCCTGCTCAAGCAGGGTCACCTAGAGCCGGTTGCCCAGGACTGTCTCCAAGGTTGGAGACTTTGCAATCCTAAAAGAGGTGCAACCCATGTACGTATAGGTCACACCCTGGATGTATCTAGAACAGCTCATGCCTCACATATCAATTCCCCACCTCTTTCCCCCATCTTATAGCATTAATATGGATACTGTTCTACAGTGGGTTTGGATACTTGTGGATGGTGTAACTTTAGGTTTGGACACGCACAGTGGCCAAAACTAAATCTGCACCATCTGAACCACACAGAGCACATCAGGCAATCCAGCTGCATCCCCCATTATTACACTAGTTGCAAAGGTACCGTTTGTGTCCCATGCAACTTCTGTGGCTGACACATGCTGGGATCCATGCTGAGCATCCCTTTTATGAGTTCCACCTTCGTTCAGTCCATGCTCTTTCACAGGTGAAATTAGTTAATCCAAACTGATACAAACCCCCTCGAACCTCTTGAGGAGACCCACGTAATCAATTTGCCACTGCTCTCTCAAGTGGTGCCCGCTCCCAGGGGTCCAAAGCACAACAAAACATGCATTTACAGTTCACAGAATGGTTTGGGTTGGAAGGGACCTTTAAAGATCATCTAGTCAAACCCCCACAGTTGCAAGAAGTCTCCACCATCCACATACTCCACACACCCAGACGTCGACAGAAATTGTGAAAATAGGTATTTAAAATCCCAATCTATTCAGCCTTCATTGTCCATGACCTATGGGGACATGGAAGAGGGAGTCGCTGGCTGGAACCACCTCATGCTCTTCATTTACTGCCCCCACTTCTGTTTTACTCCGGCACTTCACTGACCTGGGGACTCCTGTGATCGCTTCACTTTCTGGGACAGCAGCACAATACAGTTTTCCCTTGGACAGATCTACCTTGAACTGAGACAGGAAATTAACTCCTAAAATGTTTGCCTTCTGCTTTTAGCAGAATTCTCCACCCCTCCAGTTTATCTTCCCCTACCCACAACTGGGCTTCTACCTCTTTTCCCCGCAGTTTTTCCTTCCCACTCCCAATATCCAGACGGATTTAGCCAGGAGTAAAGGACCTTGACAATCTAATAATGTTGTCTCTGATCCCACAGTACTTAAGAACTTACTTAAGTAAGTTCCCACAGTACTTCAGTACGTATGAACCTCCAAGAAAGCACGGGTGAGCGCAGGGCGGGTTCAGTAGATCACCTCTGCTGGTGCAAATGGGAGACGAGGGCAGAGAGACAGGTCCCTTCTGGTGCTTGGGTTTTGCCTTCACCTCTCTGAACGGGTGAAGGTCGCTGCTCCTGCCGCCCGGGTTATTTTCCTGTCTCACCTCGGTGGAGTGGGAGAGGCAGGATTTGGAAATCCTGATGCAACCTGCCCTGTTTGTGCGACGCTGCTGACACTTCTCCAGCCTTCGGGGTTCAGAAGTGTGAATCAGAGACTGTTTTTCTCCCGTAGAAACGTGGCAAAAAGTGGAAAGTCCCTCTTGGTGGTGTTCCTGCGCTGCTCTGCCGCCGTGTCTGCTGCAGCCTTCCCCTGGTCCAGCCTCCCTGCCCTCCCTGGCTCTGCAAGAGTGAGTCAGCTCAGCCCACAGCGGCTCCTCGCCGGGGCTTCAGGACGTGGGGGCCACCATCCCCACCCACGTGTCCCTCTAACGGCTCCACCGCCGGAGCCATGCCCCGTGCCTCCTGACCACCATCCCCCCCTACCCCCCCAGCTTGCCCCCTTCTTGCCCAGGCGGGGATGTCTCCTGGAGATGGGGTAGGTCCGCGCGGGAGAGGGCTCAGAGCACGTTGGAAAGAAGGAGTTAAATAGCAACGAGGCGGATGGGGAGGAGGGGGGACGAGGGGCAGCTCAGGGATGATCCAGCCAGGATTTTCTTTGGGGTTGGTTTTGGGTTTTTTTTTGGTGATTTTTCTTTTCCTTCCGCAAAGTTGTAGTGTTTTTTCTTCTGTTTGTCTAACAAGAGGATTTTGCTGGAACGCCTTCTGTTTCAGGGAACTCGGGGTTTGTGCGCTGCTGACTAGAACAATTGATTTTTGCTTATTTGTTTATTTACTGCAGGAGGGAACCGAAGCAGTAAGTTTTAAGGCTTTAGCTGTTCTGGAAGAGTTTTATTTAGAGAAACAGCCCGATTCTGTTGCTGCCTGCGGTTGATACAAGCTCATAGAATCCCGTCGCTGGTGTGGGCTCCGCAGCGGAGCCCCGGGATCTCTCGCTCCAGTGCCCAGGTCACCTCGAGCCATTCGCTCTGGTAGTCCGAGGTGCTTCTCTCCAGGGCTGGTTGTCTCCAGGGCTGGTCGCCATCTCTTGCCCCGGAGCTTGGCCGCATGTCACTCAGGCTTGGCACCCCACCAGCTCCCTGCCTGCAGGAAAGACGCAAACTGCAAGTTTTGGGGCACCCTGCCCTGTTCCTTCCTGTCTTGCCCAGCTCTGGTGAGGCTCCAGAAAAGCCTTTGGTCCCAGATGACACCCAAAGGTGGTGGAGACCCCTGCCTTGTTTGATGTCTCTCTAGGAGCCAGGACTCCGTAGCGCAGAACACACAGGCAGAGCCCTAGGAGGGGGACATCACTATCCCAAGGTGGGTTTGGAAGGTGACCAGCTGGTGCCTTCTTCATCCCTTCCCTGTCTTGTCCTAACAGTTCTGCCCCGCTGCAGTTAAAGTTCCTGCAGATAAGAGGGAAGCAAAGGGCCACGATGTCCCTGCAGTGACTCTCCCCTCCTGATGACAGCCTTCCCCTGCCACCTCTGTGCTCTCAGAAGCAGTGTCCAGAGGGAAACAACCACACATCCTCCTGCCTGCAAAGACTGCCTTGGTGTCCCAGCCAGCATCCCTCTCTAGATACTGTCACCATGGTGGTGGGCTCTTTGGCATTCCCAACTCCGCAAGGCAGTGAGGTTCCCTGGGACCTGAAGAGCACACTGGAAGTTGCCTCCTTGGTTGAGTGCTTTCTATATTCTGTTTTTAAGTGTTGTAATTACAACATTGTGACTGCCAAGGTAGGTGAGGTCCTGCCAATGTGGTGGTGTCTCCTGCCAGTTGGTGTGCACCCTGTCTCCGTTGGGTAGAGCTGTGGCGGTGGGAAGTGTGGCCACCATATGGGGCCAGCCCTGTCCGTGCAGGTGTGGGGTCGTATGGCCACTGCCCTTTCCTTGCTGTGTGCACCCAACGAGAGCATCTTCTGGTCTGGGGAGACCTTATAACAGTCTTCCAGTCACTCAAGGGGCTCCGGAAAAGCTGGGGAGGGACTCTGGATCAGGGAGGGGAGCCCTAGGAGGAGGGGGAAGGGTTTGACCCTGAAAGATGGGAGATGGAGCTGAGATGTGGGGCAGAAGTTGTTTGGTGTGAGGGTGGTGAGAGCCTGGCCCAGGTTGGCCAGAGA
>JAOXNO010000070.1:17471833-17489408 GCA_028565335.1 Limnodromus scolopaceus | reverse complement strand
GGGTGGCTGGAGCCAGGGAGAAGATGCTCAGAGGGACCCTGTCCTGCCCCGCCGCTGCTGCATCCCTTCTGCTCCCCGGAGCATCCCAGCGGGCGCGCAGAGCTCTCGCGGCCGTGACGCAGGCAGAAAGTGTCTGAGGGCTCAAGGACGAGCGTGTCCCTCCGGGCAGGCTGGCACTCACTGCAGAGAACCTGCAGGCAGGAGGCCCTGAGCTCTGCCTGCACGTTCTGCTGCGATGGGAGAAATCAGCCTCGGTCGGCTGCTGCAGGTCAGGTCTGCACCCCTGGAGCCCCCCACCCCCAAATCCCAGAGGACACGGGTTCATTACAAGGGGACGTTTTTGCCGATGTTCTGCAAGACCAGATCTTAGAGGCAGGGTTGGCTTCCAGCTCAACCGGTAGGTGGGCAGGCAGAGGACTGTCCCCAAACCCTGCCTGCAGCTCAGCCTGCCCCACAGGCTCCTGCGCTGCGCTGGGAAAATCACAGCAGGGCTCGTTCCTTGTCCCCATTGCAGGTGGGAGATGCTCTGGGCTGTTTGATGACAGAGCTCAGGAAGAAAGTGGAAAGGGTCCTATGCAGGTAATTCCCTCTCTCACCACGTGAATGCTCTCACCAAGGTGATGGTCCTTGGTGCCGGTGGTGAGGCACACGGGTAGAAGAGCATGGAGCATCCTTCAGCTGGTGGGACTGTCCCCAGGGCCACCACTCCTGCAGGGCATGCAGTATTCCAGGCTGCAGCCAGAGAGGTGGTGGGTACCTGAGCGGGATGCTCAGGGAAGGAAGGATGGGGCCGTGGGGTGAGCTGCCAGCCCCGAGGACATGGGCTGGCCAAGGGGAGCCACATGGCTATCTGCCTCCTCGTGTGGTGACGCTGCCATGTGAGCCCCTTCCCTGCCCATCCTGCTCTGATCCCAGCTCTTCAGCCTTGCTGTCCCTGTCTCCTCTGGGAGCTGCACTGCTCCCCCCTGACCCCTGGGCCATGGGCAGAAGGACGTGGGCTACTGCTGGGCACACTCCACTCCGGTGGGGAGTCCTCTGCCCGTCACAGAGGCTGTCAGGTCCTGGAGCCACCACCTGGACCTGCCTCTGGGCAGCTCCTGGTCCTGGCTGCCCAAAGCTGTGGCGTGCCCTGGTGTGCGGAGACACATTCTTTCCCTTCCCATCACACAAAACTTGTCCCCATCTCCCCAAAAGCCGGGGACCAGATTGTTTCCGTGAACAGCCCCAGTCGCAGTAACTTGGAGATGCTTCTGCCCTTTTCTCCTCCCCGAGCTGTGCATCCCCATGCCAGCCCGGCTGCGGGGTCTCCTGGGGTAGAGCTCTGCCCTGCCACCTGCCATCTGTGGGAAGGATGTGGCCCTAAGAACTGAGCCCCACGGATGCAGAATGAGCCCCCAAGTTCGCTGCCCTTCCCAGGAGAAATGCAGGTTTTTGTTCTGATGGGGAAGAAGCTGTCGAGTCCCCGCAGGGCAGAGCGGCAGCTGGAGGGGTGACACAGGCACGGGCACCGTGTTGGGAGCCCTGCGAACTGCAGGAGGTTGCCGCTGGGCCATCTGTGGAGGGGACCAATTTTGTGAGCATGGAGCAGATGCAGCTCCAGGGGCAGGCAGGGTGATGGGCCGTGGGACCAGCAAGAGCCAGCCTTGCTCCAGGGGCTGGGGGGGATGTTTCGCAGACATTTCGACCTTGGGGAAAACACCTGGAAGTGGGGAGGTGTGTTTGAGCCAGGATTGGTTTTCCAAGCTGGATTACCCCTGGCCTGGCACAGGCGGGGGACACAGGACAGGGCCAGCTCCCGCAGACGGGAGGCAGGACCACCTTTCCAGCAGCAGCGCCAGGCTAAAGGCAGTCAGTCCCCAGCCTCTCCCCATGCAGTCTGTCCATCCACCCTCCTCTTTGCACCACGACGGCACGTCCATGTGCAGGGCTGCAGGTGGCTGCATTTAGCCCAGCTCTGCACCAGCTTCGGTGCATTACATTCGGAGTATCTCAGACGGCTCCGGCACCGCGACACCCCAGGAGACGGCAGAGCCGCACAGGTCCCTGCCCGGCTCAGGGTTTAGGGCTGCGGGTGTGTTTTTCCTCCGTTCCCTGCCTTCTGGAGGGTATTTGTCCTGGGTTGGGCTGGGGCTGCCCCAGGGAGGTGCAGGCTGGGCGGGCAGGTCGCCTGGGAGCTTCAATGTCAGCTCGAGGTGGTTGAGCTTCAACGCCTTTAATAGTGTTTGTTTTCCTTTTCCTCTGGGGTGGTTTGACAAAAGAGGGTTAAAAATGGGGCCAGCCTGTACGAGCACACCAACAGGGTTTGGGCAAAAATTCCATGACTGGCCTGGGTTTAAATCCCAAACACGGGAACTCCAGACTGAGGTCCCAGCAGCTCTACTCCCCGGGGCCAGAGGTTCCCATGGGCAGAGCCATGTCCTCGGGGAGCCACAGGCACAGCTCACCAGCTCCATGCTGTCCTTCTTCCAGGGCACCCAGGGATTCCTGGAGAGGAGTGGGAAGATTCACGCACCGTGCCCCTCCGATCCCACGGGGAGCCATCTCCAGGCACCAGCCACCATGTCCAAGGACGACGTGGGCTGCAAGCTGACCTCAGTCTACAAGCACAAGGAGAGGAAGCCGAAAAAGCCCCACTACATCCCGAGGCCATGGGGCAAGCCGTACAACTACAAATGCTTCCAGTGCCCCTTCACCTGCATGGAGAAGTCCCACCTCTACAACCACATGAAGTACAGCCTGTGCAAGAACTCCCTCTCCCTCCTCATCGAGTCCGACTGGCCCTACAAGAAGGGCAACCTGCTCCACCCGGAGCTGCGGCTCCTGCACGCAACCGAGACCTCCCGCCTGCGCGGGCGGCGGGACGAGCAGGAGACCTGTGACTCCTCGGCCGCGTCGGGAGGGTCAGTTAGGACCAAGCAAGCCTCCAGCAGGGATGGCCATGGGGACAAGCTGACCTCAGGGGTGGAGATCCTGCCTGCTGAAGGGGCTGGTGAAGAAAGTGGTCCGTTCCAAGAGGAGGAGGAGGATGTTGCTGGCCTGTTGAGGGAGATGGATGCAGGGGAGAAGAAAGAGAAAAATGAAGAGGCAGGTTGCCAGGGTGACCCAGCTGAACCAGAAATGAACACTTTGGTCTTTGGTTTCAAGAACAAGAGGGATAAGCCTTGCAAGGAGGTGGAGCCCGACTTCATCATCACGGATGTCTTTTCCCTCAAGAACCACGTCATGAAAAGCAGGGAAATGGCCTCCCCAGACCTAGATGCTAAGCCAAAGCATTGCAAAGTGCCAAAGAAATGCCTGGCCAGCAGCGGCATCCTCATGGAGCAGTGGAAGCTGGTAGCAAATGGGCAAAGGAGGAACACACCTGAGGTCTCCCCACCTTGTACCGACAGCAACATCATCCCGTGCTACCCTCCTCCAGCCTACAGCGACTACCATGAACCTCAGGGCCTCAACCTCTCACTGCTGGGTATTAACTACCCATTGAACCCCAGTCTGTTCTCCTACCTGAGCCCCACCATGGCCAACAGCACTACGACACACCCACACTTGGCTCAGTTGCCCTTCCTGACCTCCACAGCCCAGCTGATGCACCCACATGCCTCCCACTTCCAGCCTCTGCAGAGCCCCGAGCGCTCAGCCTTCCTTCCCCGTTTCTACTACCCTTTGCTCTTCGAGCACACCTTCGGCTCCACTGAAAGCAAGATGTCCTCCAGCAAGCCAGAAGCCCAGCCACTGGTGGGCTCCGTCATGCCCACGCCACCCCAAGCCAAGGCCCCTGGTGAGCCAACCAAACCAGGGCTGCTGAAGGTACCAGTTCTGAAGACAAGTTATCCCTGGTCCAAAGCAGTCAGAGAGGAGCCAGCTTCTGAGCTCAGCCACCCCACCACGCTGGGGCAGGAAGAAGAGGAGAAATGGTTGTCTCAAGAGAAGGAGAGCAACCCAGCTTTGGGCCTCAATAACCTACGCAAAAAGCCAGCCACTGACATCTACCAAAATCTGGTGGGGATGAAGGACAGTGCTTTTGCCCCTAGCAGCATCCGGAAGACAGAGTTACCAGTGGTCACCTGTCTGGAGGCCAGCAGCCCTCCAGGCAACCCCCTGAAGAGGAAGTTCACTGCCAATGGGCTGGATTTGATAGGACCCGAAAGGCCGATGCCTGGAAAACTCAGCTACCAGAGCAGGTAAGGTGTCTGTGATCTCTCTGCCTCTTCTGCACATCTGGTTGGCCCTAAACATCATCTTCATACCATCTGATCCCCCCACCTCCCTCTAAACCATGAGATGAGTCTCCAAGGGCTGAGCACACACCAGGCTGGTGCCCACGCAGAGCAGAGCTTTCTGCTCTCCAGGAACAGAGGACCTGCATAGCTTTCAGGTGCATCTGAGCACCTGGGCTGTGTCACCACTTGCTGTCCCCTACTTTCCCCTGTTTTACACAGAGCCAGAAGTGATGTGGTGTCTGTGCGGTGTGGACCTGCGCTGTGGCCTTCCGTGCCAGGAAATCTTCTCTTGGGTCCCCAGATATCCCATGGTTGCTGGAACAATCATTGCCTATTTTTAAACATCCACATTTGCATTCCTTTGATTTGCCTTCTGGTTTCAAAGCCCAGAGGGAGGATCACATTTCCAAACATTTCCTTTTACCTGGGGCTAGAAATGTGCACAGCTCCTTTTAACAAAATTTCAGTTCCTCCCTTGGTTGCACAAGTCCAGCTGTGGCTCCCAGAAAAATGTCACTGTAAATCTACCACTTTTGGCACCTGGAGGAACTTTCTCTGGAGAAACCCTCCATGGTTTTGTAGCTCCACCTGCCTCTTCCCTCCTCTCTGCCTCGCTGGAGAGATACCCCCCAGCTGGGCCTTCAGGATTGTGGGATGGTCATTTCCATCAAAGTTCTCCAGTGCTCCAAGAAGGAGGAGAATTCAGGTTTTCCTAGCTGAGGTGGGATCACTTATCAGCACCATCTCCCCAGACTGGTTTCTCCTTTTGGTGTGTGTTATGGAATAGCCTGTGTCAGGGTCCATTCACCTCCTCGGAGAACAATGGCAGGAGCAAGTCCAGACAGGGCTCTGCATGCTCCAATCAAAGCCCTTCCTGGAAGGGCCTCATGCTGGCAGTAGACAGTGGAGGAACCCTGGCTGAATCTGGCAACGTTGGCCCTGGATATATGCCCCAAGGATTTCCTATCTCTTTCCCTACTGATTGTATCCACTTCTTCTCTGCAGTGGTTCAAGGGCCAACCCTGGCCACATCCCCAAGGCCCTGGACCACTGGCACATGGAGGTCCTTGCAGACCGCCCTGAGGAACCAGAGAGAGGCAATGACACTGAAGTTCTTCCTTCTATGAGTGCTGGCCTGGACCATGGTGTCTGCAAGCAGAGCAGATCCCAAGAGACTTCTGCCACCATGACAGACCCTGAGGCCACAACCGTGCTTATTGGGGACCTGTCCAAAACCTTAGAGGAGTACCAAGAGGTGGAGAAGAAACTGTCTGATTTGGCAAAGGAGGACACTCCTGGGCAAAAAGAGCTGAGGGACCAGCTGGTCAAAATCCGAAGGGAGCTCTACCACATTCATCAGGCACTGGAGAAAGCCACCAAGCCCCACGAGGGGCCGCTGGATCTCTCGGTGAAGAGATCCTCTGAAGGTCTGGAGAAGATCCAGCAGGCCAAGAAGGAGCCCTGCAACATGAGCTTGGGAAGTGATAAACTCCACAGCAAAGACCAAGGGGCCCTCAACAAATGTATGGCCACCGGGGAGGCAGGAGACACGGAGGGGCTGCCGAACTGCCTCCTCGAGGCCGAGAACAAAACCATCGACCTGCTGATCAAGATGAGCAGCTCTGAGAGCCTCCGGGCATCCTCCTCCGAGGCCCACCTGGGTGCTGTGATCAAGGCTGAGGTCCTGCCACTCACCATGCCCCTGGAGCTCCGGCACGTGATGGAGCCCTACTACAGCCGTACCACCAAGTGCGAGGCAGACTCCAGCGTCCTGCTGTGCTCTGATGGCAGATCCAGCACCACCCAGGCCCCCCAGCTCCCGGTCCCCGCTGAGGATGGGCCCCTGGGCTGCCGGGCCATGCAGCGCTCCCTGTCCTGCAGCCTTCCCAGTGAGACAGACGCAGTGTGTGTCCACAGCCCTCTGCATGCCGACCCCTAAGTCCACCTCGCTCGAAAACTCCTGGATCTCACTGACCACCTCATTGCTTCACCTTCCTAGTGTCCCACCTCTCCGCTCCCCTTCTTCCCCCCACGATGAAAGCCTGGCTGGGGCCACGTTGCGTTGGGGTCCCAGCTAGCTCCCCCGGCTGACTCCAAGAGGTATAAGAAACCAGTCCCTGTCCTGACACCCCACCAAGGATGGTGCTCCTGGGTTCTGCATGCTCCACAGCTTCAGCTCCATGGTCCTGGAGCTCCCTTCAAAAAGGAAATCACTAAGAAAAGAAAACCACTAAAAGCACCGAGGTTTCAGCAGAAGACTCATCCAGCCTTCTCCTTAGAGACACTCAGGGACTTTTGCCACCCAGCTCCCATGACCTGTGGACAGGGGAGGGACTACAGGGTATCTACAGGGCCAGGCCTGCATCCAGCTGTGGTTATGCTCAAGCAGACTATGGCTGTCACCTTGTACAGAGCAAAGACTCTCCCCATAGTGGCTTCAGGGTCACAGCAGGGAATTGGGTGCCCAGCTAGACTGACCCAGAGACCAAGTACTTTCCACATTGTGGAGACAAGAACATCCTCCCAGCCATAAGATGACACAGGAACCACCTTGCCACAGCTCCACACCTGGCTCCTGAGCTCTCCTGCCAAGGGCATTTGCCACATGTGGGGACTGCTGAGCTGTGGGGACTTGTTCCTTCCCACTGGTCCTCCAGTGTCTGGCTCCTTCTTTCTAGCTTTTACACAGAAAGGACCTTCCCTCCCTCTGCTCCCGTGGCCTCTCCCCATGCAGACATGATGCATGTTCCTCATGAAGGCCCCATCCCTGCAGAGCTCCCACAAGCTTCTGCCCACTACATTTAATCCCCCAAATAGTGACACATGGGACAGCAAAATGGGCAACACGACGCTGCCACGAACTCCACTGCTCAAGGGACAAAGACCCTAAAAATAACTGTGAAGGGACAGACTTGGCCTGTCCCAAGATGGAACGATGCTGGGCATCCATCCACCCCTCAGCCAGAGCACGGCAGAGCTAACCACCTGGGCAGATACCTGCTTGTGGGATGAGCACTGGCCTTCCTGAAAGGCCACCTTCTCCCCATCCTCACTGGGGGCTCTTCCCTGGTACCTACCACAGGGCAGTCGTACCTCCCTGTCCCCTGCCACCCTGCTGAGCAGCATCTACTCTGGCTCAGGATGTTTGGGCCAGGATTTCTTAGACTCCCTCCCACCATGGGAGGTTTAATGTGTCCTCCTCGTCTTGGCAAAGCCAGGAACCCTCTCTTCTCCCCTCCACACTCCCTGTTCAGAAGGTGGTGGGGTCTCCTGTTAGCACCTTGGCCCACTACTGCAACTTGACATGCAATGAGAAAAGCCTGGATGGGGGGCGGGAGGTCAGGACAAAAGAGGACTGTGAGCAAAGCCACAAATAAGGGACTGACATAGAACACCAAGGAAGATTTAGACACTGGCTCTTCTCTGGGCAATGGACAATCCTACTGCAGGTGGCTGAAGAAGGAAAGGCCTCACATGGGACCTGGGACTCCCAAGTACTTTGATGGACCCAGAAAACAGGAAGAGTTGACTCTTCTCACCTGATTGCTCTCTGGACAAAGATTCCACCTCATCAAAGGGGTTCATTTCTCACTCAAGGACTTTGCTTAGGGCACGCGGGCCTGTGGAGTTATTGGTTGGTCTCTTCTCTCTGGAGAAAAGTGTGGGGTGGGGGAGCATTCAAAAGGAGGGATGCTCAATTCAGCACCGTGGCTCTTTTGAGCCAGCTCCAGATCTTCCTGATGGGCCATGTCCTGCTGCTTCCCAGCATGGCCCTGGCCCCACAAGGCCCAAGTGAAGGTCATGAGACCCCACCAGAACAGATCCCAGGGCTTGGGTGCAGGATACTCCATCCCAGAGCCCAGGGGAGGTGGCGTTGGGCCCTTCCTTCTGGGTTTGACTAGTGCTTTCCTCTTTGGATGCCATAACACCATCGTCTGCCACCCTGTGCCCCTCTGTCACCCACCCCTTCCCAGCCACCTTGCTCAGACAGCCCTGGCAGCCACTATCCCCCACGCCACCCCCACCTCCCCTGTCTCATATCTCAGGGCTCCCTACTCTTCCCCCCACCAGCTTCTCTGTGCACGCCAGGACCCCCATCCAGCACGCAGCAGGGTGCCCACCAGCACAGCCAAGAAACTGGAGTTGTGATTTTGGGTTTTTGGGGTTTTTTTTCATCACGGAGCCACACCTTTCCCAGTTTTGGAGGTGCAGGATTAGCCACCAGCGGGATGTGGCCAGATGTTGATGCTGGCTGCCCATGGTCAGTATTTACGTGGGTGGGTTTTGATGGTTTCCTTCTGCTGCATCAGCACTGGGACCCCACTGCCTTCCCCCGTGCTGGGGAGGGGGGTAGTCTGCCATTTTTGCCGTGAAACTTTGTTCCCGTGAAAGTCTGCCAAATTTTCCTGAGACATTCTCCGCTGCCCACCCAGCCCTTACCTCCTCTGAGGAACAAGAGGATGTGTGGGTTCCTCTGCCCATCCTGGAGCCCCATCTCCTTCCAGCCCCAGGCATTGTCTTGTTTTCCTTAGCAGATCCCCACCTGAACTTGGGCACCTTGGAGGTCCAAGGCACCAGAGGGGTAGCTGAGCTCTGTGACCAGCAGCCCTGGCCTTCAGCAGGAGATCGGACCACCAGGCAGCACTGCCTTTCACCCCTTTTTAGCTGAGATATTGCCTGCACACCGGTCACCTCTCCCTCCCCAGCGCCTGGCTCCATCCTGCCACCCCAAGCTGGGGTGATGCCCTGCTCCGTGGTGCCCACCCTGGGAGCCGGGCACCTCTCCCACCAGTGGAGCCGGTTCCAGCAGCCCCTCGCCACGGCGCTCATGGTCTCCCTTGACTCTGCGGAAAGCCAGGGGGGGCAAGTGGGAGGTGGAGGCCGATCACACAGTATTTATTGTTCACAGTTTTACGAATGTACAAAACAAAAACCAAACCATTAAAGGGAAAACCTGCAAGCGGGAGTTGCTGGTGTCCACTTTGTTCTGCTCTCCAGGGAGCCCTGCTTGCTCCAGCCGGACCCCGCAGCGGCCCCATGCCACCGCTCTCCATCGTGGAGCCATGCATTTCATGGTTTTGGAGGCTCAGGATTAGGCACCAGCGGGATGTATCCAGATGTTGACAATGGCTGCACGTGGTCAATATTTACGTGGGTGGGTTTTGACTGTTTTCCTTCTGCTGGATCAGCACTGGGACCCCATCAGCTTGTCCTGTGCTGGGGAGAGGAGCGGCCCACCATGTCTGAAGGCAGTTGTCAGGAGAAGAAATGCCCTCACAGGAGCCATGAGGGTCCTTGTTCCTCCTGCAGAAGTCCCTGCACACACACACAGGGCCTTTGCCATCCAAAACAGGCAGCTCTTGATGAGCTCCCATGGCTGGGCCATGGGGCCACTGTGCTGGAGCCCAGGTCCTGGTCCAGGGAAGAGCAGAGGAGGACAAGGGTCAAGTCCCATGTCTCCAGCGTCATTCCACTGCTCAGACCTTGTCCTGAGGGGTGCTGGTGGCACCCCCACAAAGGGGACACCTCCCCTCCCTGCCCTGCCATGGCTATCCAGGACAGTCCCCTGCTCAGGGACTCCTGCCCATGGGCCACCAGGATGGGATCTTCAGGAGGTGGCCAAGCCGGTGGCACCATTCCAGTTAAAAAGATGAAAGCATTTAAATAATGGATGGGAGTTGAACTGCTGGGGTGGCTTATCCAGGCTGCAATCTGCACCCCCAGGGCCCTCAGCCCACTCCAGCACTGGACCCATTACACGGCTATTTGGTCACCCTAAAGGCATCTTATAGCGAGCCATTACCTGCCCTTTACGGCAGGCCCACACGATAGCCATCTTTCTTGGTCATGGTTGACTAAAGTCCCCCTACTTGCATGTCCCCCCCACTTCCCTGCCAAGCCGAGCCCAGTCCCAATCACCAGTTGGAGGACTCAGCCAAATCCCTCCCCTGCCCCGCCGAGGCCAGCGGCCCCCCTTCTCCCAGGAAAGGGGGGACATGGGGTCACAGCAGGTCCCAGGCACAGCTCGGAGCCCAGCAGCTCTTGGTCAATGGAGCTGCACAACTTTTATGAGTTTCTGACCCCAGGTGGGTACAGCTGCTCCTGTTCAAGTATTCCTTCTCCTCTGGGTTCAGGAGCAAAGGAGAGCTCAGAGATTGGGAGGGGGAGAAGTTTCCTAATAAACAAGCCCTCAGGGATGGCTTATCTCGGGCAAGGCAGTGGAAGGAACAAGATTTCAAGGTTCCTTGTAAAAGAGGAGGTTGTTGCTCTCCCCATCCCATCGGTACAAGGACGTGGCCCCAGGGAAGCTGAGAGCAGAGCTGGGATTTTGAGGGAGAGGAGCTGGGACACCGAGGGTGGCTTTGCTGCATCCCCAACCAGTTTTCCAGCCATGTTGGTGTGACTGTCAGCTCTGGTTCAACGCACTGATGGGGACGACAGCAAGGGGTGACAGCACAGGGACAACCGAGGGACCCCAGGGCACGAGGATGGGGCCACAGTTTGTGGGGAAGGGTGGCAGGGCACCACATCAGGCTGCTCCTCATGAGCAGGGCAGCTCCAAGCATGAGGTCGGAGCATCCTACACACCCCACCAAAACACTGCGTTCCCCAATTTCCCTGCCTTGATGGCAAAGGGCCAGCAGCAAATCTGGGGGGATGGATCCCATGCTGGGACAGAGCAGAGGCTCAGTCCCCAGGCTGCATGGAGGATGGCAGGGGCCATGGTGGGCACCACCTCCTCCTGGCACACCCCAGCCTGGCAGGGGAAACCGCGGTCCAAGGGACGGAGCTGCAAACACCTTTGGGTTTGCCCACAAGTGAAAGCTGGGGTAGACCCAACCATATGTTCAGGAGAAGAGGGTGCTGCCCAGGCACTGGCAGGGTGTTTGTGGTGGCACCAAAAAAAATGGAGAGGTGTCTGATGCCAGGGCGAGTCAGCCCCCTGCACGCACCCATCGGCAGCTGGGTGGGGGGACACCCAAGTGATTTGGGACCACACAAAAGGAGAGAGGGAAGGCAAGCACCGAGGTGCCCTGCCTGCTGCATCTTGCCCAGCCGGCCGCGTCGGGGCACCCCGCGACCCACCTGCGGCAGGGCCGGGGAGCTGGGCACTCACTCGTAACGGTGGGCTACCAGGTGGAACCAGCTGGGGACAAGAAGTGGTTCCTGCCCAGCACAACCAGTTTTCTCTTACCCCAACGCGGACAGGCCAGAGCTCGGAGCAGTGGAAAGTTACCAAACGTGGACTAAAGAAGGGCCAAGGTCGGCCAGGAGATTTCTGAGCCGACGTGTGAAGCTGCAAAGACAACCGGGAGCAGAATTGCTCTGTCTCGGGCAGGAGGGAGGCAATGAACCAGCTTTGCAGCACACGTTCTTTGTCTGCAAGCTGAGATATCAGGTTGGGATGACTCTAGAGCTGGGAAAACAAATCAAGAATTGCCTTCAGAGGGTCCCCGTCCTCCCAGGGAACTTGTCCTAGCCCACCTTGCACCTCCCACGTGGGGAAAGGCACGCAAGGTTTTCTTTCCGCCAAATGACCTTAAGTAAGGAGCTTGTGGCGTTTTCAGAAGCTCCAAAGTGTCCTAGAAGGTACAAGCAGTGCCATCCTCTGTGTCTTCTCCTCAATCCTCTTCTCAGCCTTGTCCCTCCCTTTTTCTTGGAAGCATCCACACACCAGGAGCAAGCAGGGCAGGACGCCAACTCCCCTCGAGGCAGAATGTCACCCCGCGGGGCTGGTGGCACAGCAGGGAAGCAGCACAGATGTGCTGAGACCTGGCAGGGGGCTGACCCACAAGGGCAATGCAGCCGCATGGATGGACAGCCCGGCGCCGCCCCCTGCTCTCACCCAAACTGCAGCTCTTGTGGAGGAACCACAAGTCCTCCTCATCCTCCTGGGATCACCTCTGCTGGAGAAAGAGGAGCAGAGCTCAGGCAGCCCAGAAGGCATCACCCCACGCGATGCCTGTGGCTCTTCTTGGATCCTCCAGCGGCTCTACTGCTTCTCACTGCTCTTGCCATCAGAGCCACTGTGGTGGCATCACTGCCTCCAGCCGTGCCCTGGTGACTGTCCCCTGGCTCTGCTGGGACACTGCTGCACTGATTCCAGTCTGCCACAAACCCTTCCATCCCCAGCAGCCACAAACACTGGGCAGTCCTGGGAACTGCAGCTCCTGAGCTCTGGGGCAGCGGCTGTATTCTCCATCCCTCCGCGGCGTGCAGGCAGCGCGGGCGAGGGCGGAGGAGCAGCTATCCCCTCTCCTCCGCTGTAAGCGAGGAAAAAGAGTACAAAATGCTGCAAAATCTCCCTGCTGCGTTTCCCCCCTGCTCGTCTGTTATTGCAATCAGAGGTTTCCTTTCCCTGCTCCCGGATGATGGTTTCCCTGAGTATTTAATGCCCAGGGCAGAACCGTTCTGGCTTTGGAGTTGGATCAAAGGCCCACAGAGGGAAGCACTCAGGGTTTAAGTATTAAAAAGAGCTGGGGTGAGCGAGAACAGAGCTCGGGCGCTCACCGGGGCTGATGTTCCCCCAAGGCAGGCAAGCCAAGTGGGAAAGGATTTCCCTCGGGCCCTATGGGCTATGGCAGGGTGAGATCCCGGCTGAGGATGATGTTTGATCAGCTCCTGCCTTTCCCACCCACTCCCCCGCCTGGAGGGCGCATTTAAGGGCGCCCACACTTGCTGGGAGGGAGGCGACGCGGGAGATGCTGAGTAGCACCGAGGCACCAGGGCTGGGTGCTCCCCACTGCTGCACTCTGGGGGTGCAGGGGGTCTCTGGGGGCTGGAGGGTTGAGAGAGAAGGAGGGAACGTTCCTGCAAGGCAGAAGGTGCCTGAAGCCCCAGGAGCGTCTGCACGGCCAGGTACGGTGTTGGGGCAACCTTGGCTCCCCCATCCCAGGCAGTGGCCACTGCAAAGCCAAAACATTATTTTCCCAGATCTGGGGCTGCAGGGGTTGAAACCCCACAGCCACTGTTATTTCCTCCCTAATTCTAGGCGTGGGGTACCCAAGGATGTAACAGTTTGTGTTTTGGGTGGGGAGGGGGAGCAGAAAGCGCAGTTGCTTCCTCACCTGTCTGTAGCCAGTGCCCACCAGTCAGAGCTGGACCAAACCTTCCTGGAACTGAATGGCCCAGTACCCTCCGTAAGAGGATGCTTCTGGCATGTAGCTTTGCTCCAGTAATCCCTGTGTCCCTGGGGTTCAGCAGTGCCCCTGGGTCCCCAGAGACCTCCCCACTGGGATGAGCACGGGGCTGTGTTCGCAGAAAGCGTCTGTCCCTTTCCCACTTCTCGTATGGCGTCAGGATATTGTCCCCTGCCAGGACACGAGGACACCTTGCTTTCCTCCCACCACCCCCTGGAGCCAGTGTGGAGAGGCTGCAGGAGCTGGGCCAGGGCAGCACGGAGGGACCCAACCTGGTGGGACCACTGCCCAGGGACAGGATGGCACCTGGGGCGGGTGGGGAAGGGGGTTGGCAATGGGGATGTTGCCTCCAGGGCTAGATGGGTCTCACCCGTGGGGATGCTCCCCACAGAGAAGGGGCTTTGTGTCGGTGTCCCACTGCGCTTCACAGCTCTTGGCCCCCTGGGTCAGGCTCAGGAGGGAGCTTGATGTCTCAAAGAGGATTAACTCCGTAATCCTCTTGTGAGCCTTGTGAGAGCAGGAGGCTGCAGAGGAGGAACAGAGCCAGGGAGAAGCCGAGCCGTCAGCTCAGCCCTTATCAGACCCAGAAGAATCTTCTCCATGGGTTAGCTAACCCACAGCGGGGACTCCAGGGTGCCCATGCCACCAGAGGACAGTGCCATGGCCGTTTTAGGGACCACAGTAGTTACAACTTTCCTTCCTGCAGAGGTTTCCGTGATGCCTGAAGAGGAGCTCTCACCTCCATGTAACTGGGTTTAGGAAGACCTTGCCCCAGAGAGCACTGTCCCCCAGCGTCCCCCCGAGCCCCTCTGTGTCCCCAGCTGGGCACTGCGGGTGCTTTGGGGACAGTGGGGGAGTGCAGCCGGGACGGGGGCTCTGCTCGGGCTGGAGATCCCATTCTCCGGCTTCCCACCAAAGGCTCTGGCGCTGGGACACCGCTCTCTGTCTCACACACATACGCGCTCACTCTAAATTGCATCTTTTTGCTAATTAGCGCCAATCATCTCCCCAGTTGCTCGGACAGACGGAGCTGCCTGCCGTCTGCGCACAGAAATGACAAGCCCGTGTCCAGCCCCGGCCGGACACCCGACAGCCACCCTGCCGGACACCCCACGCTGCCACCTGCTCCTGATCCCTGCAGACCCTCACGGTCCTCGGCTGGAATGTCCCCAGGATGACAATGGCCCGGAGCAGGCTGGGGACTGCTGGGACCCTTGGGGCTGGAGCGCTCCAGCGTTCAGCGTGGACCTGAGCCACAGGGGGGTTTCGCTGCAGGGTGACATTTAACCCTCCGCTGGTCCCCGTGGCCATCAGTGCCCCCTGACCCTCTCCCCAGTCGCGGAGGTGTGCTCTAGATGGGGAAATATTCCCAATGGATGGGTTTGGAGGTTTTTCCACAAGGCTGTGCTAGGCAGCAATGACATCGGCTTGTCCCATGGGATGTCCTGCTGGTTCCCTGCACACAGGCACAGCACCAGGCGGGTGTCATGGCCGTCTCCCTGGGCACGGGGGCTGGCAGGGACCCAGGGCTTGCACATTCCTTGTGGACACTCAACCAAGAGATGTTTTCCCTGGGCCAGGGGAGGAAAAGCCGCAAGGGGAGAAGTTCACCACTGATGCCTGCAAGTAATGCGCTCCAGGAAAACTTGAACGAGACCCAAACTCTCTGCCCCGTGGTCCATCTCCAGCGCTGGCAGCCTGACCATGCCCTCATCTTTGAACCCTGCAGTTCCCAGTGTTGACATGGGCATGGGCTGTGCCAGGGTCCTGCCATGACACAGGCGTCTCCTGGGGTCCGGGGGTGGCTTTGAAACAGGTTGTGACAGAGCCACGGTCCTGGAAAGGTGAACGGGAGCCGCAGGGCCAGGCTGTGTTTGTTTATCCTGGTGATGGAGCACACAACAGCGAAACAAAAGGTCAGACCCCGTTGCCCTGGGAGATGGTTTTTGAAGCTGCCGACCATCCTGCTGGGGCTGGGATGGAGCAGCCCCGGCGTTTGTCGTGTCAAGTTATTTTTGTTCTTTGGGCTGGTAGTGGGTCTGAAGCAGCCTCCCAGATGCTGCGAGCTTCGGGGACACACTGATACAAGACCAGAAGGACCCTAAATCCACCGAGTAAGGAGCACCCAGCCCTGGGGCTTCCGAGGCAGATCCCCTTCCCAGCTCATGCAACCAGATCCCAATCCATTCCCTCCGTCCAAAGGGCCGGGCACACACACCCCCTCCAAGCAGCCCAAAGTGAGGTGGAGCCTGATCCAAACTTCATTTGCTTTTGGCCCATGTGAGTAATGAACAGGCACAAACTTCTTCACGCCTTGGCCAGGCTGAAGGAGGTCGCTTTGAGCTCAGGGTGGGCAAGGTTGGACTGAGCACTGCCGGAGGGAGAGAGAGGCCCTGACCAGCCTCTTGCAGGCTGGAGCCAGATGATTCCGCTTTTATTCCTCACCCTCTTCACTTCAGCTGAACTGATAAACACCACCGTCAACTTCAAACATGGCCTCATCCACCTGGGGGAGCCAGGGTTGAGTAGTGTGGAGATGGAGAGGTGGGCTGTGCCCAGGAGTCTCAGCTGATCTGAGTCTTCCTACTGCTTCTCCTTTGCTGGACCTCAAAGCCTGACACAGCAATCACCAGCCTCCTTTTTGCTAGTGGGGAAACTGAGGCACAGGCTGGGACCACACGGGGAGGCAGCAAAGAAGCAGCGAGACAAGGCAGGAGCCTTGATTCAAGGTGTGACAGCGTCCCTGTCCCACCCCAGCAGCTCCGTCTCGTGCTAAGGGTGAGGTGAGGCAAACCAGCCCCTTTGCTTCTACAAAAAAGCCCCTGTGACAGGACACCTTGGGGCTTCTCCTCCCTCTGGCAGGAGCAGGTAGATGGGACACAGCCCAGCTCTGGAGGAAAGGCACCTTCTCTCTGGGCAGGAGACCAGCAGGGAATGAAACCTGCACGTGTCAGCCCTTGTCTCGCTGCTTCTGGTTGTCAGCACAAGGAGCTTTTGTGTTTACCCAGACTCGAGGGCAATCGCCCGTCACTAACAACACAATATCCCTCTGCCCCGAGCCTGCGAGGGAGCAGGACGCAGCCGGTGGGAGGGCAGCACTGCCGGGGAAGGACAGGCACCCCCCAGGACGCCAGGACAGAGGTACAAGATCTGTTGAGTTGGGCTGGTGGTCACACACGTGGCCGGTCACCTGAGCTGTGCTGGGGACAGCGTCAGGGCCCTCTTTCTGGGCTTAGATCCATGGACGTGCAGCTCAGGCTGGGCTCAGGACACACCACCGAGGGTCTGATGACACCTTTGGGTGCCCAGCACCCGGGGAGTGAGGTGGACGCTCCTGGCACAGGGTGTGTGGTGGCTGGTATGTCCACTCCCTGGTTGGTGACTCAGTTTCCCCGTCTGTAAAACCCTGTTTCTTGGGTTTTGAACTCTGTCCAGCTCTGAAGGAGGACCCCGAGGAGCAGTTTGGGGCAGCGGAGGGGTGATCTCTGCTGCCAGAGACAACAAAGCAGAACCACTTTGGGGAAGAAGCTGGCACCGCTGTTCCCAGGCCACAAAACCAGCAGAAATTGGGTTCCCTCCATATTCACACTCATCCCCACCGTCATGCATTTGTGTTTGGCAGCTCTGCAAGTACTCAGGGGATGACTTTTAGCCAAACTGCAGCATTTGCACCACGGGAAGGACAATTAGCACCCAGTACTCCTCAGCCCAGCCCAGCTGCCCTCAGCTGTGGCTCGGGGAAGCGGTGCTTTGGCAGGCACAGGACACCAGGCAACCACGGGACACGGGGTGATAAAGGTGGAGCTTGCAAACAGCTCAGAACAGCCAAGTGTGTCCATTATAATACTAATTATAATCACATTTAAAGCAAAGTTAACTTCTGCCTCTCCAGGAGCTTTAATGAGGCCATATTTCTCTTAATATTCTCTTAGCAGCTCCTGGCCATGCGCTATGAGCCATATTCCAGGAGAGCACAGAGTGGAGCGGGGCTGTCTCCTCCGCCCTTTGGGGGACTCATTCCTTTTGGTTTTAAAACAGGGGGAAAGGGGGCAAAAGAGAAATTGTGGTTCTCATGGTCACTCCTGCATCTGAAAAACCTGTTTGTGTAGGTTGAACGTGTCCTTCAGAGCAGTACCTCCCTCCTTCTCCTTCTCCTTCTCCTTCTCCTTCTCCTTCTCCTTCTCCTTCTCCTTCTCCTTCTCCTTCTCCTTCTCC
>JAOXNO010000070.1:17411206-17424970 GCA_028565335.1 Limnodromus scolopaceus | reverse complement strand
GTTTCCAGTGATAGGATGAGGGGCAACGGGCACAAGCTGGAACATGGGAAGTTCCACTCAAATATGAGGAAGAACTTTTTTCGGGTGAGGGTGCCAGAGAGAGGTCGTGGAGTCCCCTTCTCCGGAGATCTTCAAGCCCCCCCTGGATGCCGTACTGAGTGATGTGCTCTGGGCAACCCTGCTTTAGCAGGAGTTGGACCAGGTGATCTCTAGAGGTCCCTTCCAACTCTGACAATTCTGTGATTCCATGTGTGACCCTGCCGGGGGCTGGCAGGGCTGGCCGGTGCTGGAGGAGAGGTGAAAATAAACAGCGGGCATTGGTCTGGCAGACTGTGTGCTCTGAGTCTCCAAACGGTTTCTTCATGAGCTGCCGTGGATTTGGGGAATGTTTTCACATCTTAGAGCTGCGTCCTGGGTGAGAGTTTGGTACCTCCAAGCTTGGTGATGAGATCCAGCCACCATGTGTTAAAAGTGTCCTTGACAAGAAGACGGGAAGAAAAACTTGGCAGTCCAGCTCTTGGGTTAACCAAACACGTGCTTTTTGTTTGGTTTTGCTCTGGAGCGGTGATGGAGATTTTGGGGTTGCAGTGTCACCCTAGAACCTCATTCCTCTCCTCAACTTTGCTGTTTGTGGAGTCATCCAGGACAAAATTATCTTCGTGTTTCCAAACCACGGGAAAAGCTGTTGTTTCTGGTGCTGGTGCAGCACCTGCCACAAAGGGGGTTTTGCCAGGGCCTGCCAGGCACCGCAGGAACATAAATAATAAGATATATGTGTATATATATATTTGTGTATATCAATTAATCTTATATTGCTGTCTGCCAGGTGAAACGGGCACCCCCATGGCTCAGGGCCTTTGCCGGTGTGTTGAGGTGGGCTGTTTGCCCTCCCAAATCGGGTGTTTCAGGGTCTGGGCACGTCGCTGCCGGCTGGGGCTGGTGTGAGCCAGCCTGTGACCGTTCCTGGGCCAGCGTGGGCTCTGGGTGCCTGTCCTCGGGGACCCGTGCGGGGCTGAAGGCCCAGGGGAGACAGCGTGCACCCGGGGAGCGGAGCTGCGGCTCGGTGCTGGAGCACCCGCCGGAGACTTCCGAGCCCCCCCTGGTGCTGTGGGCGGTGTGTGAATTTGGCTTTTCTGCTCGGTGGTGGGTGTGAAGAGACTGTGAATTCTCATCAGCGCTTTCATTACCTTAATAAAATTACTTCGGGTCCGTTAAGTTCTTTTGCAGAAAAATAAGACATAATTGCATGTTTTGTTAGCTTCTCTCTTCGCCCCCCCCCTCCCCGGCCCGAGCCCTGGGAGAACCCATTCCCTGGGACTCACTTCCACAGCTGTTCATGAAATCCATGTTGACCACAGGATCTTCTCCAACAGCCTGGACAAGGTGAGGAGCTGGTAAACTCTGCTCGGCTGGGTTTCTATCAGCGTGTCCCCTCTCCCTCCTTCATCCTCAGCTTTGACAGACACAAAGGAGTTATTCAGAGCTATGGTCTCTTTGAAAAAGACTTTGACAAAGCTTTTCTTCTGGAGGAGACAAGTTCTTATCTAAGCTCACCCACTCTACAGAAATAGCAGGGATAATAAGCCCGAAATGAGGAGATTAAGAACTGGGATGTGTTTCACCCCCTGGGTCCTGTTCTCCAGGGTTTCCCAGCGTTACCCACCGCCTCTGATGTTCACCGTTACCCTCACTCTTACGTTGGAGACTCTGCTCAAAGTGCTTTTAGCTTTGTGCACTTGGGAGTTGTCCCTGGACGGTGGCGGTTTGGAGTCAGCAGCAGTGGGTAGAGCACATGTAGCACCGTCTGGGCTAATCCGGGTTGATTTTGGTGCATGTTTTGCTTTAAACTCATATTTTTCTGCAGAGCGTCTCCCATGCAAAGTGATAAATTGGGGAAGGTCTTTCCTGGTCAGAGCTCAAAGGTGCTGGTACCTTTAGGTGGCTCATTGACACAGGAGATACAAGGACTGTAGAAATCAAGAGAAATTTGCCTGGAAGTTGATGTTACTTGGTCTTGGAGCAGCTGGTTGGATTAATGGACTAATTAATGGGTTATATCAGATCTTTAATTCTCCAAAGATCCCTGTAATGGGAGATGGAGGCCATCCCTACAGCCAGGTTTTGGGAGTGGTCCATAATATAAATGGAGTGTCACCTCCTAGCTGCAATATGTCTTCACTGGGGGTGTCTGCTCAGCTTCTTGTCTCAGTATCTGCTGTGCGCTCTCTTAGGAATACGGAAACCTCCTGACAGGGGTCATTTCTTTTCCTGGGGTGTCTGTAATGGTTGGCTCCACCTTAAGATGGATCAAGGTGGATGCCGAAGCAGCTAGTAACCAAAGTTGTTAGCAACATCGCTTGTGGAGGGAGAAGCTGCTGCCAAAGAGATCCTTAGATCCTTCCTTTGCTCTTCAGCCACTGCCTGCCCCATATTGGGCAAAGATCCTGGCCGCCGGGCACATGGATTTTGCAGAGAACGAGAGGGTAAGTGGTTTGCCAGAGCACATGCAGCATCTTGGTAGCGAAAATATAAGTATGAGGGTCTGCAGCCCCTTCCCGGGTCATGGAACCAGCGCTCTGCAAATGAAATCCTAGATGCAGGAGGAAAACAGCAGCTGAAAATTCCATCTACAACCTCCTGGAAGCTGTGACAAACTGGAGATGCTGTGCTCTTCCACCAGCCCGGGGGAGAGGAGGGCTCTGCTGGCCGGCACCGGCTGTGGGAGCTGTTGTGTGTCTCCAGGTGCAGCTGCAGGACAGGAGTGAGAGGCTGTACGGGCTCGGAGACCTGCAGGAGAAGACGGTGAAGCTGGCTGGCTCCAAACCAGATTCATCAGCCAGAATGGGCCTCAGTGAAGAGGAAAAACTGAAGGTAAAAGAAATACTTGAGGAGTTGGAGAGAATTGAGCTGTGAAGCTGTGTGGGACCAGGAGATCCGCAGGGGAAAATCTGGTGGGAAATCTTGGGGCATCTTTGTAGGGATGAATGTTGTGCTCACATTCCCTGGTGTGACCCTGGTGTGCTGGCCTCAGAATCAGTCCGTGGCCTTTTATAATGTCCTTTCTCTCTCCCAGATTTCCAAAGAGCTCGTTGATCTCCAGATCGAGACAAACAAAATGAAGGAACAGTATGAGACGGAGAACTTCGAACTGAAAAATATGGTATCCAAAACGTAGTTTGGTTACGTAGGGTTGACTCAGCGCTGCCAATACCTTTATCCAGATCTGCAGCTCATTACGCATCTGTCTTTGCTTTCCTTGGTGTGTTCTCCTGGCTTTAGCTAGAGCAATTAATCCCCCCGACACCCCAGATACCATGAAACTCATGTGAAATTCATCCCTCTCTTAAGTTATAGAGTATCAGAACCTGTTTGGCCAAATAAATGCCCTGCGGTTCCTGCTGCCACAGCCTAATTCTGCTGCCTCCCCTCTGCAGATCCTGGCCCTGGAGAACCGCGTGCAGGAGCTGGAGCTCTGCAGTCAGAGAGTCACTGGGGAGCGGGATGCCTTACGGGAACGCCTGCACGCTCTGGAGACCAGTCGGAAGGAACTGGCGGATGAGTACATCATTCTGAAAAGCAATTACCTGGCCCTAGGCAAAGAACTGGACCAGGAGGTGAGACAGGCTGCAGTGCTCACCCTGATGTTCTTGGCTCCGTCCGTCTCTAAATTACCCGATCGGTTGGCTTTGGGATGTGCATCCACATCACGGCTGAGATGTTGATCAGCTGTGAGACAGCGTAGCTTGGGGCATGGTTTTGTTTTCAGGGCCCAAAGATTTCATGCAAGGTGGTCACCTCCGAGCCGGGCTCGCAGAACCTGCTCTGCTCAGCCGGGACAGTGCCGAGCCCACGCTGACCCCCCCGTGCCGTGCTCTTCCAGGCACCCCGCTGCCGGGGTCCTTCTCTTTTCAGGCCACCCCACATCCCCGTCACTAGCGGTAGCGAGGAGGTCACCGCGGGGCTGGCCGGGGTGCACGTCTCGGGTCCCTCCTGCCTGCCAGCACGCTTTGTTTCCCTTTCCTTCTGCATGGCTTGCGCAGGCTGCGCGTGAACCGATGGCAGCCGCTCTCATTCCACACGGCGGTGGGAAGGGGCCTGCAAGTTTTTGAGGTCAGCAAGTTTAGAGAAGCAGTGAATGTAAGCAACTTTCTGGTTGTTCCTTAAAATACAGCGAATTTCCCGGTGACTGTTAGCTTAGCGATTATTAACTCAAGGCTTTTGGACCCAGATGGGTGTATTTCTTTGGCAAGAATAGCTACTTCAATAGACCTCCCTCCCTTCCCTCCCTCTCCCCCCTCCCACTTCTCCTTCTTTTTGAATTGAATCGGATGACTGACACCCTCCTGCCTCCCTCCCCCGGCAGATAGTTTAGCTGGTTCAGCCAAATGACCCGGTTTGCCACGCTGGCCCCGTGCAGGGCTGTGGTGGGAAGACGTGGGGCTGGGAAACGCTGGGTTGGGCAGTGTCCAGTCTCTCTTTACGGTGGGCATCCATCTGCAGAGCTCCGGTAGAGGAGGATAGGAGGTCACGACCGCCCCGTTGCAAATAAGTGAGTTAGTGACTCTTGTGAAGCTATCATTTGCCTCCCGTAAGTGCAGAAAATGGAAATTTCTTAGGAGGAGGCAAGCTCAGCTGCTCGCAGGGGTGTGAGCCCACCCCGGCGTCCTGCCGGAGCACGAGGCAGAGCGCGTGGGGCTGACTGGCAAGCAGGGCAGCTCGCTGCCGAGCCTCGGCACCGCCGGAACGCCGAGGAACAGCTCGGCGTTCCGCAATCCTGGTTGCTTCTTGGCCCCAAGGGGGTGCAATCTGTTTAGTCAACAAATGGGATTTTCGGGTAGGGCTGACATCTCTAACGGGTTGGCGGTAATAACACCCTGTTTTCACATGGGTCCGGGAATCTTTCGGGGAGTGAGAGCGCGTGGATTCAGTTACGTGCCTGGATAGCGTCCTGAAGAAGTGGTGGAGCAGGGTCCAGAAGCCAAAGGTGAATTCCTTGGTTGGAATCCTCATAGGCTGAGGATTCTACCCCAGTTTCTTGGCTCCGACTACCAAATATCCCTGCCTGAAGCAAAAGAGGCTCCAACTTGGCAGGCTGGGCCTTGTCACGGCGTGGGCCTCTTGCTCATTATTTTCCCAGTGCGGACTTTCCCAAAGGAAACGGGAAAAGCAGCCTGCGGTTCTGCCCCCCCCCCCCCTTCCCCGGCGCTCTTCTGGGGAGACAATGAACCTTTTACACGTTCCCAATTACAAGTGCTACTTGTGACCTTGCCAATATGTTGTCATGGCTGCTTGGCGCGGGAGCAGCTCATTCAGGGTCCCCTCCTACGGGAAGGGTTTCGAGCCTCTGAATTGCGGCGGCCCCCATTGTACGGCGCCATTCACACATCGCCCCGCGTCTGTCCCAGGCGAAGGAGCTGCCCTTGCCTCTCCCCGGGGGGAAGCGCCTTCCAGAAGATGCCAGCCAGGCACTTTGTGCCTGTTTTCTAACTCGCTGTAAATTCCTCCTTTTCAAGGCTCTGACCTTTTCTCAACTCTCCGTTTCCTCCTCCCTCTTTTGTTCGGCGGCTGCGGCGGCGCTTACAAAGCGAGGAGGGAACCCGAATGGCTGCGAACCCCTTCCACGCCGGGGTTTTCCCGGGAGCCAGGCCAGGCTTGGGAGCACAGGGAAGGCAGCGAAGCCCGTGGCAAACCTGGGACCGCCTCTTTCTTTGGCTGAACTGGGACTTCTGGGCCTGCGTGACCCCCTCTGATCAAATTGTCAGGGCTGACAGCTGCAGATGGATCGTTTTTCGGTTGGAGAACAAGCAGCCTGTCTCCGCGTAGCTGTCAGTTTTCACAGCTGTATATCTCACCTCTTTGTCAGCCTCTTTTCTCCTCTCCTCTCTCCCTCAGCCCACCCTGTGCTATCTTTTGATAAGCTATTCTCTCCACGGATGACTCAGATGACCTCTGCCTCCCATCCTCCCGATTCACTGCCATGGTAACAATTACTCAAGCTTGTCCCCAGTCATAAACCCCATCAAAGCTTTGTTATCTACATAGAAACCCTCCCGTGAGACATGAATTCCCCCAGTGTTCCTTCCAGATCACCTGTAACGGAGCCTTTCTCATTCAGATCCTCTTTATCTTTTGGAAATGTGTCACTTCGCACCAGCCCCGCTTTGAATCTCTCTCGGCTGCCTACACGCTGCTGTGGGCTGGCTGCTGCTGGAGGGACGCGTTCCAACAAAACTGGGATTAGCTGGGTGGCGTCAGCCTGGATGGATGGAGTTTTGGTCCTTCTCTTATGTTATGGCACCCTTCTAAGCCCTCGTGTGGGCAAAGACATGCCTGAAGTGCTGGGAAGCCGTGGGGAGGGTACAGGGTGAGAGGGAGGAGGGAGGCTGGAGGTCAGGAGGCAGAGGTGGTGGCCCGGGGCTGGGCTGGCACCGGGATCTGTATCTGAATGCCAGAGCAAGTTGGGCAGAGGAATTAAGGTTACGTGTGAATAATCCCAATGGCTGGCGATAATGCTTACCCTGCATTTCCATGAGAATCGCTGATATCTTTGTACATATGAGAGAAAACTAAAAATAAAGCTTGTTTTCAGGAGGCGATGTGAGCGCCGGCTTCGCGTACACACCAGGAGCAGCGAGTGCGTGCCGAACAGAGTGTGTGGAGCCGGAGAGGCAGAATTCCCAAAGCTCTTTCCTTCTTGTTTGACCTGGCAGGTCATGAAGAATGAAGAGCTCAGCCAAGAGCTGCTCAACTTGGCCAATGCCAGGAGCAACCGTGGCCCCGCCGTGGCTGATGAATCCTCTGCTGAGCTGGAAAGAGTGCGAGCAACAGTGCGCCGTCTCTCGGCTCGGGGAGCGAAGGTAAGGACCTTTCTGCCCTGTCACAAGCTCCTTGGAGAACAGGGATCTAACAGGCCCCTTCTTCTGTCTCTTACTAAAACCAGCTGGAAGACGTAGTCACCTCTGAACATGAGCAGCAAAAGCTGGAGAGAAACGTGAGTGTGTGGGGGTCTGCTCCTGGATCCTTGGGGAAGGAGAAGGGGGAATTTATTCTGAGTGTGGCTGGCACCTCCTGGTGCTCACTTGAATTTTGTGGATGATCTGATGCCTTGACTTATTTTAAACTTTCTTTAAGCTGGGCTGTTGAAAAAAATGAGACCAGAAAAACTCTAGCTCTTGTGCAGGCAAAAGCTGAGAGGGCTTTCCCTCGGTCAGTGGCCCCGGGTGAACAGAGGCAGGAGCTTCAAAGCCAACAAGTGCAGAGGACACGTGCTTGTTTTCTTCTTACTTGAGAAAGATGGGGGTGATAAAGTACCTGAAACGGAGAGCACCGAGCTGCTCCCTGCCTCCTTCCCATCTGCAGCCTGTGCGACACCAGCTTGGGGCTCTGCCACCAGCTCCCACTGGGAATCTGCCTCTCAGAGAGAGATTCTCCCTTGGGGGAACAACACTTGTGCACTTCCATGTGCCCTGTTGTCTCCAGAGCACACACCGCTCCTGGTGTGGTTGTCACTGCTCAGCTGGACTTCTGCTCAGCTCCTCACGAGTCCCTCTACTTAGCTCAGCCCTCATCTTCCTCTTCGTTTGTCCCTCAGTTGCTTGGAAACCAGGATCACATAAAAGTGGAGCTTGAAAAACTGAAGAAAACCTACGATTCACAGCAGCAGAAGCTGGAAGAGAGAGTGTGAGTGCTTGAGGGCACGTCCTCCTGTTTGGCTGGGCATTTATGGAGCAGCTGAATGTGATGCCTGGACACAGGAGAGGAGGCAACCTGACTTTGGTGGGGTACAGGGTGGGAAACGACGGTTGACCCTTGGAAGAAGTGAGGCCTGGAAGCAAAACTTGGTGTTTTCAAGGCTCTTAAGAGGTTTAGCTGGCTGCTTAGAAGTGAGTGGTGTGTAGGTACCTGATTGGCCTATGCACCTCTGAAAATCCACCTCCAGTGACACAGCCCAGAGATGAATCCAGCCCTAGCCCTTACCCCCACAGCGGTTCTTCCATCGACAGGCTGGGATGGGGTCGGTGTCCCGGGTAGGGGCTGCCACATCAGGGATGCTGGAGAACTAGACCCCCTGGCTGGGGAGGATGTTCACCTTTGGCTGTGAGAGCTCTGTGGCCGCTGGTTGGCACACAGCTGATGTGGGCTGGCATCCCGTGGTGATTTCCTTCTCAAAGCTGGCTGCATTGGACCTCCAGAGAAGTTTGGGGGATTAAAATAAACACACCTTCTTCCTGTGTGCCCAGGATGGCGATGGGGAAGGAGCTGCAGGAGGCGAAGGGAGCGATTGGGGACACCCGGAGCAAGCTGGCGGAGCAGTCGGCGGTAAGGGCATGCTGCCTTCCAGCCCCCAGGACTGCCCCTGCTCCTCCTGGGTGCCATGTGCTCCTCCTGGAGCTGGCAGGGGATGGATGTCTTGTACTGAGGTACTCTGACACGTCTCCCTCTCCAGGGAGTTTGTCCCTGCGCAGTTTCCTTCCCCAGGGGTGCGATGCACGTGGTGGAAGGTGCTGCTTTGCCACAGGTGGTGGGAGGAATTTTATTCACTGGTATTTAGAAAGGGTTGGTGAAATCACGGGGCGGGGGAAATTGCGAATGACAGAAGGTACCAGGGGAATAGAGTCTATAAACAGGCTCCTGTGAAAACCCAGGACCTTCCCAGCTCTCGTGAAGCTAGAAATGAAGTCCCCCATCTCTTACGGAGCTTCTTAGTGTCCGTTGCTTGGCCAGAGGATGAGGGCAGCAGCCAGTGTGTTTGTTGTGCCCAGGTTCTGCTCACCTCCCAGAGCCAGCTCCAAGAGGTGGAGGCGGAGAACTCCCAGCTGCAGCTCCGGCTGAAGCAGCTGAACGAGGAATATCGCTCCCGGCTTGCCCAGTACATCAAGGACGTGGCGGTGGGTACCCCCAGCCCCAGGGGCTCTCCTGAACTGGGGAGGTGTCTCCATACTGGGTGTCTACTTCTGGCAGGCTGCTGTTTCCCCTCCTTGCTGGGCTGCTGAGCGGAGCAGGCAGTGGGACTTGGGAAGACCTCTCTGGCCTCAGCTTGGCCTTGGGGAGGAGATGCCACCCTCCCCTCCTCGCCCAGATTTCCTCTATGGCCGCACAAAACGGTCTGCAAGTTTCTGCTGGGACACTTTTCTTGGTCAGATTACTTGGATTGAAAGATCCTCTTATTTACAATGGCTGCCTTCCAGTTGGCTTCTCATCTCCATTGCCCTGACAACGTCCCTCGGCAGGCCAGACGATGCCACTTCTGGCTTTGTCGCCACCTCCATGGTGACTCTGCTGCTGTCCCCAGGGAGCTCTGCCAGCCTCCGTGGTCGGCCACAGAGCTGTGTAACGCCAGGGCCTGGGACCCGCTCTGGGAAGAAGCCCCTTTGATGTAGAGGAGGGACCCCAGAGTGTGGTGAGGACTTGGCACAAGGTGGACGTTTTGGGCAGGTTCAGGCATGGATACCTGGTTGTATTGAGCAGCCAGACTGGGCAGAAATCTTTCTCCCCCCTCTAGGTAGCAATGAGCAGGTCTTGGCAAGAGCTTCTGTGCCAGGAGAAGGCTGGCACCAAAGAACACAGTGGTGGTGATGGATCAGGAGATTAAACAAAGCCGTTTTTTTTATTAAGAATAGTTAAATTTCTAACAGAGCAATCTTGAAGCATCTCCTGTCCAGCAGAGAGAGTGGGGCGGGGTGGAAAGAAGACTAGAGATGGTAACTCCCAACGCCAACTCGCGTTTCCCTAGGTGGGTCGTGGATGCAGTACAGATGCCTTCTCTGTCTTGAAGGCCACAATGGAAGTTAATTAGTCTTCCCTCCTCTTAGAAACTGGAAGATATGCCCTATTCTCTCTGCTGTTTGCGCAAATATGCCTGGACCTTCTCTGTGGGAAATGGGTTACGTGCCTTAGGAAACGACTTGATCACCTCCATTTCTTTCTCTGCTTTAAAGGACTACATGGATAGCAAATCCAGCAAAGCCCCAGCTGATCACGCTCCCATGAAACGCTTCGTTGACAACATGCTGAAGGATATCAGGGCTTCCTACAAGTCTCGGGAAGAGCAGCTAGCTGGAGCAGCCCGTGGCTACAAGAAACGCATGAAGAACTTGGTCAAGAAGCACGAGAACCTGCTGATTGCTTACGGGTAGGGCTATGCCAGGGCCTGGGCTACCTCTGTCCCTTCAGCTTATCACTAAGGTCCAACTGGAAGTGCCCCATAGCACCCAGTTCCTTTGATGAGGAAGGCAAATGGGGCTCCCCGGTGGAGCAGAGGATCTGGAGTGCATGTTTATCTCCCTGCTTTTGACAAGGCAGGAGAAAGGCATTTCCAGCTACACGTCAAGGTGCTCTGGACACCCTGCTTGTCCCATACCTTTCTCCTGTGTAAAATTTAGGGTGAGAAATTTAATTCCATGTTGGATGGTGTGGGAATGCAGAGGTACCACAAATAACTCCTGCCTCCCAGCCCGTCTCTGCAGCGTTCTCAGCTCTGCTCTGCAGCTCTCAGCAGCTTGGGCTGTGGGAAGCAGCAAAAATTCTTGTGGCACAAAAGCCACAAATAGCTCGAGGACAAGCTCCTCTCAGAAACACTCCCAGGAATATTGTGCCCACTGCTGGGCTCTCCCACTTATCCTTTGCGGGTGGACTGGCTCTCGGTGGCCAGAAGCCAGCAGATCCCAAGCGAATGGTTCCTCCATCGGCTGTAGAAGTGCTCAGTGTTGTCACCTACCCAAAGCTACCGGGGACTAACCCCTCTGGCACGTTACAGGCTCCAGCGAGAGCAGATCCGCTCTTTGGGCAGCAGCAGCGCTACGGACTGTGGCCCTGCCGAGCTCCACTTCTCCATCACGGACCCAGAGCTGCTGACAAACACAACCCGGGAGCTAAACCGGCTGCGGGAGGAGAAAGCAAAACTGGAGATGCAGCTACATGAACTGCAGAAGGTGGTGGCTGGGACTGCTGGTATTCTGCCAGGGCAGAACTGGGGGGCGGTGGGGAAAGTCTCACAAGAGCTAGATTCAGCCCCTTCCTTAGGCATTCCCTGGGGGTTTGCCGTGTCTGCCTGCTCGCTTTCTCATTTTGGGAAGAGATGGGGTGTCCAAGCAAGTCCCCTTGTTGCTTCGACCCTGTTGCGTAGGAGCGAGTTACGGTTAGATCCAGGAGGCTGAGCAGCCCCATGGGTTGGGGTCAGGGAGCTCTGGGAGGGCTGAGGAGCAGCAGATGTTGTGGGAGAGCCGCCAGGCCAGCAGAGTCACTCACTGCTGAAAAATGGGGTGAGTAGGGGAGGATAGGATGGGGTTTTCTCCTCTCAAACGCCTTTGCCGCAGCGTGAAGAGCTAGATGAGCAGGAGACCGCAGGCAGAGACACACCAGTCAGCTCCGCTGGGCAGAGACACGCGGGAGATAGATACATTTATTTAAAAATAAAAAGGATGAGAGACCTTAACCTTAAGATTGTGCCACACATCACTTCCTTGCCAGGGCACGGGTGGCTGTTAGAGTGCTGGGACACCTTGTGCCGCTGCCAAGTGGCAGGGACTGGGCTGAGGCCACAATGGTGTAATGCTTACGGGAAAACTGTTCTTCCTTTGCCTCCAGAAAAGACCGAAAGAAACCTCTGCCTTTGCGCCGTCTCCTGAGCAGTAAGTGCTGTTTGTTTCTCGGGATATTTGTAATTCCGAATTCTCCTTGCTCTGTGGATGGAGGAGTCTTTTCTGCTTTACTGGGAGACGGTAATAAATAGGGAGAAAGAGAGCTGAGAGGGACTCATCTGAGAAGAAAAGCCAGCTGCCGTCTCAGCGCAGCCTTCCCTGCGGGGAAATGAGTTGGTCATTTGGGCCTTGATCCAAGAAAGCTCTTAAGCACATGTTTGATTTAATCATGTTTTTAGTCCTGCTGATCTCTTTAGAAGCTGAAGTTAGGCATACGCCCGAGTGCTCTGGTGGATCACAACCTGAGAAAGGCAGATGAAACACCACTGGATTGGGGATGGTCTTGTTTCTCCTCCCTCCCAACACAAAAGCTGGGCTGGAACCCATAGGTGACCCAGTACTGGTACCTCCCTGACTTCCTAAAAAGCCCTTTATTTGCTCCTTTTTGATGGGCCTCTTCCCCCGGTTCCATAATTCTGTTGAACCTCTATCAACTAGAGCTGTGGAGAGGTGAGACAAAGTGTAGGAGAAATCCGAGCTGGGATTTTTCAGCCTTTTAAAATGCGGTAGCCTAGAAAACACGTCGGGTATTTCACCAACTGGATGCCAGTACTGAGGAGCTGGTCAGTGCCTGAGCCACTGGGCTCTGGAGGAGTGTCTTAGAGAAGAGCCTGAGCCTTAACCAGGCTCTGCCATGCTGAAAACTCGTCGCAGCCCTGGAAGAGATGCATTAATTGTAGCAGATTTGCCAAAGGAACAAGACAGAGAAGTACCAGAACCTGCATTTTAGTGATGCGTCTTGTTAAGGTTTTTATAGCTGCCAAGAGTCTCCAAATGCTTGTTTTCTGGGTGCTGATACCCACGCCATGACCTTCTTCCTCCAGCTGGAGACACGAAGCCTGGTGTCACCGCAGCCCTTCGGCCGTGATTACTGCTGCTTCTCCTCTTCATCAGCTTTATTGTTCCCTTTGCTTCTGCTCCCATGAAATCTCCGCTGCCGTTTCCCATGCGCCTGGGCCGGGAGGTTGCAGCCACCAGAGGGAACTCTGGCAGTTGCAGCAGAGCCGCTCTGGAGCACAATGCATTCCTCCCTTCCTGCAACCCAAATTCCCCCCAGCATCAGATGTGACCTGTATTTGGCTTATTCAGACTGGGACAGAATGGGAAGCACTTTCCCACGGCTGGGCCGCGCAGACGGCTCACCTATCGCGCTCGGCGACCAGAACGGGTGGGTTTGTGGTCCGGAACATGAAAAGCCAGCGATGCCAGCGTTTGGCATCCGTCGCTCTCTTTTTTTTTCCCATCAAATTCGGTCCTGCAGTGTCAGGTTCAGGGCTCTTTTCTGCACGGAGTCCTCTGATGCGTGAGTGTTGATGTGAACTTGGAACAAACCCAGCCGTCGCAGCGGGGAGTCCCAGGTTGGCAGAAGGGCTGTGACTCTCGTGCCCGGGCACAGGGATGGGCACCACGTGCCCTGAAGAAGTTGAGGGCATCGGGAGAGAAAAGGTTCAGAGACCTGGGGTTTATGGTGTGATGGACAAGAGTTATGTCCAGAGCTCTGGGACCTGCTGGATTTGAACGTCTGGGCATGACCAAAATCTGCTTTTCTCTCCCAGGCGGCTGGATGAGGAGGGCTGGGAGGAGGTCAGGAAGCAGCTCCGGGAGATCGCACGCACCACCCAGGTAAAGGTGGGGAACAACCCGTCTGGAAAAAGCTTATCCCTTACCCACACGTCAAAGATGTGCTGCCTCAGGTTGCCAACACGCTGCTCCAGGCTGGAGCAGGGAAGCTTGCCACGGAGCCTTGCCGTGCCTTTGGCCTCAGCCCATCAAGTGACGCTAGCGGGTCCCCAGCAGGTGACATATCAGGGCTGTACTCTCCCCGCTGCTAAAAGAAGGAGAACAGCCCTTCCCAGCTCGTTGCTGGACCGTATTGCTCCCTCCCTTGTTTCAGCACAAGCATTTGGGCATCTATACAACAAACTGGGGCTATATTCACAGAAGCACAGAGTGAGATGGGGTTGGAAGGGACCTCTGGAGATCATCCACTCCAACCCCCTGCCAGAGCAGGGTCACCCAGAGCAGGTCCCACAGGAACGTGTCCAGGTGGGGTTTGAATGTCTCC
>JAOXNO010000070.1:17268325-17279436 GCA_028565335.1 Limnodromus scolopaceus | reverse complement strand
GGCCCTACTCGCCACACTGTTCCTGATACAGGCCAGGATGCTGTTGGCTTTCTTGGCCACCTGGGCACACTGCTGGCCCGGGGGGAAGCGAGCGAGCGAGGAAAGACAAGCGGAGGCTGGCAGAGGATTTTGGATGGAGCCCAAGAAAGAGAGCTACGGTTTGCTACTGAGATATGCATTTAAAAGTCCCTCCAGAAAAATGAACCTCGCTGTTGAGCTCGTCACATCAGCTGGAACCCTCCAAGACAGGGCCCTACCCACAACTCAGGAAAGCTGATTTTTCAGGCCTGACATCTGCACCTGAACACGGCAGGTGAAAAAGGAGGAACTAGACTGAATTCACGTGAGCTGCAGTGGAGTAGGAAGGGCCAGGAGAAGGTCTGATCTAAGAGGGGATTCACCTTCCTCAACCTGTTCTTCCTAGAAGCCAGCAGGCAGCACAGAAGATGACACACATACTTTCCCTTCAAAGAACGGCTGCTGCTCATATTTGAGAGGGACAGACCGCCTGCACTTGTTATATTTTATTCATTTGCTGCTTTTTCTCTTTTTTATTCAATAAATGATACATGCTAGGCCTTTCCCAGACTGTAACACACCAGGGCTACCACCGGACAGGAAACAACTGCCTCAAATCAAGCTGAGAGCGAAGCAGCAGAGATGAGAGAGAAGTTCTACACTAGAACGATGTGAAAACTAACATAGGAGCCAAGAAATGGGTAGAAGATTGTGGGAAAGTTTCTGAAAAGCAAAAAAAAAAAAGACAGAATGCTATGTGAAGTTCCAGCAGCTCTCCCCATGGTGGTGGCCAGTCCTGACCGAGCAGCTGAGCATCACACGCAAGAGGAAAAAGCAGACGGGGATTAATGGGAAACAAAGCCCGGCCGGGAACGCAGACACTGTTGTTGCTGCTCTGGTGTCTCTCTTTTGGAGAGGAACGGCAGGGAGATGCCAGCTCAGATGAAGGCAAGTGTTTTCCCAACACATCAGCTGCCATCTCTTGAGCAGTCTGGCCAAATCCTCCCCCTGATTCCAGAGGGCTTTGGCTCAGGCCCTCAGCTGGTCCTTCCAGAACACTCCAAGGGGGGTGGCTGACTGTTTTTCTCCTGCAGAAATAAATTGTCAGCCCCAGAGTTACAGCACGTCTTTATACGCACCGTCTGGTGAGCTCCTCTTGCAATCGCTTCGGTACCAAAGCTTTGTCCAGCTTTATCTCCATCACCAGGAACGTTCCCGCTTCAGCGTATCGCTGCGAAGATAAACATGGCTCTCTCAGTGTCGTGCTGTCTAGAGCCGTTGCTGGCATTGATGGAAGACTGAGCCTACAGCTACAGATCTTCAGCAAATCCTCTCCAAAGCGCAGAGATACACCTTGTTTTACAGCCTGCCCTCAGAAGGATTTACAGCAGCAAAATTCAGCTCAAAAAACCAGTCTAGGAAAAAGGAGGAAGCCCAGATGATCATTCTGCTTGCAAATTCATTCATTGCAGAATGAATATGCATCCAAGATATTTTGAGGAAGAAGCCAAAATATGAAGGAATATGAATAAAAATATGAAGAATATGAATATGAATAAATGCTTGATTATTTACAGAGACCTTCTAGCCCAACGCTGGACTGCTCTCCAGCTGGATGGCACTGGAAGAACTCCAGGACAGCATCTACGTAAAACATCCCTTGTCCAACTCACTCTTAAAGAATTTAATTGCGTGAAAGGCGTGAGACACGGGTGCAGGGATGGTCTAGCAGTCTCTTCTTATCTTTGGAGATACATAATTACCTGTCCATCAAGGCTGAGGTTTGTGGCATTTTCATTTTCTAGAGAGGCATCTGACAACTGGATTTTGGGCACGTTGGACATCTATTTGAAGAAAAAGAAAAGACGCCTCTTGCTTCAGATTCGATAAACCTCACACCTTCACAAATTCAGGATGTAAATTTGTTCAGGCAGCATGTACTAAAATTTCAAGACAACGAGTATCTCCCAGTTGGCTGAGGCGACACGGCATCAGTCCCTGGTTTCTGGGTGCCCCAACTACTCCTCACAGGGAAATGGAGCAACCGCGTCGCAATATGTCTCTCTAGACCTTACCCTTCTGGTGATTTTCTCTTCCTTATGAGTCTTGCTGGGAAAAGCTTTGGAAAGGGGAGTACTGATTCCTGAGCTCCACGAGCCTTCCTTAGTCAGACCCAGCTGCATCCTGAGATCCCGGAAAACGCTGTGCTGGCATTTAGTCTGAAAAAAAAAGAGGGAATGGAGCGACTCAAAGGAGAAATTAGGCTTCCCCATCCCTTTGCCTTAACCTCGCGCATCGCAGAACACCTTGTCAGGGTCCTAAATGCATTCAGAAGCTGTGCGACCTCGTCCTCCTCTCCGAGGAGTTTAGCTGCTGCTGCTCGAGGCCAGCTCTGATACCCCACAGCTATGAAGCCCCAGGTTAGAGTATGAAATGAGGCGCTGGAGAAAGCCTCAGCGGGGTCTCCATCTTCCCTCGAGAGCAGCATTTTCACTGAGGTGCTGCCCCTTCATTCTTGCCTGAACTATGTGGTGGATAAGCTGGAGCCCAGTCCCGTACAGCCACAATCCTGACCCACTGGCCTGAATTCCTGGCTTGATTCTGGACTTGCCTGCTGACGTGGACCGTTAGATGAATCTCGCTACCATCACCAGGGCTGCTCTGCAATTTTTTGGGTGCCCCCACCAGCCCTGCAGTGAATCTCAGCTCCCAGCTCACCTTCTGGTGCGGAGCATCTTCCCTGCCACACATCAGTAAATTGCAAGGAAGAGGTTTTTCAGATTGTCTGTTTACACACTGCTTGACCACCTGGAGAGGCGGTTCCCTCTCAGCCATCGCTGTTATATGGGTTGGAAAGAACCGAGGGGATGCTGCTGAGACGATGGAGTGGCTGTACCAAGACTGTCTAGACCAAGGCCAAGGAGCAGCCCAAAGCATCCACAAAACCAGAAAATCAGGATGACAGAGAGATAGTGTGTCACTCGTGACAGATAAATGCGTCAGGACAAGGAGTACTGTGCAGCCAAGAGGCTGTTATTCATGATGGTGAAGCAGGGACCAGGAAGGAGCTGTGTTCCTAGCTCTGCTTTGCAGAGGCCAGGGGGAGCACGGAGGCAGGGAGAAGGGCTGTAATTCACCCAGCTCCTGTGGCCTGGACAGCAGCTCCACAGGGAATGTGGGCAGGAAAACCCACCTCTGCCCTCCTGGAACAAGCTCACGTCTGTTCTGGGAGGACTGTGGGAAAATGGAGATGTAACTGTCACTCTTAGTAACAGAAGGGGGGGGAAAAAAAGCAAAGACAAATAAACCTCCATGAGCTACAGCTGAAAGAGCTCTAGTGACAGCTTTTTTTGGTTGTTGCCTGGGGTAACGCCATCCTTTTAGAGCCACTGTTTGCTCTTCCCAGCAACGCGGTTCATTTGCCCGTGTTCCAGACTGGGGAGAGAGGAGTGTTTTTTACAGCCCGCCCTGCTCAGCTGCTGGCAGAGATGGGAGCGGAGTGAGATTCAGAGCCTCTCCCAGCCCCCAAACCTACTCAGAAATCCCCCGCCTTTGGGAAGTCCCCACCTAAAAGCTTGTCTCCTTATTTTTCTCCATCACCAGAAGGGCAGGGAAGTTTCACAGCCAGCCTCCGAGTACCACCCTGCCCATGCAACCCTGCTCTGGGCAAACACAGCTGCAGAGCTGGAGCTCTGGTCTGCTCTCACCTTCTCCAACACCTCGCTGTCTTGGTAGGTAAAGACACGAAAAGCGCCTCGGATCCGCTTCACACCGGGGCACAGCAAAGGCACCACGTTGACATACGCCACGCCATGGAAGAAAATCTGCTTGTCCTCATCTCCCTGGAAACGCAGAGGAAGGGACAGAGATAGCGAACGGACTGTTATTCTCCGCAAGGAAACAAGGTCACCGGTCCCATTAAGGAGAGGCCACGCAGCAAACTGATGCTCCAGTGGCTCTCTGGCACTGGCACGCAGCCGAGACAACCTGGAGGAAAACACCGGAGTCATTCCATATGTAGCATATCAATTTTTGTCCCGATCCCTGCTGGGCTGCTTTTCTCTCTAGTGCCCACACTGTGCTATTCCTCGGGACGGTCTTTTCGGGGTAGAGCTGCAAAATTACCAGCCACGTGGGTAGAAATCCAAGTGACCCTACCAGAGCTGTGCATCTCGGGCTTGACAGAAATCAAGTAGCTAAGGAGGTGTGAGAGTCTGGGCTAGCGGCACAGTGGTGAGGGTAAGGGAGAAGGATCTCCATCAGAGCCACAAAATCCTGGCACCAGTGAGCGCTGATAGGGTTTTATCCCAATTTATATGACTTTGCCCCCGAAACAGCTCTCAAACAACCAGCCACCAGGAACAGAACTGTTAGCTAAGGGGCTGTTTCTTTGCTAAACAACCCCAGTTTATGCACTAAAGCATAACTTCTTACACCCCAAGAAAGAAGGCATGAATTTCTTCAAGATGCTCCAAAAACTGACCGACGATAAGCTCAGTGGATTACCTCAGTTCTCAAAAAGCACCATCTCCCCAACCCCTTTGCACCGAGCTACCACAGACTGTCAGCGCGAGCGCCGTCTGTTATTCTCTAACGAAAAAAATATTACCCTTTGCCTATTTAACAGCTCTATAGAGCTGATTAATCCCTTCACAAAGCCTCTGACTCGCTTTGGCCGGTTCGAGGCTGGTTTTGGTATTACAAAGGCATTGAAAGGAAACTGCTCGGCAACGTGATGCTGCTCCACGAGCCAGAAGAACCCATCCCTCCCCGTTTTTACCTTGTCGGCTTTGCTAGTTTTCCCCTTGGTGGCCGAGGCCACCGTCATCCTGCAGATCTCCACGGGCCAGTACTGGCACTCGGCAATGCGCTTCTGCAGGCTGAACACAGAGGAGGGCACTGAGAAGATGCAGAAAGCAAGCTGGGGAGCCACATCGCCCTCCTTTCTGCCCCAGCAACCCCAAAACATGCCCCCCCTCTGCCTCGGGTTTGCTTCCACCCAGTCCCACAGCAAGCAGCCTCGGGCCACTGGAACACGTGTGGTTTGGGGCAGGCTTGGTACATTTTCTTCTCCCTCCACCACTGGGGACATTTATGGCACAGCCAGCTATAAAACAATTGTGAAAGCGACACACTAGGTTTTCTCTCTCTCCCTTGGTTACTTCAGAAATGAAGCAAATAAGAAGGAACACGATTATCTTTGGTATAAACCCTGAATTGCACAGAGCAAGCGGACCCTGAGCTCCCATTCAATGCGCCTGGTAACTCTGAAAGCAGCAGGCAGACTGATGAAAGCATAGAGCGGGGGGAAAGAAATTTAAAAATCAAACCAGATATAAAGGAGTATTTCCACACATGAGGAGTAATTTGGCTGTGAAACACACAGCTGTGATGCAGCTGAGGCCAAGAACGTGGAGTGAAAGGATTTTAATGTATTGGGAATTCAGGAAAACTTAATTAGCAGCTCAGAGGAGAGCTGTGTGGGCCACCCTACTCCATCTCTGCTCACCGTCACTCTGCTGTCCCTTCCTTCAAACCGCGGATGGAACAGACACCAGCTCATTGCTGGCAGCACGAGCGAGCACTTAGAGCCTGGAGACAACAGCTCCAGCCAATGCATCTTCTCCCACCATAGCAGAACTAAGCTGCTGCCAGCAATTAAAGGCAATTAGCTGCTGCCTTGCTCCTGTGAACACCTTTAGCCAACAGCCAGCCACAGGAGGAGAGGCAGAGCATGGTTTCACCATGTAAGGTCACTCAGCTGAGTGCATTCTAGGGTGGTTTCTCCCCACCTTTCTGGGCTGGAAGGGAGGTTCTCAGGTCCCTTACGTGACTACTGCAGCAGGATCCAGGTAATAGCGCTTTTCCATGTCCCACACGATTCTCTTCGTGCTTTCTGCTTGGATCCTCAGCTCCCTGTCCTGTGGGAAACAGCATGTGGTCAGAGCCAGGACAGCAACCTAGAGGTTGCTGCATCATCTCCAAATCACCCTCCAGAATGTCCCCTGGGAGAGAACGTGAGTCAGATAGAGTGGTGTCCAGCTCACCATACCCAGGCCACCCTTGCAGAGCCAGTTAGCAGCCCTCCCTGCAGACACCAGAGCCCATAAATATCAAAATCCAAGGAGATAATACAACTCCCAGCCCAGCAGCTCAAGAGTAGGTTGCTTACTGGTGACCAGACGTGCCACCTGCACCCTTGGGGACTCTCCTGCGGTGATTGAGCAGGTCCACTGTCCCAGGAGAACCATCTCCGTGTCTGGGCAGTGTACAGAGGACCGACCATCCTCCTTCCTCCCCTATTCCCGTTGGTTGGACTAGATGGTCTTAAAAGGTCCCTTCCAACGTAGGTGATTCTGATTCTGTGATTCTGAGTCTCTGCAAGTCTTTCTCAGTCTCTTCAGTGAGACCTGCTGGTTCTCTTCCAGCCATGACACTGCCAGTCCTTCCTCACCTCTCTTTTGTTGAGTTCTCCATCCTCATCCTCATAGGGACCACCAACAACAAAGGAGTTGGGCATGTTCAGAGCTCCAGGGGCCACGATGTTAGCAAGGGACCATTTTTTGGGGCGGGGTAACGGCTCTTTTTCCCCAGCAACCTTCAGGACACCATTCTTGAAGAGCAAGGGGAATCCCTTCTAAAGAGACATGAGAAAAAAAGGACTTGCATTTCCAACACGAGCAGGAGCAAGTCCCAGCTGCTCCGAGCTGGGTCTAACAAAGCAAAAGAGCGGCGCAGGGGCCTGGCTTGGAAAACACACTCCACCTGCACGCATACAAAGAACGGGGAAAAAAATAAATAGCCACAAGGAAAAAAAACCTGCCAGTTTCAATCCTAATCTTCCCGAGCAGAATTTCGTTTGTGTTAGAGAAACACATCACGCCCCAGAGACCCTGAGCACTCGCAACAAAGGCAAAAACACAGGAGCTGTGCACCCCATGGGCCTGGATGCTTGTTCCACGGTGCGCGATGTGGGAGAACAACCCACTTTGTAGCAGCCAAAAGCCCTCTCGTGCCTGGACCAACCCTCACCTCCCCTGCTGCTGGTACTTGCAAGCAAGCCATGTAGTTTTGGGAGGGTCCAGCGGGAGCAAACGCTTCAGGGACGGAATAAGCTGCCTCCAGGGTGACACTCAGGAGGTTACCATTTGAGAGCTGCGCTGCAGAAAGCAGGGGCTCTTCGGTGCACACTGTCACTTCAAGGCCACCCTGTGAGACAGATATAAAGTAGAGCTGGTAACTAGACTATTATAACTCTCCTGCTCTTGAAGGAGAAGCAGGCAGAAACCCAAGGCCAGAATGTATAACATTATCTTATTTTCCTCACCTCAGACACAAGAGAAAACAGACCGGCACAGGAAAGAAATCTCACGATCAGTTTGTCTGAATTGTGATATTTGTTCCTTTAAATCGGAGCCTGCTCGAGGCACGGCATGTGCCCCAGGGGTTTCATGAAACCAGCCAGGGAGAAAGAGTCAGGGTCTCATAAAACAAGCCAGGGAGAAAGAACATCGGGGATTGAAAACAATGGTTTCCCCTCGGTGATTCAGAGCATGCCAAATCTAGGGCCACACTTTAACTCCGCGCGCGGTGTGCAGCCTTTAATTACCTGTCCCAAGCCAGGATGGATGGTGCGCAACTAAAAACCAGCTGGTCTGCATTAATTAACTCTCCTCCCTAATGGATGCCCCCCTGCCTTGCTTACTATGTAGCACCTCTTAAACACAGGAAAATTAATGCAATATCCGCCCCTCCAATTCCCTCGCTGTGGGCAGGCTCAGGAGCAAAATTAGACCCATTTTCCCGGTCTCATACTTCACTCCCCGCTTTGTTCACTGGGTACTTTTCAACGGGCTGAATGAGTAAGGAGCTTGCAGGAAACGCAGCCGGAGCTTGTACGATAATGGACTGTGAGATATTTTACCCACAGCAAGGAAGACTAATAAAGTTGGGCAGGTAATCCCGCCTTTGCCTTTTTTTTTTTTCTCCTGACTTTTCAGCACTACGTGTTCCTTCTCAAATATTTTTTCCCGAGCAGTTTGGTAGCTGCACACATTAGCATTTCCTAGCACGACCTCACCTATCATGGGCGACTGGGGACAGACGTCAATGGGAGTAGGAAAGGCCTCCAAGCTTGTAACATATAGGGCCATAACACATCTGTGATGAGCGAGGCGGCTGAGTCATGCTCTCCTTCCCATTAAAAAGCAGCAGAGAACCGAATGAGCGAAGGAACAGTTCCAAATTCCACATACCTTGGCCTCTGGGTGAAGGCTCTCTAATGGAGAAGGAAGCACTGCATACAAAGGAGCCGAGACCTTAAATGAACACTGTCCTGGGAAGAAACAGGAATGAGAACAGAGTAAAGTGAGATCCTCCGTAGAGAAATCAGGGCCTAACTCCTCACGCTGAGCGACTGACGTCACCTCCTCTTCCCCCAGGCCCAGCTTTCTACAGATGCCATGAAGTGCATTTTGTCTAAAGGAGGTAAATTATAGTCAGGGATCCATAAGCAAAGATCAACAACTGCCAGGGAGTAAAATGCAGTTAGGGAGGCTGTGGAAGTCAATGTTGTACCTTGCAGCAAAGGCAGAAGGTCCACCACAGCTTGGCCAAGAGGCATGGTCTTCTCCTTCTGTTTTTTATCCTTTTGCAACACTTCTATGACTGTAACTAGAGAGATGAAGAGAGAGGAGCTGGCAGAGTTTCTCAGATGGCTTCAGAGCAGCAGTTCAGGGGGTGCAAAGGGTCTGTGTCAGCTCCGGCACACGCTTCCTACTTCACCTCCCAAGAAGAGCGAAGCCAAGGAGCACAGGCCAACATGAAAGGGGATTCTTCCAGCTGGCAGAGAGGGGAAGAGAAGTGCTGAGATTCCCCACCCTCCCCCACCGCTGCTGCCGAAGTGCTATTCTTGAAGGAGTGACTCCCGCGGGCAGGCAGGCAGAGGGGGAGCAGCTGACAGCACCCACCTCCTGGGAGGGAGGTTCAGCGCCAGGTACTTACAGAGCACAGGTTTCTGTGCGATGTCGGCCAAGGAGTTGGGCCCGTTGGGGTTGCACTCAAAGCTGGTCACGAAATCGTAGCTTGCTGTCCCGTCTGGCAGGACGTCAGTCTTGGAGGAGTCTCCCAGGATCACTCCGTTGTACTCCACGCGCACCAAAGTGGCCGAGACGGTGCTTTTGATAGTTTTCTGTCAAACAAATAGCACATTTAGCAGCCGGCCCTGCAGCAACAGGCCCGGGATCAAAGTTGCATCTGGGAGGCAGCTCAGTTCAGCGCTGGGACAGAGAATGCTGGTGGGGCTCTGGCTGTTCCACTACAGAAATGGGGAAGAGGAGCAAAGCATGGTTGGGCTGAGACCTCCCCCTTCCCTGTTTTTAGGGGGGAAAGTTCCTGCTCCACCGTGCTGTGATGCCCCAGGGATTATCAAGACCTGCTGCTGGAAGGGGAGACGGAGAGGTCCAGGCTTCACCCCAGGAAAGGCGGTGAAAGACACATCTAAATCAAACCCAAAAATATCCCATTGATATTTTTGTGCTTCCAGGAAGCTTGAGACCTTTGTCGGTGCCTAAGAAGGTAGCTTCTGAGCTGTGTGGCTGAGCTCCACAGGACACTTGTGTGTATCGCTTGGCTGGAGGATGCCCAGAAATCAAAGAAGGGCTCCAGCAAGCTCTTTGGAGAGCTCTGGAATTTGTTACACCACCTTCATACCATTTGCTTTAAGGGAGATGAGGAGGTTCAGGCTTGAACATGGGCAAACAGGGATGGTAGGAGCACAGCACCTCGCAGCTGGGACTGGCGTGCCCAGGCAGCCCTGGCACCTCCACAGCAGCACCAGAAGTGCTGAGACAGGCAGTTACCAAAGAGCTTCCCTGCAGGAGAAATACTTCTCTGTCCAGGGAAGAGTTGCCACCGCCCTGAACATGAGGACCGCTGTACCCAAACCCAGCTTTTCTTTAGTCCTGAGCCACAGGGATGCCTAATCTCCACGGGCGTCTCCCTCAGCTCCCTCTCGCCGTGCCACTGGGGTAATTAATCCCATATTGGTTCTCACACAAAAAGTGACTTCATTCACTTGGTTTTAATTTTCAGTCCTTCTGACTCTCTCCTCGAGCATATATATTCTATGAATGGCTAAACAGAAGAATCCAATTAACCTTTCTCTGTGCCATTAATTATCCTAGACTCCTCTCTCATCCTGCTCTACATCACCTCTAATTAAGCAGATTCCACACTTCTTATAGCTGGAAATTTTCTTTTCATATTGTTGTTCTTATTGTTGCACTTTTGTAACCCTCTCTCTGTTTGCCATAGCCTTTTCTAAGATGGAGCAATCAGAAGTACAAAGCGACATTCCGGATGCAATCAGTCCACTGGGCTATTATTTCCAGCATTGTTTTCCCTCCTCTTACCTTCTACTTCTCACCTAAGATGCTGTTTTTGCTGAATCTATCAGTGAGAGAGGTACTGAAATACTACAACATAAAATCCTCAAAAAAGCAGGCAGGTGCTTTTGGTTTGCCTTTTTTTTTTTTTTTGTCTGTTGCTAGAGCAGAAGGAGGGATTTGCATTTTTCTGCTTGCAGCAGTAGCTGAGTTTCTCCTCCGCATTCCCTCCTAAATGCCAGTTCCTCTAGAAGAGTTTAAGGACAGCTGGGTGTATCACGCAGCACATGGAAATCAAAGCAGTCATGGTGTGATGGGAACCAGCTCATAGTCCTGCCCTGTAACCGCACTGGAGCCACTGACTTGTAAAACCAGAGCCACCCTATTGAAACCTATTGGTTTCAATACGATTTAAACTGCTGTAGGTGGGATGAAAATCTGACTTTATATCCCAGGTGAGATCTTCCTAGAGGTATTTGTCTCCCTGATACACATTTTCACTGTGTTTGGCTTAAAAAAGCTGCCGTTTAGAGACAGAGAAGGCAGAGAGGCACATTTCAACACAGTATCTCCGACTGCTGCTGAGGAGGTGTGTTCCCCAAGCTACAAGGATCGCAAGCCTTTACTCCGTGCGAGCAAGTCCTCAGCGGGGAGGAAGAAGCCACAGCCACCTCCAATATTCTCACCACTCCTTATTGTCACCTTAAT
>JAOXNO010000070.1:17001921-17014274 GCA_028565335.1 Limnodromus scolopaceus | reverse complement strand
CAGTGCTTGATCCAGCGGATCGTATGCTCATCCAGGCCGTGTGAAGCCAGTTTTTCCACGAGAATTGCATGGGGGACGGTATCGAATGCTTTTCGAAAGTCCAGGTATACAATATCAACAGCCTCTTGTTCTGCACATCTGCACACGCAAGGTACCGGAGGTGGAATTCATTCTTTGGGGGGGTAAGGACAAAAGCAAATTGCCTCTCTGCAGTTTGCTGCTGGACTTTTGACTCATGCAATGTCCTTCGGCATGACATATGCATGGGGTGGAACCAATGGACATTAGCAGCGTCAACAGGGTCGTAAATGCTCTGGGATAAGGAGCCACATTTAATTCCTCTGCTGATATAAACTGATGGATTACAATTACCAGAACTTTCCTTTTTGAGTTCACAAAAGGCAGGACCCTCACCCCTACCCTGCTGCTACAGCCCAGCTTCTCCCAGAGGGTGGTAGAATTTCATACACTCGTTAGGATCAGGACCACGGCAATAGTGAGCTTAGAACAAGGAGGCTCAGTTCAGGGGGCTGAGAGAAGCCAGTTTGCCCTCCTGCCTTTGCCACTGATGTGTTGTCTCCGTGACAGATTTCTCTACTTTTGCTTCTTTTTCCAAGAGTCGTCAGATCAACCCGCGACCGCTCCTGAGCAGAGATGTTCCTCTTGTAGCTCTGCGGGTCACAGCACCCTGGGATCTTTATTTTAACTAAGGATGAGCGGCAACGATAACCAGCAGCCACTGCACCAGGGCGAAAGTCCAATTTGCGGGCTGGAGACAGACGTAAGGACTGAAAGGCACGGGGAAAGGCGGCGAGTGCCTGGGGCAGGAGGGTACCGAGGGGCAGCAGAGCTCTCACAGCCTCGCTGGCTGCTTTAATTAAGCGAAACCTCAGAAAACCAGGCTTGTTGGAGAAGTCTCCACCGAGTGCGAGGTCAGGGTGCCCCCAGCAGCCTCAGGCTGCTTCCTCCTGCCCTCTTCATCTTCATAAAGTGACAGGAACATCCGGCTCAGCCTCCCTGCGCTTCACAGCCGAGAAGCTCCGTGCCAGCGCTGGGCAGTCTGTACAGCTTATAAACAGCGGCATTTTGAACTCACTGATTGAACCAACCCATGGTTATTTATTCCCACACCGCCCCCCGCCCCCAATTTTGGAGGAAATGAAAACAAGGGGGAAAACCAGCATTTGATTCAGCTGAATCACATCGTTCAGCCCCCTAAAGGTTTTAATTCCTCTATTTTTTTTATCTTCTAAAAGCACCAGGGTATGGCAATTCGCTAGATAAAACATTTCCAAAAGAAAATCCCATCACTTCATTTAAAAATATGGAGATAAAATACTTCAAGGCCTCTTCTGTTTTTCTATCATATGAAACCATTCAGTGACTTTGACCCGAATCTTCTCACTTGCATTCCTCCGAAACTGCCTTCCTAAGAAGCAGGCTATAAACTGACAACCTCAGGCTCAATCCTGATATTCTCCCCTGTATTTGAAATTCCACAAGAAAGCCCCCCTCCCCCGTCCTTAAATTGGTCAGTTACAGGAGGGATTTGATACAAGTTGTGATATTTTATCCATCGTCCCACCCCAGAGGGCACAGGAAGCCCTGGGCTGACAGTTCCATCCATGACCCTATGATGAGGGCTCTCTTTAGACGAGGACGAAGCATTTCAGCATGGCATAGCACACTGCAAAATTTTGATACTTGTTTGGTTCTGTATAACAGAAAACAAACCCTTTTGGCTTGAAATTTTTTTGTAATGTCAAAAAAAATATGTATATAATCCACTTTTCTAAGGGCCTTCTCTTTGGGAGATGACAAACAGCGATGTCGACTTCACAAAAACTTTCAGAAGGACTGGACTCAACATATCGACATTCATCCATGTCAGAAACATCTGCAAAAGAAAAATGTTGAAAGACATAGTTTCTGTTAAATAGACCAGAATAAATGAAATTGCTTTGTTCTAGAGCTTCTAACCAGTGCACATAACAGAACTCTTTTGTCTCCGTTTCCTGTCTTTCAGTTGTTTGCTGCCGACTGTGGGTTACAGACGACGTGGTTTCTAATTGCTGCCGACGGTGTCGGTGAGTCAAGGTGACTTCTCTCCTTCTGCTGGATCCTCGCATCCGCTCTGGGCTCTGCCGCCCAACGATGCCTTTATTTCCATCTCGCCTCCGCACCCTCTTCAGACCCCGTCCTTGCCGGTCCCCGCGCAGCTGCGGCGATGGCACACGTGCGGCTGACTGGGACTCAGTGAGCGATTCCGTTGATGCGCAGGGAGAGGAAATTCCAGCTGGGAGCTGGCTCCCCAGGATTTAACGGGATTAAAAAGCGGCGAAATTCTCCTTCTGCCTCCACCGTTAGAATCACAAGGTAGGACTGGAAGGAATCCATCAAGTTGTTGAGCCCAGTGACCTGCCACCGCAGGCGATCCTATCAGGTAATGCCCAACACAACAATCAGATCCCGCTGTAAAAATCGGGGTTTGTAGATAACAGCCAAAACTGCGGATCTCTGCAGGGCTGGATCTGCTGGATAAGCACAGAAAGGAGATACAGAGCAGAATTCTCTCCGGGAGCAGTTGCTTCCCACAGTCTGAACATCATCAGGTCATGCTAAGAGCTGAGAAGATAATGTCAGCTCTATTTACCTGACCCTTTTTTTTTTTTTAAATTATTATTAGACTTCAGATAAAAAGTATCCCGTGATTAGATAACCTCAGCAAACAGCAGAGCAATCCATCCCTCGTTGTATGCCAAAGGCCAAAAGCTACTTAGAAGCTGAATGTTAGTATTTAAGCTGAAAAAGCAATCATGTCTGAAATCATGTTGCCGAGGATATTTGTCGATGTGCATGTAAATAATACATTTGAAAGAGGAAGGAGATGGACCAAAATAAACCCCAAACCTGCTGTCGAATACTATGTGCACAAAACTGCCATATCCCAGAGCACATGGGAGTTTTCTAGAGATTTTTGGAGATGGATTTTGGATCGGGCTGCAGGTAAGGAGGAGATAAAAAACCCTGGATGGAATTTCTAGAAGGGTCAGAGATGCTGGCTCCATCTTCTTCAAAAGGAGATGCTGAATTTCAGTGATTTTCCCCCGTATTAAGAGCCATTTTAAAGACAGCACTGTATCCCGTTGTCCCCTAAACCGCGAAACAGATCAACAGTGAACATCGCTTCAATTCAAATGCTTGATACGAAAAATTCAGCTGTGAAAAATAGTTCTGCCTCCACCAGCTGCCATTGTAACACTTACAAGCCAGATTTTCCAACTAAGCCGGTCCCTGAAGCACGCTGAGGCTCTTTGAAAATCTACCTACTTATCCTGGGAGCTCAGCCTTTTCCAGCCCTCAGCAGTGAGAGGCTCTCAGACGTGTTCTAAAACCGAGAAGGAGCCCCCGTACAGCAGAAAGCATTTCCCACTGTCCCTTCCCCCTTGCCAAAGGCACTCTTATTATCTCTGCTTTCTCACTTTCAAAACCTGATTTTCTTTTTTTGGTCCACGAACAAAAACCCAACAGTCTGTAATTTTTAAACTCATTAGTCACCAGCTCTTCAAGGAAACTAAATCAATGCTCAACAGCTGCTCTAGTGCGTTAGAGAACTCCAAAAACAAGTCAGAAAAAAATTTCACGGAAAAAAACCCTCTCTTTTAAATTTCCCCCGCTTATACCTACATCACTTCCTGAGGCAGACATTTGGATTTTTTTAAAAAATGTTTTCTGTTTCAGATGATCAACTAAGCTTTTTTTTATTTAGCTGTACAATTAAAAACCGTATTCACAGAACCATAGAATGGTTTGGGTTGGAAGGGACCATTAAAGCCCATCCGGTGCCACCCCCTGCCCTGGGCAGGGACACCTCCCACCACACCAGGTTGCTCCAAGCCCCCTCCAACCTGCCCTTGAACCCCTCCAGGGATGGGGCAGCCACAGCACATACTGGAAAGCGCTTCCCCATCAACTCCAATACCCCTATATCCCTCTGACCAGTGGTCTGTAAATATTTAGAAATCAAATGTTTTTTTCTCTGTTACTTTGCCATCATGCAGAAGGTATTAATTGTTCCTGATTGATGGTTATGACAGAGCACTGGCCTAGAATGTTCCTGTCTTCTTCTGGAAGACGCTATCAAGAATTTCTGCGGGAGAGTGCTATAAACTCACCCAACTTAACCCAAGGGTAATATCGATTCATAAAGGCTTGTTTTCTGTAAAAGTTAATTGGTTAAATGTGCTCAGGAAAGCAATCAAATAATGAGGATTTCTTTCTCCCGCTAAGGGGAAAAAAAAAAAAGGAAACCTAGCTCCTCTAAAACGCTCAGCTTTCAGTCTCCTGGCTTTCCCAGTACCTTTCCACTCATCTTAGGGTATTTCAGGTTGGGAAAAAAAGAATTTCTTATGCTATAAAAAGAGCAGAAACACAAATCTATTTTTAGCTAACAAAACCCATAACACCCCAAGATTTAAGAACCTTCTTCTTTGTTAAACATTAGAAATGACATTAACTTCCGTTTTCTCTCTTTGTAAGTCGTTTTTATAGACTACTGAACGCATGTTCCTGGAACAGAGACCGAGCTGTACATGGAATATAATACAAGGTGTATTCTCTGACAGTGCAAGGGATGTTTCCCAGCTACCAGGTTTAACCACACAGAAGGGAACCCAGGCACACGTGCAGGGGGTGTGGTGTGCTCCTGGGATGTGCCCTGCCTGCAATGACCTTGGGAAGACAGAGAGGACCCCAGTTTTGCAGCTGAACAGTCAGCATTGTAAATCAGCAACTAAACTGGTTCCTGGGAGGTCTGTCTCGCCCGTATCCCCCAAAGTTTTGTTTTAGAGAAACCAGGTCTGCTTCTTTATGGCATATGATAAAAGGAACCGCCAGCTCATCAGCTTTCTTTGTGTCTGATACCGCTGCAGATGGGATTGTTCTATATAGCTCGCTTCTAACAACTGCTCAGAAAGTCCGGGTGGGAATTTCTGTGTTTTTCCAGGAATGGATTATTCACTAGCTAACAGATTTCCCCACGCTAAACCTAAGCGCAGCCACAGAACTGCCAGTTTCTTAACAAACCTGCTTCACTTCAGAAGAAAGGAGCCCTAAGGCAACGTCTGCTTCCAGGTTTATGTGTTTCATCCCAACCACACGGAATTTTTCTAGGTCAAGTTTCCGGAGGATCCTCGCAAGACTATGACTCCAGGCACCAGGTTTGATCAGCAGCACCGTGCAAAGGATCTGGGCTCCTGTAACAAAGCACATTCACTGAAACCCAAAGCCCTCCTAAAAACCCAGGTAAAACACCCAGCGGTGTTTTTTTTACCAGCCTGGACAGACATCTGTAGAAGGGGGTTGCCTAAAAGCTGGCATGAAGTTCATGAAAATTTGAACAAAACAAGTCTGCTAAAAAACCTGTGCACACAGGATTTTGTTTGGTTTGATTTTTTTGTTTAAGAATATATCTAAAACAGTCTAGGCTTGTAGATTATTTTTTTTGGGCAAGAAACCTGCTCTGAGTCCACAAAGTTTATCTGGCAGGTCTGTAGGACTTGATCCTTTATATTATATATTGATTTTTTAAGAGAGATAAAATATTCCCTTTTACATTTTTCTTTTGAACTGTAGCGATCATGTGCTATAATCCTTAAGGCACCTACTAAGTTCTTCTTCCTCCTAGTTTATCTCTCTGTTAGAGCTATGTTTCAGGGAGGCACTGACGAGTATGACAGGCCCCAATTAACGTGATGAACCTATTATGACTAGAATTGTGTTTACTAGAACTGAAAGTTCAGCACAAACTTCTTGCTCCTGACAAAGCTCTCCCAGCTGAGCCGCCAGCCCCGAGGAAGAGAAAACAAGGCAGAGCACGAGAGTTTCGCCGTCTGATGATACAAAATGGATTAAAAGGCAGAAAATACACACGTTTCATTTTTAAAGGACAGCATTTTCAAATTGTCAGTTTTGCTAAAGTACCTTATTACTAGGAGTATAGTTAAGATTTTAGCCTAATAACATCCTTCGAAGATTTATTGGCAAGTGTGGTGTGGTGCCTACCCCTGCCAATTAGCATGAGGTAAGAGCACTGCAAGGCTGCTAAAATGGATCCGGGATTATCTGTTTGTCTACAGAAAACGTCATTTTGTGTGTCCTCTACACCCCACTACTAATTATACAGATGTCAACGCAACGAAGCACCAACGATGCTACGCACAATTGAAGGCACAGCGTTATTTTCCAACGGCAAGAAGCACGTTGCTGATTCACGGCAGAGAAATACGGGATCAAAAATAAAGAGTGAGATAACTGTCCCCCGAAACTTGATAAGGAAACTTAACCCTTATCGTGCAGGGAGCCCTCTCCTTAAAGATTTGCCGGGTTTTTTTCACCTCATTCTTGAAGGGAAAGGTTTAAATGCCATAGCAACAGCCTGCAAGCGCGGGAGCAAGCCGCTCGTGTCCCCTCAGCCACTCGCACGCACAACGGCAATCTCCGCTCCCCACTTACATAAACGTTCGGTGTCCTCAAGATGTTTTACTCACCATCTGCTCTGTTTCTGGGCAAACAGTCTCCTTCTTGTGCTGTGTGAATCACTACATGCTGCATATTTATCTACTTTAGACACTTCGGGAGGAATCTGTCACTTTGCCACCTTGGTCCGGCCAAAGACAAGTGTTGAAAACAGGTGGGGACACCTTGTCACCTCGGGTTGGTTTCCTCTCCCCCGGGGATTATAAGTGACAACAGTCAGAGAAAACCCTGCTGTCTGTCAACGGAACAGACTCCACTGATCGTGAATAACCGGAGGTGCCTGTTTGGCAGCCCTCAAACACTCCCGATTCCCATCTCCAGTTCCAACTGCTTTGTGGCCTTTCTGGGTTTGCCCAAATTGCCTGGTGTATTTCTGCTTTGTAGTATTTTTAGATCCCTTCCTCATGGCCAATGGCTTTTACCCCCCAAAAATTGTTACATGGGTTCTGATTTCATAGTGTAACAGAACCACAATACCGATTATTTTATATACCATTTATATATAATACTTTAGATATGTGTGTGGCTTAAAATAAGTGTAAACTCAAGCAAATATAAGATCTGCCAGGATGTTTAGAAAAGAGAATGTACATCACTGCCTGTATTCAAGCCTCAGGAAATACATATATTCCTTTTGCTTATTTTTGGCTGGTCCATCTAGAAGAGTAAGTTCTACAAAGTCCTTATCAAACCCCATTTTTCTATTTGCTCTTCTCTCACCTGCTTGCAAGTAGGAAAACAGGGATTCTGCGTGGCATCGCTGGCTCTGCCCTGCTAAATTAGAAAAACAGATCAATTTGAGTAAGCAGAATGCATGTTCTGGGACAATAATTAGAAAATGTTGCCATCATCTCTAGGTAATGCAGCCGACATCGCTAGGAAGTTGAGCCTGGGAAGAAGGGAGGGGTGGGGAAAAGCTGTTTCAAGAATAATTTTTATTTCTTGTTATTCTATTCGGATTAGATCGGAAATAAATTAAATTATTTCCCCAAGTCAGATCTGTTTTGCCCATGATGGTAATTGGTGGAGCTGAGGAGGGGAGAGCTTTGGTGGGCACCCAGCGTCCAGCCAGGGTCAGCTCCCCAAGTCTGCATATTTTAGGCAGTGAGTGAGTGACTAACGGTAGTTTTTAAGCTTCCTTTGTGCTCCCAACATTTCACAGTTAAATCAGAAGCTGCCTCATCTCCAGTATAAGTCCCAGAAGCTCAGGGGTTTGTTTAATGTCCTCTCTTGTGCCCTGGGAAGCAGAGAAGGACTGTGTCTTCTGACTGCACCCCTACCAAGCCCAGATCTGCCACTCAGCCCTTTCCTGCCGATAAAACCTCACTGCCATTCCCCAAGGAGCCAGGAACGGTCGCTTCTGCGGTTCTTCATAAGAGCAGAGGAGTATAAAAGGAGGCTAGTGCGAGTGAACTGGGGCTTATGGCAACAGCCTACATAAAAATGTTTCCTTCAGTCTAATGTACAACCTGCAGTGACCTGGAGAGGTGAAGAAAATTAAAGGCGCTTGAAGGCACACATAAATTGAGAGCTCATCTGGGACTGGGGCGCAATGAGAAGTTTGCACCAGGGTGATAAAAGACTTCCTTTTCCAGTGACTGGCAAGTTTAACCTACATGCAAGGCAGGTAAAAGAAAACTAAAATATTTGTCAAAACAAAAACATCGCCATTTGTACTTATTACTGTCTGAAATCCACATATTTCCGCTTCCCAGAGCAATGTACCTGGAAGGTATCTACCCAAAGGGTTCTTTTCTTTGAATGAGACCTTTTTCTCTTTCTTTTTGTTTTCTGGGCCAACAAGGGTACCCTTATAAGGTGGAACCAGCTCCAAGGTCCTTGCCTCATCACTTTTTAGCTCACATCCTCGCAGTACCAATTTTTTTCATTAGCATTGGGGTTACTTGAAAGAATTTCTAGGATCTGTGAAGCGTGTGGTGACCTGGGCAGCAACTGGAACGCAAAGAAGAGAGCTCCTTCCTGACACTGAGGAAGTGTGCATTCTGCTCCGATTTCTGTCACCCAGCTGTGGGGCAACAGCCTTTACCCCCTCTATAAAACATCATGAAACTCATCTGCTTTGAGACCTACACCTGAAAAGGACTACTAAAGAGCTGGTATTAATTACTCCTCTAGTCTACATGCCACACCAGCCCAGGACAGGTCATCCAGTCACGCACAGAAGAATTGCGGAGAGGAAAGGTGATCTGGCCATACTACTACCTTCCCCCAGCACCACGTGGACCCATCTGGCCTTTTCTTCTTAATTACTGGGATCGTGATGTCTAACCAAAGGTTTACTAATCCCATTTTGATGGCTCTGACACAAGACAGAGTTATAGTTTTCTTCAATTTATTTTAATACTATAAAATGGTTTGGTTTTATCCAAGAGGCAACTGGTGCATATTTCTGGTCTTACCTTCAGCCCGGGGCCTGTTGCCAGGTGGGGGCAGGTATTTCATAGCGGGGCGATGTTCTGTGTCTGTAAAAGGAAGGAGATGCATTTTTATGGATTCACAGGTGGGGGACCTTCACTTTTTGGGGGGACGAAGGTGATTTCATTTACCAGGGGACATGTCAGACGTTTTATTAGCTGCGAAATATTGAAGAGCTGTTCTCCAGCACAAAGACCCCTTCATTCCTCCCACAGCAACAAAAAACGGGAGGGAAAAATGTAATGATCTTACAGAAGAGATAGTACAGGATGGTGAAGTCACGCTTCAGCTCCACTCCTTTGCTCTTGCCAATGGCTTTTGTGGGAAAAGCCCCTGTGATTACAACCTCCCTCAATAAATTGATCTTGCAATTCTGCTTCCCTCTTATCCTGCCTTCAGGTCTCAAGATAACGTTAATGAAGGGCAGCAATGCAGGAATTTTTATAGTTTTATACACTAATTTGGGATATCTGCTGCCTTTTTTTGTGAAGGCCCCCTCTTTTTGCTCTCCAATCTCACATAAAACACCCACGTAGTCCACTCTCAAATCTAATTTTTTGTGAGACTAAAACGAGTATCTTTTTGCCCACACCGTCACATTTTCTTCTCTCTATTCAGTAAAGCCGGTTTGACATTCCACGAGCGCTGCATGTTTGACACAAGCACCTAAGTTTGTGTTGACAACAAAGGACTTTTCTTCTCCACAAAAAGATAGGGGAAGGGCTATAAATTACAAAGCGTAAATGCACTTATGGAACCGTGTCACTCCTCCTCAGCTGACACACCGTGTTTCCACAATCTTGATTTATGTCTGCGTCTGAACATTGGCGGGCTTAGAACTGTTTATCTTCAGGTGCGAGGCTTCCCCAAGAATGGAGGGGATACGCCAACGTATTTCACGTTAGAAGAAAACAGTGGGAACTCGTACTCTGCTGCTCCAAACCATCCCATACCAGTAACGCCACAGTCCGCACGGTGTGGCTGTACATCTCTCGCTACAGCAGGAAAACAGCAGGTTTCCTATGCTGAAAGATCAATGGTAGGACATACCACTGACGTCTGAGAAGCTTTTGACAGCAAAGGTCTCCATTCCTCATAACGCCTTCCTTCTCTTCTGGGATAAAACAAAATTCTCAGGAAATCTGCTCTTTTCAGCTCTCGCAGATTGGAATTACCTTTGTCTCCCCGAGCACAGGGGCAAGGTCAGGGCAGCCAACCCCAACAAGTCAGGCACCACAATTAGGTCAAATTAGGACAGATCTTGGCCTCTCTTTCCCAGTTTCTCATACATGCAGAGATATAACAAAATCCACAGTGTTATTTACTGGTCCTGCCAATTGCTGAAATGTCTATTTAGTATCTATGGGGCACCTCAAGATCTTCAGAAAAGGGCCCCAGGCCATGCACAGCCACGCTAAATTAATAGGCCAACTTGTAGATGATCTCAACTGGCTCCTACTGATTTAAGATCCCTCATCATTATTCAGCCAAGCACAGAATTTAACCCCAAATTATTAAGCTTTTCTGTGCCTGAGAAAAGCCCATAGGAACAGATTCCTTTGTCCAAGTTAAATATATTCCCAAACGTGAGGACGTTATAAACAGTAAAAACATGTCTTACCAGTTACGAAATCAGTCTCTGTGAAGAAAAGGGCGGCTTGTCTGAATGTCACCTCTGGGGTCAAGGCCATTACTGTCTGTAGAAGACTTTCACTTTTGCTTAGCTTCTCCCTGCGCTGCGTTAATCTCTTCAATGCGTCTGCAAGAGCTCCGAAGGCGTCGACCCGCCGTAACGCGCACACAAGGACGGGGTTTGACATTAGAATATCGAGGCTTCTTCGCCAGGAAGTGTCCCCAACCTCAAAAGGGGTTATTTCTCCGGCCTGACGTCGAGTGAGACGGGGCAACCACTTGAGTCCCAGGAGCTCGAATCCTGAATCAGGTCCTTCTGCAAGTCAAGAGAACCCTGTTCAGCATCAGTTGACAGCACGGGTTTCATAGGAGCTGGGTTTTCTTTGGGAGACAAGTGCTCTAAATTCACATCGATTTTTCTTTTGTACCAGACAACAAGTTCCAAAGCTGCTTTGACTTTGCCCCCCGTTGCATCCAAAATGGACCGTAATGCAGATATAGAAATATACTGGGAAAAACCACAAGACACAAGTGCTAGGAAATTACATTACAGAGAAAACAAAAAAAATGGGCTATCTGGGAACTCAACAGGGAGCCACAGAGAGTAAGTGCCATGATTTGATTAGAGAACACAGCTAATGGAGGAAAGCTGAAAGGGAAACACTGAGAATACACAGACAACAATGTGGTTTGACACAGAATAATCCATAACTATAGATCTTTTACCACCTCTCATAACATTCCATTTTAAGCTATATTCATTATAGTAATAAGCTACAATTTAGCGCTGCCTCATCTCTAGTAGTTTAAATGTTGTTGTGTTTATAAAGTAGCCCTACTTCCAACGTAGCAAGGTATTTAGAGGCTCGATCCATGAGTGCGTGTTGCTGGAAGTTTCTACCAGCTGGAATCTCCTCCTGGCCTACCGTGATACAGAACTTACTCCATGGTATCATTCCAAGAGAGCAGGATACAACATCGTATGAGTCAGAGTGCGGGACTTCTGCCCTCTGTTTGTACGTTTCCTGTATTATTACACTTCCATGCGATCTGTAGCATGAAATTATATAAAATTGTCGTCCTGCTTAGCACTTGACAGCACTCCTCAGGCATTTGTGAGCGTTTAACGGGGGAACAGTGTCGTTATTCCTCCCCTGCGCAGGAGGAAACGAAGCGTGAAGCATCTTGCTTCTGAGCACAAAGGATGTCAGTGGACAGAATAGTGTCTGTGACTTCTGAATCCCTGGTGCTGTGCCCCAATTAGGAAACTGCTTTATTTCCCCGTACTTCGGGAGAGACACAACGCTCTGGCTCACACAAAAGGCTTAGTAAAGCCTAAGCACATCTTTGAACTAATTTGCCACTCTCTGAATAAAATGATGCCCACCTGAGCTGTTTGCTTTATGAAAAGTGGCCTTGCCCATGGCTAACCGCCCACGATAAACTCCTCAGGTCTTTGCAGGTGGGCACAGAAACATGTTCTCCTTCCCAAGGCCCCTCTCACCACATTTTTCTTTATGTTCCTGGTATTTTATTTATGTTCCTCTTTATCAGGGAGTGGAGCCATAAGAGGAGGGGGAAAGGTTTTAAACTGGAAGAGGGGAGACTGAGATGAGATCTCAGGAAGAACTTCTTTGCTGTGAGGGTGGTGAGACCAGGTTGCCCAGAGAGGCTGTGGCTGCCCCATCCCTGGAGGGGTTCAGGGCCAGGTTGGAGGGGGCTTGGAGCAACCTGGTGTGGTGGGAGGT
>JAOXNO010000070.1:16963187-16981181 GCA_028565335.1 Limnodromus scolopaceus | reverse complement strand
TCTCCAGCAGTTCCCTGTCCTTCTTGAACTGGGGAGCCCAGAACTGGACACAGTGCTCCAGATGGGGCCTCCCCAGGCCTGCTTCAGCAACCTTTTGTGTCTTCTCCTTTCTCTACTTTCTGTGCTTTGTGAGATACTTGCCTAAAAGCAGAATTGGGGATTTCACTTTTCACCCAGTTTCAGTCACCACAGCTACACCAAACCAAGAGCTCTGACATCTCTCAATGGATCTGTCCATTTTCTCCTCCAAAGTCATCAGTCACCAGCCTCCACTTGTGATATTACACTTGGTTGCTGTGGAAAATATCAGAGGAAAAGCAAGAAATTGTTGATTTAAGGAAACAGAAGATGTTCTCCGATTCCAATTTTTGCTGCCAGCTCCACCGTGCAATACTGGCACAACGCAGCCAGCACAGGCTGCCCTGCAAAAATGGGAATGCAGCAAGACCCTGGTCTTCTGGGATTCAAGCTGTTCCTTGAACAAACCTCAAGCCTATGAACTTTCAGGAAGAAGGAAAAGAGAAGGGACAAACGTGGTCAAATCAGCTCCAGCATACATTGCCTAAAAGCCTTCATTATAACCATCCAGCCCCCATTAGGACACACAGGATGCAAGTTGGGAAATCCAAGGTAGTAGGATTTAGGATGCACCTTCAGGAAGTACCATGGAGTAAGGTATGACCCCAGGAAACGCTGCCCCATGGTCAGACTCCCTCCCTGCCACAGCAGGGATCTGGCCACAGCACACAGGGAATCCAGGCCTGCGGAAAATTGTTGCTGTGATCTGTCAGATTCTGTTTTTTCTAGCAGCCAACCTGAATGTGATTTCACAAAGCAACAGAAAATGAAGCTTGAAAAGTCATAGTTCTCCTAGAAAATCCTTTTCCTCGTGGGTAAGAAAATACACATCAATGGCTGCAGTACGGCAGCTCCTGCTTTTTCCAGTGTGGAAACTGGAAACTGTGTGCCAATGGAGGAGAATTCCTGACACTGCCTTCCCAGGCAACACACTGGATAAACAGGAAAAAAACAACTTTCCCATGCACATAGGAGTGAATTTCACCTAGTCTGTTGGTACAACATTGAGCTGAGCCCTATTTGACATATAGCCCAGAGTGACCCACCGCAGGCAGTTGCATGATCCCACTCTCATCGGAATTATTTTGGTGATTTTGGTGCTATTTATCTTTATGCTACTTTGGTGCTACTTTTAAAGCTTCGCCACAAGAAAGAAGGTAGGTATGAGAATTGTACTGGTTTCACCTCAGGGCTGGTTCCTCTCTTACGCCTCCGACGACATTTCAGTAGCTGTAAAGCTTCGGAGCAAACCCAGCAGTTGAGAAAGTCTCTCCAGGAGAGCTGATACATCATCTCCAAATGCTGACCTGGCTCTTGCCGGGAGAAGAGGAGAATCCCTCCCCATGCGCTGCACAGAAGGGTGAAGAGGCAAGTCCAGTTGTCCAAACCCACCTGAAAATTCCTTTTTTCCAAGGCTCTGCAGCCTCAGAGCACTGTAATAATCTCTCATCTCATGGTATAGGCGTTATAGCAGGGAGGAAAAGTTGCCTAAAGTCAGCCAACAGCAGCTCCAGGGATACTTTGACAGGCTTCAAAACCCAGAATCATTCAACCATAGCCATTTCCATGACTGTGTCTCCTCCACCCCCTGCTGTAAGAATGCAGACCTTCTTACAGCCCTGATATCCTCTTCATCCATACTGCCACAAGCAGAAAGAGCAGGGCATGGCCATAACCTCCCACTTGTAGTTATTCTTTTTTGTCAATTATCCTTTTTCTTATTTGTTTTGGGATCAAAATTTGGATTCCTGCTACCTTAAGACACCAGAAAAGACTGATTTGTACTATAGCTAGGATTGAACACACACCACTTTTTCCAAAGAGCCTTAAAAAGAAACCCAGAGGTACTGCTTTGTTTCAGACAATATTACCAAGATGAAGCCAGACAGTTATGGGAAGGAAATTCTCAGCAGAACAAAAACGTGTTGTAAAATACCGAGCAGAAACAAGAATAAGCACATTTAGAGAAGACTGGAGCTGCGTGCAGCAAAGCCATGAATCTTTAACTGTCATAGGGAAATACGATCAAATCCGGTATCTCTTCTTCTTGCTTACAGTCTATTCTGTTCTCATTTCCGACAACAAAGAAATAGCTTTTGCTGTCAGATGATCCAAGAGAGTCTTTTAAGTTGCAGCGAGTCTTCTTGACTGCTTCCCAGCCACAGCAGGAAAACAGAAGCTGCAGGAACAATTTCTCTGTACTCCGCAATCTCATCTCCTCACACACGAGGTACTTTCCAAGGCAAAGATCTGCTCAGCTGTGAGAAAACACTCCGATCCCCTGGAGAAAGATGTTGTATCCTCCACTACCTCCAGAGACAGACTGTAAATTCTGGATGGATATACCCTCTTCCCTTTCAACTCCACTGACCACAGCAGCAGCACCAGGAATCCAGATTAATACAAATTTGAATTTGCCTTCTGCACGTCTTCCCTCCCCAACATTTCAGGTGGCTCCAGACTTTAGTGTAGGAAACGTGGAAACACAGTAGATGATCCCAGGCAGCAAAAAGGCTGGAGATAGTGAGGGCTAATCAAGAGCTCTGCCACTGGAGATGTACAATTCTGGTGACTGTATTTCAGGGAGTCTGAAGATGCACCTCATTTTCCCTTGCCCCCCTTCTGGATAGGGAAAGGGATATCATAACACACAGAAGAGAAAGGATGAGACAATAACTTCCACCCTTTCTGCCCATCATGCACAACACCAACGGCTGAGCACATTAACTTGATAGTTCTTTTAAGCTGCTCTTTTCTGGAATAATTACCAATGGCCACAATTTAAATGTGAGCTATCAAATTTTAGGAAGAATGAAAAACTATAATAGTTTATTCGTCCTGAAGCTATGCCTTCATCTTTGTGCCAGCTCTGGTAGGCGCCATCGTAACCTTTTCTCCTTTTAAAGGTTAGGGGATTTTTTTAGTTACAAATAGCACTACAATCAGTTACAATCTCCAATGCAACCCAGCTAAGGCTGGCATGTTACCTTCCTGCCTCATGAAGATACAGCCATGCAGCTACGGATTCATTTCTATATATAAATGAGGCCCCAGGACTAAAATCTCACCCACAGACAAGTCCTGTCCATGCGGAATCACCAGTCGGATGATGTGCTCTTGCCAAAGACTTTACCAGGCTGCACAGCAGACTCAGGGCACCAGACACTTGAGACTCGACCCTTAGCACTAACTCAGATAAAGATAAGACAAGCAAGATCTGGAAAGCCAAGGGCAGGATTAACCTGTCCTTTTGAACCTCCTGTTTCCCAACTTTAGCCTGGATTTCAAGCCGTCAAGCTCCTGGATTTAGCAGCTGGCACCCACTGTGCTGCAAGCCTCAACATCCCCCTGGGTCTGGTTGGGGAAGCAGACGCAGAGATGCTGTTCTGGGTGTTTTATCCCTCCCCGACGACCGTTTCAGCTACACAACAATCAAGTCTTTCAAGCTTTGGCATCAGGCTGAGCAGAAGCTTCGGAGGAGAAAAGCACAGCCCTGAGCCATACACTAAACCTGAGAGCTCACAGCGACGTGTGGGTCAGGTCTAACAGTTGGCCAAATTGTCTTGCACTCCAGGTAGCTCCGTCTGTGCTCTCCACCCACAGAATACCACATGGCCAAGCTTAGATACTGCTCAGAGCTGCATGTTTTCTTCTGTTCACACAGCATGAGAGGAGAAAGACAGAACACACGGGGCAATAAATATCCTCAAATCAAACCAGCACGATTGCCATCACCGTGAGGCGCCGAACCACAGCGTACCACCAGTTATTATCGTTTGAGATGTGTGAAAGGCAATGCCCACACAGCCCGGGGCCTGAGGAGAGCTGGGTGAAAAGCTGATGTGGCAGTAAGTAGTGGTTCTTGGAACAAGCTTCTCATTAGCACCAAAGTTAAACGAAGTTACAGTAAAAGACAGGGGAAGATGCCGAAGCCACCCAGCAGGGCTAAGGCCGTGATGCTTGTCAAAGAAATAACCTCACAGCATTCAAACTCCAAAGCCCACGGTCTTCTCGTCGAGCCCACGGTCTTCTCGTTGAGCCCACATCAAAATACAGATTCACAGATCTGAAAGATCCTCTGGAAATGTTTCTCACTCCCTTTTCAGACAGTATACACAGCGTCAGGCAATCGGGTATCTAAATTAAGTGCCTTAAGTGCACAAAGTAACAAGTGATACATCCAGGGCACTTTTCCACAGCACGAAACAGTGAGTTCTAGTTCCATCAGCAACACATAGCTCTTCTGCTACAGGTTTATTTCAAACTTTGTGACTTTCAAACCTTGTGTATGTGTGTCTACATGTAAAGTTCCTCTGGTAACACAGTTGCCAGCAACTCTCTAGCAGGGAAATCCCAAAACTCTGAACTACCACATTAAAGAACCCATGTACCTTCTGCCAGTCCCCTCCCAAACATCAAACTTCCTGTTAGTTCAGCCTCTGCTGTTTGAAGTTTTTGGCAGCATCGAGTCACAATGTCGGGGCAAAGGTAGCTCCCTGGACCCAGTTCTGCAATTCTTAGCTTTGCCCAGGCAAAACTGCGTTAAGAATAAATAAATGGAGCTTTGCTTAAGTGAAAAGCGAGGAGGGAACTTTGTGTAGACCCACCTTCAGACAGTACTATTGTCTCAAAAAAGAAAACGCAACCCTTGTGCTGGAAATCAGCAGGGAAACCACCTAAAGGAGCAGCGAGTAGGGGACTGATCACCAGGACATCCAACAAAAACTGATTTTCTGGAATGAAAATAAAAAAAAAATCTCATTCATAGAATCACCTGGGTTGAAAGGGACCTTCAAGATCATCAAGTCCAACCATCAACCCAACACTGACAAACCCATCACTAATCCATGTCCCTCAGCACCACGTCTGCCCAGCTGTTAAATACCCCCAGGGATGGTGACTCCACCACTGCCCTGGGCAGCCTCTTCCAAGGCCTGACAACCCTTTGGGTGAATAAATTTTTCCTAATATCCATCCTAAACCTCTGCTGGCATAACTTGAGGCCATTTCCCTTTGTCCTACCACAGTTCCTTGGGAGAACAGACCAACCCCCCCCCGGCTACACCCTCCTTTCAAGGAGTTGGAGAGAGCGAGAAGGTCTCCCCTTAATCTCCTTTTCTCCAGGCTGAACACCCCCAGCTCCCTCAGCCGCTCCTCACAAGACTTGTGCTCCAGACCCCTTACTTAGGGACGGAGGTTCCCCTTCTTCCTTGACATCTCCCTGAGACGCTCACCCGTGCAATACTGCTGTGCCCTGACCCCTCTGCCACAGCAGGCACCTCTATGGGACGTGACTCTATGGGAGCTGAAGGAGATGCTCTGGGAGGTGACCAAAAAGCTGGTGAGCATTAGGGGTTGCCCCCTTTGGGCAAATGCCCCTGTGTCCAGAACAACCAAGAGAGAGCAAGAGACATCCAGTGTGCCAGAATGGAACAAACCAGGAAAAGCAGCATCAACGCTGGCTACGTAGGTTGTCTATGTCCCTAAGGTTAATGCTTCCATCCTAGAGCTTAACAGGAGAAAGTACTTTTATTTTATGTTAAAACAAAGCAATCCTCTTTTTGCTGACAAGGACATCGGAGTTAATAACTTCCACAGGGATTATGTCACTCACAACCTAACCTGGGGTGTTAATGACTGCATTGTGAATTTACTCTTCATATCAAAAGTGAAATGACTGCAGGTTAATAGGCTGTATGCATAACGTTCATAAAAAAGCCGCAAAGAAAACCAGCAAGAGAAAAACAATCTGTTTGGGGTCCAGAACAGACTGAAAATCCACTAGAACAATTGACTGCAAATACGACACTGGCTCATACACTAACAAACAATGTGCTTAAAGGTTATTACAATTACTGCTAACAGTTGCTCATAAAATCATACACAGAGTTAGTCAGCACACAAGCAGACAGCAATTTTACCCGATGTTCCCTCTCCCTCCACTCCTACCCATTCGTTTCATCAACCCGTCAGGATTTTTGCCCAGACTGTAAACTACCTGGAACAAAAATAGGTATTCTCCGCATGATTTTCCAACATGTAGTAGCAGGTTCTTTGGTCTACTCAGTTCTGTATACACCACCTCAAAATAAATATAAACATATAAAAAGCAAAGCATGGATCACTGGCCTTGTACAAAATTTTCAAACCAATGGAGTTAAAAGAACATGATATTGAATTTTCTATGCAGGGCTTTGTGGTTGTATTTTAATGACACTTGGGAACATTCTCAGTTGGTATCACTTTGTAAAGCTTCAGGGCAGACAACAGGGTTAGCTGCTGCCTGCTGAGAGCCTGGTTCATTGAGCCTTGCTTTGAGAGATCAGCTTTTCTTTATAGCTGCAAGATACATGTATCAAAAAGCCATGATCCACAGTGGTCTTGGTGTAATTCAGGCCTGGGAACATGGGTGGCACAGAGCATTTGAACTTGGGAAGAGAATGCGGTCTTTAAATCGACTCTGGCTTTTCTATGGCATCAAGGCAAAGATCCACCCCCAGAAAGTGCCTGCTATCTTACTGCTCGGTTTCTAATGATTTATAATTCCCCTAATAAGGGATTTGCATAAAAGCCCTGACTGTTTTAAATGATGCCTTATTTTATGCCTTAAAAGTGTACAGCAGATTTATCTTTTACAAGTACGTCAGACTGCTTTATAGCACTTGCTTCTACTTGAAAGCTCCAGTGACTGCAAATCAACAGCATTAAGCCTCCTTTTCCTCCACAGAAGTGGGATAAACCTTTAGGCAAATTGCTAAGTGCACTGCTAAGCCCCTGAGCTTTCATGGCATTGATTCTCACAGAGCAAGAGTAATCCCCAAATCTGGTAGAAATTGCAGAAAAGTTCTCCTGCTACGTTATTTTCAGAACCAGACTTCATGGTGAACCAGAATTTCAGTCTTCACCGATCTCTGGACTTGTTTCTCAAGGTTTTGGTTGATTTAGAAATATTTGTGAAGGACTGTGATTGTGCAAAGGCTGGTGATGTCATAGGAAAAAAATAACGACATTCACTCAAAAGGTATGGAAATCAGGTCATATTCGGTGCCTCTTTGAAAACCCGATCTAAATATTTACACCAAGGTAGGACAGGTTGTTAAAGGACTAAAAGCAACGTTGGATGCCCTCAAGGAATAAACTCCCCCAGTAAGTATAATGAATTCTTGTAATATTTCATTCACTCGAATCTTTGTTATGGAACCCTCGCTAACCTGACAGAAGTGGAAAAGTTAATTATCATTCTGCTTCTAGGCAGCATGAGGTGAATGCTCTTGCAGATGTCTTTAGGCAGGCAAAGGGATCTTAAGCACTTGATTTTAAGAGATGCGATGTCCTTGTCATCTCATACACTTCAGCGGAAATCTACACAGCTTAGAAGCATTTCTTTTCAAATTCTGTTTAAATCCTTCGCTAAAGCAAACGAGAATACCTGCTAACACTGGAAGAGCAACAACTTTCACCAGACCTAATGAGAAAAAAAAATATTTAGAGAAGTCCAAGCATTTCTGTACAGTACCTGAGGATCAGGATTAACAGCAGCGATGTAACTGAGCAGGACAGAGGGAATTTCAGGAAGAAGTGGACACGGCTGGTTTTGGAAGCGATTGGCCAGTTCTTCCCTCCACCAGAGAACATCCGGAAGCCGTGTACGGGCTAGAAATGCAGAAATCTTCTGGTAAAAAGTGGATGTTCCTTCTAGATCTTCTTTAGCCTGCAGAGAGTCAATGGTTAAAAAGCATTGATGGTGGCCTCAGGAGCTTTCTGTTCCCTACCATGCACTTGTAGCAGATCTTTTGCCATCTGCACCCTTCCCAGCTGCTTCACACATCTGCCCTACAGCTACACTCCAGATTCTCCAGACCAAAGCCCTAACATAGCACTCCTCAGCTTCCCAAACCATCACACCCTACATCCCCGCAACCAGAGCCCAAAACTCATCCACTAACCCACAGAAAACACGCTCCTTCCACATTCCTGGTATTACCCCACAGAGTCTCTACTCCCAGGATCAAAGACAGAATTGAAGGTCCTGATACTGTCACGGTTCCTGACCCAGGACACGGGACAGGAGAGCAGATGCTTCAACAGTCAGTTATGCCCATCAGCTGTGTGGAAGGGCTCCCTCCATGACTTGGGGACGTGCCTCTGCATAGGCTCGACTCAAACAAAGTGCCCCTTGCTGAAAGCACTGGGGAAACGAGCAGCATTGCTCTTCCATCGCTCTTCTCGACACAGACTGCTCAGCTATAAAACTCCACCACAGATGATGACTGGCCAGTTCATAGCAATCTTCAGCTGGTTGCAAGACACTGGTATAAAATAACTGGCTCCTGACACCCATCAGCCCACAAATATCACACACCACACTTAAAGAGGGAGAAAACAGGATCATAAAACAGCCCAATATAATGAAATGAGAATTTGCAAAGGGTTTCATAGGGATATAAATGACAAGCTTTATTAATTTCAAGATTTTTAAAAAAGATTGATACTAATATTAATATTGATACATTAATATTGAATACTGAACTGCTAAATTACAGTTTTCCATCATTTAACCTCTCCTCTAACTCCCTTCGTTCTTCAAGGTTGGTTCTTAATTAGCAGAACTTTCGGAGAACAAAACTGGTGACCTCAATAAGACCCAATTAGAAATAAACAGAACCACCAATTATGCAAAGCATCTTCTCTGCAGCAGCTATTATTGCACCTCGAAATTAGACCTCAGGCAGGAAAGGTCTGCAAAAAAAGCCCCAAATCTAATAACGGCGATTGCGAGCTCTCCTGAGCCACCCCAGAATTGTTATTAAGCGCTGGAAGGGTACAGACAAGAACTACGTGGCTCTGCAGAGTGCTGGGGTGCTGGATTGGGAATGCTTAGGAGATTCTTCGAAAGCAAACTCTGTACAAATCTAATTCCCATCAGACACGCTTGGAACGGCAGCCTGTCTCTCAGCACACAGGAATTACAAGAGGTGAGCGTTATAAGCATTTGTTCTGACAGCACGTCAAGAAACCAAAACCATGCGGGGATGTTCAAGCTTGCCTCGCTTCTATCAGTTGTTTGGAGGAGGACAGAAATTTTAAAAAAAGAAACTAAAGCCCCAAAACCTGACAAAAATGGGAGGAAACACAGCAGAACCACTTGATAGAGGAATAGATGCCATCCTAGTTGAATAACCCAAAAGGTTTATTGATCTGCTACAAACAGCGGCTTTTGCCTTGAGAAACCACTATTATATTTGTATTCACAACCAAGAGACCTCGGGACAGCGAAATAAAATGTGACAAACAATCAAAGACACACAGATGACAGTGAAGTGGCCAGTAAATAAAAAGTTGATGGCTCAGAGGTCCGGAATACAGCTCAGCTCCAGTTAATAACAACTGGGGGGAAAAAAAACCCCAACAAAACAAACTAAACCTAAAGTGACTAAGATCTCTCTACACCCTCATAGCAAATAGATGCAACAAAAATGCCTGGGAACCCAGTCAAATTTTGAAGGTGAGCCCTGATAACTGGTTCTCTTCTTGCCTATAGGAGACAACTGGAACAAGAAGCAGTAAGTGCCACATCAGAATTTAGTTATCAGATTCAACCATTAAAAACCTGTACATTAACACTACAGCGAGAGATTAAAGACTTAAGTGCAAAGAGTAAAATCTACCACTTTTCTCTCCAAAAAAGAGGGAGGAACGGGGAGACAGGACTGGTTGCTGTTGTTTTCCTCGTCTCTGCTGCGGCTGACATTTCTGAAAGACTTCTGTTGTGCCTATCAGCTTAGATCTCTGTCGGGGAAAGCAGCAGCTTTACAAATGCCTCGGGAAAGCAAAATTGACAAAAGTCATTGTTCCCACAAAGACATACGGTAGAGCCTCTAATGATGGGAAACCTCAGTTACACAGAGTCTTGTTTTGAGGAGCAGCATCCAAACGCCTTGTATGTTCTCTGCTGACCTCAACAGCAGTGTCAGCAATGATAAATGGGGCAGGAGAATAGTATTTACAATTTATATGCAGACTGGAAACTCTGGCTCGTTCCGCCAACCTGTGAGACAACCCTTCCCACCTCCAACCAAACGTCCAGAGCAGCCTGAGCCCACAGCTTCAGGAGTTCGTCCAATGACGTGACACCGGATACAGATTTGAGCATAGTCAGTGCTCAATAATTTTGATCTTTTGACTAAGTCAAAATCGTCAGAGAGCAATAAGGCAAGTGGACAGGAGGCAGGTCAGCCTCAGTTCCTCCATTTCTTTTGCTCCTTTGAGCAAACATCTTGAATTCAGTTGCCTTAGTAATCAACAAGCATCCCTTGCCCAGTCTAGCAGACTGCTTGGTCTCATTAGCCCTCCTGCTCCTGCCAGCAGGTGCTCAAACACTAAGAAAAAGGTTTACTTCTTGTTTCAGGGTTGGGTTCTTTTGGCGGTATTTTAATCACGACATTTGTTGACAGCATCAATCATTTGCTTGCAGGAGCGCTGGAGCCCCAGCTGTCGTACTCCAGGCTTTATGATACATCACAGGAAATTTAATCTTCGCTGCTCAGAGGCAGGCAGCTGCAAGAGAAGGATGCTCACTGCAGCTGGGCAGGGGAAGCGTGTTTTTAAAACATGTTTACACTTCCTCTTCCATTTAAACTTCACACAATGTGTCCAGCAGGTGTGACTCATACCTGGTTTCCCCCTAAGATCACCTGCTATTGGGTCCTACAGGGTCTTTTCTGCATAGAGGAAGCATCAATAAAGAGCACATATCACCCCATTCCTGTTAACGTTACCAGGGGTAAGGCAGGCAAAAACAGAGCAGAAAATCCACCACCAGCTCGTTAAAGCCACAAATGCTGCGTTGAGCCACCTGAGAGAAACTCACCAGCCTCAACAGAGCACAGGACCAGCATCTCACAAGTTATTCTGTAACAGGACAGTTATTCAAGCAAGTGACCCCACAGGAAATCTTGGGTACATGAGGATCACTGCTCCCCACACATACCCGGGCCCATTTTCCAGCAAAAGTCAGCTACATTGCACAGGCAGGATAGGGATTTATGCCAGGCAAGAGTAGCAAGAACACCTGACAAATTGCCTTCAAAAATGAAAACAGAAGATGCTGAGATACCAATCCGTATCATATTAGCTCTGTGAAACGACAGAGCCAAACCAGGGCCCTGAGCTGCTATTTCATAGCTCTGCTGCTTTCAGGACACATGTTCTCATCATGCCCTACATTACACCGTGCCACCTACACGTGAGAGATTTTCAGCTTGTGTGCTAGACCTTTCAGCCTGGCACTTTATTGCACAGTACAGCCTCCGTAGTCTTACCAGAGTTGAGGGAATGGAGTCTCAGGTCCCTTCTCCAGGGAGCCAAACAGCAAGACAATATTCCCTCTTGTTGGCCACACTCATCACATGGTTAAAGTAGAAAAGCAAAACCCCTAATACCTGCCAATAAGCCATAAACCCCTAATTCTCTCCTCTGAATCCAGTCAGATTTCTGCACCGTGGGGTTACAGCCACCAAAAATACACATTAACAGCTAATGAGCAGCAGAGACAAAAGGCTACACCACAGAGAGCTGGTTTCTCATCTGCACATAATCTAAATTCAGCATAACCAAGGACAGCTTGAGCTGGCAATTAGCTGTAAGCAATCTTTCAGTTCCCACAGCACCGGGATGCTCCCCCGTTCTAATTTAGAGCAGCACTCATGCTGCTCTGCCCCAGCTCGCTGAGGTTTGAGGTTGAATTGGCACATCCAATGGTCCTCCATAAAAACCAGTGGGTTTTTCTTTGTAAAAACTGCCCATGGCAGTTGTGCACAACCAGCGAGTGGAAATGCTGCTACTCACATTTATCTTCTGGATCTCAGTGCTGTTCTGGGCTGAAGACTCATCTGCTGGCATCAGACAAGCACAGAGGGCCAAGCCATCCTCCTGCCAGGCCTGCTGCAGCCCCACCACCCAAAAGGGAGCTTCGGGTCCAGCTTTCACTGTCACAGGAGGCACCTGCAAAACCGTTTGAACATCATTTCACCCTCAGCTGGCCATATTTAGAGACTGAAAATAACCCTTTATCTTGCTCTGTTGCTTTTGAGTAGAGCCCTGTAACGTAAAATAATCCAGGGAGCACTCTCGCTTGATTAGTGGATTAGCTGTGGTTTAGCCAGTAGAAAAATCAATAAAGACCAAATTAAATAGGAATAACATGTAGGTTTTGATAAAGCATAGGATTTATTTTCGCAATGAGGACTTGCAAGCTCTGATTTCCACCAGTTTGACTATGTGAAAGCAAGAACGTGCATTAGTTCCCCAGTCAAGCAAGAAAGGAGAAGAGAGTCCCTGTCAGCGCTGCACTGCATGTTCCTGTCACAGCAGCACCGGGCGCTGCCTTTATTAATGATAATGAGATCAATCCAATCTCAGTTCAGAAATCAATGCTAAGTGATTATGCCATTCCGAGGAGCTAGCGCAGGCTTCCTTAATAAGCCTTTGTCTTCCCTATTAGCGATCGCTAATAGCCAAAATCCCATCAATCCCTATCCAGTGAATACACCTTTTAGTTAGACTGAGCTGATTTCTTTGTGATAGATTTTTTTTGTGTGCGCGCACGTGTGCGTGGGAGGCAAACGTTCTATTTTCCAATATATATATATATGATCCAAAATATGAAAGGTAAAAAGCAACTTCTGCCAACACCAAGATGAACACTGGACATCTTTGATCATAAATATCGTCTAGTTCCAGAGACAGGGCTCCAATAGGAACTCACTGGCTCATAAGGATGCTCAAAGTCAGGCTGAAATGTGATGTACTTTATCATACAGAATACACAAGGAACTTTATTACAGGGTAGAAAAGAGACAGGGAAGATACCTGGAACAAATTGGGAAGGCCCTGTAGTGCTGCAAAGCATCCTGAAACCCAGGCAGCAGGTGAAAGAGGACAGAAGGCTATGGGAAAGTCAGACACAGGCAACCAGCAAAGCCACGAGAAAGGAACAGCAGCCACGCGAGGCAGAGATGCCCCAACCAGATCACACGCTGGATGAAGAGAGAGGCGACTTTGAATTGCAGGGCTGTAATTCCTTCCCAGGACTCTGGTGAATACAGAAACCACTAAGTCTTGTTCTCATGGTTTATATCATCGCCGCCAACTCTAGATGGATTAACAGCTCCGCTGTTTATTGCTTGTATAAACCAAAACTATTCAGAGCGAGATAAACGCCTTTAGAAATATGTTCTCAACACAGGGCCAGAGTGGATTTTTGAACTGTTGCTGGGTCAACTGTGTCCCTCCAAACAGCACTGCCAAGTCCTCAACTGCTCTGAACGCGGGTTTCACATGGGAAATTCTGTAGCAACTCCATCACCGGGGAACGCTCGTATCTGGAGTACGGTGTTCTCAACTGGTAGAAGTCAGCATCTCTCCAATGAAATCAATAAAGATATAGTTATTTACACGAGCCAGGAAATCAGTGGAGTTACAGAGATTATGGCCAGATGAAAATTTGGTCTAAAAATGCCTCAACATTTCCACTTTTGTAATTAAAGAAATGCCAACTTTTTCATTTCTATCCAACAGCTGTTCGAGAACCTGTGTGAGATACTGGATTTTACCCCAGTTTCTCTTGGGCACAGAGTCCATCACAACACTTGACCCTAGAGTCTCAGCAGTGACACCGAGCCCTGGAAGCTGAGATACCCTTTCAGGCTTGGAGAGAGCTGCTACGAGTCAGAGCCCAGTTTTTTTTCCATAGGAATAACACACGGGGAAAAAAGCTCACGCTGCAGCTGGTCATGAGCTAACCAGTTTCTGAATGGAAGGCTCAGACTCTGGGGCTGTTCAAGCGGCAATTTTCGTTAGCACTGAACTAACATTAAAGAATGCAGCAATGTTTTCATGGAACCGTGACCATCATTAACAATTAATACTGTTTAAGTGGAGTTTAAGCGACTTAAAAGCCTCATGCGGGCTGTCCGCTCAGGGTGAAGTCTACTCGGATTGCATGGATTGGGACCAGTAGGTCAATGTCTTTGGGAAAAGAATGAGGCCAACGTGCAGGGTGGGGAGGGAAAATACACATCATTTGCTTTCCCTAGGGAAAAGGCTAATATGGGATGAATGGGAAGAGTGAGGAAAAGGTGGCTTCATTAGAGGAGAAAAATATGTGATCCAAAGGACAATTAAGATGAAATCAACCACCACTTGTTTATAGCCCTCTTCACTATCAGAAGGATCTATTCTTAATTAGAAGAAGCGGTAAGAAATAGGCACCTGTGTCTGTTCACCCCCTTTGCCAAGGCCAAAGAGAGAAAGCCCTCAAATTCCAGTAGTCACTTTTGACTACTGCGACTCTGGCTCAACAGTTTTTTACTTCCCGTGCCCTGTTCTTCGTAAACCCAGCTCCCTTTGACTTGAAGGTGAGACAGAACGTATTTTCCCCTTTGTTCAGCCACCGTTTTGTAGCTGCTGGAAGGAGGAGATTTTAAGAATGATTCTATATTCAGTGGAGGGCAAAAATCACACAGCCTTAATCACACAGAACTTCCTCTGGTGCACTGTGGCCGCACGTACTCACCAGAGAGAGAAGCCACGTCACCAGGGCCTGGTAGATGTTGGCTGCTTTCAGCTCCAGGTCAGGTTCCTGTCCCCCGCGCTGAACCGGAGCTACTCGGCCACAACTCGACAGCCAAATGTTCATAAGTAGCACCTCATTTTTCATACTTTCTGGTCCAGGCAATGTGTCAATATCTGGCAAATAAGAAGCTTCCTGTAAAAAAAAAAAAAAAAGTATAAAAATGGAAGCAATTTGGATTACTGGAAGTGAATTCATCCTCATGAATGAATTACATTCATTGCCATCACAGGAGGGGCAATTAATATCTAGCGAGCATTTATCAAAGAGGAAGCATGAGCCATAAAAGCCAGGTCATTACATCAGTGACAACTTCTTGAGCACCGCAGTTTCAGTTAGAGCTGTCACCTGGGCCTTCACTGAGTCAAACACTGCTTGGTGAATGGAAGATTACATGGTCACAGCTGGAAATAGTACGATCTAATTTATTCTGTATTCTTTAAGACCCAGTGGTTTGGGGTTTTGTTTTGTTTTTAAATCAGTGAAATGCCTTCAAAACAACTTTAATTATTTTCTGCTTCATCTAACATACCTCATTTCAGAGATGATGTTACATTTAAGTGAACTCATCTCCTTACTTTAGTATTGACACTTGGTTATTTAGGAAGCAAATTCCCTCTCCTTTAAGAGACTGGTTCTTTAAGAAACAACCTCAAGCTTGAGCTGTGAGGTTAGAGCTCATGGGATCTCTTCTGTTCTTCCAAAGATGTGGTGGCTGCAGCTGCAATTATTGGCTGGTTTGCTGTTCCTATCTGTATTCAATTTGCTGCCCCTGATATTTCTTTTGTAAATTCAGAAGCTAGTCCCTAAAATTGCAAAGATTCTCTGGTCTACGTAAGCGTATTGCTCCTTAAGAGTTATCATCCTTTAATAAGGACCCTCAGCATACCCCAAGGGCATGTATTCTACAGGTGTGCCCATACATTCATTTTGCAAATAGCTGGAGCAGTTTATGGCTTTAATGTTTCCAAGCGACTCGTTAGAGCACCAACTACCCGCTGCAGAGTCAGCAAAGTACAACACAACTGCAGTTCCCATCACCAGCCAACAGACTAAACTGCTCATTAAGGTGAGCAGAATGAATCCGAAATAACCCACAGGTAATACGAGACCAGGAAGCAGCCCTTTCTGTGAGCTGGGCTGTAGAACACCACAGGAACACACAGGGAGCAGGAGGGTGTCGAGGAGCAGCGATGGGCTGGGTTGTTCCACGTAGCCCATAACGAGGATGTCTGCCCACGCTATTTACACTGAATTAACCTTAATTTGATTTACCTGAATTTACTTTGGAAGCAAAGTAGGCTAAATCCAATTAAAGCCACTTTAATTCTGAATTAAAACGTCCACAAAGGTGTTTAATGACTAATCCACTTGACAAGTTAATGTAGCCTGACTGTTGTGCCTGTCCTCAAAACAGACAGTTCCTTAAAAGGGTTTTTAAAAAAAATATACTACTGTAAAGCCACAAGCAGATCTATTGCCTTATCCAGTGCTTTGCTGCCAAAATATCTGCCACGGGCACAGCACTGCCTACAAGTATCAAATAAAAACTGCAGTTAGTAATAAAGGAAAAATAGTCAGGCAAAAGTTTCTGATGCCAAGATCTGATAACTAATGTTACTGTAGTCCTGGGGAGCTAAAAGAATTCACCAGGGCTTTGACCCGACAACTGTAATTCTCCGAGGACGAGGCCTTAAAAATAACTTGGAGACTTTCAGGAAAAGGTGACCTTCTTCTGTATCCTATATTGGAGAAATAATTCTTTCTTCCTCTCTCAACAAGGCTTTGGGGATCAATCATAGGAGGTAACTCAAGAGCTAAAGATTAAACCAGTATCTAGTAATGCTCCAGCAGGATATTTCCAGCTATTTCCAATTTGTTTGGCCCAGCAGCAGGGGAGGGCTCAATGTGTTTTCTGACAAAGATCAGCTAAGGATTTTATATATTTCTCACTCTGAGAATGTGTGAGCTTTTGATCAATGCTGGCCCTTCCCTCTCCTCCCTCTGGCAGCCTCCTTACCCCAACAGGACTCGAGGCATAGCAGAACTTTACTAATTTCAGAAATATTAAGGCTAATGAAAAAAAAAAAGAAAAAAAAGGAGCTAATCCTATTTACTTCTGGGCAAGAATTGCTAAAGTAAGATATATTCAGTGCTTTCTTAGTATGCCTTCCCACAGCATTGCCCAATTTACCCCAGTGTACCTATGGAGAGAGTTCAATTTGCCTACATGTTACACTGGCTTTTATTTGTGACAGTATTAGATTATAAAAAGCCTAAAATTACTCAACTGCTGAGCTATTTTTGGTTGCTCTGGCTAGAATTGTGCTGTCAATCACAGACGGGCTTGCAGCTGATTGTAGTCAAGTGCCAACAATTACCATAGAGTAAATAAGATAAAATTCTCTATTTCTGAAGTGTTTGCTATTTTATTTTGCAATTATAGTTTACAGTATTGCAACTTACAACCTTGCAAGCTCGATTTTCCAACCACCCCCAGTTCTGGCCATCTTTCTCCTCTGTAACACAACAACAGCGCAAGCAGAAGCAGAAACCACATGAAGCAGCCAAGAAATAACCTCCCCCCAAATCCCCACCAAAAAAGAAACAAGGAAAAAAGAAAATGCAAGACAACTTAAGGACACCTGTATTTTTTAGCCTCCAGCTACTGCAGTGTTGGAGTTACACACACAGGGACACAACCCCAAACGAAACTACTGTTCATAAAAAAATTACATCTGTAATGTGAAGGCATCTGGACAGAAAATCAGTTAAAAAAATGGCATTTTATCTCTTTTTTTTAAAAAAACCCACCATCCAAACCGCAGGGCTATTTATGATCACAGCAAACCAAAGCTCAGTAGATACAAGTGTGCCAGCCAAGATTAAAGTCATTTTGCTTCTAATAAAATAGCTCTAATTGGTTAAATGATGCTGGTGATTATGATTTTTTTTTAAAAAGACTAGTTACATTGCTTTTACTACGCCTGCACACTAGATTGGACAAACAGCTCTGCTGCCCTAAAACTGGGAAAAATTATCAGAACGGTTAGAGGCTGGAATGACAGAGTAGTAGCTCAGGAGCCAAGAGGGCCAGGTGACCACTTTGCTGCTGGTTTCCAGTTAGGTACAGGGCCGACTGCTTTCAACTGCTGGTTGGGAACCACACTACATTATACATTTGTAAAGTTAGAATTGTAGAATAGCTTGGGTTGGAAGGGACCTTAAAGCCCATCCAGTGCCACCCCCTGCCCTGGGCAGGGACACCTCCCACCACACCAGCT
>JAOXNO010000070.1:16934392-16946416 GCA_028565335.1 Limnodromus scolopaceus | reverse complement strand
AGTTTGTGCCCATTACCTCTTGTCCTGTCACTGGGCACCACTGAAAATAATTCCATCCAGATAAGATTGAAATTGGCATTGACCCCTCAGGAATGAGATCAGAATCTTGCCCTGCTGAGACCATAGGACTTTCTTATTGAGAAACAGAACTGAATAATGTTTGCCAGGCATTTAATTTGTGTATGTTCTTTAGCAACATTAAAATGAATCAAAATCCAATCAGCTAAGCTCTACTCTCCATCACTCCAGATTTACACTGATGTGACTTCTGCATTTGTATCGGTGCCAGTGAGAGCTCCCCAGCCCTCATCTTATCCCTGCTTTATGCTGGCTTTGTATTAGATATTCTAAATTATATTAAGTGTTCAGGCTCTGTTCCTTGCCGAATCATTTATTCTTTCAAACTATTAAAAAAAAAAAAAGACTAAGAGTAATTGGTTGGCACCACAATACAAATGTCCTGCTTGTTCTCTGCACTGCTGTAATGTGAACTTGCACGCATCAGGCTTCTAAATCTAATCCAGAGCAGAAACGCAGTAAGATGTTTAAAACTTGACATATCTGCTTCATACTAAACAAATGTCTAACTACCTATGGGTATGAATCAAGCCCTGAGTTTAGCAACAGGAAAAGGCTGGCATCTGTGCCTATTGAAGAATTTACAGTTTAGGATTCCACCCATCACACTCTCTCCCCTTTCCTCCCTTCCTCTCCCCCCAATTAAGGAGAATTGGGAGCATTCCTGCCCACACAATGTATTCAATATTCTCTTTAAATCAACATCCCTTCTAGCCTATTTTATTATGTCTAAAAATAAAGGTTTATCTGAGTCAACTCCCTACAACATTTTCAAAGTTTGGTTCTGAATCATTTAAAAAACAGTTCTCATGTCACTCCAACAGGTCTGGAGAAAGAGGCAGGTTTCCCAGCCACCCAGGGCTACTCTTTGCGTTCTGAGCTGGTTCCATGCAGCTGCAGAGGAGCAAGGTGCTGCCCCAAAGATCAACAACTATTTTCTTCTAGCTTTGGTATCTTTACCATGCAACAGAAAGGAGTGATCTCCTGGGGCCAGACTGAAGCACTTTCATTATTGGGCTTTTTTTTTTTCCTGTGAAGACCAGGAATGGAGTTCTCAGAACATGAATGCTCACTCTAATTGCTGTTAGGGCAATTATTTTAGGTTTCAGAAAAAACGAACATCGTATCATTTGAACTAGGATCCTCATAAAGAGTCTTACATTCTCCTTTCTGCTTGGTCCTTAATTGTCTCCTCTTCTTCAGTGGAGCTGTCGCTTGCACTATGAAACAAATTATAGCATATTAGTTAACTCTGTTCCAACGGGGTGTTGGCTTTTCATCATTTCTAGGATGCAAATTTAGAACCATTACGAAAAAGGGAGAGATGCTTCCAGGCGTTACGGATAGTTCTTTGCACTACTACTCTAGAAAAAAAAGTATTCAAGCAACTACATCAAAATGTGTTAGCTGCTTATTAACTACAAGATTTTTTTCGGTGACTGTTTCCTTCAACCCCTTGCTGCAGCACATATGCATCCTGAGAAGGGAGCAAACGGCTACCTCACACCGCTGGCTCTAGAAGACACATTTGCCAGAATCTTTTGCAGATTGAGAAGAATTTGGCCTCCCATAACTGACTATATAAGGCCCTCTTATCACACAGGAGACAGAAATCAGCTCCTCCAGTTGCTTGCCAGGAACGTAGTCAAGGATGCCCATTTCGTCAGAATGGCAACCCAACTCAGCTTCAAGCATTGCTTTGCAGTCACTCACTGCCCACTCCTTTATAGATGGCAACTTTCTAAATGTTATTTCCCTGGATGATTTGCATGTCCCTTCTGTGCTGCCTGCATCCCCACACATTTGCTTTTCCTGAGACAAGTTATTCTCTCCTGAAAATACATCTGTGCTCCAAGAGGAGCTATGCCTTCCCACTAAGGTCACTGAGGTGTGGAAGAAGACAACACTTTTAAAGTTACATTTCACAAGTACGAGATGTAGAGAGAAGGTTTCAGTTTCCTACTTTTTGTTACTCGTGTGTCACTAAGAATAAAACCAGAATTTACCTTTCTTCCTCATCAGGAGATGTTACTGACTTGTGTGGTTTAGCATCTCTTAAATCTATGTACACGGTTCCAGGCTCTGGCAGGCACCGGAATCTCATCACGTCCATCCTTCCAGAACTCCGTGAAGACGACAGCAAGGCAACATCCCTAAGTATAAAAAACACTGTTTCAGCATATCCTCCACCTTATCCAGACAAGAAGTCCTGCAGGGCGTGGATTAGGATCAAAATTGGATTGAGAGGAGCTTTGTGCTTGGCTACTGTACAGATTCAAACTCTGCTTCTGCCTACCATCCACCACCTTTCAAAGCTGAACTCAAAGACTCAGCTTCCCCCGAGGAATACAAATCACAGGCTGCCCAAGAAGGGATATTTAGTTCTCAAAGACTGACAAGTCAAATCGTTCTGTAGAACAAAGGCAGGCAGTTATGGTACCAAAGAGCTTACAAGTTTTAAGAGCCCAGTGTCAATAAGTGAAAACAGGTCCTTTTTTCCTTTCTGGCTCCTTTGGCAATTCTATTTTATCCTTCAGAGCATATAAAGTGCAAATCATCTCCGTAGCTCTCCCTGCTCTGGCAATGAGGAGACTTTTCACCTTCCCCTCTACAGATTTGTTTCACTGTTGTTTCCTCTCTGCGCCCACCATTGATGTTATTCCCTCTGAACAGCCAGGAAATCCATTTATTTCACACAGAACCCACCAAGATGCACTGAAACCTCCACTGATACCTACATAAAAAAATTGGGTTTTTTTATGGTACCTGTAAGAGAAACTGATACCCTAGATGACAAAAATGCAGCCATGATAATTTGCTTAGCCTTGTTTTCCCGCCTTTCCCATTTGTACCAAAGTATAAATAAAGTCCAGACAAAGGTGGTGGTCGATGGAAAATACTAAGGTGGCATGATACTGACTGTTTATCATCAGACGTACATGAATAATCAAGTTGTAATTATTCTTCCTTTTAACATCCTTGCAGCACATTCCAACTACAATATCAGCTTTCTACAGAGGCTACACAGAAAAGCACCTACAGGACACCATTAGTTTCCCTACTGGCAGTCGTGATTACCCAGTGTATCTGACAGAAAAGGACCTACTTCTTATTCTCTTGCTGTTCTTGAAAGGAGGAGAGCTTGGCTGGTGGCCACCTGCAGTGTGGAGGTACTGTCCTGGAATACCTGGCACACAGCTCTTCCAGCTTTTCCATCAGCTGATTTTCAGACCTACTCCTGAAGGTCTCTATGGAAAAGCAACAAAGAATCACCAGTTGTGGTCTTCTGCCACGGGATCACCCAAGATACCCTTTCCCCATTTTCACATTGTCCCTTTCTCTACAGCCTGACAGAAGGGGAAGGATAAAGATGCTGTTGTCCTCTGGCACTCACTTCAAACCTTCATCCATTTTGTCTGATTCACTCTTAAGCCACGACAGGTCACAAAGCACTAGTTTCAAGCTATGAAAGCAGATGAGATCTTGAGGGAAGCCAATTGGAAACGTTTTACAGAGGCATTAGAAAACCCACTATGATTTCAACATTCAAGATGATGCTGCAGGGAATTACTTAAACAGGGGAACCTGAGTTGTTTTCTTTTTTTAAACACACTTTCAGCAAAGTTGGTATTAATTCAGCAATGTTACCATGATCTGCTGAGGACAAAACAACTTCTGCACAAGTGTTTTCTTTCTGCTGCTCCAGCTCCTCAAGAATCTTGTCTAGATGTCCTTTCTCAATATTCTGAAAGAAAACAGCAGAAAAGTGATGGAAAATTTGCTCCCAAGAGACTCCTACAAAAGAAAAGTTCCTTTGACTCACATTCTTTGCTGTAACTCCATCAGATTTTTCCGCCACATAAAAATACATAAATAGCATTGAAGTTCACCTCACCTCCCATTTTATGTCACTGTCACTTGCCACTAGGTGAACCAGTGTGTCACTTTGGACACAGCTACTTCAACATGAGCCTTAACAATCAGCATGACTAACAAAGGGATATTTACTGTTTGAACGTGGCTTAGCTCACATCATTGCCAAGGCTCTGCACATCTGGCATAGGCAAGTGCAGTATAATTACTGAGAGAAACCCGTGAAGGATTAACCAATGCTTAATCAAATATAACAAAGCTGGAGTACCTTCTCCTTCCCCACTTAAAACTGCAAAGTCTAGAAGATGTTTCTAGAACAGACTGAACTGATAGCTCCTTGAAAGGAGAAACATAAGTCCATCCTAAATATCCTCCTGATCCATCTCACCATAAACTGGGACATAACTCATGTTATGTCCTCCCCATGCATTCACAGGGTGGAGTCTTTCCAGAAGCAAGTGCTCTGCTTCATCCCTCAGACCCACTAACAGTAACAGATCCACAGGTTTTTTTTTTTTCCCCTCTGTTCATCCCTCCAAGTACCTTTCCTCACCCTTTCACCACCTCCAAATGGTGATGTCCCTCACTACAGTGCCCCCTTGCTCTAAGCAGTTCCACAAGGAAGTGCTGTAGTAAGAGGAACACATTTACTCTATCTCTTTAGACAGTGCATCTATCCAGATGCTTCACCTACCTCTGCTCAGGCTTTTTCTCTCAGAATCATCAATCCTTTAATAGGGGGTACAGAGAACCACTGGAGATAGTAAAACTGATTAAAAGATGGCCCGATACAAAACTGAGCATACGTATTCTGATCCTGAATAATGCTGAGAACTTCTCACTGCCACTAACATGAGAATAACTTTTGGCTTCACAGTTCTTTGAGATGAGGCCCGTAGACCTTTTCTCCCCCGCCAACTTCCAACCAGGGCAAATTCCCATTCCTCTGGGTACAGTCAGCATCAGCTGACAGATCTCCCAGCTGCTCATCCCACACTGAAGGCAGGATCACCTATCCCACAGACGCTGGCTGAGGGTGAGATCACACTGCACACTGCTAACTCAGGTATGAGAATCAGTCTGCGATGGCAAAAGTTCACGTGTGTTTAAAACACTGATCGCTCCCCCCCCGAATATTACTGGAAATGAAAGTCCTAATTAAAAATATTCCACATCCATCTGAAATATCCCCAAACTTAGAAGTACTTGTGATTAGTTTCTTAAAAGGTGGCTTTCAATTATGACAATTATGTCACAACTATAACCAATATGCATTTCATATGACCACTCAAGGGCTTTAGAAAAGCAGCAGCAGCCTCCAAAACAAGCAGTTTTACCTTGTAAAAACCTCTGTCATCTCCTCCTCCCATTTAAGAGAAGATTCTCACTCTGTCCTGAGCAATAAATCTTCACACATGCCTGAACCATGATTAGATCTATTCTAATATTACATACTGCAGCTGATGAAAGGTAAAAGCCTGATGAGAGCCACAAGCTGAGGTCTCTCACACCAACACAAAGCTAATACTGGTTCAACAATGTCACTGAGATGTATCAGTCTGGAAGAGTGACTAACGACTGACAACAAGACAATGTCACAGGGCAGTACAGGTGCTGTTTTATCAAACAGCCTGAAGGGAAAGACAACATGTGCATTTGCTTTAATTATCATGCAGTTCATACCAAGCTCCTTTTTCAGTAACAGTGCTTAAAAACCCATTATAATAAAAACCATTATAATTTAAAAAAACATCAAGCTACCATTTAACTTGCTGTATTAAGGCTTTATTCTCCTAAACCTTACCAGGAACAGGACTATTGTAAGGTACTACGCAAGGTCCAGAAGAAAAAGAAATTAAGATTTGTACAATTTCTAAAGAAGAAAGGGACTCAAATATACCTTAGAAAAAAAAATTTTCAAATGAACCAATATGATTAGAATTCAGAAGAAACCATATATTAGTTTTAGCAGCTTTACTTGAGCTGGGAAGTAACAAGCTGCTTTCAAATCTAAACACATACATCATTAACATAAAGTTTACAGCTCTGTCCTCACTTTATGAAAGTGAAGATAAACTGAGCCTGGTCTCAGGATTCACCCAAAAGGATGGAAATTCAGTTCGTTGAAGTCAGTGATACCAACCAGGGTCTGAAAGGAAATCAAGCCCCCTGAATTAACAGAACAACTGACTTATGAGGTGAAATGGGAATTAAACCTAGAACTGTTTGAAAAAAGATCCTCTCCAATAATGGCATGATTAAATGATGCAGCAGAATTTAATAAAAAAATACCCACCAAACACAACCCCCCCCCAGACAAACACCTGCATTCTTTGCCTATGCTAGATCCGCTCTATCACCAAAAGTTCATTTTTGTGAGTGTAGATGAAAGGGAAAAGGAATTATCTGCCCTCTGACTCTACAGAAGGTTTTCAACAGAAATATCATGTTCATGTTCTGTGCTGATTAAGTCCTAGTGACCTTAAAAATCAATACAGGAAGATCTATAACTATAGCACTGAAAAGAACAACCTCTCCACATACCAGTTAAGCAGACACGAGCTGGTTATCCCACAGACCTATGCACCTGCCTTAGGGGGAAGAAATTCCAGGATTTCAGGAACAACCCTAACCACCTTCTCTCAGCTCACAGTGCTATAGAAAAGACAAGATGCTGGAAGGCCAGAAAACTCACTGTTTTAATTGAAAGTCTGCCTGGGAACAGAAGAGGTCCCTGTCTTTCTAGGGGCAGATGTTGCGGTTGGCTTTCCTTGACAAGGCCATCAGCCACGCTGCTGACCCATGGCTTTTTTTGTTGGTTGCCCCAAGCAATTTTGTTGGTCGCTTGTATAGGAAGTGACCCAACAAAACCCAAAATGACAGCAACAAAGAACACTGTGGTGTGTGCAGAATTTGGCATTTCAATTTTTTATTTCAGTAGGATTCCGCAAGCAATACTCTGTGTCCTCTACCCTACAAGCAGCACTCCCCAAAATTTTGTGTGGACCACTCACCTGCAACGGCAAATGGGTCAGTTCTTGAAGATGGTTGTCTGAGGAGGTTTCCTCTTTCATTATTCTTTCTAGAGTCTTGCTAACGCCATGCAAGGGAGGCTTAATATCTAGCTCTGGGTGGCCTGGTGATGGCTCCAGAATTATTTTGGAGAGTATCTTTGTCTCTATTAGCTTTCTTCGCTCTTTTTGACTGCCCAGCTCTTCCATAGACAATGCTGTATTAAGCCAAGAGTTCCCTCCTTTTCTGGCCTGTCTCCTGCCCAGTTTTTCCTCTTCAAGGTGATCTGTGAAATCTGCAAGAGATTTTTCAATAACAGCTCCCTTTTGGCTTGGAATTTCTCCAGTATGACTGGTAAGACTGGAAGTCTCAACTTTAATCATTTGTACATCTTCTTTCACAATGACTTGGGCACCATCTGTTTTTTTCTGAAAGCCAGAACTTTCCACATCTCCATTCCAGCTCCCCCAAGGGCATCTTTCCGTTTCCTGGGTTTGCTACAGGTACAGAAAATACAGACATGCAGAAAGTCACATCTCCCTAAGCTTTAGAAGCTGAAAGTAAACCAAAACTAAGTGATTGGCAGATAGCAGCTCCGACTCAGCCACCATCTGGTAACAGCACGCACCATATCCATCATGGAAAACAGTAAGACTGTTTATTTTCCAGAAACTGTAACTTCAGGAAGTGCTAAACATCCTTGAAATTACTTTTCCTTGCATGTGCTCATCATATGACTTATCTTATACCAAGATAAACAACAGGGAAAAAGCAGCACAATATTAGTCTTTCCACGGTGGAACAGCAGGGTCACCTGGCTCCTCTTCCAGCTTCCTATGATGGCATCGCTGATGAAGCAAGGTGATCACTTTATCTCAGAAAAGCTGTTCAAGGGATAAACTTCATACTCATCCTCCTTACTACAGTGCCCTAACTAATTCTCCATTTTCTAGAACCACAAAATGGTGGCTGACATTATTTCAGATCCTGAAAAATTGAGGAGTCATCACACAGTGTTACTGTTAGTGCACATGGAAAAAAAAAACAGTAAAAGGACAATAATAAAAACTGCAAGAGGGGACAAAACGGGTCTGAAATTAAGAGAAAGATCTAATCTCTTGTGGGAGAAAACACTGGAGACTACGCTCTTCTATCACACAGTTCAGTCAAATAACAGCAGCCATCCACACTGGGGACAACCAGAAGAGTGGGGTTACAGTAGTACAGCCTGCACACAACAGTCAACAACCTGCAGGTTTGAGTCTTCCAGGGAAAACTCCATCAGTTCTTCCGACAGGTCAGGAATTAGGTTTGGCTGTTCCCGCTGGAAGATGAAAAGCTCCCCATCGCTCTCACAATCAGACTACAAACAAACAAAAAAAAGTTAAATTAAATGAGAGACTAATAGTCACCTAAATATTTGTTTTACAGTGACAAATCCTATGTTGTCCCCACTTGACCGAAGCACAGAGACAAGAACCTTCTCTGCAGTCACATCTTCACTAGACAGCCTGATAGCAATCTAGGCTGTCCTACAGTGGCCTAGCATTTGAGAAAGCTAAAATTGTAAAAAACATATAGAACATTGAATTACCAAGGAACAAAGTAATGACAAAAGTGGGCAAGTTCTCTAACTCCTAAGTGATTCTTTGTGCTACCTCCTTCACCACCACAGAGCAGCAAAAGCAGGGCTGCTCCCTAAGGGAAGGGAAGCCAATAACTGGAAAGACAAGGGCCTCACCAGTCAAAACCCAGCCCCATGGTACCCAGAGAGGTAACCATTGACCAGGTCAAGTCAAAAAGCCAGATACATAAGACAATATCATGATAGTGATGGTCAGAGACCAACCCTGAAAGTCAATTCACAGATAGAAGTCTAGATCATGCAAGACCATAGCTAGAAACCAGTCCTCCTCCAACACAGCTCAAAGAAAGAGTGAAGACCCAGAGCTGACGTTAAATAGAGCTGCTGGGCATGTGGGTGGAAGCCCCAGGTGAGGCTTATTATGGCAATGAAGGCTTATTATTGCAATCAGGACCCTGACATTCACCATTTAGAATGCAAAGCAGTATCTATATTGGGTTGGACAGAGTTTAAATAGCTTTGAAAAATCTTGCTTATAAACGTAAGACACGTATTTGAGATGAATCCTTATGCATAGACACCAAAGTGAGACTAAGCACCTCCTCAGCAGTCGGGCCCCAGATTTCCTGCTTGTCCCTTTGTTTTGCAAATGGAGATTTTCAGTAACTCACACTTTGGAGAATTCTCTCTGTCTAGTATAATTAGTTTCTCCTAACACGAAGCAAACTGCAACAGAATTTCTTCCCTCTTAATAAATTGCATATCAGGGTAATGAAAGCACTTCAGGGCATAAAACACATTTGTCAGTGCCCTTTTCAAATGCGGGAGCGCAGCCCGTTGAGGTTACAGATCTCAGACGCAGAAATGTATCTTCACGCAAGTGGAAGCCGCTGGGACAGAGGTGCAGCACAGAAAGCGCAGGCTCAGCAGGCCACTGCTTCACATTAAGCAGGAGAAGGATTATGCAGCCAGATCTTTTGAATGCAAATTAAGGGTAGCATCTAAGTGCCAAAGAGATCGCCTCAGTTCCTTCAGCAGGACATTTTTTCCACATGTAATAGAAACAGAGAATTTGAAGAATGTTTATGAGTACAAAAATGTTCAACGTGATTTAGTTATAGAATGATATCTGGCACCAAAGTACAAAGCTATCTCTCTGTCTTAACCTTATTGTACGCTTATACAATAAGAATGCCGAAAATATAACTTCTGAGGGTTGGGCCTTAATCTATACTTTATAGACATGTATTAAAATGCAATGGTTGTATTAAGTAACTGAAAGAGAATGTAGGTTAGAGGGGAGCTGAGAAACAGGGAGGCAATATAACATGTCCAACACATCAGTGACAGAGCCAGGTGCAGAAAGCAACTCATGGAATCTGCATCAATACTTTATCCACTAGTTCAAACTGCTTCTGAGGACTGATTAATAATAAGTAATAAATACCCCATGGAGGCCTTCCTGGCTCCTTCACTGCTCACAAGACTCCCCTTGTATCATCAAGGGCCACACTAATTTAGAATGAAATATATCCTTCAAGTGTTCAAAAATATTTTTTCAAGCATATACTTATTTGAAAATGTAAAAAAAAAATCTGATTTTGGACAAAAACCCACTAATAATTGAGTCTCAAGATGCATTATGACCTTGGAAAAGTCAATGCCAGAGCCAGCATCTTGGGGTAGAGGCAGGCACTTTTATTTTCACCAGATTGTTGCTATCCTGTGAACAGAGGTCTTCAGCAGCCAAGAGGCAGCCTGTCCCAGACACCAAGACCCAGCAAGTAAAAAACCTGTAACGGTGAAGAACACTGCACAACATCTATCCATCTTATGCTTTACATTAAAAGCTTAGTGGCACTATGCTTCTTTGCAGGTAGAACAGAAGCACAAAAAGGCAACACGGTTTGCAGAGAATTACAGGCAGGGGAAAAAAGAGAATCCAGGATTGAAATATCTGCCAAAGGCTTTTTTTGAGTGACCACAAAGGCTTCAGGAGTATGACTTTCCCGTGATCCTCATACATAGAAAAACCTATTAACAGGCCTACTGTCTGGCAAATACGTTATTGGAACAAATAGCATAATATTCTCAATTTAATTGTAAATCAGCAGTATGCTCCTTTCATACAGTATTTTTAACTGGACAAACTAAGTAGAAATGCGGGCTCATTTCATAAGATGCCCACTACCCTCCTCTTCCCGACCTAGCAATACTTGTCATCTCGAAAAATCAGTCCCATTTTCAGATTCCAAAGAATACAGCAAGAGGAGATGGCAATTAACTCTTTGACAATTAGGGATAATGCAGAAGGCTGTAGACTAATGCACAGTGTTACAACAGTCAGAACAAGCAGCCCATCAAGAATACTCAGAAATGCCCGGCTAAGGCGACCTTCTCTTGCTTTTGAGAGATTTTTCTAAAAGACAGTGAAGAAAAAAGGCAGGTTCCAGCGCTTACTGTGGAGGTGTCAGAGTCCAGAGATGGGAGCTGATCTTTCACAGCAGCGAGTATGGCTCCCCATTGAAATGTTCCGTTACTCTGTAGAGGAGCTGCAGGAGGCTCAAGTGGATGCTCTGTACCCTCACTTTGCCCTTTGGAGGCCATTCCAACAGTTTCCCTTCAATCAAATGAAAGATGAGCGTAAGTACACCTCACAAAAGAACACAAGGGATAACATCAGTACAAAGCAAGAACAAAGCATGTGCATTCAGGGTCAGCATAATTCTCAGCACTCCCACTGAGCGCGTTTTCACTGTCAGCAGTGAAGGATAAAATCTGCATTTTTGGAGTCGTTCCTTCCCACCTGAGTCCAGAGGGCTGAGAGCTTTCTGACCTGCTCACCATAGACACCCATAATTAGGGCCACGTGAGGGGCGGTTTAGCCCCTCATTTATAAAGGATTCTGGAGATTCTCACCCAGACTGATTTGTAACTGTCTTCTCAGAAAAGCACGTTCATGCTGCCGGCAGGGAGGGGGAAGGTACACAGCAAAGGCAAGGCTGACACCTCTGCTCTCAGCTGGTCTTTTCCCCTCTTTCCTATTTGTCTCACGTTTTCCTCCTCACTGGCCAAATGATAGATAAAATGATTCATATTTGCTTTTTGTCACTGGATTTCTATAAAAAAAGTTGAAAGTAGGCACGGTCTTGAATTCTGCCCTCTCAAAGTGTTCGTAAAGCGGCCTCTTTCCTCATGTTTTCCTTGATGAACATGAGGAGTTGAGGCAACACAGGAGGGACTATAGCTGTACTAACAAGTCAGATAATTAATCCTCACGGCAAAGCTTTGCTTTTTAAATTTTATGCTCCGATTGCATGGTTTCCTGGGGAATAAAATGTGGCAGTAAATCATTTGTTTGTCAAGAAAGGTTAAGAGGTTTGTGACTGTATGCTGTTCAGTACTGAAATAACTGTTCATATGATTACACTGCCCCTATTGTTTGCATTGGCATGGACCAGTAACACTCCTCTAAA
>JAOXNO010000070.1:16921763-16932402 GCA_028565335.1 Limnodromus scolopaceus | reverse complement strand
CGCGCCGCGGGGGTGCCCCGGCCTACCCCGCCGTGGGGCTACGAGTTCCCAGGAGGGTGCTGGGGAGAACTGTGGCCCGGTGAGGGTGGGGGAGTAACGTGCCTGGAAACCGTTTTTTGAGACTTCTGATAGCAGCCGTGTAGTGACCGGTTTGACAGCTCCAACCGGACTTGGGCCTCTTCAGGTGTAGCGTTGTGCAAACTGGAGCCTGCCCGGTACCGAGCTCTGGGGTCTGTGGGATCCAGCATAGTCCCTATCCTGAGAAATATGCTCCCTAATGTGGCTGTTGAAGTGCTTTTGTGCCTCGTATTATGTCTTTTTGGGGAGTGTGCTTTAACGTCTGTGCCTGGCTTGTGGTACAGATGAAGAGCTTGGTGTCTTTTCAACAGGCATGTGCAGGGCTGAACCGAGGTGTTGGGTGTCCTCAGCTGGAGTTTGTGCTGCAGGAATACCTTCTCTCACACACCATAATGTCCTGTGGAACCTGCTCTGATGTGTGTGCCCATCTCTGGTCAGTCAGCAGGCAGCTGTAGTGAAATGTTCTTGCTGTGAGAGCACTTCTTGTTGTGACCGAGCTGGTAACAACTATTTATACCAATACAACAATGTAACAAAGCTCCAGTAGGTTGTTGCTGAATTTAATGGAGATAGAACCAAGTCAGGAGCAGAAGTGAAGCCTGTTCTCAGCTTGATGGCTCAGTTGGAAACTCCAACAGCTTTCACACTGGTGCTGTCTTGGGTCTCTTGTGTCCTTTGGGACAGAAGGGCCTGTGCGGATGTTACCTGTGCTTGTGGAAGAGGACGTGAGAGAATGAAATTAAGCACAGTCAGTGCAGCTTAATGGTGAGATAATGGTGATTAACGAGCAGTGTTGGTTTTGTTCTGTGCTGGGGACTGGTTGCCTCAGTTGCTTCCCAAATTGCCTCCAGTTTATTTTAGTGCAGCTCATCTGCCACTTTTAACCTACTGTCACTTGTTCCTTTGACTTATCCTCCGAAAAGGTATACTAAGGTCCTTCTTGCTGTGGTTTTCATATTAGGTTTTTATGGTATATTTCTTTTTTCCTGCTTTCTGGTTTTCTTATCTGCATAGACAGCAAACTGTGAATCTAGGACAGTGTGGTGTCTGCTGCCTGTTCTGACTCTCAGCACCGTAGAGTTCTGATCCTGATAACTAGCTGGGTGTTGATGTATTAAATGTAATTAATAACAACAGCCTTGTAGGGCTGAGGAAGGTCTCTAACAAATGTTAACTTAATTGCTCTGCCCCAAAGCAAGAACAGCCTGTAAATGTTCAGGGGGTGTTTGTCTGCTTTATTCTTAGCAACCAAACCTCTGCTGGTGACCCATCCCAGTGCTTTTGTTTTCTTTTCTTTTACAAGGTGTTTTGTGGTCTTTAACCAACATCTTCCATGCTACAACTTAAGCCTGTTATGTCCTGTCGTATTCACTATGGCCATAAGGAACAGGTTATTTCTTTCCTCCTCTCTGCAGCAACCATTTATCTGTTTGAAGGTTTTATCACATGTCCCCTCCAGGCATCTCCTCTTTAGTCCAGACAACCCTGACTTCATTTCAGCCACTCTTTTCATTTCAGTCCTTAGGGCTCTGATTGCCTTTCTTGTTCTCCTGTAAATTCTGTTCAGCTGTATTTGAAAATACTCTGTATTTTCTCAGGTGCTTGCACAGCTGGCATTGTGCTCCCGTTCGGGCTGGGGTGAAATCTCAGAGTAAAAAGAAAGCAGAGGCAAAAAAGCATCCAGTTAGAGCATGTAGAAATGAGGCTGAGGGTCTTGAATATTCCTGAGTCAAGCATAACCTTTCTGTTGTGTCAATATTGCCCTGTTGACTCCGGATCAGTTTGCCAGAGTTGTGTTGTTAACTGGGACCTGGTGTGGGGCTGACTTTGAGGAAGACCAAACATCTGTGGGGTCTGTAGTTAACATGTCCAATTAACAAAGAGGTCTGCAGAGAAAACAGCTTCGCTTGCATCTGTGTTTCTGCAAGCTGCCCTGGATTTTACCTCCTTTAACTAACAGTCAACATACCTTTTTGCCTTCCAGGGACAGCTTTAATCGGTTGTAGTGAGAAACACTCCTCCTTTCCCCCCTTATGATCCACTTCAATCCACTTGTATCTCCTTGTGTTTGGATTGTGAGGTGTTCAGGTCTTTCATTTGTGTTCAGCCCTGCATATTTTTGCCTGAGGCCTTTGGGCTGCCAGTGTAATACAAATCGCTGCTATTAGGTAAAATAGGTGCTTTTGCAGATATCTTAAGAAAGGAATAATTTATTACCAGCACACACTGATTAGGTAGAATGGATGGTGCTTTTGTAGTCCTAACAAACTGAAGAAGGAGGAGGAGGGGGAAAAAGGATCCAGATGGGGAGTGAGAAGGTAGGAATTGAAGGTGTTTTGCTTATATTATAAGAAAAGGGGCTGGTGCTTGCAAGACAAAGACTTCCAATTCTTTAGAAAATAGAAATAAAGGTTTGAAATGTTAGAGCTGAGGCAATCTAAAAAGCAACCGCCACTGCAAAGCGTGTTCCTGCTGCTCTTTTATTCTTCACCAGTGCCAAATTTGGCATTTGCACGACCCCAGAAAGAATTGGTCTGGAGTTAAAGTGGCAAGAAATTATGAGGAAAAAGAATACTTTATGTTGGCTTAGCTGTCCAACGTAATAGGGAGTGGGACCAGGCAAACCCCCCAAGTGCCCCGTGGGGAGCAGTGAGACTACAGGAAGGGGCACACGTTTCCCATTGGATTGACTTGGATGTAGCCTGGAAGCGCAGCTGAAGAGCTCGGGTGATAGATGCAGCTGCACCGAACAGCTTTTTATGAAGTGCCCAACAAGAACACTCTCCTGTGAGTGGTTAAAATGATTAATATGCAATTTCTTCTTAAGGGTAGGGATGGGAAATAAACCTTTCAGACAGTCATGAAGCTGTGCTGGCTTTGTAATTAAGTTACTGTCTGCAGGACGGCGGCCGTGCTCGGATAATGAATGGGCAGGTGTGCTGCTCCTCGAGGTGTTTCAGCAATTTCCAAGATTCACGGAGACAGGAGCGGGCTGCTCCTCAAATGCTGAAACAATAAATGGTAGAAACAATCTGCTTACAACCTGGTGACATAATGAAGTGGGCACCCTCTTCAGGTGATACCAACTACTGCTGAGACCAGTGGACAGTTGTCATTATTAATGACTATGTCTTAATTTAGGCAGGGCCATCCTGTAATTTAAGACAGATAAAGAGGAGGACCAGGAACATCTGACATGTGAATTCTTAATTCTCTCTCTGAAATATAAAACACGCAGACTGAGAATTACATCCTTTTGTATAACACTAAGCATGCCATCAGCACTTAAATAGGCATTTAGTCTTCTCTTGATGAGGGTATCCAAAGCTGCCTTAGGCATATTTTGATTAGAAGGGGAGATAAAACCAGTGGTTCTGAACTCTTAAAATGAGATTTGAAAGATGGGGTTTTCTTAGCATTATTGGCTTTTGTTTTTCCAGTGTATTCAAATCCCAGAGTCTGCTGCAGCAAGAAAGAACTACCAGCAAAGACCCCGCAGCAAGTCTGATTGCTTCAGGCTAAAGAGGCGATCAAAGTAAAGGTAGGAATTTGAAATACTGTACCTCTGAGATGACCTCAGCTTCCAAACCCATGGCACCTTGGAGCTGTAGCGCCCGGGAGTGGTGCTGTGATCTGTAGAAAATGGAGCTCTGCAGCTAAAAGTTCCGCTTTGCTTTGGTTGCTCAGGGAGGATGTCGGAGCTGAGCGACGAAGCCAGCGAGTCGGAACTGCTGAGCCGCAGCCTTTCCATGTGGCACGGGGTGGGGCAGATGATCTGCCGGGAAGAGCTGGACGTTCCCCTGGACTTGCATACGGCCTCCTCCGTCGGGCAGTATGAAGTGGTGCAGGAGTGCATTCAGCGGTAAGGAGGGGCTGGGGGCATATGGGTCACTGCCAGTTATGGGTTTTCTCAGGTTTTTCCCTGGCTGCTGTACAGGTCAGCCTAACACTACAAGGGGGGCACATCGCTGGAACTCCCTCCCAGAGGGTTCTTAGGCACAAAGTTTTAAGGGATAAATCTGCTGATAAAAATTATCTCCTTAATGATTTGATGGAAGTTGTGCTAGAGCTGGTGGGAGGTCCTATGCAGGCTTCAGTGCTGGAATTTTTTTTCAGCCTTTTCTCAATACGATGATGGTGGCGAGAGGCTGCCAGAGCTTACTGTGATCTATAGCTTCAGGACTGTAGTTCAGCTGGATTCTTTTCTCTGTTATTTAGTGGAGATCTGGATTTAAATAAGAGGAATTGTGGTGGCTGGACTCCCCTGATGTATGCCTCCTACATCGGCCATGACACCATCGTCCACCTGCTGCTGGAAGCGGGAGTGAATGTGAACATCCCAACCCCAGAAGGGCAGACGCCACTCATGCTGGCCTCCAGCTGTGGAAATGAAAGTGTTGCTTACTTTCTGCTACAGGTATGTATCCCATAATAAATAGGTAGAATTGGTTTAAATGCACTGGGTGGGATTCTCCATCAGTTGCAACCAAAGCGTGTGATTTATGTTCTGTTGTGAGTTCATCTTCCTGACAGGGATTTAAAATCTCTGAGGGGCAGTGGCTGAGAGACCCAGCAGAGGGGGTGCAGTAAAGAACATTCTCTGTTCTCTTGAAGCAAGGTGCGGAGCTGGAGATGAAGGACATCCATGGTTGGACTGCCTTATTTCACTGCACCAGCGCTGGACATCAGCAGATGGTCAAGTTCTTACTGGACAATGGGGCAAATGCCAACTGCAAGTAAGGAGGAACCTGTCATTTCATTTTTCAAAATAAATCTCTTATTTCTGATGGGGAAGTGGCATTTGGCTTATGAACGTGTTTGACCACAGGGAGAAGACGCTTCCTTTTGTCTTTCCTCCTGTACCTTTAGGAATTATGGCCCGCTCTATTAGCTAGTACAGGGCAGAGGGCTACAAAGGTGATGCCTGGAGCATCTCTCTGCTGGGGAAAGGCTGAGGGACTTGGGTCTGTTTAGTCTGGAGAAGACTGAGTGAGGGGATCTGATCAATGCCTATAAATGCTTAAAGGGTGGGTGTCAGGAGGATGGGGCCAGTCTTTTTTCAGTGGTGCCCAGTGGCAGGACAAGAGGTAACGGGCACAAACTTGAACAGAGGAAGTTCCATCCCAACATCAGGAGGAACTTCTTTGCTGTGAGGGTGGCAGAGCCCTGGAAGAGGCTGCCCAGAGAGGTGGTAGAGTCTCTGTCTCTGGAGACATTCAAGACCTGCTTGGACATGTCCCTGTGTGACCTGCTCTAAGTGGACCTGCTCTGGCAGGGGGTTGGAGTGGATCTCCAGAGGTCCCTTCCAACCCCGTCTCATTCTGTGATTCTGTAATACAAGGACAGGTGATGTGCAAACTGGGCAGTGAGGTCTGCCCGTGTTGTCACCATTTATTTAAGTAAGATCAAGAGAAACTAGATTTACTGCTTGTTTAATTATGGGCTAAACTCTGAAAGCAACACGTCCTGAACTCAAGTGCACTTCACAAGTCTTTCTATTGAATTTTCTGTGTGCTTGGGAGTTCAGTTTGTTTTCTTGAAGTGTGCGGTGCATTCCTGTGCCTTGGGAACTGCCTGTTCATTTATGCATATTGAATTGCCTGAGGTCAGCAAGAGGTTCTTGCTTTGTTAGCTCCTGCAAAACTGATTTTTGCTACTGAAAGGGCAGGTCTACAACTGGAAGAGTAATCTGTTGCTGTGCAGCCAGGAGAGTAACGCTCTCTGCTGGGAGTTTTGCTGAGATAGACCCGAGTGCAGTAGAACAGCCAGTAAATGGTACAGTTTATGAACAGCTGAGGGCAGAGGCTGGAGATGCCCTGTCTGGGATGACAAAGACTGCAGCGTGTTTCAGCTTTGATTATTCTAGTCCGTGTGTGTCTGTCTGTTCTCTCTCTAGGGAGCCTGTGTATGGATACACACCTCTGATGGAAGCAGCTGCTTCTGGCCATGAGATAATTGTTCAGTACCTTCTCAATCATGTAAGTGTCTAAACAGTTCTCTGTAAAGCTGAAACTCTGTGGTTCCAGCCCTTAGAGAGGAAGAAACACAAATTTGACACCAGACTTCTTACAGTGTTACGTTTGATCCTTGATAACGGTTGTCTCAAGTCCCAGACTTCCAGGGCTGTTCTCTGCTTTCTGAAGGCCAGTACACTGATTTTGCACTGGCCTTGCATGACTAGGAGTGAGGTCTAACTGTCCACATGTGACTGAATTAAAAACCAGATAATGCAATAATGTCCGTATTTTGCATGGTTGGTTTGCATGCTTGGGCTAGTGGGCATCTCCTACTTCCAAAAGCTTAAGAGTGTGGATGTCTCTTGATGTTAATTAGTTTTTAACATCCCATTTTACTGGTGCAGAAGGAGGACTTCACTTACTTCCAGAAGGAGGCAGCAATGCAAAACATTTTTCAGAGAAAACAAACCAGTTCCCCATGGCAATGCACAAGAGCCATGTGCCTGGGGTACTTGGCATTCAGGGACTGGGGAGACTGGATAATTAGAAAGGCAACAAGGTATTAGTTAGTGGAGCCTGAACTGTCTGTCAAAGGTGAGACTGGATTTCTGATGGCTTTAGAATCATAGAATGGTTTGAGTTGGAAGGGACCTTAAAGATCATCGAGATCATCCTGATCTATGTTTACAAGTTCCTAAAGGGTGGGTTGAAGGATGATGGAGCTGGACTCTTTTCAGTGGTTTCCAGCGATAGGACAAGGGGCAGTGGGCACAAGCTGGAACATGGGAAGTTCCACTCAAATATGAGGAAAAACTTCTTTACAGTGAGGGTGCCAGAGCCCTAGAACAGGCTGCCGAGAGAGGTCGTGGAGTCCCCTTCTTTGGAGATTTTCAAGACCCGCCTCGATGCAGTCCTGAGTGATGTGCTCTGGGCAATCCTGCTTAGCAGGGGAGTTGGACCCGATGATCTCTAGAGGTCCCTTCCAACTCTGTCAAATCCGTGAATCTGTGAGTTCCAAATGCCCTGCCCTGGGCAGGGACACCTCCCACCACACCAGCTTGCTCCAAGCCCCCTCCAACCTGGCCTTGAACCCCTCCAGGGATGGGGCAGCCACAGCTTCTCTGGGCAACCGGGGCCAGGCTCTCACCACCCTCACAGCAAATCTCCCCTCTTCCAGTTTAAAACCATTACCCCTTGCCCTATCTCTACACTCCCTGATAAAGAGTCCCTCCCTATCTCTCCTGTAGGTTTGGAGGAACTAGGACAATTATTTGCTCCCTTGTGTTTTTGTGTGTAGTGCTCTCTGCTCTGTACATCTTAAACACGTATTTTTTTTCCCCAGGGAGTGAAGGCAGATGTCAGAGATAACACTGGAGCCACAGCACGGACACTGGCCATGAAGTATGGACATACGAAGATCGTGGGGCTGATAGATTTGCATGCAGCCCCAGTGCCCAAGGTCTTCTGCAGGGGTCCAGGTAAGAGCAAGGTTTTAGCTTGTCTATTTTAAGATAGAACCTGGAGAGAGGTGTTTGATATTTTGAAAGTATGTTACTATGTGGATGGGGTAGTAATAGCTGGTCTGTCCTGCAAATCCCAGTCCTTCTGAGGATGGGAGAGGCGTGGATCCAACAATTTTTTTGTGTACTGGCCCTTTTCTGACCTAGTTAAACTGCTTTACCCTCCCTCATTTAACATTTCTTTTTGATTTTCCCCTGCATTTATTGGACCAGTAGCAAATAAAGGGGGTAAATGACTTACTGTGCTGCTAACAATCTTTTTTTGAAATGCAGGAAAATACGAAGAGCTGAGTTCCTCAGATGAATCGTGCTCTGCTCCCCAGAGACAGAGACCCATTCGTAGGACCAAGGGTCCCAGCATCCATGATGGGCCCCAGGCTTTGGCTAAGATAACAGCGGTTGGGATCGGGGGAAAAAAGCAGTCCCGCTATGGTGAGAATAGTTAGCAGCCTAATGGAGGGTCCTTTGAGGTCTCTCAAATGCTTTGCAACTATTTCTGTGCCAACACTTTCTTCTTTTGATTTGAGCTTCATGTGTGGCTTGTACAGAAACAGAGATAGTGAACTCTATCACACAAAGCTATCCAGTCTCTGGTTTGAAAAGAAAACCCCTTGAACTCCCTTGTCGGGGCTGGATATTGATGAGTGGAACAAACACACGGCTCTTACCTCAATTATTGTTCCCCTGACTCTTGAGAACAGTCCAGCTTCCCCTTTTGAGGTAGGCTCAAAGGTTTGAGAACCCTTCTCAGGCTGATAACAGAGGAAGCGGTTACACAGGCCAAGAAATCATTGATCATGAAAGTGAACTTGCTGCTCCTAGACCTGTCAGTTCTATTTTCCCTGTTGCTTGAAATGCTACTGAAAATGAGATTATAAATCCCTTGCAATAGAAAAGGATCATCCCAGTTCAGACATCAACTGCTGGATGCAGGTTTATGAGTTTTGTTTTCTTGTGTGTTATAGCCACGGGTATTTCCTGGGCTGATGACCTAGTTGTTGAGAATAGCCCAGAATATGGATTTAAAAGCATATTCAAAGTTCAGTTCATTCTCTTAATACACATACTATGCCATGGGCAGTGGCTGGATGGAATGATACTGTCGGCTTCGGAAACGATAGGGGGGTGCTACTAGTGTTTTCACACAGATGCAGAGGGGTTGGTTTTCCAGGGGGTGCTTGTCTGGGGATGGGACATAGCTGGTACCTTGCTCTCTTGAGCAGACGTTTTTCCCCTTTGTTAGTTTGGTAAGAAGAGGAGAGGAAATTCTGAAAGCTGCTGTTTAAGGTGCATCTCTGCTATGAGGCTGTTTCCTCTGACTTTTTTCAATGCAACCATCTAAATCAAGAACAGCTGATGCGTGTTTGTGTGAGGGAGGCTGTAGGCATATGTATTTCTCAGTTTTTCTGTGTGCTTTTTGGAATGGAACCTGCTAGTTAAGAAGACAGTCTCTTTTGATTATTTTCAAATCCCTGAGAGGTTGCTTTTCCTGCTGGAGCCTCCCTGGTAACTTCCATCCTGATCTTTATTGGTTCTCCCTTCCTCTTGCACACAGAGCAGGTCCCTCCTCAGGGCTACGTTACCTTCAATGATGATGGCAGCTGTGAAGCAGACAATATCCGGAACCGGGACGTTACCTCTCCAATTAACGAGCAGGATGTGGAGAGCAGCAGCAGCAGAGGTAAGTCACTGTCTCAGAAAATAGTCTGGCTTGCAGTGCCCACCTGGATGTGAGACCAACCCTTTGGCTTGCGTGTTCCTTCTTCACTAAGATATTGAGGATTGGAGTATCTCTCATGAGGAAAGGCTGAGATCTGGGATGGTTTATCCTACAGAAGAGAAAGCTCAGTGGGGATCTCATCAATTGGTACAAATAATCTGAAGGGAGGGTGTAAAGAAGATGGAGCAAGGCTGTTTTCAGTGGTGTCCAGTGATGGGAAAGAGGCAATGGGCACAAAAACAGGAGGTTCCCTCTGAACATAAGGAAATGCTGGGTTTTGGTTTTGTTTTTTACTGTGGGGGTGACTGCACACTGGGGCAGGGTGTCAGAGTTTGTGGAGCCTCCATCCTTGGAGATGCTCCTGGACATGGTCCTGGGCAACCTGCTGCAGATGACCCTGCTTGAGCAGGGGTTTGGACAAGATGAGCACTAGAGGTCCCTTCCAACCTCACCATTCTGTAATGCAGCACAGAGGAAGGGTCTGTGGGCAGTTTCTAAATTAATAAAGAATAATGTGGCTCTGTATTGGCTCTGGGTTCAAGGAGAAGCCTTTACTAATGGGAATGCAGGCTTGGTAGTAATAACCCACTTTTCAACCCCATAACCAAGAGCCTCATAGAAACAGACACGCTCAGCCTTCCTGTTCTCTGTAGCACTAAACAGACTTGGAGAAAGATGAGTGTCCGATATCAGACGTGATATTTCTGTTTAAGAATCGTCTTGTGCCGTGAGTGCTGTATATGAAGCTTTGCTCTGGGTTTCTCCTTCCTTTACACCTCCAGCAGGTTTTGCTGGTAATTGTGTAGCAAAAACAGCACTGAGTGTGAGGAAGCTGAACCTGAAGCTTTTTTTTTTTTTTTGTATTCCTTTCCAGAGGATAATGTCTTCTTCACCAACAACTTAACAACCATCAGGAGCAGCAGCAGCAGCAGTGAATGCCTCCCCAAAGCCCTGGGGGTCAGCAGCGAAGGCTCCTTGGAAAGCAATGAGGTGGGTTTTTCAATTTTCCGTTCTCTGTCTTCAGCGTGGCCAGTGCTGTCCCCCTCCCACCTTGCTATCACTCTACCTCCACAGGAGGCTGCAGTACCGGGCTGGGTGAGGAGAGGTAGAATTGCAGGGACAAGAAAACAAGCTTCCATACAACTTGCTAGAGCTTGGCAGGATAGCAGGTAGTGTAGCAAGACTGAGAGAAGCTCAGCAGTGCTGTACTGGCGTTTCTGAAGTACAGAATTATTGGTTGAACTTAATGATCTTAAAGGTCTCTTCCAACCAAAATGATTCTATGAAATGGTTCTATAAAAGGGGAAGAAGTTGGAGGTTACTCAGTTGTTGAAGTCACAGCTCTGGGGCTGATGTACCGAAGG
>JAOXNO010000070.1:16880543-16893306 GCA_028565335.1 Limnodromus scolopaceus | reverse complement strand
GCTCATGTTGAGCTTCTCATCCACCAACACCCCCAAGTCCTTCTCCTCAGGGCTGCTCTCCAGCCATTCTCTGCCCAGCCTGTAGTTGTGCTTGGGATTGCCACATCCCAGGTGCAGGACCCTGCACTTGGCTTGGTTGAACTTCACGCAGTTTGCACGAGCCCACCTCTCCAGCTTGTCCAGGTCCCTCTGGATAGAATCCCTTCCCTCCAGCGTGTCAACCACGCCACCCAGCTCGGTGTCGTCGGCAAACTTGCTGAGGGTGCACTCTACCTCACTGTCCACATCTCCAACAAAGATGTTGAACAGCACTGGTCCCAGTATGGACCCCTGAGGAACACCACTCGTGACTGGCTGCCAACTGGAAATGGCTTTTTGCCTTTTATTACCCAGAACAAGGGAAACAGACCGTTTTCTGAACGCAGCCTGAATAGGAACCAGTCTGCCTAAATTCACCATGAACAGAGATAAAAGCCCATCGTGTCAGCTGTTTCCAATCCTGGAAAATAACCCCTTGGACAGGAGCTGTTTCAGGCACCTCGAGTGCTGGCTGGGGATGGCAGAACAGCTATTAATGAAAGTGGAAGTGGTTTTTCAATTAAAAAAAAGCCGATGACAACAGTTTTTACATCAAAAGAAGCCTTCTCGCAGAAAGTATTCTGTTTGGGCAAAAATATTAATCAATCAGGCCAAAAAATGCTGCAGTAAAAAAATCATTTTGTTTGGTACAAGTTCTCAAGTTGGATTTTGCTCGGAGGACACGGGGTTTTAAACATCCATTTCTCTTTTAATGAAAAAGCCTTTGAGACACCGAAGAAGTTTTTGCTGCAGATGAGATTTCATTCTTTTCCCCGGGTGAAGGATGGGAAAGCACGAACTCCACTTTGAAAACCGAGTAGATTTGTTCAACCGTGGCCGCTCTTGACTGGTTTGAAAAATCAAAATACCAAACCCCGTTGCGGAGAATGTGGCCTCGAGTTACCCCATTGCATCAGGGGGCTGGTGGCTCATGTCTGCCTGTGCCCTCCTTGCAGAATCTCCACTCCATCTCTCCAGGAAGCCCATCTGCCCTCAGATCCTGCTGTAGGATGAGATCTCACCAGGAGATCTGGATTTAAGGCATCCTTCTCCTCCCAGAAGCAGCTCATCCCTCCAGAGATGATCCATCCCAACCCTCCCCAGAAGCTGCCCCGTGTTACGCATCACCCATGGGTCTGTCCCTGCAGATCCAGCAGCCCCGTGCAAGGAGGCAGTGGTGGGACTGGCCATTCCAAGAGCCAGCCCTTGGTGTCTTCATATCACCATGATTTACTGCTTGGTTTCAGCCTCTGTTGGGGCAGCTACACACAGTCCCAGGCTGGCTTTTCTACATTTCTTCATTCTTCAAGTCCCATCATGGTAAAGGGAAAGCAACTGGGAGAAAATGCCTTAGCTCCAGCTTGGATCTCAATGGGTTCAAGGATGAGCCTTTGCTTGGAAAACTCATGACCAAGGCAGGACCCTGGTGTTCAACATACAACCCATGTTCACATCCCCATCACACCAACATCTCCAAGGGTCACCAAATGAGTCCACAGACCAACCACCCTGCAGTTTTTAGGACCAAACAGTTTAGGAACCAAACAGTCATCTCATTGCTGCAGACCAGCCAGGTCTCTCTTGCCAGATCTTCTCCAGTACCAAACTGGGAGCACTGAGTTTCCCACACATCGACCTGCTTTCCCACCCAGCGCTGTCACTGCACCAGCTGAGATGAGCCACCACCACAGTGCTGGGGACAGGCAGGAGAAATTACAGAAATTATAGAAATGGCAAGAACTAATATTTTTCTTTTTTTTTTTTTTCCCCTCCAAATTCCCGGACAGATGCAGCAGAAGGGGCGAAGGGGAGATTTGCTGAGCTAGGAAACAAAGAACAGCAATGTTTTGGGTCTCCTTGGGAAACTCTTGTAGCCATCTTTACATGGACCAACAGACAAACCAAGACAGACAGTTCCACAGTAGGATCCTAAGCAACCATCTTCATTCTTACGTCCTCTTAGAGCATTTCTGCTCCTTCACTGCAGACTGAAGACAGCCTGCCACTGGCAAAGCGCCTTCAAAGGCGCCTCAAGGCAGAAGAAGACACAGTCCCAACATGGGTAAGAGGATCTGCTGATTTAACTCATTTAATTCCATGAGATGGAGGGAAAATTCCAGGTCCCACCATTCCAGGAGAGCAAACCCAAACCCACCTTCTCCTCAGTGCCACATCCCTCCTTTCTTCTGCAGCTTCCACCACCACCTTAGCAAAGCCACCACCCAGAAAGTTCATCCAGCCCCCAAAAAACCCCAAAGAGCTATGGGATGGGACGAGCAACCCGGCCTTTTAACGGTGTTTCACAACCCAACGCCCACATCTTCTTCCACGCCTGCGTCCCGGGCGAGACAGGACCAAGGATTTATAGCCACCATCCTCCTCTTGGAGCCGGATCTTCGCCGTCCCTTGTGCCCGCTCCTTACCTGCTGCCTTTTTAATTTATTTATTTTCTTTTTTTTTTATCTTTTTATATATTTTTTTTTTTTTGCAAGGGAAACGGGTTGCCCTGGAGCTGGGTCTCCATGGAAACTTGGGCTTTTCAGACACTCAATGGAAAACGCTGGCACGGAGAGGCTTGTGCAGGAATACTGATTCAGCCCCAGCGTCTGTAACACTGACTGCATTTTAATCCCGCTCCGCTACCCGGCGAGCTAAAAATACCCCACGCCCTGTCGCCTCCTGAACTCGTGTAAACAGCTTAAAGCAACACGGTGATGCCAGAGCAGAAATTTCATGAATCAGCTTAAAAAAAAAGAAGAGAAAAAAAAAAAAAAGAAAAGGGATGGGGGAAGTAACGGTGGGGTCTCAGCCCCCATCATGGCACGGGGAACGTGGGGAAGAGAATGTTTCCCCCCCCCCCGCAAGGGGAAGGAGCAACCGGGTGATGTGCACCCCATGGGTCTTTGGGTTTTTGTTTCACCTCTTTTCCAGATGTAAAAAGATGGAAAAGATGCCCTTTTCCAGGTGTAAAAGCAAGAAAGCAAGGTTTCTCGCGGTCCCCAGCCAGCTGGGAGGAGCGGGGTATTCAGCCAAGCTCAACACGTAGCACCAACACGGGCTGGGGGAAGGAGCCAACCGTCCCCAGCGAGAGGTTTGGGGACAATCTGGGGATGGGGTGACCTTGGCTGCCCGCTGCTGAGCCGCGACACGGCACGCTGCTTCCTCGTAGCGTCTCTTTGAGGAAAGGATGGCGGGTCCAGGAAACGGTTCCCTCCGGGATGCGGGACACCGGGGCCATCGGCGCTGCCAGCCCTCGCTGTGCCCACGGCCGTGTGTCAGCCCAGCCTTGCTGGGACCGTAATAGGCAAATAAGATCATGCTCTTCTCTCTCCAATTATCCGGGACTGTCCTCGCCTGACTCCCAGAGCTGCTTTTTTTTTTTTTTAATTTTTTTCAAGGCTTTCTCCCAGCAGCACACCCTGCCCCAGGAAGGGATGCCCGGATGGGGAAACTGAGGCACGAACCTGCTCGCTCCAGACCTGTCCCAGTGAATCCAGGTTCCCCAGTTCCTCCAGCCATGCTGGGAGTCAGGCATTGCCCTTCACCTCCAAACTACCACATCCTGCAACACCCCTGCACCCATCACAGACACCCTCCTACCCCCAATTAGCCCTGCCTCCTAATTAAAAGGCTCTCAAAAGCCCAGGGCAGGGGGATGAACCCACAATCCAGGTGGTTTTGTGGAGCCTCATCCAACCCAGCAGCTGACTGGGAGGAGTTGGGGCTGATTTTTCTAGGGAAAAACCTGCATTTTCACATTTGTTTTCATCCTGGCTGGGGCAGGGGGGGGACAGCCAGTATTCCCGGGATGCAGCTTCAAACCTTTGCTTCCACTGGGAACTGGAGAAGCAGGAGAAATGTCCTCCCCAGCTCAGTCAGAGGGTTTAGGATGGGTGACAAACAGGCTTTTGCAGTGGGAAATTCCCCCCCGTCCTGCCCAAAGCAGAAAAAGCCAATTTCCCAGTAAAAAAAAAAAATTTCAGGTGATTTTTTTCTAGGCTGAAGACAAGAGAACTGGCTACAGGACAGGAGAACAGGCACCCCGGGGTCCTTCAACCCCCTCAAGCATCTCCCCTGCTGACCTGGCTTTCTCAGTACGTGTTACAATAGTGCAATATAAGGAGATGGCGCGGGGGGAACCCCATTTTAGGTCACTTTTTGTGGATTTTATGAGCTTTCTCCAGCAACAGCAGGGTTAAGGCCATTGGCTCCGAGTAGCCAGGGAGGTAGAACAAACCCATGCAAGGCTCGCGTGGCCCTGCCAAAAATGGGCTGCAAGTCTCATTCCTTGATGGTAAAGAAAAGCCATTCCGGGCTCGAGTTATTTATTAGATTTCATCACTTTAAATGAGTAGGAACTGGACATAATCGACGCCACCGTCCCCAGCCCTCTCTTGCCAAAACCCTCCGCGCCAGCCCTATTAAACTAAGAGCCTGGAGTGTCACCGATGGGGAGGGGGACGTGCAGAGATGGGGGAGCCAGGGACCGCTGCCGAGCTCAGGGGCTGTAAATCTCCCCGGGGGGTGGGAAAGAGGGGGGGGGTTCATCCATCCCAGCCCCGCGTTTGGCTCGGCACCCTGTGCATACGGCAGCGGTTCGCCGGGCAGAGCCGTGCTGGGGGGGGGGCTGGGACAGACCCCAGTGAGCAAACTGGGCATTGAAATGCCTTTGGGAGAAATCCTGAACCCCTTTTGCCAACAGCAAACTGGTTCCAGTTGCTTTGGAGCGGGGTGATGCTCTGGTAGAAATAGGGATGGTGGGAATAAAGCTGGAGAGAAACTGGGCTGCAAAGGGTTTCTTGAGGGGTTCCACTGAGTTTGGGGAGGGAGATTCCATCCATGTGCCCATCCCGGCCCATGAGGTTGGGGCTCTGCTGTGCTGCAGTGGGGCTCAGCAGGAGGAAGGGACTTCAGAGGGTCCCACCAGTCCCAAACAGAGCAAACCATCCCCTTACCTCACTTCTCTTACCTTCACCACCCTTGCTCCAAGGCCACGACCAGCAACATCAGCTGCCAGAGACAGAGACAACCCCAAGAGCTGCTCTGGGGTGGGTTTATAATCTTGCCAGCTCCACCTCCTGCAGCCCCCAGGCTCCTCCAGGCGGTGGCCAGCACAGGCATCCTCAATTAACAGCTGAGATTAGGGCAGGGAATTCAGGTATTCAGTAGGGAAAAGGAGTTACACCTGCCTCCCCAGGAGCCCCCCCTGCCAAAATCCCCCCAGGTGATGCCACAACCTCCTACTGCAGCCCCAAAGATGAGTGTGGGGTGAGGCCAAGGCAACCAGAGCAGTACAAGGCAAAGGAATCATAGAATAGAATGGCTTGGGTTGGAAGGGACCTTAAAGCCCACCCAGTGCCACCCCCCTGCCCTGGGCAGGGACACCTCCCACCACACCACGTTGTTCCAAGCCCCCTCCAACCTGCCCTTGAACCCCTCCAGGGATGGGGCAGCCACAGCTTCTCTGGGCAACCTGGGCCAGGCTCTCACCACCCTCACACCAAAGAGGTTCTGCCCCACATCTCAGCTCCATCTCCCCTCTTTCAGGGTCAAACCCTTCCCCCTCCTCCTACTGTGATTCTCTGCTGCTTCTTGCACCCCATCCCCATCCTGAAGACCCTCCATCGCCTCCGATTCCGACGTTTCCTTGTCACAAACCTATTTTTAGATGTATTGAGCCTAAACCAGCTGCCCTGCCCTTGTACCAGAGCAACACTTAATTCTGCTGCTGAGATCCCAGGGTTCTGCCAGCGCAGGGAGGCAGAATCGCCGGGCTGGCTCAGCCCCAAGGTCTATTTATCCCAGACCCCCACTCCCCCTGCCAGGGGGACTCGTGGAGCGGCTGTTTCACCGCTGACGGTGTAACGCCGAAGCAGAGCCGGGAACAGAAGACAAACCCAGCTTCCAGAACTTCAGGACTTTCACTGCAGTTTGATAAATCTGAAAGGTTTTTTTTTAAGCAAGCTGTTTCTTCTCCTGGCAGCGTGAAAGGTTCTGCGCTGAAACAGCTGCTCGCTGTTTAAATGCTAATATTATTTCTGCGTTTCCCTACGGGCTCTGCCTTTCTCTTTTTCAGAGGACAGGGCACCATCCCCATCCCACCGTGGCCATCAGGAGGGCTCCTGCTGCCTTGGTGCTAGCTGAGCAGCCCCTCTCCATCATGTGGCTTCCCTGGCCGTGGTGGCCCCCAGGCCCACCCAAGGCTGCGTGGTGGGGGCTGAGGGCACAGACCTCCATGGTCCCATCATCTACTGCCAGAAAGCAGCGCCCTGAAAGCAACAGGGGAGGATGGAAAGCCACGCTTGGGGCAAAAACTGGGCAAAGGCAGCACCTCCATAGGTAAGGAGTACTTGGGATAGTCCTGGAAGAACTCCCATTTCCCCGTGTGTCCCTAGTTTTGATGGTGGTGCCCAAATGATGATTGCAATTAGTTAAATAATGTGGCTGTGCCAAGACCAGAGCTTGGAGAAGGGGGCCTGGCCCACGAGGGCTTCCTTCACCCTTGTGCTGTGTGGGGCTTGTTCTCCTCAGCTGTGAAAGCAGGTTCTTGCTTGGTGATGCTCCTCAAAAAGGGCCAGTTGGGCAACTGGTGACAGTGTCCTTCCAAGCCTACTTTGACTCTTTCTCCTTGACACCTTGGCTGGTTTTTCTCCGTAACCTTCCCTCCAGGTAGGTCAAGAACCAAGATGTTGGCTTTACAGGAAAATACACCAAAACTTTTCATGAGAAAACAATGATTTATGCCCTAAGTTGCTCCAGGGGAGGTTCAGATTGAATATTAGGAAAAAATTTTACACTGAAAGGGTTATTAAACATTGGAATGGGCTGCCCAGGGAAGTGGTTGAGGCACCATCCCCGGAGATATTTGAAAGATGGGTTGACATAGTGCCTGGTGACATGATTTAGTGACGGTTTTTATCAGAGTTAAGTTGATGGTTGGACTAGATGGTCTTAAAGGTCCCTTCCAACCTAGACAATTCTATGATTCTGTGTTTTTTTGGGTCCCTCTGCCTTGTAGTGAAGACGATCTGGACTTTCAGCTCCCAGGGACATGGGGAGTGTCGTGTTGTCTATAAATTTAAGCTGTGCCACCACCAGCTTAAATCAGACACCCCAAAATTCGGCAGATTCTGGGAAATAAGATTCAGGCAGGCCAAGTGGCACTCGGCTTTGGAGGGAGCTAATGGAGAGTGGAAATATAATCTTGTTTTTCACTGCATATGAATGAGAAGCCAGTCTCTCCTCTCCTGACCTGTCAGGCAAAGTCTGAGATAGATCTGGAAATCTACTTGCTTGGGGATGTTTTTTCATCCTAAGTAGCTTCTCTTGCTTATCTGCTGAGTGATCAAACGGAGGCCCTTGATTTATTACCCCTTCTGCTTGATACATGGGCTGCAGCTTATCCTGGGTACCGCACTCTGCTCTCCCACCTCTTCTCTAATGCCAGCGCATTAACGGGGAGGGAGCTGCTCTGCAATGTAATTAAGGGGAACGTGACATTCCTGGATATTTTCCTTCCCCGGGCTCAAAGGCTCCAGATTTCCCCGGGTTCCTCAGCGCTGAGAGCCGAGTTGAGGGTTAACGTTAAATAAAGGGGGTAGGAAGAAGTCTCCTCGTGAAACCCCCTTCCACGCCAGCACCAAGGGGTTCGCAAGCTGAGCCTCTGCAGCAAAGATAAACCTCGGGCTGTGGGGATTGGGGCAGAAAACGTGGGTTGAAAACAGCTTTTAGGTGAAAATTCATCTGGCCCAGCTGGGTAATGGGGGGAGGCTCTGGTTAGAGGAGCAAAAATTGACGCCCAACTTGTGAGTAAAAGCAGAAAATGGATGCAAAAACCTGAACACGAAGTGTCTCTCTGACACTTCCACACACCAGCCAAATGAAACCCTCGTCGCTTCCTGCCCTGCCTTTTTATTTTTGATTTCTTTTTTTTTGCACCAGCCCCTCTGAGCAAATTACTCTGGTGGGTTCCCTTCCCAGCCCCTCCAGCTACAAAGGGTCTGTTTGTAAAGCTAATACCCTCCTTAGATAAATGCTGCAGGGGTAGCTTGGGAAAAAAACCCACAATGTTGAAGCATAGAGTGACTTCACACAAGGGTCTCTTGGGATGTCAAAGAAGCTTTGAGGCCTTTTTACCCTTTTTTCCCAACAGGGAGGGCACAGATGAGTGTTGCTTTATTTAATGCTTGAGGAATCTCAAGAACACCTGATCATCTCACTTTATTATTTTTTTTTCATTTTATTCCCGATTTAAAAAAAACGTTAGAGAAATCAGAGGAAAACCGACTTGCTTTCTCACTCAATCATATTTTCGACAGCGCGTTACGTCCTAGCCCTGCCCAGAGCCACAGTCCTGCCGTCCCTGGGATCGAGGACGGAATTCGCAGTGCGAGAAGAAACAAGTAAGACAACATCGGAAAAAGAGCAGGAAAATCCTGAAGCTTTGCAGGTCATTTTACAGAAATACCACCCGGGAGAGCCGGGGGACTTCGCGCCTGCGACACTGGCTTGGGGAGAGAGCCCAGCCTCAGAAAAGCCTGGTTTTCTGCCCTCTTGCGTGGTCCTGGTTGGAACTGGGTGATTCTGCATCTTTGAGGGCAAAAGCAAACGTAGCTGCTCTCCTGACCCACGGGAAACCAGTGGTGGGACAGGGAGAAGAATAGCAGTTTAATATATATAATCATGGAACAGTTTGGGTCGGAAAGGACCTTAAAGGTCACCTAGTCCACCCCCCGCTCTGCAATGGGCAGGGACACTTATTTATTTGCTTTTTTAATATATATTTATATTTATTTTTGGGACATTTGTTTATTGATGATGTGACCATGGCAGAGCCCTTGCTGGAGGAAGACAGCAGAAGCCGGGGCACAGATGGGTGTCCCAGCAGGAGACAGGGATGTGGTTTTCCTCCTGCTCCCGTGGTTCAGCCTGTCCCTGGGTGTTTGTGGCCGCGGTGGTGATGCCACTACCTGCCCTCACACCCCCAAACCCCACACCAGCTCCTCTCCCCTGGCCCCTGCGCACAGTTTCTTTCTGAAATTTAAGGCATGAAAAAAAAAAATAAATCATCTCCTTTCCAATTATCTGGCAGAGGATCCACGGCCGCTCCTTGGGGCTGTCCGTGAGCTGGAACAAGTCCCATCTTCACAACTGGCCAACTTCACTCCTCCGCCTGCCACATCCCCGGGCACGGACCCTCGGCGAGCGTGGTCCAGGTCAGCCTGACCCCACCAAACCGTCTGCCCCACGGGAAGAGCAAGAAACGACAGCTCTTCACGAAGCGTAACTCCTTGTTACCGGGGGAAAATAACTTTCTAGGCCAATCTGCCAGGTACTGTAATGTAAGGATGTGAGAATTTGACTTCAAAACACGTGAGAGCAGCTTCAACGCCAAGCTCCGCCGAAAAAACAAGCTGAGGAAAGGACAGTAAAAATAAAAGGATATGTGTTGCCAGAAAAACTCCCCTTCGTCTGCAGGAAGATGGCAAGAAGAATGAGGGCGGCTGAAAGGACCGACACAGGGCAAGATTAATAGAGCTGATTATTTCCCTGTTGAGAAGCCGACAGAGAGGGGCGGTGGGGAGGGGGGATGTCCTGGAGGGATGGGGTCGGGGAGATGCTGCTGGAGCATCTGGAGGGTGCGGGCAGCGCGGCCTGGGAGCTGGGAAAGGGCTGGCTGAGGGCCAGGAGACTCCGACCACGGGATCGATAACCCTGCGTTAGATGTAAAGAGCGTTTGGTGAGCGCAGCGAGGAAAGGAGGTGGGGGGGGGCCTCAACCTGCAAACCGTTCAGATTTATTCTGCTGCTCCTAAAATGGCGATAATGGGTTGAAGCAGGAAAAAGCATCCACAGAGGTTGCATGTTTGAGCTCCACACATGGAGGGTGGGGATCCTGTATGGGCAGATGTGGCCAAATTGTTCTTTCTCCCCCCAAAAAGAGGAGTTTCTTTCAAGCAGAGGAGAGTGGTGGGGTGCTACAAGGTCTGGCCATCCTTGCAGTGAGATGGTTTCTCCTTCCCATCTCTCCTTGATCATGGAGCTCATCTCCTGTCTTGGCCCAGCCACCGAGGCTCTGCCAGTGCACGGCGAGGCTGTGCGCCACAAATTTAGGCACTATTTTTGCTAAATTGGACACTGCCAGGGAGACATCTGTCTGTCCGACGGGATATTTGACTGATGGACTATTTAAAAGCACGTTGTGCTAACCACACTCGCAGCAGCCGAAAGGGGCCCGGTGGCGCGTAGCCCGGATCGATGATGTTGGGCTGCCCAGGTCAACGGTTTCTCGGTGAAATCTTTTGATTTATGGATGTCCAGGAGCCAAAGGACGACTCAACTTCAGTGGAGTGTTTGGGGGTGGCTGGGAGCCAGAGAGAGGGGCTCAAAGGGGTTGGCAGAGCCCTGAAAGCAGAATGGAGGTGATAAATAGAATGAGATGATGCTATTTTCCATGAGGCATTAAATAATAGCTGCTACTAATGGTGTCCTCTGCCATCCCCACCGCTTTTCAGAGCAAAGCTGGTGGCTGCAGGGGCTGCTAATTCCATGTCACCAACGGTTCAGGCTGTGAGGTGGGGTCACCACCTCCTGCTAGAGACCAGCCCGAGTGGCGGTCGGTGTCACCGGGTGCTTACACACCCCTTGGATGGTGTTCACCACCCCGGGCTGGGTTCCTCCTACACCTCTACCAGGGCCCCAGCAGCAGTTGTGGCCTCCTACAGCCCTCACAAAAAAAAAAAAAAACCAACAAAAAAAAGAAATTTCATCTGAAGGAAATTAGAGGTTTTGGATGAAGACCAGGCGCTGCAGCTGTGCAGTGAAGATATTACCATCTGTACCCAGAAAGCCTGCAACGTCACCTGCTTGCTCACCCACTGCCACAGAAACCTGCACCAAAATTTTATATTTTCTGTCCTTTCCAACAAAACTTCCAGCTTTTGGAGTGATGAAGGCTGGGGGATGGAAAACCCATCCCTCAAACGCGTGAACTGGGCTGTGGAATGAGGAGCTGCTTCCACGGAGGCTACTTCACGTGTCAGGGGAATAAGCAGAGATGTGTAGAGTTTTTGGCTTTGGGTGCAGGTTTCTGGAGGTGGGAAGGCGGCGGGGAGAGAGGCTCACCCTCGGGGATGCGGTGTGAGCTCCTGTCGCAGTTTGCTCCTCTGTGAAGCCCTGTTCAGCTCAAAGCTTCACCCACTCCTTCTCCAGCAGCACATTTGTGCTGCCGAATATTAATATATCGATATTAATGCTATTTATATAAAGCAAAGAGCTGAGGTAAACAGTACACTGACTATTTATTTCATTTATTTTACAGCTTTGGCTCTCTCCCACGTATTTCATCTCGCCTGCCTACTGCCCGCTGGTCAATGTAACACCAATAGAGCAGGGGAACATCTCCTTCCTTCTTGGTCCCCCTGCCCGAGTTACTGGATGGCTGATACGCTCTTCATACTCGTGAATCATTTCAGGTTCGCTATCTCAAAGCCTTCTGGCATAAGAAACCCAGCCTCTAATCCCATCTCCTATTTTCTAACATCAATATTCATTCTTTGTAGGATTCATTGCTATTTTCCTTGCTTTTGATTACTTTTCCAATCGCGGGGACAGGGTACCGCTCAATACAGAGCCCCCGGGTGCACACCTTCCATAGGCTTGGGCAGTTAGAACTGGAAAACCGCGGCCTGCTCCGCAAAAATGTCCCGAGACATCCATAGATCAGCCTGACATCCAGATTATTTTCAGCTCATCCCACCCCGCGATATTGATGACCCTGTCAGTAAGAGCTGCGGCCGCCGTGGCCGGTGTTTCTGCAGAGTCTCGTGGTCAGAGCTCCCGTTCCTTTAGGACATCTGAAGCCGCCGAGTGTTAGCGGAGAAGCTGTCATACTGTTCTGATTTGATGCATCAACATGAAAACTGCTGCTGGTTATGTCTGCAGGGGCAAACTGAGGACACCAAGAGCCTTTAAGAAGTTTGTTATGAAACTGCTGACAGGATCAGTCAGTGTCAGTTGCGGGTAGGAGCTGTGAGGCCACAAGACGCCGTGTCGGCTGGCCTGGGGACACTGGTTTGCGTGGGTGTCTCTGGGGATGGACAATGAACGCCCAGGGGTCTGGTTCTGCCGGGCAGCCATGTGCAGTCTGAGTTGTGCCAAAGACCTTTTGTGCATTTCAGCTGGTGCTCCACGCATAGCAGGTGCTGTCTGGGTGGCTACAGCACCCCGGATGCCCATCAGAAATGTGTGACAGAGAGAGGAAGGTGTTCCTGCCTGACTTCTCCCCATCCACACCTCCTGGTCAAGTTCAGCCCTGTGATGCTTGAGCAGCGAGGCTCCTGTCCTTGGAGAGATCCGAGTCCTCCTCTGCTGGGAGGAGCTGGATGTGCTGACTCCAACAGGACAGAGCCAGGGACCTGGGACGCAGCAGTGGTGAGATTGTGTTCGCTCACACAAGGTGAGAACACAGGTTTTCATACCCCTGATGACTATTGTGGTGTCCTGTGGGGGAGTACAGCCTTGTCCTCAAACCACTGCAGCCATGATTGAACGTGGCACAGGTACTGTCAGGTCTTCTCTAAAATCGATCATAGAATCATGGAACGGTTAGAGTTGGAAGGGACCTTAAAGCCCATCCAGTGCCACCCCCTGCCCTGGGCAGGGACACCTCCCACCACACCAGGTTG